>CANJKZ010000288.1:1200000-1800000 GCA_947471745.1 Closterium sp. Naga37s-1
GCTGCTGGGCTCTCAGGCCTGGTACCGCCGAAGCAAGAGGTTTGGAGCTACAGCGGCCAGCTTCGGCCCGCACCTAGGCAGGGTGAAAGTGGAGGGGATGGGGATGCTGGGGAGACTGGTGGGAGTGGGGAGGGCGGGACCGAGGAGAGGGTATGGATGCTGACTAGGACAATATCGGCAGGTCCTGAGGATCATGCTAGGGGTGAGGGGCTTGGGTTTGAAACAGCAGGATTGGTCGAACATTCAGTACCAGCAACAGAGGCGTCGTCGTCGTCAGCAGCAACAGCAGCAGCAGCAGCAACAACAGCAGCAGCAGCTACACAAGGAGCAGTCACAAAAGCATCACCAGCAGCAGCACAGGAGCAGTATCGACAGCATCACTAGCAGGAGCTGCAACACCCCTTCCTTCAGTTGCAGTTGGACTTGAAGCAGCAGAACAGCAAGAGGGCACAGATGCAGGCAGGGATGTGCCTGTGCCAGTCGCCAACGCTGCAGAGGCGAGTGGAAGCACTACTGAGCGGCCATCTTCGGCCCCCATGGGAGGGAAGGGAGGGAGGGATGAAGGGCGGAGGTTAACTGAGGGAGGGGAGGATGCAGGCAGCAAGGGTAACAGGAAGCAGGGTGGGAAGAGACCATGGCGCAAGGGGATTTTTGGTCTCAAGTTGTCCAGAAGTCCAGGGTGATTCAGTCTCTCAGGTTCTCCAGAAGTCCAAGGCTGTCAAGGCCCTGCAGGCTCCCAGATTTGATTGCGTCTTCATGGACGCGCAGGTGCGGCGGCTGTGTGTTATTATGGCTGTTTGTGGGCGTTACTGGGCGGTTTTTTTTAGAGGGGGAAAAGAGGGGGAGGAGGGTGGGGGGGAAGTCCGAGGTCTGTAGCTGTATTGTGAATCCGTTCTATGGATTGTTGTGATGCCAGATCCTTTTGTGTTTTGCCAATCAATGGATTTATGCCTTTTCACAATATGTTGCTTTTCAGATGCCGGAGATGGATGGGTTAGAAGCCACGGGGCTCATACGCAAGTATGAAGCTTGTGTGAATGGTGGAAACACACAAAAAGACCGGGGAGCAGACCGGCTATTGTGATTGCACTAACGGCTGATGTAGGTGCTGGCACGAGGGAGAAATGCTTGAAGAATGGGATGGATGGGTCCACATGACCAAAGCAATAGAGGAAGATAAAGTCTGTCGGGTTTGTACAGCCTTGGCAGTTTGCTCGCAAACATAATGGTACATAAGCTTTCCCTTCATAAAAATGTTTATATTTTTTTTAACCGTGTTGTCATGTCATAATCTAATAAAATTAAACGTGCAAAGCATTAGTGAAGGGTGCCGTTAGCAACAGTGATGAACCCATCCGTCCGTCTGTCAGACCCGTCTGTCAGTCAGTTCCCGCCAAAATCCCTTGGAATTGGTTTGGACATCCCCTTGGGAGTCAAGGCTGGAGCAACTCCGACAGGCAAAGATGATACGCCGAATTTGCTGCATGCTGGAAAGTTATGAAGCAAGAGTAGTGGAAGCACAGATGGAAATATGAGAGCCCTGGAATGGCGTGTACTTGGAGGATCCCCGTTTCCGCGGCTTCGTAGCCTTGTCTGAGTATTTTCGTGATCGCCGCGCCCAGTGTTGTGGTTAACTACGCGGCTGCGTCCAGATTCTAGATAAGCACTCTGGATGCTGCTGACTGTTTCCGGTTACAAGCATGACTTACATTTTCATTTTCCAAACGTTAACTTCTATACACGAGATTGCGGAGCTGAGCATTGTTGCGTGAAGTTAGAACAAGAACGCACTGTCACAATATCTATTAGGCGGGTGACGGGTATTTTGGTACGCAGGGATGGCGTTCTTCGAAGCTCGCCGCTCGTTTGATCGTGCGCTGGCGTCAGACACGTGGACAGACCCCGCTATAGTCACGAGAGCCGTTAAAAGGCGATTAGGACTACCTGAGCCTGAAGAAACAGCTTTTGAGTCGGCTAGAGAAAAGTGCGATGCAGCTTTTGTTGGGGGAAACGGAACGCAGGGAGAAATAGAAAATGCGTCAGAAATGTTAGAGGAAATCGCTGCTGGTGCACCTTTTTTTGGAGAAAACGGAACGCAGGGAGACATAGAGAATGCGGCAGAAATGCTAGAGAAAATAGCTGCTGGTGCACCTTCTTTTGGGGAAAACGGAACGCTGGGAGAAATGGAGAATGCAGCAGAAATGCTAGAGCAAATAGCTGCTGGTGCACCTTCTGTGGGGGGAAATGGAACGCAGGGGGAAGTAGAGAGTGCAGCCGAAATGCTAGAGCAAGTAGCTGCTGGTGCACCTTCTGTGGGGGGCGGGAGTGACATTCGGGGAGAACAGGTCTCTGGGGAGGTTTTCCCTGTGAGCAGCGTACCACCAGCGGAAGCTAGAGGTCTTACTTGGCCTTCCTCGTGCCTTCTCCTCCCTCGCCCCTTGTGCAGCTGAAGGAGCAGAGCAAGAGCCACAGGGTGATGTACCGCCCAGGGGCGGAGGAAACTCCATACCATCCCCTTGACCCACTACCGGGCCCCCACACACCCCCCCACTCGTGCCTTCTCCCTCGCCCCGCGCGCAGCTGAAGGAGCAGAGCAAGAGCCACAGGGTGATGTACCGCCCGGGGGCGGAGGGTGTTTATAACTCCCCACCCACCCCTGGTCCCCCGCACCTCCCTTACCGAGCACTCTTTCACTTCCCCGTGCCGCTCCTCCTTCGCCCCGCGTGCAGCTGAAGGAGCAGAGCAAGAGCCACAGGGTGATGTACAGCCCAGGGGCGCATCGCAGAGTGTTCATAACGCCCCACTTACTCCTGGCCCCCCAATCCCCTCCCTCCAACCACAGCTGAAGGAGCAGAGCAAGAGCCACAGGGTGATGTACCGCCCAGGCGCGGAGGGAACGGCCTTCCACGAGCTGTGCTTGGAGGGCGTGCTCAAGGGATCCCTCGACACTGGTGGGCTCTCTTCCATTTTTCCCTGTCTTATGTTGAGTCGTCTTAAAGAAAGGACTTCCACGAGCTGTGCTTGGAGGGCGTGCTCAAGGGCTCCCTCGACACTGGTGGGCTGCTCTTTTAGGACTTTGCCGGATACACTCTGTTTGATCGAGTGGTGTTTTTTGTGTTCAAGGGTTTTCGAGGCACTGGTGTGGTAGTCTGTGCTCAAATTGTTGCTACACCACCCTTTCCACCTCTTGAGTCGACTCAAAAGTAACCCCCTGGACGCTGGTCTGGTGTGTGGTCTGTGCTCATGATGTGTGCTACACCACCCTCTCCGCCTACGCCTCCATTGCTTTCCATCCCTCCCACATGCGACATGGATCTCACATCCGCCCCCATCTCTTTGTCTTTTGAGATGCCGCATTGATCTCACATTTACACCCATCGCTTTGTCCTCTCCATCGTTTTTCTGCACAATGCAGCCCGAGTGAAGGCTCCATCTGGGCTTAAAAAATAGGCTCTGGTCGTCACGTCACACATCCACGCCTCCTCTTTTCTCTTGTGTGCATGATGCAGTGCTCGCGGTGGCGTGGGAGGCTCCGTTCTTCATTGACTGGTGAGTTTCATCGAGAGTACTCTCCATTTGTCCGCATGGGGAACACGTGTCCTCATGGATTCAAACATGTGTCACATCACATCGCACGTTGGCACCTCGTTTCCCCTGTATCCAAGTATTACGGTGGTAGCTGTAAGTAAAAATGCATCAAGGGTGCTTTTATACCTGGCTAACGCCCTCGTCCCTTTCCCCCTCCCCCTCCCCCCCTCTCCCCCCCCTCTTCCCTTTCGTTGGCAGTTCTTTGATGTGCTGTTGTACAATTCCTTGCTGCCACCCCTCCCACGTCATCCCACCTCCTCCCCTCACTGACCTCTTATCTCCCTCGTCATTCTCCTCCGTTGTCTCCAACTCTCTTGTCCTTTCCTCCCTTCCCTTCTCCCTCCCTCCTTCCCGCACATCACAACCCCCCCCCTCCCTCGCCCTTTGCCCCCAGGTGGCCGCAATTCTCAGTGCCGCCCTTCCACATGCTGGAGTCTAAGTTCGTCAAGAGAGTGGCGCCAGGATACGAGCTCGTACACCTCCGGTCAGTCACTGCCACACTAGCTAGTGGAAGGAGCACAAGGGCAGCAAGAACGCCATGGCACACACCAACTATATTGGTGTTCCTTTTGAGAATTCTCAAAAGAACGCCTTGTCACACACCAACTCTTCTCACACACCTCATCATCGCTTGTGCGCGCGCTCGTCTGCACTTCCCCTGTTTCGCCCCTCACTTTTCACGTCCTCTCGAACTCCAACACCCTTAATAACCACTCTCTCTCCAACCGATCCTGTCTGCTGCCCTTCTCTGCCATGCACGCCCCGCTACAGCTTCAAGGTGCCGTGGCCCTTCGCCACGCGTGAAATCCTCTTTGTGCTCTTCTCTGTGCACGACGCTGCTACCGGCTTCATCGCCACGTCCCTCATCTCTGTCAGTACCTCTCTCATCTCTGTCAGTACCTCTCTCATCTCTGTCAGTACCACAAGCCCCCCTTTTTTTCTTCCTCTTTGCACTCCTGCACCTCCTCCACACCATGCTCCACCACTCCGCGTGCAGTGAGGTGTATTTTGAGGCGCCTCAAAATACACCTCACTGCACCCTAATTTGCACTCCTGCACCTCCTCCACACCATGCTCCACCACTCCATTCTTTCTGTGCTCTCTTTTCCATTCACGATGCTGCTGCTGCTGCCGCTGCCGCAGCTGTCCGCGAATTTCGTCGTTGAATTGAGCTGAGCTGAGGTCCATGTTAGCGTTGTCTGCCACCTTTCTGTGCCAAGCCATTGTTCAGCTGCACCACTGACTGGCGCCTGATCTCTCTTTTGACTAGCACGTGACTACGTAACACGAGAGGTTTTCCCTCACACCATGGGCTTCGTTACATATTATGGGCGCTGTCCTCTCAATCCACTCGCCCATCTGTTTCTCCTTTCTCTGGTTCATTTCTTCCTGTCATGTTCCTCCTGCTGGCTTCTACCTCCTCATAATTCCCACTTCCTTTCCTCCTAAAGTATTTCCCCTTCTCATCACATATTTCCCCTTTTCATCACATATCTCCCCTTCTCATCACATATTTCCCCTTTTCATCACATATCTCCCCTTCTCATCACATATTTCCCCTTCTCATCACATATTTCCCCTTCTCATCACACATTTTCTCTTCTCATCATACATTTTCTCTTCTCATCACACATTTTCTCTTCTCATCACATATTTCCCCTTCTCATCACACATTCCCTCTTCTCATCACGCATTTCCTCTTCTCATCACATATTTCCCCTTCTCATCACACATTCCCTCTTCTCATCACACATTTTCTCATCTCATCACGCATTTCCTCTTCTCCTCACTCACGTACCCCTCTTTTCTCACACGTGCTCCCCCCTGCAGTACCCGGATGACCCAGCTACCTTTGACCCTGACTCGTATGGTTTCTCCAATGACGGTGTGCCACGTGTGCGCTCTGGAGAGGTCCGTATGAGTGTGAAGGGCGGCTTTGCATCCAAGGACCTTGGCAACGGCTGCTGCTACTTCCGGTCAGTCGCTGCCTTTTAAGGTGATGAGTGTGAAGGGGGTATTCCTGTATGTAGGAGCCTCGTGAGAGTGAAGGGCGACTTTGCAGCCACGGACACTGGAAACGCCTACTGCTAGTTACGGTGTTGCACCAACCTCTCCTAATCACTCCTATCCCCATCTGCTTCCCCCCTCCCCCTGCCGCTCCGTTCCCTCTGCCACTCGTTTCCACCCACCCCTGCTCCTTCCAGCGGATCGCAGCGATTGACATGAAGTTGAGCCTCGTTCCTCACCCAACCCCTTCTGCTACCCGCTCACCCTGTTACTCCACTCCTTTTGCCACTTGACTCCTCCGCTCTCCCACCTCCCCGTGCTCCTCCCAGCGGTGTCGCAACGATTGACATGAAACTGAACCTCATTCCGCCGTGGGCCATCAACTTTGTGTCGCGACAGCTGGCGGGGTCTGGTTACCACCTGCTCTACAGTGTACGTGCGCCCGCTGTGTCTGTTGCTGTGCGGGTGCTGCTAGTATTGCTGCTTCTGTTCCAAGATATTGTATTTTTGTAACGAAAAAACTTCCTTTCTTTCAGCACATGGATCATCTCATTCCATCACTCGTCCCGCCTCTCCCTCTCCCTCTCCCTCTCACTCGTTTTCTCTCGTCCCCGCCCTGCGCTCCCCAACGTCCCTCCCTGCAACCCTCAGGAGGTAGAGAGTGTGGCGGATGGCAGCAACAAGGAGGCGGACAAGTTCCGAGCGCTGCTCCGCTCAGACCCCTTCTACTACTCCGTGGGCCGCGCCATGCGCTCCCACCACGCCGCCGCAGCAGCACAGGGCGAGCGGGCGAGGCAGGAGAGGGAGCAGCTGCAGCAGCAGGGCGAGGCGGAGTCGTTCCGGCAGATTGGGGAGCGCGTGGAGAAGCAAGTAGAGAGGCTCGTTGCGAGCACGTCTTGGAGTGAGAGTGAGGTTCCTGGTGCTGCTGCTGGTGCTGATGGTGCTGCTGATGCTGCTGCTGATGGTGCAGCCGAAGCTCTAGCAGAGGCAGCTGTTGCGCCTGTGCCCGCTGCAGCAGGACCGCCCAAGACTGCCTCCCCTGCATCAGTGGTGAGACCGCCACGCCCTCCCTCGCCCAGGAAGCTTGTGGCTCCTGCACCCGCTGCTGCTGCACAGGCACCAGCAGCAGGCACTTCACCAGCAGCAGCAGCACGTGCAGGAGGAGGTTTGGCAGCAGTGGGTGCAGCAGGTGAGAATGCAGCAGCAGGTTCTCAAGGTCTTCAGTACGGGCAACTACAGCAGAGGGACCCGGCAATCTTCCATGCGGTTACCACCCTCGATAGAGCCATCTCCTTTATGAGAGCCAGAGCAGCAGCTCAGCGCCAGGCAGCAACTGCTGCTGTAGGCAGTGGTGCTGCTGGGTTCCCAGGCCTGGTACCACCGAAGCAAGAGGTTTGGAGCTACAGCGGCCAGCTCCGGCCCGCACCCAGGCAGGGTGAAAGCGGAGGGGGTGGGGGTGCTGGGGAGAGTGGTGGGAGTGGGGAGGGGGGGACTGAAGAGAGGATGTGGATGCTGACTAGGACAATATCGGCGGGTCCTGCAGATCATGCAAGGGGTGAGGGGCTTGGGTTTGAAACATCAAGACTGGTGGAACAGTCAGTACCAGTGCCAGCAGAGACAGCAACGGAGGCTGCAGCATCATCAGCATCAGCAGGAGCAGTAGCAGCAGCAGCAGGAGAAGCAGCACAAGGAGCAGTCACGACAGCATCACCAGCAGGAGCTGCAACACCCCCTCCCTCGGTAGCAGTTGGACTTGAAGCAGCAGTACAGCAAGAGGGCGCAGAAGCAAGCAGGGATGTTCCTGTGCCAGTCACCAACGCTGCAGAGGCAAGTGGAAGTGCTGCTGAGCGGCCATCTTCGGCCCCTATGGGAGGGAAGGGAGGGAGGGATGAAGGGCGGAGGGTAACTGAGGGAGGGGAGGATGTAAGCAGCAAGGGTAACAAGAAGCAGGGAGGGAAGAGACCTTGGCGCAAGGGGTTTTTTGGACTCAAGTTCTCCAGAAGTCCAGGGTGATCTCAATGCATGATCCTGGCAAACTCCTGAGATCGTGTCACAGGTACGGTAAGAAGAAAGAACCATCATGTATAGCTAGTTGGTCGGTTATATGGTACTTGTGTACTGTGGTTATATTCTTACATCAGGCCCTCAGATTCGTTTGGGGGTACACTGAGGCCTCAGGGCAGTTTTTAGGAAATCAGAATTTGCCCTGAATTGTCAGGGCTGCACAGGGTGAGGTATCCTGAAATGTCAGTGCTACATTTGACAGTATCCTGGCAGCTCAGTGCTACATTTCGTACAATCCTGTGTATTTCGCGCGTGTTATGTTAGCGGGGATCGAAATGCTCTCCACATTCGAAGTGTGTAATGCTGGGGTGCAGCTGCAAGTGGCTGGCAGTGCAAGTCGCTGGCAGCTGCATGGTGCGAAACTGTTACAGCACAGTACAAGCAGATGGCGAAGGTGGCGGTGGACATCGTGGGCCAAATTGGCTGGCAAAAGCGAAGTGGCGCACGAAAAAAAAGCAATTGTATTCTGTCCTCCGACTTATCTTACATGAAGTGTGGTAGCGGGTAAAGCGACAGTCTGTTACACAATAGGTTGCCTACTCGATTCCCGCTGGCTCCTATGTTTGATGTGCTCGCGTGTGTATGTTTTAGGCCCCGAAACCCAAGAGATTTTTCGTACAGTACATCTCGCTTCAGGGCGAGATTCGACACTATCCTGAGTCGTCAGGGCTGAACCTACAGCGCTATCCTGATTTTTTAGTACGCAAAATAACCATTATACTGATTTTACAGGACAAGTAATTCCCCTGCTGTTTTTTCAGGAGAAGCACACGACACCTACCGTATCCTGAATTCAGGAGAATCAGGATAAATTATCCTGATAACATAGGCCCTCACATGCAGATACGTTAGCTGTTACGTATACACGCTTCAGTATGCATTGATGGCTTTAGGTACGGCACCAGACACAATGTTTACGTAGTAACTAAAATGGAAACCATAGCCTGCTGCATCTTGCTGAAGGAAACTGTTACGAGTGCAATTGAGTGAACGAGCGAGAATTGCACTATCGAAGCAAGAGTACAATGAGCGAAGGCATGAGCGAAGAATATATAGCGAAACTACAGTGGTAACGGTAATGTGTGGAAAATGGGGTGCGCGACGGGCCTGGTGCCGAGGTTGGGAAAGTGTCGAGGCGGAGGTCCGGAGCGCGGGTTACCAACCGAACCGTGAGGTTGGGTCGCGTCGTGAATGGTGGCGGGAATGGTGTCGAAGCGAGTGTCGCGAGTGGTAACGGATTACTGTTGGGTGCTGTGGGTGGGAACAGTGGTGTACGCGCTGAGCAGGGACGCGAAGTAAGGAAAAGGAATTTTCCTTACACTACCCCCCTCCCCAAGGAGGCCCCTCTTACGAGAGCGCGTGTACATCCCGGAAGTTTCGGCTTCGCAGATACTCAGTGAGGACAGGGTGGTTCTCAATTCTATCCAGGGGGACCCAATTGTCTTCGGTGGGCGTGCGGTCCTTCCAGCGGATCGGGAATTCGATTCTGCGGGCTCCCCGTGGGTCACGTACTCGATGGCTCAGTATTTTCTCAGGCGTGATGATTGGCTCAGTCGGTGGTCGGGTCATGCTGGCGGGGCGGTTGCGAGGCAGTTGGCTAGTGGATGGCACGTATGGGCGAAGCAGGCTGACGTGGTGGTGGTATCGGCTGCAACTGTCCTGCCGGCCGCTTCCGTGATGACTTCATGATCTGGCAAGTGGGACACGATGCCACGTGTCGTTGAACGTCGGTCAACATTTCGGGCCAGTAATAATACCGCTGCAGTTGCTGCCGTGTTTTCTCTACCCCGAAATGTCCTGAGGTAACTCCGTCGTGTGCCTCCTGTAACAGTAATTCCCGTAGCAGTGTGTACCCTGGTACCCAGATGCGGTCGGTCCCGGCTTTTACGTAATAGACTCGTTTGGCTGCTGCGAACTGCTGCGAATTTCCTCCTGTGAAGAATGGGTCCGTTTGGTATCCGTGGGTAAATAGTCCTGTCAGTAGCGGGCTGGTCTGGGCGAGTAGTATCGCGTGAATCTGGGCAGTGGGCCGGGTCAGTGCGTCGGCAATGTTCGAGGCTCCCTTTTTATAGGTGACCGTGTAGTGGAAGTTGGACTCGAGGAAATCGAGCCAGCGAATCTGTCGTGGGTTGAGGTGGGGCTGTGCGCGGAGGTACTGTAGTGATCGGTGGTCTGTCCGTACTGTCACGTCTGCGCTGGTCAAGTAACAGCGCCACACTTTGAACGCATGCACGATCGCGAGCATTTCACGGTCGTGTATCGGGTAGTTTTTTTCGGGCGGATGCAGTTTTCGTGACTCGTAGGCGATGGGCTGTAGGCCGTTGCCGAAATCCTGTAGCAGTACGGCTCCAATGGCGATGTCGCTTGCGTCGGTTACTACTTCGAAAGGGCGGTGTGGGTCAGCGATGCGCAGTACGGGCGGTGAACAGAGAACAGTTTTCAGGGCAGAGAAGGCAGCATGCTCTTTCTCCCCCCACGTAAAAGTGACCCCCTTCCGTAGTAAATCCGTCAGTGGGGCAGTTAACCGTGCCATATCGGGGACGAACCGACGCACGTAATTAACGAACCCTAAAAAGCTTTGCAGCTCCGTGATGTTCGTCGGGGGGTGCCACGCTTTTACCGTGTCCAGCTTCTTGGGGTCAATTTCAACTCCAGCCGCCGAAATAACGTGCCCCAAAAATTCTAACCTATCCTGGAAAAACTCGCACTTGGAACCCTTGGTCAGTAACCTGTGCTCGTCTAGAACCTTAAATACTGCTTCCAGATCTGCTAAGTGCTGCTGCTTATCCCGACTGTAAACTAGGATGTCGTCGAGGTAAACTATCACGCATTTATCTAAGAGCGGCCTAAACGGCTCGTTCATGGTCATCTGGAAAGTCGCCGGTGCGTTTGTCAGCCCGAATGGCATCACGGTGTACTCGAATGACCCATACCGAGTTCGAAATGCTGTTTTTACGCAGCCCGATGGTTCGACCCGAATCTGGTGGTAACCTCCCCGTAAATCTATTTTCGAAAAAACCCGTGCTGTTCGCAGCTGGTCGATCAGTTCGTCAGCGCGGGGAATGGGGTATCGCGACTTGACTGTTACCCGGTTCAGTGCTCTGTAGTCAATGCACATGCGAAACCCCCCGTCTTTTTTCGGTGTGAACAGTATCGGTGCGGCGAACGGTGACGAGCTCGGTCGGATGAATTTTTTGAGAAAAGTAGAACGAGAATGAATGAACTATGAATGAAGTGAGTACATATGGGAAACCCTAATTGGGTTGTACCCCCTATGGGATACCCCACTATAGCCTACACAACAGCATAAGCTATATATATGTTCTGACACACCCCCATAGGCAAAGTGGGGGAGAACAAGGGGTCACAAGACCAGTCAAGCAAAGCAGAGCAAGCTCAGGGTGGATCACAAAGTCACCACACAGTCCGAGCACAACGACAGGGCAACAGGGCCAGTTCACATGCAGGAGTACACATATATATATAGAGCTAGACAAGCAAGAGCAGGTATATATATGTGACAGTACAAGCAAGGTCAAGAAGAGAGCAAGTGAGGCAAGACAGGTACAAGACCCAGCTGGGTGCAGAAGCGCTGATGGTCACAAGGCGCAAGTGCCTTGGTGAACACATCAGCAGTGTTGGCCTCAGAGGCCACGTACGCAAGTCGCAACTGACCACGCTGCTGCAGCTCACGAGCAAGAAAGTAACGGAGAGCAATGTGCTTCGTTCTGTGCTCCAAGCGCTGCTCTCGACACAAGGCCAGCATGGCCTTGTTGTCTACGTACAACACTGGAGGAGAACGAGGCGGCTCTCCAAGGTCAGTCAGCAGGTAGGTGAGCCAGCGAAGTTCCTGTGCAGCCATGGCCCCGGCGTAGATCTCAGCCTCACAACTGGAGCTGAGAACAGAGGACGAGCGAGTAGCCCGCCACGAGACAGAGCCGGAACCAAGACTGAAGGTGTAACCCTGCGACGACCGCTGTGTAGCCTGGTCGTCTGCCCAAGAAGCGTCCGCGTGCCCAGTGAGGACCACTGGACTCCGCCCTCCAAGCACTAGCCCCATGCCCGACGTACTGCACAAGTAGCGCAACACCCTCTTCGCTGCAGCCATGTGCTCTGGTCGGTGTCTCCCAGGAGCAACATAGCGTGAAAGAATGCTAAGAGGGTATGCAAGGTCAGGTCGTGTGCAGGTCATCAGGTACATGAGGCAGCCAACAAGCTCTGGGTACGGGCCACTCGACTCTACGGACTCATCCGAAGGCAGAGCTGAGAGCGAGTGGCGAGTAGACAGAGGAGTGGCCTGAGGCGAGGAGTACGTGAAGCCGAAGCGCTGAAGGACCTGCTGCACCATGTGTGACTGAGTCAAGGTAATGGTGCGGCGTGCTCTGTCCCGAGTGATCTGCAAGCCAAGGTAGCTGCGCAGTTCACCCAGGTCTGTGCACGTGTGTCTCTTCTGCAGCTCGGACTTCACGTAGGCTAGTCCAGCAGTGTCAGCTGTGGCAAAGACCAAGTCGTCGACGTACACGAGGACGTAGAACGGCGGCAAAGAAGTGTCGGTGCGCAGAAACAACGACGGGTCAGCAGTAGAGGGAGCAAACCCAAGAGCCGCAAGCGTAGTCCTCAGTGTGTCGTGCCACTCACGCGGTGCCTGGCGGAGACCGTAGACTGGCCGTCGGAGGCTCCACTGGGTGCCAGGAGGAAAAGTCCCAGTGAAGCCAGGTGGACGGCGCAGCCAGATCTCCTCGTGCAGGCTACCCTGCAAGAAAGCAGTACTGAAGTCAAGAGAGTGGAGCTCGTAGTCGCGCTGAGCGGCTATGTGCAGCAGCACCCGAAGAGTGGTCATCTTCGGGGTGGGAGAGAAGGTCTGAAAGTAGTCAACTCCCTGCCGCTGACTGAAGCCACGAGCGACGTACCGCGCCTTGAAGACAGGTGGAGAGCCCGGCGGCCGCTTCACCCTGAAGATCCACATGCCACTGACGATGTTCGCCCCAGGAGGGGGAACCGCGTCAACGTAGGTGCCTGTGGACTTCCAGGACGCCATCTCTGCATCCATAGCTGCCTGCCACTGAGAGGAGTAGGGACCCTCTACGGCCTCCGCGTAAGAGCGCGGAGTCGGGATGTCTAGTGCATCCGGGTCTCCCTCAGGGGCAAGTAGTACGGACGCGAGATGAGGTGAAGCAGCAGCCAGACACCGGAACTCCTCCTGCCTGTCCTCAAGGACGTCCGTGCCAAGAGCACACTCACCCCCGACGGACGGAGGACAGACAGACGCAGACTCAGCAACAAGACCGGCCGCGTAGTCTAGACGACAGCGAGCAGCAAAGTCGACGAGCTCAGCAACAAGCGCAGACGCAGCAGTGGACTCAAAAGAGGGGTCAGTGACGACAGTAGCAAGGAGACGTGTGACAGCAGGACTGGCAGCACGAAGAGAGTCCGACTCCGGGTCAGGAAGAGCAGGAAGAGAGGACTCAGGAGGAGAAGGCAAAGGGGCACGCCGGTCGCCGGAACGAAGGACGTAGGTGCACGGACCAAAACCCCCACCCCGCTGACGCTGCGTGTACCACTCACGGAGCTGCTGGGGCGGGGGGATGTCCCGCGAACGCTGCTGCTGCTGCTGCTGCTGCTGACGCTGGCCACCACCAGGGCCGCTACGCTGCGGGGCACCACCCCGACCAGCTCCACCCCCTCCGCCACCGCTGCCTCCACCTCCACCACCACCGCTGCCTCCGCTCCCACCGCTGCCGCCACCGCCGCCTCCTCCTCCGCTGCTGCCACCTCCACCACCGCCCCCGCCACCACTCCCACCGCCACCCCCACTCCCTCCTCCGCCTCCACCGCCTCCTCCACCGCCCCCGCCAGCTCCACCCGCGCCCTTGCCCCCCTTGCCCCTGCCAGGGCGGCGTCTCCCGCTAGGGGCAGACGCCGCGCAGACCGACTCAAGACCAAGCAGGTCGGCAGCAGCAGCAGAGGCAACAGAGGGCAGCAGGGGGGAAGGAGAACACCCCTCAAAGATGGGGGTGCGAGGGTCACCACGAGAGGCTCCTACAGCGACGATGCTCTTCTCCGCCGCCAGGAGGGACTTCTCGAGGAGGTCGACAGTGAGAGTGGTGGGACAGACCGAGAGGTAGTGGTCCCTGACTACGCGAAGGGAGTCAGGGAGGCGTGTGACGATGTAATAGAGAGTGATGTACATGGGGGGGGGGTTCTTGGCGCAGAACTCAGCAGGAAGGGCGGCGCGGTAGCGAGTGTCACTAGTGCGGAGGTGCGTAATGAGGTCAGCGACAGTGGGAAAGGCAGCAAGGTCAGGAAAGAGGTACGGTAGCATGAGGCGGCTCAGGGCAGCAGTGGCAGGGGAAGAGTAGCGCGCAACTACAGCGTCGTACAAGGTCTGAGCACTCTTGTACTGACTAAAGTGCGCGGGCTCAGTGGTAGGCAGGTGGCGACGTACAGCAAGACGTGCAGCAGCATCGCGGGTGGCCCACTGAGAGCGAACAGTGGGGTCAGCATCAGTAGCAGGGGCAGGAGAGGCGCCAGAGGTGAGGTCAAAGAGGGAAAGACCGTCCGCCCTATCGCACTGTAAGAACAGCTGCAGGTCGTCGACCCAGACCTCAAAGTCAATGGCTCGACCCTCAGCGTCAAAAGCGAGGACACTAGGGGTAGCCATGACGACGACAGACGAGCAGTGCAAGCAGTAGGGGAAGGGCACGCAGTGACAGTGGGGCTGTGCTCACCGGACAGGGCAGGTCGGGCGGCCCGGCAGTAGGGCGGCTCGGCTGCTCAGCGGCTCGGCGGCAGTGCGGCTCGGCGCCCGGGCGGCTCGGCGGCAGGGCGGCTCGGCTCCCGGGCGGCTCGGCGGCAGGGCGGCTCGGCTCCCGGGCGGCTCGGCGGCAGGGCGGCTCGGCTCCCGGGCGGCTCGGCGGCAGGGCGGCTCGGCTCCCGGCGGTTCTGCTGCTAGGCGGCTCCCGCAGGTAGGGCGGCGGTTGGGCCGCAGGTAGGGCGGCGGTCGGGCCGTAGGTAGGGCAGCGGGCTGGCCGCAGGTAGGGTGGCGGGCGGGCCGCAGGCAGGGCGGCGGTAGGGCCGCAAGTAGGGCGGCGGGCGGGCCGCAGTTAGGGCGGCGGGCGAGCCGCAGGTAGGGCGGCGAGTAGGCCGCAGGTAGGGCGGCGTGGGGCCGGGACGGGCGGCGCGCGGGCGTCGAGGGGCCGGGACGGGCGGCGCGCGGGCGTCGAGGGGCCGGGACGGGCGGCGCGCGGGCGTCTAGGGGTCGGGCCGGGTGGCGCGCGGGCGTCTAGGGGCCGGGACGGGCGGCGCGTGGGCGTCGAGGGGCCGGGACGGGCGGCGCGCGGGCGTCTAGGGGCCGGGACGGGCGGCGCGCGGGCGTCTAGGGGCCGGGACGGGCGGCTCACGGGCGGCGAGGGGCCGGGACGGGCGGCGCGCGGGCGTCGAGGGGCCGGGACGGGCGGCGCGCGGGCGTCGAGGGGCCGGGACGGGCGGCGCGCGGGCGTCTAGGGGCCGGGACGGGCGGCGCGCGGGCGTCTAGGGGCCGGGACGGGCGGCGCGCGGGCGTCTAGGGGCCGGGCCGGGTGGCGCACTGGCGTCTAGGGGCCGGGACGGGCGGCGCGCGGGCGTCTAAGGGGCCGGGACGGGCGGCGCGCGGGCGTCTAAGGGCCGTGACGGGCGGCTAAAGGGGCCACTAGGGGCCAAGAGAGAGGGGAGCGCGACTCGGGTAGGGGCAGAGTGCGCTCCGGGCAGGAAAAAAAAAACGGTGGGCCCTAGGAACAGTTCCCACGAGGGAACCTGCTCGATACCATGAGAAAAGTAGAACGAGAATGAATGAACTATGAATGAAGTGAGTACATATGGGAAACCCTAATTGGGTTGTACCCCCTATGGGATACCCCACTATAGCCTACACAACAGCATAAGCTATATATATGTTCTGACATTTTTTCTCTAACAAGTAGTCTAACTGCTTCCTCAGCTCATCGAGCTCGGGCTGTGTCAGTCGGAACTGTCGCTGTACGGTTGGCTGTGCCCCGGGTTCTAACTCTATGCGGTGGTCGTGTGCTCGCTGAGGTGGCAGTCCTTGTGGTAAATCGTCCGGAAAAATCCCCGGGTACCGTTTCAACAGTTCCTGTAGTTCGGGCGGTACCGCTGCCAACAGTTTCTGAAAATCGCTCGGCTGCTCTGCTTCTCCTACCAATGCTATATCCACTGCGTACACGTCAGCTCCAGCGGCGACAGCCCGTTTCATCGTGATGGCGTTGACGTGGACCGTTGAAGACTCGGGCGACTGCCAGCGAGGTAGCACGACCCAGTTACCGCTACTTCGCACAGTACAACTACCCGTTGTCCAGTCAATTCGCGGGTTATACCGTCGCAGCCAATCACGTCCCAGTAAAATGTCGTGCCCATCCAATGTCGTCGCGAGCATTTCCTGTGTAAACCCAAAGTCCCCCCCGCAGCGGACTTTTACTCTCTCCACCTTCTCCCGTATGGCCAGCGGCGTTCCGTCCACTAAGCGTGCATCTATTTCCGGTAAACACCGACTAAGTGTCAGTTGCAGCTTCCGTGCGGTTGCGGTATTAACTAAGCTGTGGCTTGCTCCTCCGTCTATAAAGATCTTCACTGCTGCTCCCTGTACTTTCCCGTGAATCAGTACTGGGCAATCCGTCGCTGTACCCTCCTTATTCATCCGAGCCCGATCGATAGCGTGAATCGGTACTGTGACTCGGTGAGGGTCGGTGTGGTTGGGCGAGCAGGCAGTCTCGTCAGTAGTTGGCCCGATTCCTACTGACTGCTGGCGTTTCCCTGCCTTAGAGACTCCCTCCCCTGCTCTGCTCCGCGGCGCCTCAGCTCCTCTGGGCACTCACTCTTACGATGGCCCGGCCTATTGCAAGCGAAGCAGCGCCCCTTAAACGGCGCGGGAGCTGCGTTTGTCGCAACAGCGTGTACAGTGGCGTGCTCGATTGGTCCCCGAGGGCGATGTCCGTAGTAGGACCCCGGTCTCGGGCGGCGTAAAATGTCGATTTTCTCGGCGAGCGCGAGAATCTCGTTGAAATTCGAGAGTCCGCGTAGCATGATTTCGTGCGAGATGTCCGGCTTCAGCCCTCCGACGTAACGGTCCACCCGCTCCGCTTCGTGCATATAGCCGACTTGCTCGCATAATGCGAGAAAACCGCTCGTGTAGTCTTGGACCGATCCGAGCTGCCGCCAAGTACGCAGTTTCTGACGCGCCAAAATAGAAGCCGCGATCGGCTCGAAGCGCGCCCGAAGCCCTGCGCACCACGCATCCCACGTGCTGTATTGGGCGGTTTCGCAGAATGAACTCCAGGTGACAGCTGGGCCCGTGGGCCCTTCCTCTTGCGACGGTGGCTCGTAGGCGCGTGGCGACGTCACGATGACTCGCCACCAGTCCATGGCGGGGCCCCTCAGCAGCGAGACGGCGTATCTGATCTTCGCTGCGTCCGACTCGACGTAGTTCGCGTCGAAGAAGACGTTCATCGTGAAAACCCACGATTGAACCGTCGGACCTCCACGTTGGCTTGGATCGAAACAGGGCGGGCGCTGCGGCTTGAGTGGCATTGGTGCCATGATGTCGTGGTTACCACTTGTTGCTGCAAACTCCACGTGCCGACGAGCTTCGCGAGGCCCACGCGGGCTTGGCGCGGCCCGATTTCTCTCCATGCCAGGCATCGATTGAGCGGCGCCATCACTGGCTGCGCCTGAGCGCTGTCCCACGCTGTCGTTTTGCGTCGGTGTGTCGGATGAGATGACGATTGGTTCTTCGGATTGCGCAGGTGCATTTGCGGGTGCTTGTGATGGAGCTGGTGCATTCACCGTTGATTGCTGGCGGGCGGAGTCACGTTCCGCCGTGAGTGTCGCGATTTCGAGTGCCGAATCTTCGAGTTGGCGTACGAGACGGTCGAGCTGCTCCTGCGTCAATGTCGCAAGACTAATGTCGGCCATGGCGGGGGTGTCGGGCAAACTCAGCGGGAGCCTCTGTCGTGGCCGTGCGTGCTTACGAGAGAGCATTTCGAGCGGCGGTGCTTGTTCGCTGCGAGACGTCTACCCCCCCCAAAAATTGAGATAGTGGGGAAGCGAAGGTGTGGGTGCGGTCCGAGAAGAGATCGTAGGCTCTGATAACCAAGTGTTACGAGTGCAATTGAGTGAACGAGAGAGAATTGCACTATCGAAGCAAGAGTACAATGAGCGAAGGCATGAGCGAAGAATATATAGCGAAACTACAGTGGTAACGGTAATGTGTGGAAAATGGGGTGCGCGACGGGCCTGGTGCCGAGGTTGGGAAAGTGTCGAGGCGGAGGTCCGGAGCGCGGGTTACCAACCGAACCGTGAGGTTGGGTCGCGTCGTGAATGGTGGCGGGAATGGTGTCGAAGCGAGTGTCGCGAGTGGTAACGGATTACTGTTGGGTGCTGTGGGTGGGAACAGTGGTGTACGCGCTGAGCAGGGACGCGAAGTAAGGAAAAGGAATTTTCCTTACAGAAACTCACTACATACAGGCCAAGAACCCCCGAATTGGCTCAACCTTCCTAACTTAGGTTGAGTGTGATCCTGGCACCGAAAAATGTTGAGTCTCCCGCCCTAACCAACATTCCTAACGTTGGGCAATTTGGCTTGCTGGTTAGAAGATGCTATGGTGGATGGGAGAGAGGTATGTCACCTCGTGTCAGGAGCTAATCTAAGGAGATATTTCTTGTGCAGGTTGAGTAGGCGGCAGGTGTCTGACAAGGAGAGGTGGCCTCCACTCCTTTCGTTGCCGCTCCGCTGCTAGTCTCTCTTCGTACATCTCCTTAGTTTCCACCTGGAGCAGCCGTTTGACCTGGAAGCGAAGGCATGAAAAGAAAGCAACGGGTTAGTGCCTCGTCGGAATACCGCCCTCCACACAGAGGAGGTCCGAAAGTCGAAGTGGTGCGTAGAAAACTCATGGTATCTTCCACCTTCTCAAGCCTTGCATTTCAAGGGAATCACCGCAAACGGCGATGGACTGGAGTATGCAAACTTTCCGCAGTTACAGTTGACTGTGCGACAAAAAAACGGAGTTCTGGGACGTCATAGCCTGGTAAGTGAGCGCACCTTTTCGATCATCCCTATGACTGACGGATTGTTAGGCAACTCAACCGTTGATTCTCGCTTCCGCAGGCCTAGAGCAACGACGGTAGCCCGCTGATCGGACCTCTTTCCTGCCAATCCACGTTTCAGCGTTACGACCAGCCTACTTGACCATCTGATGGCCGGCTGGGCGGATGATGCGGAAGCCATGGCGGAATTTAGGGTACAGTATATAGCTCACAGAATACCTAGAGGCTGTTTTGCTGCTGTTTGGGAACCAAAATTACTTTCACTTCGGCAAAACTCTGTAGCACTTCGCACCCAAGGGACAATATTGACGAAATTTAGCTGCAGCTATTTCGCACAGGGAGGCCAGAAAGATGCTGTGGCGAATGTCTTCGAAATTCATTTCCTTTCGCCTCTTTGGAGAAAGTTGTTCGCAAAACATGTCCCTGCCTGTCTTGTGTCAAATCGAAAAGAAAGTTACTCGCGAAGCCACCACATAGAAGTTATCGAGGCCATGTTGCTGCTAACATGAGCTGCACTGCACACATTTACCTGAATCATTGCAGCATTGTCAGCCAGTCAGTCCACGGTTCTCCCTCATGGAGCACACACTGATCCGGATCCGACGGTCGACGGAGGGATCGGGGAGTGAAACGCGAGCGTCTAGCGGTGTCCCTAGCACCTCAACGCTTTCTTCAGCTGCATTTTCACAGTCGACTGCTGGAGAGCTAGCACGTCGTGCAGTCCCTTTTTGCCTAAGCGTTGCTGTGTGTTTGTTGATGCGTGAGTATCGACGGCGATGTGTGATGCTCGCTATACATTCTTCTGAAGTTGACTGTTCCATGCAGTTATCATATGGAGCCTGCGCAAGACAGAATCCTCTTATCGCTTCAATCAATTGCAAGAGCCTACGCAAGCCTGGCAGGGGGAGCTGACAGCAATCAATCTACCAGAAGGCAGGTTCTTAGCAATATTCCAAGTTAACAGCAGCGAGTGCATCGACGAGGAATTTGCTGGACGCCGGATTATTTTTGCGACATGCGGATTTATTACCTTGGGAGAAACGTCATGGAGCAACGCGACATTCGTATATTTCGCCGACCAAGCCGTCCACGTTATCTGTTCGCGTGATAATGGAACTGATGGTTCCATGGAACCCACTATGCTACGGATTTATTACGACTCGGGCAGTGTGGATCTGCTCATTCGCAAAGTTCATCAGGCGTCCTGGAATGGATTAGTGTATGCTGCGGCAGCTGAACCCGAAGGGCTGTATGTCTGGGCGAAAGGAATTGCTCACCTTCACAACGGAAGTCTTCACGGTCATATCAAATGTCTGATTGACGGAGTTGCGGCAGCTCCGTTGATACTCTCGCAGGAGATTGCGCTCTGTCCAATTTCTCAGACCAATATTACACAGTCAGCATATGGCTGTCTCGACTTTCCTGTCACGCTAACACTACATGGATCACCTTTACCCTCTGTAGCTTCCGTCTGTAGACCGAATTCCACGCTCAACTCCACCAGCTCAGTATCTGGCGAGTCACTACATGCAGCCACCCACAGTCAAGCCAGGAGGAGCGGACAACTTGTTCTCCGGGATGGGTATCCCCATGCCAACACATCCATTGACGAGTCCCCCGTGAAGCAGTACTACCTGTGTGCATGCACAATGGTTCTGGACAGCGCAAAGTTCATGGGGGAGTGGCTCCTGTACCACGGATTTCTTGGTGTGGAGCATTTCTTTGTGTATGACAATGGCAGTGAAGATGGGCTTCAGGCATCCGTTGACGAAGCGCAGGAGACAGGTCGTGCAAGAGGTTTTGGATTCTCAACCACAATTCGTAGCTGGCCCTGGCTGAAGTCCCAGGAAGGCGGCTTTTCTCATTGTGCTCTACAAGCCAAGAAGCTCTGCACGTGGGTCATGTTCGTAGATGTGGACGAGTTCGTGTTCCCAGCAAGGATGGTGAAGAAAATTGAGTTGCGGAAGCTCTTTGATGCTGGAATTCAGTATGCTTCTCTTCTCCGCAAGTTTGTGAAAGGTCTGGCTAAAAAGCATGCTGCAGCAGCGATGCTTACAGGTAGAAACGGTTCCTGTGAACAGGTTGGGCAGATTGCTCTGCCTTGCCTGATATTTGGCCCATCAGGTTACCAAGAGCATCCAGAAAGGGGAGTTGTTTCTGGGTACACATGCAGGCTGGAGCTTCCTGATCGCCACAAGTCAGTTATCCTGACTGAAGCTTTAGATCCTCCTTTGCACAACGTGATACATCACTTCACAAGCTTGAAGCATCAGTACTGCACAATGAATGTGGGCCATAAGCATGGAGCTATTTTCCACTACAAGTACCAGGCATGGCCCGAATTCAATACCAAGTTCAGGAGGAGAGCTTCCACTTTTGTGGCTGACTGGACGCAGATGGATAGGCTACAGTCGAAGGATCGAGTTCCTGACTTGGGTGTGGAGGCGATTGAGCCTGCTGATTGGAAGGACCGCTACTGTGAAATTGAAGATTACAGGCTGAAGAAGACTTCGACACAAATTGCATCAGCCGCTTCCTTCTGGCGCTATGAGATACCGTTTGATGCAATGAGCCACATATTTGAGAAATTGTTTGGCACATCTGGACTTACCTGATTATGTGTACTATTTGAATAACTATACAGGAGGTTGGCTCATTCCTTACTACGAGGATGGTTAAGAACACTTTTTCGATCTGATACACTGCACTTGCATACCCAACGTTGCGTCAACATCAGCCTCTCATTTGCTTGGTCTGTAGCGTCTGCTTTGCGTCGAAGGTCCAGACTCCAGGACAGAGCAGGGAGGAAGAGGCTTGTGCCATCACCCAGCACATCACCACCGACCAAACCGAATTTCTTGGAGATTCCCCCCAGGTCGGTCGGGCTCGCGCCCTCCATACCTCACTTCGGTTATGTGCCTTTTTCTAAGCTTGCGCTGTTCGCTACGCCCCGTACCGTGCTCCGCGGAAATGCGGAAGCATTGAAACCAGTTTCTCCCCCATTTTGCTGTCTCTCGCAGCCGCGAGCCTCTCTCATCACACAAATGCATGGAGGGAACTCTTAGCCAAGTGGCACTGCTTGCTCGTTGGCACTTACTAGTGAAAGTTATCCGCGCCGTGTGAGTGCAACTTATTTGCACAATCTTTTAGACGCAGACTTCAGCAGGACCCCGAGCGTATGGCTGCGAGCCTAGATTGTTAGTCACAGCAGCACGGCGCTTCACCATGCTTTGAGACATCCTAAAAAAAAAACAGCTCGTAGCTCTAACGTGCTCCAGTATATTTATACGGATAAGCCTGGTCTCCAGCTGTGTACTCTGTCTTCCCCGTGGTAGCGCATCCCCCATTACGCCTGGAATCCCACCCACCAGCATCACTTGAATCTCCAAGCTTTGCGACCTCGCTGAATCATCCGCATAGTATTACCCGCGTAGTCGTCCCCTTGTATCATCCACACAGCCTCGCCCGCGGAGGCTCATCCGCGTAGCATCCTCCGCGAATGGCGCTGCTAGACGGCGTGATCGCATTCGACAGGTCAGTCGCGTCGCTCCCGTGGACCAGCCGCGAAGCAGTCACCGATCTTTTTCGCGCGCAGCTGAATGGACCATCCGCGGATGCGCAGCTGAGCGGACAATCCGCGGATGGCGTCGTTTCGTCCGGCACAATCGAGATGACAAAAAGCCTGGAGCGTAGCGGAAATCAATGCGACAAGAATGACAGCCCGAAAGATATGAACGGAGTTCAAGTCAAGGACGGCATTGGAAAAGGCGAAAACAATAGTGGCATGGCGGGCGATAATGAAGCGGTGGTGGAGTATTGGAGCGCGCAGATGGCGGGGTTGCTGGAGGACCTGCGCTCCGTGCGGATTGGTGGCGCTGCGGAGAAAACGGGCGGCGCTAAGGACATGCGATGGAAGGTGATTGGCTGATTGACGGATGCGACTGGAGGGCAGATGAGTGCTGGCAGCGGGTAGTGGTAGGAGGAAAAGAAAAGCGGCGGCGGCCTTCGCGTTCCCTTTCATGCCCTCCCTCGCCATCTCTTTCTCCTGTCCCACCCACGTCTCCCCATCCCCCTTCACCGCACCACCCAAACTACCCCTGTTCCTCCTGCCTCGTCCCTCACGCTCCCTGTTCCAGCCGTGCGAGCAGGCAGCAGAGTACCGCACGCTGCACCGCCCAGGGCCCAACAGCACGGCCTCCCCCCTGATCTGACCCCTGCTTCGTGTGTGTTGCACGTCCTGTCCCACCCCGCCCCGTTTCCTTTCTCCCCCTCTTCCCAGCCGTGCGAGCAGGCAGCAGAGTACCGCACTCTGCACCGGCCGGGGCCCAACGGCACGGCGATCCACACGACGTGCATCGAGGGCGTGGTGCATGCGCCGGCCGATGCCGCCCTCGCCATGTCCTGCGATGCTCCCTTCTTCAAGGAGTGGTCAGTGCTCAGGGCTGTGCTGTGCTGTGCTGTGTTATATACGAGTATTGAATGAGTAGCGGTTGTCGTGAGTGGTGGTTGAAATTTGAAACGAGTTGTGCTTAGAACGGATCATGCTCTTAGTCACGTCCACAAGATCCCCCCTCCCCATCCCCCATCCCCCACGTTTCTTCCCCACCCCTTCCACCCTTGCCGCCTCTCCCGCCCCTCTCGCCTTTTTTACACACGAAAAGAGAGTGAGCGGAGTGACTAACAGGGTAAAATTCCCATTGAAGCAACAGAACTGAGTGCCACTCCCGCCCTGAATTCCCTTTTCCGCAGGTGGCCCAACATCACGATGCCCTCATACCGCTGTGAGGAGCCGAGGTACATCAAGCGCGTGGGGCAACGAGTGGAGGAGGCGTGCTTCTGATGCGCCACTAACTGACCGTGCCTCCCCCACCCTAAAATCCCTTTTCCGCAGGTGGCCCAACATCACATGCCCTCATACCGCTGTGAGGAGCCGAGGTACATCAAGCGCGTGGGGCAACGAGTGGAGGAGGCGTGTGACTGATGCGCCACTAACTGACCGTGCCTCCCCCACCCTAAAATCCCTTTTCCGCAGGTGGCCCAACATCACGATGCCATCGTACCGCTGTGAGGAGTCGAGGTACATTAAGCGCGTGGGCGAGAACTTCCACCTCTCCTTCATGCGGTGCGCGCTCTACCTCCTGCACTGTGCTGTACCGTACTGCACCGTGCTGTATATTGCTGTGCTGTGCTCTGGCGTGCCGTGCTGTACCGTGCTGTGCCATGCGCGTGGGCGAGAACTTCCACCTTTCCTTCATGCGGTGCGCGCTCTACCTCCTGCACTGTGCTGTACCGTACTGCACCGTGCTGTATATTGCTGTGCTGTGCTCTGGCGTGCCGTGCTGTACCGTGCTGTGCCATGCGCGTGGGCGAGAACTTCCACCTCTCCTTCATGCGGTGCGCGCCCCATGCCATCCATGCCCTGCCATGGCAGGTTGTGCCGCGCTAGCGTGCCATGCCATGCCATGCCGTGCCATGCCATGCCATGCCATGCCGTGCCATGCCATGCCGTGCCATGCCATGCCGTGCCATGCTGTGCTATAGCGTATCATGCCATGCTGTACCATGTCATATCCCCATACCCCCCTATGCCACTTCAAATCGTGACTGCATCTGCCCATAACGTATCCTGCCTTTGTGCTCCCCCAACCCGTCTCCCCCTCTCCACTACCCTCCTCCTCCTCCTCCTCCTCCTCCTCCTCCTCCTCCTCCTCCTCCTCCTCCTCCTCCTCCTCCCATTCCTCTCTCGTCTCCGGCTTCCCTCCTACTCCCTCCCAGTCGCCTTCCGCTTCTCCCTTTCCTTAACTTTTGACCCTCTTCTATTGCTTGACTCTCTCCTTCACCTCTTTCTCTTTCCATCCCATCCCATCCCTGTCCAACCCCTCCCACCCCTTCTCCACCTCTTGCATTTCCACCTCCACCACCTCACACCGCTGCAGGTTCAAGGTGCCATGGCCGCTACCCCCGCAGGAGTTTGCGCTCATCTTTGTGACGGTCTACGATGCTGCCTCTGGCATGACCGTAACCGTGCAGCGAACGGTGAGTCACCCACACACACCCACCCACACCCACCCACACCCACACAAGCTGGAAGTGCGAACTACATCCCTCGCTGCACCACATCCCTCGCTGCACCACATCCCTCGCTGCACCATAACCCTCGCTGCACCATAACCCTCACTAACCCCCGCTTTCTCCTGCAATCCGTAAGGCGCCACAACCCCCTTGCCCTCCCTTCCAGGTTCATGATGGGAGTAGCAGCGAACTTATGAGAAAACGCTAAGCAAAAGGATAAAGACTTGTAAAAATTGTTCCTAGAAATCCCCATGCCCCCCTATGCTAGAAATTGTTCCTTGTAAAAGGATAAAGCTTGCAACCTCTCAAATGTTCTCCACTCCTCTCGCCCTCCTTGCAGCTGCCCGAGAACCCCGCGACTGCGGACTTCACCAACCGCGGATACAGCCGGGAGGACCCTTCTCATAACTGTTCCTTACCCTACCCTGCAACCTTTCACAAGTGTGCCCCACCAATCACCCTCCCTGCATCCCTGCAGCTGCCTGAGAACCCCGCGACTGCCGATTTCACCAACCGCGGATACAGCCGGGAGGACGCCCCCGCGCCCCTGCCTGGGCACATGCGGATGGGCATCAGCGGGGGGTATGCTGTGAAGGACATGGGCGAGGGGCGAGCGCACATGAGGTGCGTTGGGAGCGGATAAAAGGGGTTCAGAGGGAGTGGGTGGTAGGGGGCAAGGTGTGGCGTGAATACGCCCCTGCCTGGGCACATGCGGATGGGCATCAGCGGGGGGTATGCTGTGAAGGACATGGGCGAGGGCCGGGCGCACATGAGGTGCGTTGTGGGGGTGGGGGACAAAGGGGGGAGGTTCAGAGATAGGGGTTAAGACTTACCGTGGTGACATGCGGGAGGGCAAGGACATGGGCGAGGGCCGAGCGCACATGAGGTGCGTTGGGGGGAGGACAACGGGGAGTGGGTGGTAGGGTAGGGGGTAAGTTATGGCGTGAGGATGCAAGGGACGAAAGAGCGTGCAATCAGGTGGTTTGGTGGGCGTGTTTTGTTATCACCTGCAATCATTTCTTCAACTTCAACACTTCCAACCATGTCTCTCCCATCAGCCCTTCTGCAGCTCAGGTGACTCTTCCTGCTACACTGTATGCTCTCAACCCTATTCCTGGTATCAACCATGTGGCTGTATCACCCCTCTGTACCGCTTATCACCCCTGTGTATGTCATCCCTCAGGTGCATATTCACGCTGGACCTCAAGTTCCCTCCCGCGCTCGTCAACTTCATCATCCAGCAGTGCGGTGGGATCGTGTACCAGTGGTTCACAGAGGTGTGTAGAGTGGGTTCACAGGTGTGCAGAGTGGTTTCTAGAGGTGTATGGAGTTCATCGCACTGATGTGTAGAGCGGTTTGAAGAGGTGAGAAGAGTACTTCACAGAGATGTGTGGAGTGTTTCTTAAGGCTGTGTAGAGGGGTTCACAGAGGTGTGTGTATCGGTTCACAGAGGTGTGTGTATCGGTTCACAGAGGTTTGCCTTGTCTCTCTCAGTCTGTGTGAGTGTGTTATGGTAGTTTGCTGTGTTTGGAATGTATTCCTTTCTCCCCTCCCTCCCCTCTGTTGCCCCCCCTCTCTCCCCCTCTCACCCTCTCCCCCTCGCACCCTCCATCGTCAGGAGCTGGCCAGGATATATGACGATCCGTCGAGCACCAAAGATAAGGCGTTTGTAAATGCAACAAATTCCTTTCTCCCCTCCCTCCGCTGTGTCTCTCTCCCCCTCGCACCCTCCTTTCGTCAGGAGCTAGCCAGGATATACGACGATCCCTCGAGCACCAAAGGAAAGGCGTTTCACCAAGCTCTCCACGACGAGCCCCTTTACAATCACGTCCGGGCAGTCATGGAGAAATATCGGGCTGCCCGGGCAGCTGAACAGCAGCAACTGGAGGCGGAGCAGCAGAGAAAGCACCAGGAACTGGTGGGCGGTCAGCAAAACGGGCAGGCAGCTGGGGAAAGAATCCTCCTAGCCAGCAAAGAAGACGAGGAGAAGTCGTTTAGAGAGCTCGGAGCAGAGGTAGAGGCGAAGATTGAGTCCCTTGTGGCATCAGGGTCTAGAAGAGCGAGCAGCAATGGCAGCAGCATCGATGGGGATGGGGTAGAGATTGTGGAGGCTGGGGAATGGGGAGATGTGGAGGCAAGACCAGGGGGGAAGGGCATCGGGGCTGGGGAGGTGAAGGCAAGTGGAAGTATGGAGGGATTCCAGATGGATGGAGGAAGTCGAGCGGGTGGTCTTGAGACCGGGGTAGGAGCAGCAGGAGTAGCAGATGGAGGGACAGGAGGAGGAGCAGGGGGAGCAGGGGAGAATGTGGGGGCGGAGGCAGGGGGTGGTGTAAGCAGAGCTGCAGTGACTGCTGAGCTGCACAAAGGGCCTGTTCCTGATTCGCTGCAACAAAATGGCGCTGTACAGACGAGCGCTGCACGAGAGCAGAGGTTTACACAGAATGGGCGGTATGGGCTGAGAGCTTCAGAGAGCCCTGGTACCGGTGGTAATGGGTACATGGCGAGTGCAAGCGACCACCGCCTCTTCCGAGCCGTTGATACGCTGGATCGGGCCATCGCAGCCCTCCGTTTGCTGCACTCTGCATCCCCCACAGCAGCACCAGCAGAGGCGGCAGCAGCAGTCGGTGCTGCTGGCACCGCTGGCATGTATAGCCCAACGAGCAGAGGAAGAGGATCAACGGCAACAGCAGCAACAGTAGCAGTCACAGCCGCAGCCACAACCGCAGCAACAGCCACAGCAGCAGCGGCGGCAGGAGACGGAAGGGGCATTTCAGCAGCAGAATCAGCTGCACGTGGGGGCTGTGCTGCGGGGCAGCAGGAAAGCAGTGGTGAAGCAGGTGGAAAGGGCGGGGCAGATGGGGGGCTGATCACCCCCACTGGACAGGCTGACCCTGTGCCCCAGAAGCACCAGAAGCTGCCGCTGCAGGAGCTGCACAAGAGTGGATGGGGAAGGCTGCGGAGAGCTTTGTCTGCGCTACGGAAGACAGGCTGATTACTTTTTTAGAGGCGCCCTAAAAAGTCGTCTCATGACAGCGATACGGGAAGGCAGGCTGATTATGGTACCGGTATGGTATCTCGTATTCGCCTGCCTTTTACTTACGGTATACGTGATGGCACTATGCCGAAACACTATGTGCTGCCATTCCCTGCAAATAGGACCCCAAAGCCTCTTCTGAGGTACTGAAATGATGGTTAGGGAGGGTGGCATTGTGGTGTGCGCTTTAGTACCGTACGGTATATGACCAGGGCACAAAGTAGCATGTCGGTTGAATGTCCTACTGTATGTACCGTATGCTTATTAGAGCTGTCCAAGAATGCTGTACTGTAGTGTCCTAATCCACACAAGGCATAACCCTGAGTTTTGGACATTAGGATGTTGCAAATAAAGCATGGGTTGTACTAATTGAGGGCATGGCATGGCACGCTATGAGAAAGTATGGCATCTAGATGATGGGAATCAAGAGGATGAGATGGATAGGAATGCAAGGGGATGGGATGAGTTATGATGGGCCAGGCCAGGACAGAAGGGAGCATGAAAACGAGGACAGTGGGGAGGGGAGTATGGCGAGGCAAACCACATCCCTATTGGTTAGGATTCACGAAAATTTTCATTAACATTTACCGGTACACTCTTTTACATTATTACCTATCCCCCCCAAACCTCCTCCCCCTCCACCAACTCTCCGCATCACATTTCTTCTGCACCACAAGTCACATCCATCATGCGCCTGTTATCAACCCTCAAGTTTTTTAGAACGAGCCACGTGAGTCACACACACAAAAGGTCTAAACTAAATGACAGCTGCAAGCGTGCACTCGGTGGTGTTGGTCATGGAGTAGCTGTTGCCGTTGCCGAAGCGCAGCTCCTGCACGCAGGGCCGGAAGTCCCACAAGTACGCATACACAATGTTGACCGTCTCCCCGGGGAGCATCTGCAGAGTGCCGCTAGCCCCGCGGTTCATGCGCATCTCACAGTACCCCGGCGTGGTCTGCACGAAGATTTCGCCTTGCTGGTACTGCGAGGGGTTGGGATCGGGGTTGTCGAGGATGCCCTCCCACACGTTGCCGAAGTTGAAGCACTGCCACACGCGCAGCGGGCTGGTGACATTGTAGGCGCAGCCGTTGTAGAAGGTCATGTTGTAGATGTCGTTGTGCAGGTCGTACGGCCCCAGTTACTGCGAGCGGATCGTCACCGTCGTGCGCCCACACGCTGGGAGGAGTAGGAGGGAGGGCAGAGGGGAAAGGAAGAGGTGAGTGAGTCAAGCTGTGCAGGTCAAACCCCAGGCACTGCTAGCGGATCATCACCGTTGTGCGCCCACATGGTGGGAGGAGAAAAGAAGGTGGGGGGTGGGGAGATAGGGAGGGGGAAGGGAGGAATAGAAAAATAATATGGATCCAGAGAAATGAGAGCAAGAAGAGCAGAGGAAAGGAAGCATACAATATGGGCCCAGATTGTCACCGCCATGCACGCATACACTTCAGCACACAACAGAGGAGGCAACGGGAGCAAAGGAATGAGAGGCAAGGGGAGCAGAGGAATGAGAGGCAAGAGGAGCAGAAGAATGAGCAGCGGAGAGGGATGAGAGACAAAGGGAGCAGAGGAATGAGGGGCAGCGGGAGCAGAGGAATGAGAGGCAAGGGGAGCAGAGGAATGAGAGGCAAGGAGCAGAGGAATGAGAGGCAAGGAGCAGAGGAATGAGAGGCAAGGGGGGCAGAGAAATGAGAGCCAAGGAGAGCAGGGACGGGCTGTGAGAAGAAAGGAACAGCAGAGCAAAGGAACCAAGGCAGGGAAGAGAGCGAGAAGAGGGAGCAGCGTTGTGTACAGGTGGCGAGGGTCTGGCGGCGGGGGATGTGGTCGAGGTAGTCGGGCAGAGGGGCGTGGTGAGCGAAGGTCTCAGCCGCCAGAATGCGCGCGCCCTTCCTCTGCTGCCCCGCCGCCCCCGCCCCGCCAGGCGCGCCCCCCTCCGTTGGGACCAGGCCCCTGGCTACCTTTATGAGGTTCTCTTGATACGAGGCAAGGAATACGCTCTCATGGTGATGCACTCCAGACCTTCGCCATACGCCAGCTGCGCGTACGAACGAGGGGATGGAAAGGATGGCGAATCACATCTTATCGTAAAAGGCAACATAAGCATGTAAGCGAATGTCCTATCCACTCACAGCAGCATGTGGGTAGCTGGCGGGCACAACCACAAAGTCCCCCTCCTTCACGTCATGGCGCAGCGCCTGCCTGCCATCGGGGTAGGCGATCTCCACACGGCCCTTGCCCTTGGTGACATACAGCATGGCCGCCGCATTCGCCAGCCATCTCGGTGTCGTCATGGCGTTGCCCTCCAGGCTGAAGCGCGCCACTGCAAAGCCCACTTTGCGGAACGCTGGGAGCTTATATCCATTTGCAACTGTCATGTTGCCGCCGCGCTTCACGTAAATGTCCGGCTGGCGGGCCTCCAGGTTGTAAGTGAAATCCGTAAAGATGCTCACACTGCGCTTGGCTCCCTTGCCAACGTGCGGCTGATCATTCCCCTCATCAATACCCTCCTCCTCAGACCACTCAGCCTCCTCAATATCCTCCTCGTCCTCCGCCTCCCCAATCTCCTCCTCCTCACCCTCCCCATAGTTTTCCAGCTCTGCACGAAGCTGCGGAGTGACTTTGACGAAAACGCTCTCCTGCTGCGCCGCCAGCAGCTGCTGCACCTCCCCCTCCTCCACGCCCCACGCCTGTGCCAGCAGGTCCTTGCTGCAGCGGATGGAGGGACGGAGAGAAAAGAGAGAGACAAGCGTTGAAGGAAACAAGCGGCCTTTGACGCACCTCAAAGGCCCTCCAGCAGCTGCTGCACCTCCCCCTTCTTCACATCCCATGCTTGGGCCAGCAGATCACGGCTGCTTGGAAGGAGCATTGGGGGGAAAGGGGCAAGGACGGCAAGGGAGAGAGGGAGGGGGGGAGAAGTAACAGGATAAGAACACGAGACCTAAACTGACACCCATACAGACAGAGCTACCATACAAGTCAAATCACAGTCTCATGTTACCTGAAGCCACGGTGATCTCACCTGAAGCCATGCAGAATGCTTCCAAACTCCTCCTTCTGGGCGCCCATGAGGTGGAATGCTGTGTTGATTGACATTCATAAAGAGCTACCAGAGTCAATCACCTGAACCAATGTCACATGAAGCCATGCCGAACTCACCTGAACCCATGCAGAATGCTTCCAAAGTCTTCCTTCTGCGCGCCCATGAGGTGGAAGGCGGTGTAGCGGCCGGCAGCACTTGGAGCGCCCATGGAGATGTCAGCGGCATTGGAAGTATCGGCCACGGAGAGAACCTGAAACGGCTGCTGGCCATTGTTCCAAATCCAACGCGCCCACCTCCTGGGAATCTCAAAGGCGTCTCCCTCCCTCAGTCGCCTGAGAAGGACGCAAAAAGATGTAGGCAGAACGAGAAAGGAAAGCGAGAGGGAATTAGCAAGACAAAGCGTTTAACTTGATGCAGAGTTCCTAGAGGTATTGGTGCTGATATGTGGTCCCATGAGAGAAAAGGACTTCTTTATGCCTCCTGCACGTTTTCATGGCTACATGAGATTCGTAGGTGCTCCCATGGGGGTGATGAGGCCCGCCATAGCCTCGCCCTTCAACACGTAATAGGCCTGATGCACGCGCACAAGGCATGGTGAGAAAGGGAGGCACGTGAGAGAAGAACAGTGAGAGCACGCAGAAAGGAAAACGAAGGGCAGGCGCAGGGCAACGAGATTCATGTAAGTAGCGCACTTGGACATTAAAACGACCACAGCAAGTCTTCGGATTATCCATCGACAGCCCAGCCCAGACCATAAAACAATGAAAGAGAAGATAAACAAAGTCACACAAAAATATTCGTTTTTCACAAGAAAAAACAAGGAAGTGTTGGAATAATATATATATATATAATGAAGAGCAACGGTACCTGTGGGGAGTGTCAAAGTAGCTTCATAACTTAGAAGGAGTATCCTAGGGTTTTGGACTAGGCAAGGAAGTGTCGAAAGTGTTGAACAAAGAAGAAGGCTTTCACTAAAGGGCCAAAGGCCCAAGTTATACAAGAGACAAGCAAGTAGGGGGTGCACCATAAGCAGGACAGCAATATAACTACACTACAGATAGAACTACATGCAGTTATACAGAAATATATTCTGACACACCCCCTAACTGCATGCAGGAATAGCCATGTGCATAACACCCCCTGAAGGGGTACACCCTGCGCAACGGAAGACAACAGAGAGGAATGCGAGGAGGAGGAGACGAGAGAGAGAGAGATGTAAGAGGAGAGGAATGAGGAGAGGAGGTGGGGGGAGCCACGGGCAAGCCCCTCTTACGAACCCCCGTTTTACAAAGGGGGGGGGGGGGGTGAGAGAGGGATGAGGAGAGGAGGTGGGGGGAGCCACGGGCAAGCCCCTCTTACGAACCCCCTTTTTACAAAAGGGGGGGGGGGGGTGAGAGAGGGAGGAGAGGAGGTGGGGGAAGCCTAGCGCGGCGAGCCCCTCTTACTAACCCCCTAATTCCACGCCCCCTTTCAGCCACCCCCCTCAACCTCACCCCCCTTGTCAACCGTACCCTGGAACCTCACGTCTTCCCCCCCCACCCTTCCTCCAACGCCACCCCCTCATCCTCCCCCCCCCCCCCTTCCCCCCCACCCCAGGAGGGGCGGCAGGAAGAGAGAGGAGGTGGGCTGGCGCATGCTGGTCACCCCCGCCACCCCCTCACCCTCCCCCCCCTCCATTCCCCCCACCCCAGGAGGGGCGGCAGGAAGAGAGAGAGGAGGAGGGACGGCCGCTGGTTTGTCACACCCGCCACCCCAACACCCTCCCCCCACCCCCTCCTCGGCTGCACGAGCAGCAGGGAGAGGGAGAAGGCGGGCGGCAGCATGGCGAAGCATCAGAGTGGCGTCAACCACCCCCTCCCCCCCCCTCCCCTTCAGCACCAGCCGCTGCTGGGACAGAGAGGAGAGCGGGGAGGCCGAGTCACCCACCCCCGCCTCCCCCACTCTCGGGCACCACCCCACCACCCCACGCACGGCAGAGACCACGCGAGGGACGCCACGGGAGGGCGACGAAACGGGGAGGGGCGACGGGGAGCAGTGGGGCGACGAGGGGGCAGCAGGTCGCGCTGGGGCGCGGGGCAGCAGGTCGCGCTGGGGCACGGGGCAGCAGGTCGCGCTGGGGCGCGGGGCAGTAAACCGACGCGCGCGACGGGCACGCGACGGGCAGAAACCGACGCGCGCGACGGGCAGAAACCGACGCGCGCCACGGGCACGCGACGGGCAGAAAACCGACGCACGCCACGGGCGCGCGACGGGCAGCAGCTAACGGTGGGCCCATGAGGGGAAAACGCCCGCAGTAACTAACAGCTCTTAATACCATGTCAGCAGAATAAACGAGAATGAATGAACTAGAAAGGAAGCAGGTACAAGTACTAACCCTAATTGGGTTGTACCCCTTGTGGGCTACCCCACTACAGCCTACACAACATAAACATGATGATAGTTTGACACACCCCCATAGGCAAAGTGGGGGAGAACAAGAGGTCACACGACCAGTCAAGAAACGCGAAGCAAGCTCAGGGTGGATCACAAAGTCACCACGCACTCTGAGCAAAAGCAAATGGCCACAAGGCCAGTTCACATGCAGAGTTATATAAAAGAGAACAAGCAGGACAGTGATCACAACCTAGCAAGTGAAAGCATGCATGTATATGTATATAGATCACAGTACAGGCAAAGTCAAGCAGCGAGCAAGTGAGACGAAGCAGGCAGAAGGCCTAAAGCAGTACAGAGACGCTGATGATCACCAGACCCAAGGGCCTTAGTGAAGACATCAGTAGTGTTGGCCAGAGTGGCCATGTAAGCAAGACGAAGCTGACCACGCTGCTGCAATTCTCGAGCAAGGAAGTAACGCAAAGCAATGTGCTTCGTCCTGTTCTCCAGTCTGTGCTCCTAACACAAGGCAATCATGTCCTTGTTGTCTACGTACAGAACTGGAGGAGAACGAGGCGGCTCTCCCAAGTCGGTCAGCAGGTAGGTGAGCCAGCGTAACTCCTGTGCAGCCATGGCCCCTGCGTAGATCTCAGCCTCACAACTGGAACTGAGAACAGAAGATGAGCGGGTAGACCGCCACGAAACAGAGCCGGAGCCAAGGCTGAAAGTGTAACCCTGTGACGACCGCTGCGTAGCCAAGTCGTCAACCCAAGAAGCGTCTGCGTGGCCAGTGAGGACAACTCGAGCCCGTCCTCCAAGCACGAGCCCCATGCCCGACGTACTGCACAAGTAGCGCAACACCCTCTTAGCAGCCTCCCAGTGCTCTGTTCGGTGTCTCCCGGGCGCAACGTATCGTGCCAGGATGCTAAGAGGGTAGGCAAGGTCAGGTTAAGTGCAGGTCATCAGGTACATGAGGCAGCCCACAAGCTCTGGATACGGGCCACTCGGCTCTACGGACTCATCCGAAGGCAGAGCTGAGAGCGAGTGACCGGTAGGCAGAGGAGTGGACTGTGGCGAGGAGAACGTGAAGCCGAAGCGCTGAAGGACCTGCTGCACCATGTGTGACTGAGTCAAGGTAATGGTGCGCTGTGCTCTGTCCCGGGTGATCTGCAAGCCAAGATAGGTGCGTAGCTCACCCATGTCTGTGCACGTGTGTCTCTTCTGCAGCTCCGACTTCACAAAGGCCAGTCCCGCAGTGTCAGCAGTGGCAAAGACCAAGTCGTCGACGTACACGAGGATGTAGAACGGCGGCAGAGAAGTGTGGGTGCGTAGAAACGGCGACGGGTCAGCAGTCGAAGGAGCAAACCCAAGAGCCGCAAGCATCGTCCTCAGTGTGTCGTGCCACTCGCGAGGCGCCTGGCGGAGACCGTAGACTGGCCGCCGGAGGCTCCACTGGGTACCTGCAGGAAACGACCCAGTGAATCCAGGTGGGCGGCGCAGCCAGATCTCTCGTGCAGGCTGCCCTGTAGGAAGGTTGTGCTGAAGTCAAGAGAGTGAAGCTCGTAGTCACGCTGAGCAGCGACGTGCAGCAGCACCCTAAGAGTGGTCATCTTCGGGGTAGGGGAGAAGGTATGGAAGAAGTCAACTCCCTGTCGCTGACTGAAGCCTCGAGCAACGTAACGCGCCTTGAAGACAGGCGGAGAACCCAGCGGCCGCTTCACCCTGAAAATCCACATGCCACTGACGATGTTCGCCCTAGGTGGGGGAACCTCGTCGACGTAGGTGCCTGTGGACATCCAGGAAGCCATCTCTGCGTCCATGGCTGTCTCCCACTGAGAGGAGTAGGGACCCTCAATCGCCTCTGCGTAAGAGCGCGGGGTCGGGATGTCTGGTGCATCCGGGTCTCCCTCAGGTGCAATCAGCATGGACACGAGATGAGGTACAGCAGCTGCAAAACACTCAAAGTCCTCCTGCCTGTCCTCAAGGACGTCCGTGCCAAGAGCACACTCACCCCCGACGGACGGAGGACAGACAGACTCAGACTCAACAACAAGACTAGCGGCGTAGTCGAGGCGACAGGCGGCAGCAAAGTCAACAAGCTCAGCAACTAGGGCAGACGCAGCAGTGGACTCAAACGAAGGGTTAGTGACAAGAGTGGCGAGAAGACGTGTGACAGTAGGACTGGCAGCACGAGCAAGGTCTGACGGCGGGTCAGCAACGTCAGGAAGAGAGGACGCAGGAGGAGACAACAGATGGACACGCTGTGGAACAGAGGAAGGACGAAGTGCCATCTGGTGCGTGCCTGGGACAGGAGGAGGACGCGGACGCAGAACACGATGACCAGTGTGAACAGCGCGAACAGGCGACGCAGGACGAGACGCAGGCTCACGACGCTCTCCTAAACCGCCTGTGTGCTCAGTGTAAGGAGAAGGAGCAGGCAGTGGGGAGGCTGGCTGTAACTGCGGCTGCGACTGGTCAGGCGGTGGACACAGTAAGGGAGGAGTAAGGCCAGTAGAAGGCGGGAGACCAAGAACCTGCTGAAGCAGTGGAACGAAGTACGGTCGCGGCCGCACAGTGCCTCCAGAACCAGCACCGACAGCACCAGTACCCCCAGCTCCAGGGTCTCCAGCTCCAATGCCTGCAGTACCACCATCTCCAGCACCTCCAGCAGCTCCAGCTCCAGCGCCTCCAGCAGCTCCAGCTCCAACGCCTCCAGCTCCAACTCCTGCAGCACCTCCAGCTCCAGCAGCTCCAGTACCTCCGGCTCCAACGCCTGCAGCACCACCAGCTCCAGCAGCTCCAGTACCTCCAGTACGAGCACCTCCGGGACCAGCGGCTCCAGCACCTCCAGCACCTCCAGCAACAGCAGCTCCAGCACCTCCGACTCCAACGCCTGCAGCACCACCAGCTCCAGCAGCTCCAGTACCTCCAGTACGAGCACCTCCGGGACCAGCGGCTCCAGCACCTCCAGCTCCAACGCCGACAGCACCTCCAGCTCCAGCAGCTCCAGTACCTCCAGCGCCAGGGCCTCCAGCGGCAGGCCCCCCAGCTCCAGCAATGCCACTCCGAAGGCTCCAGCGCCGAGCAAACCAATCGCGCAGCTGCGGTGGAGAGAGAGGCTCCCGCCGTGACGAGGCACCTGTAGGACCTCCAGCAGACTCAGCACCCCCAGGCTCAGCACCCCCAGGCTCAGCAACCGCAGGCTCAGCACCCCCAGGCTCAGCACCCCTAGACTCAGCAACCTCAGGCTCAGCACCCCCAGGCTCCGCACGCTCAGGCTCAGCACCCCCAGCAGCACCACCCCCAGCAGCACCAGAGTCGACAACGACCTCTACAGACTCGACAGGGTCTACCTGAGACACACCTCAGGGAGCAGGACCCTACGGGGGGAAGGGGTCTACCGGAGGAGGACCTGGTGCGAGGAAGAGCGGCGGGGGGGGGGAGAGGGGCAGTGCGGTAGGGGAAGAGACGGTAAAAGGGAACCGACTCGTCGAACGTGACGTCCTGAGAGGGCAGGACACGACGCGAGGTGGGGTGGTAAAACTGCCAGCCAGGCGCGTCAGGGGGAAAACCAAGGAAGAAGCAGGGAATGGCGCGGGAGGAGAGCTTGTCCGCAGACGTATCGCGGACAAAGGCACGAGAACCCCAGACCTGGAACACCGACGCATCGTCAACCTCCCCCGTCCACCGCAGTGTCGGCGAGGTCTCCGGCAAGGAGACACGGGGCCAGAGGTTGAGCTGATGCGCAGCGTACCGGACCGCAAACGGCCACAGAAAATGGGGGGCAGCCGCATGGATCATGGAGGTACGAGCGACCTCCATGACTAAGCCAATGCGGCGCTCAGCAACCCCATTCTGCTGCGGAGAGGCCGGAAGCGTGAACAACTGGCGAATGCCCTCCCCACAACAAAAGTCCCGCAAGAGGTCGGAGGAAAACTCACCACCTCTGTCAGAGTGCAGACGTAGGACTGGAAGGTCCGCGTGGAACCGCTCGAGAAGCTGGAGACGGACAGCGCGGATCCAAGGGATCAAAACATCAGGGGCCTCCCCCTTGCTGCGCAAGGGGAAGACCGTGGTGTAACGCGAGTAGTCGTCAACAACCAGCAGAAAGTAGCGGTCGCGGCCCTGTCCACGGACGCGGGGTGGGCCCCACACGTCCATGTGGAGAGTCTGCAGGGGAGCAGTCGTCGGGGGAAACGAGGAGGAGTGAGGAGCGGCGCGCTACCGCCCTTCAACACAGGGAAGGCAGGGAGGGGCAGGCGAGGGTGGGAGGGGAGGCAGAGTCCTGGGAAGACCAGAGACAAGGAGACGGGAGTGCGTGCCACGGAGGCGCTGCACTGAGGGCTGACCTAGGCGGTGGTGCCAAAGGAGGGTCTGGTGCGACAGAGTGCGACACGAGCAGGTGGCCGCTAGCTGACCTGACGCAGACGCAGACGCAACTACCTGAGGAGACACAGTAGTCAGTGTGTACAGACTCGACCCAGGCCGACGGGTGAACGTGGCCAGGTGCCGGCCAGTCCGGGAGCATGTCAGAATGAACAAGAGTGATTGCACTAGGAAAGAGTTGGGTACAAGTAGGAAACCCTAAACTTACTGTACCCCATAGTAACTACCCCACTACAGCCTAAACAAACTGTAGCAGATATGACATTTGACACACCCCCATAGGCAAAGTGGGGGAGAGCAAGGGGTCACAAGACCAGTCAAGAAAGGCAAAGCAAGCTCAGGGTGGATCACAACCTCACCACACACTCTGAGCACAAGCAAAGGGCCACAAGGCCAGTTCACATGCAGAGGCATATATGCAACACAAACAGCACAGTGATCTCTACCTAGCAAAGCAAGCATGCAGGTATATATATATAGATCACAGTATAAGCAAAGCCTACAGCAAGTGAGGAAAAGTGGGCACAAGCCCTAGCATAGTGCAGAAACGCTGATGATCACCAGACTGAAGTGCCTTGGTGAATATATCAGCAATGTTGGCCAGAGTGGCCACGTAACGCAGACGAAGCTGACCACGCTGCTGCAACTCTCGAGCCAGGAAGTAACGCAGAGCGATGTGCTTCGTTCTATGCTCCAGTCTGTGCTCCTCACACAAGGCAATGGCTGCCTTATTGTCGACGTACAGCACTGGAGGAGAACGAGGCCGCTCTCTCAAGTCAGTCAGCAGGTAGGTGAGCCAGCGCAACTCCTGTGCAGCCATGGCTGTGGCGTAGATCTCAGCCTCACAACTGGAGCTGAGAACTGAAGACGAGCGAGTAGAACGCCAAGAAAATGAACCAGAGCCAAGGCTGAAGGTGTAACCCTGTGACGACCGCTGAGTAGCCTGGTCGTCAACCCAAGAAGCGTCTGAGTGCCCAGTGAGAACAACTTAGCTCCTCCCTCCAAGCACTAGCCCCATGCCTGATGTACTGCACAAGTAGCGCAGTACCCTCTTAGCAGCAGCCATGTGCTCAGGTCGGTGCCGACCAGGAGCCACGTAGCGAGCCAGAAGACCAAGAGGGTACGCGAGGTCAGGACGAGTGCAAGTCATCAGGTACATGAGGCAGCCAACTAGCTCTGGGTAAGGACCACTCGGCTCTACGGACTCGTCCGAAGGTGGAGCTGAGAGCGAGTGACCTGTAGCCAGAGGAGTGGCCTGTGCCGAGGACCAGGTGAAGCCGAAGCGCTGAAGGACCTGCTGCACCATGTGTGACTGAGTCAGGGTGATGGTGCGGCGTGCTCTGTCCCGGGTGATCCGCAAGCCAAGATAGCTTGTCAGCTCACCCAGGTCTGTGCACGTGTGTCTCTTCTGCAGCTCCGACTTCACGTGGGCGAGAGCCTCAGTGTCAGCAGTGGCAAAGACCAAGTCATCGACGTACACGAGGATGTAGAACGGCGGCAGTGAAGTGTCGGTGCGCAGAAACAGCGACGGGTCAGCAGTAGAAGGCGCAAACCCAAGAGCCGCAAGTGTAGTCCTCAGTGTGTCGTGCCACTCACGTGGTGCCTGGCGGAGACCGTAGACCGGCCGCCGGAGGCTCCACTGGGTACTAGGAGGAAACGACCCAGTGAAGCCAGGAGGGCGGCGCAGCCAGATCTCCTCGTGCAGGCTGCCCTGCAAGAAAGCTGTGCTGAAGTCAAGAGAGTGAAGCTCGTAGTCACGCTGAGCGGCAACGTGCAGCAGCACCCGAAGAGTGGGCATCTTCGGGGTAGGGGAGAAGGTCTGGAAGAAGTCTACTCCCTCTCGCTGACTGAAGCCTCGAGCAACGTAACGAGCCTTGAAGACAGGCGGAGAACCTGGCGGCCGCTTCACCCTGAAAATCCACATGCCACTGACGATGTTCGCCCCAGGAGGGGGAACGTCGTCGACGTAAGTGCCAGTGGACTTCCAGGATGCCATCTCTGCGTCCATGGCTGTCTGCCACTGAGAGGAGTACTCACCCGCGATCGCTTCAGCGTAAGAGCGCGGGGTCGGGATGTCTGGAGCATCCGGGTCTCCCTCAGGTGCAAGCAGCATGGCCACAAGATGAGGTACAGCAGCGGCAAAGCACTCAAACTCCTCCTGCCTGTCCTCAAGGACGTCCGTGCCAAGAGAACACTCACCCCCAACGGACGGAGGACAGACAGACTCAGACTCAGCAACAAGACCCGTGGCGTAGTCTAGACGACAGTGAGCAGCAAAGTCGACAAGCTCAGCAACTAAGGCAGACGCAGCAGTGGACTCAAAGGAAGGGTCAGTGACAACAGTGGCCAGGAGACGCGTGACAGTAGGACTAGCAGCACGAAGGGAGTCAGACTCCGGGTCAGCAAGAGTAGGAAGAGAGGACGCAGGAGGAGACGGCAGAGGGACACGCTGTGGAGCAGTGGAAAGACGCAGAGTCATATAGTGTGTGCCAGGGACAGGCGGAGGACGCTCACGCGGAACACGACGACCAGTGCGAGCAGCACGAACAGGCGACGCTCGACGAGACTCAGGCGACGCAGGACGAGACTCAGGCGACGCAAGACGAGACTCAGGCTCACGACGCTCCGTAAGACCTCTAGTCGGCCCAGCGTAAGGAGAAGGACCAGGCAGCGGAGAGGCAAGCGGTAACTGTGACTGCGACTGGACAGGTGGTGGACTCAGTAGGGGAGGAGAAGGACCAGTGGAGGGCGGGAGGCCAAGAACCTGCTGAAGGAGTGGAACGTAGTACGGCCGCGGCCGCTCAGCACCTCCTGAACCAGCAGAGACAGCACCAGCACCCTCAGCCCCAGGGTCTCCAGCGACAACTCCCGCAGCACCACCAGTAACCCCAGCAGCTCCAGTACCTCCAGTACGAGCACCTCCAGAACCAGCGGCTCCAGCAGCTCCAGCACCAGCAGGACCTCCAGTAGCTCCAGCACCAGCAGCACCTCCAGCAGTACCTGCACCAGCAGCACCTCCAGCAGTACCAGCAGCACCTCCAGCACCGGCAGCGCCTCCAGCAGCTCCAGCACCAGCAGCACCTCCAGCACCAGCAGTGCCTCCAGCAGCTCCAGCACCAGCAGCACCACCAGCAGCACCACCAGCAGCACCAGCACCAGCAGCAGCTCCAGCTCCAGGGTCCGCTGCACCAGCAACATCTCCAACTCCAGGGTCCAAAGCACCAGTAGCGCCACTCCGGAGACTGCAGCGCCGAGCGTACCACTCTCGGAGCCGCTGGGGAGAGGGCGGCTCCCGCCTAGGCGGGGAACCACGAGCACCAGCTCCAGCATTACCCCTAGCCCCAGAAGCGCCCCTCCTGAGGCTGCAGTACCGCGAGTACCACTCCCGCAGCTGCTGTGAAGAGGGAGCGCCTCCAGGCGCAGCACTGTCAGTCGCAGCACCCCCAGGCTCAGTACCCTCAGACGTAGCACTCTCAGGCTCAGCACCCCCAGACTCAGCACCCTCAGGCTCAGCACCCCCAGACTCCTCACGCTCAGGCTCAGCACCCCCAGGCTCCGCACCCCCAGGCTCCGCACGCTCAGGCTCAACACCCCTAGTAGGACGAGAGTCGACAGCTACCTCGACAGGCTCAACCGGGTCTACCTGAGACACACCTGAGGGAGCGGCACCCTGAGGGGGGAGGGGGTATACCACAGCAGCACCTGGTGCGAGGAAGAGAGGCGGGGGGGGGAGCGGGGCAGTGCTGTAGGGGAAGAGGCGGTAGTAGGGGACCGACTCGTCGAAAGTGACGTCCTGAGAGGGTAGGACACGGCGCGAGGTGGCGTGGTAAAACTGCCAACCAGACGCGTCCGGGACAAAGCCAAGGAAGACACAAGGAACAGCACGGGAGGAGAGCTTGTCCGCGGACGTATCGCGGACAAAAGCACGAGATCCCCAGACCCGGAACACCGACGCATTGCCAACCTCTCCCGTCCAACGCAGTGTCGGCGAAGTCTCCGGAACGGAGACACGGGGCCAGAGGTTGATCTGATGCGCAGCGTATCGGACCGCAAACGGCCACACAAAGTGGGGGGCAGCCGCATGGATCAAGGAGGTACGAGCGACCTCCATGACCAAGCCAATGCGGCGCTCAGCAACCCCATTCTGCTGTGGAGAGGCCGGAAGCATGAACGACTGCTCAATGCCCTCCCCACGACAAAAGTCCCGCAAGAGGTCGGAGGAAAACTCCCCACCTCTGTCAGAGTGCAGACGCAGAACAGGAAAGTCGGAGTGGAACCTCTTGCTGAGCTGGAGACGGGCAGCGCGGATCCAAGGGATCAAAACATCAGGGACTTCACCCTTGGTGCGCAAGGGGAAGACCGTGGTGTAGCGCGAGTAGTCGTCAACAACTATCAAGAAGTACCTCTCGTGACCCTGTCCACGGACGCGGGCTGGGCCCCACACGTCCATGTGGAGGGTCTGCAGGGGAGCAGTCATCGGGGGAAACGAGGAGGAGTGAGGAGCGGCGCGCTGCCGCCCCTCGACACAGGGAAGACAGGGAGGAGCAGGCGAGGGTGGGAGGGGAGGGAGAACCCTGGGAAGACCAGAGACAAGGTACCGGGAGTGCATGCCACGAAGGCGCTGCACTGACGGGTGACCAAGGCGGTGGTGCCAGAGGACGGTCTCGTGCGACAGGGAGCGACACGAGCAGGGGGCCGACAGCTGACCTGACGCAGACGCAGACGCAGCTACCTGGGGGGACTCAGTGGTCAGTGTGTACAGGTCCGACCCCGGCTGCCGAGTGAAGGTAGCCAGGTGGCGACCCGTCCGAGCACACGTGCAGTGTGTCACGCGCTCGAAGGCAGGGGTGAACTGGTGGACACCCCCGTCCTGGAGCGCACGACCCGCGACCAAGTTCGTAGAGAACGAGGGGAGGTAGAGACCTGACAGTGTGCCCGACGGGACCGCAGGACAAGGAAGGACAGTGGAGGAGGTCGCAATGACCGGACCCCCAGAGGGGTCAGCGAGGGAGACTGCAACTGGCCGAGCAAGCTGCTCAAGGGCAGTGCGGTCACGAAAGAAACAGCGGGAAGCACCCGAGTCCAGTGTGAAGGTGTGCAGTGCCTCAGTAGACGCAGTACCAGCTGGCGCAAACGCACAAGCACCTGGAGCAGCAGACTCACCAGCACCTAGAGCAGCAGCCTCACCAGGACCTAGGGCAGCAGACGCACTAGCACCTAGAGCGGCAGCCTCACCAGTACCTAGAGCAGCAGACTGGATACCGGGGTCAGGCGGCACACACAGGTGACAGGCACTCTCAGCACTAGTAGGACGATGCTGCAGCTGCACCTGGCCACTACCAGAAGCTCCCGAACTACCCACTCCAGTGCGACTCCCACTACGGCCACCCCGACAACCCCAACTAGCGTACCACTCACGAAGCTGCTGGGGCGAAAGAGCCTCGCGGGGACGACGCTGCACCTGCACCTGGCCACTACCAGAAGTTCCCGAACTACTCACTCCAGTGCGACTCCCACTACGGCCACCCCGACAACCCCAACTAGCGTACCACTCACGAAGCTGCTGGGGTGTGAGGGACTCACGCGGACGGCCCTGGAGCTGCATCTGGCCACGCCAGGTGCAGCAGTAGCAGCAGTAACAGTAGTAGCAGTAGGAGCAGTAAAAGCAGTAGCAGCAGTAGCAGCGGTAGCAGCGCGGGCAGGGCAGTGCTCACCAGTGGTGGGAAGGGCAGGCGCAAGACGGCGGCGACAGCGGGGCCGCTACAGCTGCAGGGCGGGGCCGGGCCGTGGCAGGGAGCTCCGCGGCAGCTGCTGCAGGGCGGGGCCACGACTGCGGCTAAGGGCTCCGCGGCAGTTGCTGCAGGGCGGGGCCGGGCCACGACGGCAGCTGCTCCAGGGGCCAGGGGCGGCTGCTGCAGGCACTGCACACCTTCACACTGGACTCGGGTGCTTCCCGCTGTTTCTTTCGTGACCGCACTGCCCTTGAGCAGCTTGCTCGGCCAGTTGCAGTCTCCCTCGCTGACCCCTCTGGGGGTCCGGTCATTGCGACCTCCTCCACTGTCCTTCCTTGTCCTGCGGTCCCGTCGGGCACACTGTCAGGTCTCTACCTCCCTTGGCCAACTCCCCCTCTAGACGGAGAGTCTGGCGAGACCTCGTCCGTGCCATCCCCAAGCCCTGGTGGTCAGCCCTTCGCTCCCCCCCTCCCCCCTCGGCAGCCCTTGGGGAGTGGTTCATCCCCAAAGACGACTCCGAGTCCTCCCCCACTCTTGTTTTCCAGGTCACGGCTTTCTCCCCTCCGTCGTCGCTCTCAGCCTCCCTTCACCGTGTCCTTCCCAACCGGCTCATCGTCCGTTCGTCGATCGGAGATGGCACCTTCAACATAAGTGACCTTTACGCGGTGCATGTCGTTGGGTCCTGGCTTGCATGCCCCTTCCATACAGGTGCAGGGCTCGGCGCGCGGCTCGACATCCTACAGGACGGATGCCCCAGTGTAGCTGACATTCGTCGCCGCCTCTATACTCAGCTTCCACTTGACCACGCCGCCCGTTGGATCCACGTCCTCCCAGCTCCTCCTCCTCTCATCCCTGACTTCTCCCACGACTTTTTACGCGAGCAACCCAGCCTCCAGCACGACGTCTTGTACCGGTTCTACATTCGCACTCTTCCTTCGGGTTCGCGTTTCGACATTGCCGCAGACCGAGGGATTTGTTCACTCTGCACTGCCGCACCCACAGAGACTATCTCCCACATCTTCTACGAGTGTGGGGTGGCTCCTGCAGTGATTTCCGCTCTCTCCTCCGTCGCTTGTCGTCACCTCCGTTGCTCTCCTCCTCCTAAGCTCTTGCTCTTTCCGCTCGCCTCCAGAGCTGGTCAGGTGGCCCCCTGGAGCCTTCTGGTTGGAGCATCTATTTGGAACGCGCGCTGTGAACACAAGTTCCAAGATTCACCCTCCTCCCGATTTGAGATTCTCCAGCTCATCCTAGCACAGTTCCTCATTGCGTTCAAAATCTTCCTCTGGCGAAGGAAGAAACAATAAGTGAAAAAACAACGCCGCTCAGCCGCTCGTATCAAGCTGGCCACTCGATTTTGCTTCCTCGTTTTCGACCACGACGAAACCCCTTCCATTCACCCAGACCTCCGCGCATCCTGGCTGCTTGGGGACCCCTTTCGCCCCCCCTAGTCCTTCCCCTTTTTTAGCATAGAGAGCTCCCCAGCCGTGCTGGTGGTTATCAAGTGGATAAGGAAATAACGTGTTTCCTACGTACGCCTTTGGGCTGTTGGTTTGTGTAGACCATATTTCTAGCTGCTCTAAGCTTTGCTGTACATGGTTACGACCTTATATAACCTTAACCTTAACCTCTGACATTCTATCAAGGTCATCAAGTTGCCCAGGACATTCGCGCGCCCCGCCTTCACTGATTTTCCGTCTGCCGCAATTGCTGGATTTAGAAATTCGCCAACATTTCTCTTCGCACGGTAGAGTACGTTTCAAAGCTTGGTTTTGTGCGTTCCGCCTCCCTCCAGCTCCCACTCCACTTGAATTGAATGATATAAACAGGACAATGTATTCTGGATTTTACTCTCCACTTTTTTTCATATGCAGTTGTGTCTTTCAAGCACACACTAGATGTGTGCTAATACGGCGGATATGCCTCCACGCATGCCTCAAACCATGCTGCCAAGGATGCCTCACAACCCTCTATCTACACTACACATACCTCCGTGATACACGCTTTCATACCAGCCTCTACATGTTACTGCGCGAACCTCTTTCACTCGAGCCCTGGTTGGGTCACACCGCGCGTCGGCTCTGTGAGCATGCGACCGCGTGCGAGCAAGTAAGAACGTTCGCATGCTGAGTGACCGTCACATGCCAGCGGGCGTGCTAGTATCGAGATGCTTCCGCATGACGAGATGGAGAGGCAGGGCGATCGGTCTCGGCGCGCATCGCCGGTGAGTAGAGTAGACGCGGGGCTGCATGGACGGACGTAAAGGTCCAACCCCCTGCACCTGCGCGGTGCTGCATGGACGGATGCGAAGAGACCGGCCCGCCTCTGCCCGGGTTCCGCTGCGGCGACGGTGGGTCGATGCGGGGAGGCATGGGAACACCGCATACGAAGTGCCGCCCCGCCGCTGCGCGGATTCCCCTGCAGCGACGGCGGCGGAAGCCGAGGGGCGGAGGAGCGGTAGCGGCGACGGCGGCGGAAGCCCAAGGCCGTCCGCCGTGAGCGAGTCGGGCGGACGGACTCAGTTTTGAGTCGACTCAGATTGCGAGTATACCAAAACTTTGATTCCCGCCGCCTCCTCACCACGCTCGATTCGCGCGTATCTGCATCCCCTAGCGCTTTCAGGTCGGAGTCTTCCTCGTAGCAAATCCATCAGGCCGTTTTTTACAATTCTTAAAAATACCCTGTAGTGCTCTCAGGAAAGAGTTTTTCTCGTAGCGAATCCCCCAGGCTTCGACCCCTTGAGTTCCTTACCCGCCTGCCTGGCCCCAGAAATTCCCGCTGCAGAGAAGATCGAGTGGCTGCGCTGGTTTCTCTGCGACCGCCTTGCACTGGGGCTTCTTGAACGGCGGAAGTGGGCAGCAAGGCGTGGGCTGGGCTAGTCGGGGTGGTTTTTCTGCGACCGCCCGAGTTGGCCTTGCACTGGGGCTGGTTTTTCTGCACTCGGGCTCAGGCTTCTTGAACGGCGTAGTTGGCCGAGCTAGCATGGGGAGGCTCGAGGTTGTGCTGGCGCTGCTGGGGTCGCTGCTGGCGACGCTGCTGGTGGCGCTGCTGGTGGGTGCATTCGCGGAACAGCAGGAATTTCTTCCCGGGCAGCCCAAGGAAAGATTTCGCGGCAGTGGAGGGCGCGTGGAGGTGTGGAGCGAAGACTTTGAGCAGCTGGAGGTGAGAAGAGAGCAGGTGCAGGTGAGAGCAGGTGCAGGTGAGAGCAGGTGCAGGTGAGAAGAAGTGCAGGTGAGAGTGGGAACGCCTTTCAGGCAGGTGCAGGTGAGAGAGCTCTCCCTTGTGTTAAATTTTCCCGTGATCATGCGGCCATGAAAAATGCCTTTCCATCTTTCCCTTGGTCGTTCCTGCATCCAGAGACACCACAATTTCTGTGGAACTCATGATATGTCCCTTTTTCTTCCTGCCATGCTTCCAGGCAGCGCATGTGGCGGCGGCACTGATAACAGTGGAGAGTCAGTACCTAGAACTGCCGCTCTATGCCAACTCCCCACAGGTACCGTTGCTCTCCATTTGTGTGTGTGTGTTTATTTTTATTCCACTTTTTTTCCCTTGTGTGTGTGTGTGTGTGTGTTTTTTTTTTTTCCGTGACTTTGTTTTTCTCTTCCCTTTCATCGTTCTCTGGTCTGGTGCTGGTTCGTCGATGGATCATCCGAAGACTTGCTGTGGTCATTTCTTAATGTCCAAGTGCGCTACTGACATGCATCTCGTTGCCTTGCGCCTGCCCTTCGTTTTCCTTTCTGCGTGCTCTCACTGTTCTTCTCTCACGTGCCTCCCTTTCTCACCATGCCTTGTGCGCGTGCATCAGGCCTATTACGTGTTGAAGGGCGAGGCTATGGCGGGCCTCATCACCCCCATGGGAGCACCTACGAATCTCAGGTAGCCATGAAAACGTGCAGGAGGCATAAAGAAGTCCTTTTCTCTCATGGGACCACATATCAGCACCAATACCTCTAGGAACTCTGCATCAAGTTAAACGCTTTGTCTTGCTGATTCCCTCTCGCTTTCCTTTCTCGTTCTGCCTACATCTTTTTGCGTCCTTCTCAGGCGACTGAGGGAGGGAGACGCCTTTGCGATTCCCAGGGGGTGGGTGCGTTGGATTTGGAACAACGGCCAGCAGCCATTTCAGGTTCTCTCCGTGGCCGATACTTCCAATGCCGCTGACACCTCCAAGGGCGCGCCAAGTGCTGCCGGCCGATACACTGCCTTCCACCTCATGGGCGCGCAGAAGGAGAACTTTGGAAGCATTTTGCATGGCCTCAGGTGAGTTCCGTTTGACGCCCCCTATTCCAAGGGCCCTGACACCTTTGACTCCAAGGGCGCGCCAAGTGCTACCGGCCGCTACACCGCATTCCACCTCGTGGGCGCCCAGAAGGAGAACTTTGGAAGCATTCTGCATGGCTTCCGGTGAGTTCAGCACAGCTTCAGGTGACATGAGACCAGGCATTCGAGTGACATTGGATGAGGTGATTGACCCCCAGTAGCTTTTCAGGCGCCTCAAAAGTCGCCGCCAGTAGCTTTTGTTGGATGTCAGTTCACAACCTTGTCCTTATCCTGCTACTTCACTGCCTCCCCCCAATCCTCCCACCAACCAGCCCGGACCTGCTGGCACAGGCATGGGACGTGGAGGAGGGGGAGGTGCAGCAGCTGACAGTGTGCCCGACGGGACCGCAGGACAAGGAAGGACAGTGGAGGAGGTCGCAATGACCGGACCCCCAGAGGGGTCAGCGAGGGAGACTGCAACTGGCCGAGCAAGCTGCTCAAGGGCAGTGCGGTCACGAAAGAAACAGCGGGAAGCACCCGAGTCCAGTGTGAAGGTGTGCAGTGCCTCAGTAGACGCAGTACCAGCTGGCGCAAACGCACAAGCACCTGGAGCAGCAGACTCACCAGCACCTAGAGCAGCAGCCTCACCAGGACCTAGGGCAGCAGACGCACTAGCACCTAGAGCGGCAGCCTCACCAGTACCTAGAGCAGCAGACTGGATACCGGGGTCAGGCGGCACACACAGGTGACAGGCACTCTCAGCACTAGTAGGACGATGCTGCAGCTGCACCTGGCCACTACCAGAAGCTCCCGAACTACCCACTCCAGTGCGACTCCCACTACGGCCACCCCGACAACCCCAACTAGCGTACCACTCACGAAGCTGCTGGGGCGAAAGAGCCTCGCGGGGACGACGCTGCACCTGCACCTGGCCACTACCAGAAGTTCCCGAACTACTCACTCCAGTGCGACTCCCACTACGGCCACCCCGACAACCCCAACTAGCGTACCACTCACGAAGCTGCTGGGGTGTGAGGGACTCACGCGGACGGCCCTGTAGCTGCATCTGGCCACGCCAGGTGCAGCAGTAGCAGCAGTAGCAGCAGTAACAGTAGTAGCAGTAGGAGCAGTAAAAGCAGTAGCAGCAGTAGCAGCGGTAGCAGCGCGGGCAGGGCAGTGCTCACCAGTGGTGGGAAGGGCAGGCGCAAGACGGCGGCGACAGCGGGGCCGCTACAGCTGCAGGGCGGGGCCGGGCCGTGGCAGGGAGCTCCGCGGCAGCTGCTGCAGGGCGGGGCCACGACTGCGGCTAAGGGCTCCGCGGCAGTTGCTGCAGGGCGGGGCCGGGCCACGACGGCAGCTGCTCCAGGGGCCAGGGGCGGCTGCTGCAGGGGCGGCTGCTCCAGGGTCCAGGGGCGGCTCCTGCAGTGGCGGCTCCTGCAGTGGCGGCTGCTCCAGGTGGCCAGGGGCGGCTGCTCCACCCTGACGTGGAGGATCGAGCTGTCCAGTGGTGTTGGATTGATTTATCGCAAGCAGGGCAAACAACAGATTTCACGAGTCCATAACATCTTATGAGAAGGTTGTGATTTGCCAGCACTTGAGATTGGTACTCGAGTGCTCTATTGCCAGGAGAACCCCAAGGGTATACACAAAATATTATACACTAAAGTGAACACCTGACATCAACCCGCAAGGTTGCCCGTAGAATTATCAAGCGACAAACCGACACGCACACAACTCCGACCAGACAGCAACCTAACCGTCTGAAGTGCTGGAAAGCCGTTGTTCAGTAGGGCAACCACCATGTCACTCGCGATTCGACTGCTGCATGTCGTTAGACTCTCAGACAGCCGGTTAACTGTCCCCCAAGCTCGACCGTGGGGCTGGGGTGTCAAGGAGGTGGAGCGTGGCTGACTCCGATCAGGCGAATCGTATGCAGTCGTTTGGTTTAACCGTCGCTCGACCCATTCAGAGCAACGTCGCTGCCGCGCGGGCTTCCCCGCCCATGTCGCTGTCTACCCCATGGTTGTTGCAACTCAGATCGAGCCGCCGATCGACAACTGTGCATCTCGGCTGCACATCCGTCGGGACGGCGAGATCTGAGCCTACGGCACAGCCGCTGGAGCGCTTAGCAGGACGGCTTGGCGACCATTGGCATTTCTCACTTGTCCCACGTGTCCCACGTGTCCCACGTGTCCCACGTGTCGGCGAGATATGGAGCCTCGCAGATCTGCTGGAATTCTCCTCGCCGACCGACCATTGGCATCATGTCGCTCTCCGTGTCCCACGGCAGCTCGCAATGTGCAGCAGCGGCCGCGCGAAGCGGACATGCGGAGCGGGAGGGAATTCCAAGCGGGTGTGGGAAGAAAGAAGAAGCAGGTTGGCAGTGGCGATGTGAGAGGAGCGATTCCTGTAGGCAGCATGGCAGTCGGCAGTGACTCTTGCCGTGCCGTCCTGACTGCTCATCTCCTCCATTACCGCTGCAGTGATGATTCCTCAGGAACACCAGTAGCAGGAAGGGCGATTCCTCCTCCACGCCAGAGGAGAGGAACCCGCCCTTAGCATCATCTCGCGGTCTAGCGCGACCTATAAAGCGGCCATAATGGCTACCATGAAGTCATCAGCTCGCCCACTGCTCCCTCTAATCCTCTCTCACCAATTCACTCTCCAATTCAAGCCCCTCAAGCTTCTCACTTCTCTCCTCTCCTCATGGCGGCGGCTGGCATGCGCGTGCTGGTGCTGGCGGTGCTGGCGGTGGGGCTGCTGGCGGCAGCAGTGAGTGGAGCGCGGGACGCCATGAAGGTCGCCAGGGGCCTGGTCCCAACGGAGGGGGGCGCGCCTGGCGGGGCGGGGGCGGCGGGGCAGCAGAGGAAGGGCGCGCGTATTCTGGCGGCTGAGACCTTCGCTCACCACGCCCCTCTGCCCGACTACCTCGACCACATCCCCCGCCGCCAGGCCCTCGCCACCTGTACGCACTGCTGCTCCCTTCTCTCCCTATCCACGCGTGTTGCTGCTGCGTTTCTCTCCTTCTCCACCTGCGCTGGTGCCTTGGCAGTGCTTCTCTTGGCGCCCATGTCTCTGCTTTCCTCGCCAGTCATTTCCCTGCTCCCTTCTGTACTCCTTTCCTTGCTCACCTCAGCACTCGTTCTCCACCTTCTCCTCTCAGCACTCATGTCTTTGTTCCCCTCATCACTCACTCTCCCCTCAGCACTCAGTTCCCTGCTCACCTCTGCACTCCTATTTTGCTCCCCTTGGCACTCAGTTCCCTGCTCACCCCTGCACTCCTTTTCTGCTTCCCTTAGCACTCAGTTCCCTGCACCCCTCAGCGCTCATTTCCCCGCTTCCCTCAGCACCGAACTCCCCTCGGTACTCATTTCCCAGCTCCCTCAGCATTCGAATGCCTGCTTCGAGTCCTTCAATTCTTGATCCTCCCCCATTTACCCCAACCCTCCCTCCTCCCAGCATGTGGGCGCACGACGGTGACGATCCGGTCGCAGTACCTGGGGCCGTACGACCTGAACTCACTCCTGCCCCCTCCCTCCCCTTCTCTCCCTCCCCCCTTCCCCTGCTCCTCCCAGCGTGTGGGCGCACGACGGTGACGATCCGCTCGCAGTACCTGGGGCCGTACGACCTGCACAACGACATCTACAACATGACCTTCTACAACGGCTGCGCCTACAACGTCACCAGCCCGCTGCGCGTGTGGCAGTGCTTCAACTTCGGCAACGTGTGGGAGGGCATCCTCGACAACCCCGATCCCAACCCCTCGCAGTACCAGCAAGGCGAAATCTTCGTGCAGACCACGCCGGGGTACTGTGAGATGCGCATGAACCGCGGGGCTAGCGGCACTCTGCAGATGCTCCCCGGGGAGACGGTCAACATTGTGTATGCGTACTTGTGGGACTTCCGGCCCTGCGTGCAGGAGCTGCGCTTCGGCAATGGCAACAGCTACTCCATGACCAACACCACCGAGTGCACGCTTGCAGCTGTCATTTAGACCTTTCGTGTGACTCACGTCACGTGGCTCGTCCTAAAATTTTTGAGGGGTTGATAACATGCACATGATGGATGTGACTTGTGGTGCAGAAGAAATGTGATATGGAGAGTTGGTGGAGGGGGAGGAGGTTGGGGGGGATAGGTAATAATTTAAAAGTGTGTAATTGTTAATGGAATTTCCTTGAATACCTTCTTTCAATGCTGATGTGGTAACACCTTCGCCCCGCGTGATTCGAAATAGCCTCTATCCAACTTTCGAAACATGGAAGGCGAGGCTGGCGAAATGGCTACCACTGTGTACGAAAGTGCTCTTCACTACTCCAACCTCAACAAGGCGAGGCGGGCGAAAGCGGCGTTCGCATCGCCACACGCACTCCGATCTTCACATGGTTTGTCCCGCGCAGACCCAGCTGATTCAGTTTCTGCAAGTGGCTAGGAATAACTAGGAAACTGGGTCAGCCTAGTAAAGCGTTCCTGAAGTTTTTACCCCTTCACTTCCGCTCCCCAGGACTCCCACGATGGTTTGCAGCCACTATAACGACTGTTTAGCGCGTACGAGTCTGGGCGAATGTCGCAAACTCTCATAACGTGCATGCATTGACTATAATCGGCGTTGTTTTTCCCAAAGAGTTTCGACGATGGTTTCGAGGCTTCGCGCATTGCTTCGTCCGTACATTCTCTATCCTCTATTTTTCCTGATTCTCGTCGTAACTCTCATTCTCACCCGCGCTCTCCGTGCTCCTGACGGTCGCAGACTCCTCGAGTTTACCAGACGGCGCATTTCGTTAAGCTTTTTGTTTTGTATCGAGGATGTCGAGTCAGGCGTCGCCAGCGCGACAGCTGACGACAGGGTCCTCGACGCAGTACGTGATGCGACGAGCGAGGTGAACCCTCGCGTCGTACACGTGGCGTTCGATCCGCTGTTAGCGGAGGTGGAGCAGCAGCGCGACGACCGCGCGTGGGAGCGGCGTGCGCGCGGAAGCCGTTCCGCGTACACTCCGACGATCCGCGGAAGCACCACCTGCACGGGGAAGGCGTGGGCGTGGGGGACGAGGAGGCGGACGACGGGACGCTAGAGGGGAGCGAGCTGGCGGAGTTTGAGGAGGAGCGCGCGCAGTAGCGGGATGAAGAGGATGATGAGATGTGAGGGCGAGCTGGATGGACAACACCATGAGTTCACTGAAGGTGATACGATATGACTTGACACACCGCTTGTACCCCTCCCACCGCCTCTCCCTTGCGTGATCTCCACTCAACACCCAACACCCTTTCTTCCCCCCTGCTTTCCGACACCCACCCCTGCTCCCTGCAGGCGACTTGAGTCACGACCACTTGAACCTCTCCCACCGCCTCGCCCTCCACTTCCCTCTCCTCGACACCTCGCCTCCCGGCGGCTGCGTCAGCCAATCATCGCTCGCCACGTGGCTGCTGGTAGTGGAGCGGGCGGCAAGCCGGCACCGCACACGGCGGGAGATGGAGGCAGTGTACGGCGATGGGGACGGCAAGTAGCTCGTTGACTCTGTTGACTTGATCGTGTTCATATTGTTGACTGTGTTGACCTTGTTGACTTTGCTCTCATTGGTTGAATGATTCAAGTTCTTGGGCGCACGTATGTTTGTTCGAGCAGCATACACCGTTCCTATCAGGTAGGAAGTTTTGATAGTATGCAGGGTGGGTAGGTGGGAGTCTGGGTGGTGTAGTGTAGTTGCAGAGTCACACTTCCCCCGCAATGTCACTCACCCTCGCCCCACTAGAGTGCAATTCTTGCCACAATAGTGCACTTGCACCTACCCATTTCTCCTCGTCATTCGCACCTCCCATTTTTACTCACCCCCTTGTCGCCCGCACCAGTGAGCCACTGCCCCAATAAAGCGTTTGCACCAATTCTCCTCCCATCTCCCACTTCTCCTCCTCCCATCTCTCATTTTCTCACACCATCCGGCCTGCCCCCACCAGTGCACCACAGCGAGGGGGGGCGGCAAGACGTGGGGGGCGAGAGCCAGCGGAGAGAGCTTGAGGAGCAATTCCGCCTGGCAGATGCTGATGGAGATGGGCAGTTGAATATTTTGTCAAAAGTAGCAGTATAAAGTTTAGAACAAGAAAGAGGGGTTTCACTAGCAGCAGTTGGGATACAAATAGCAAACCCTAACTGGGTTGTACTCGCTATAGAGCACCCCACTGCAGGCTAGAGAATATAACATTCTGACACACCCCCATAGCCAAAGTGGGGTGTAATCAGCACAGCAAGCAGCAGTTCATAGAGTTCAAAAATAATTAGCAAAGCCAGAGGCAACCACAAAGGGCAAGTGAGGAGGAGGAGGAACCGTAAAAGAAAAGATAGGAGACGACGGCTGAAGCTGCAGACACACGGGCAACAGGAGTGCGCTCTGCGACTCAGTGGCTACCGGGAGCTAGTGCCCCGGAATACAGGAGTAACAGGCTCTGCGGCTGCGACGAGCGGCAGGAGCAACGGACCCACAGGCGACAGGTGCAGCAGGCTCTCTGAGCTACCGGGAGCAATTGCCCCGGAATACAGGCGCTGCGGATGACACAACGGCAGCCTCCTCTCAGCCTCCCCAAACAGTCCCACCCCCCTGACACACACCCCCTGCAGAAACCCTAGCTTCACTTCCACGTCACCCCCCCAGCACCACTCCTTCGGCTCCCACACACCCACCCCCCTCAGCGGCAGTTGCAGCAGTGGGAGACGGAGGAGGAGGAGGAGCAGGGGACCGCGCACACCCGCCACCCCCATACCCGTCACCCCCATACCCTGAGTGTGCGGTAAGCGAGCTCAGGTGTGCGCGAAGCGTGCACAAGCGTGCAGGAAGCGAACTCGGGTGTGCGGTAAGCAAACTCAGGTGTGCGGAGAGGGGGGGGGGCGCAGGGCGACGCGCGGGTCGACGGGGTCGCCGCGAAGGGCGACGGAGAGCCGCGCGCGGGTTGACGGGGCCGCCGCGAAGGGCGACGAGGAGCCGCGCGCGGGTCGACGGGGCCGCCGCGAAGGGCGACGGGGAGCCGCGCGCAGGTCGACGGGGACGAGCGCGCGGGTCGACGGAACGCGAAACCGCCACGCGTCCCGAGCGCATGGCGGGCAGAAAACCGCCGCGCGAAGCAGGAAACCGCCGCGCGCCTCGGGGCGCACGGCGGGCAGAAAACCGCCGCGCGCCCCGAGCGCACGGCGGGCAGAAAACCGCCGCGCGCCCCGAGCGCACGGCGGGATGAAAAAACGCCGCGCGCTCCGGGCGCGCGGCAGGAACAAAGGGTCACGCGCCCGAGGCGCGAGACAGCAGTAGAGCAGCGGAAGCAGTTAGGTGGTGGGCCCACCCACAGGATCGACCCAAGGGGGTCGACCTGCTCTGATACCATGTCAAAAGTAGCAGTAGAAAGTTTAGAGCAAGAAAGAGGGGTTTCACTAGCAGCAGTTGGGATACAAATAGCAAACCCTAACTGGGTTGTACTTGCTATAGAGCACCCCACTGCAGGCTAGAGAATATAACATTCTGACATATTTGTCAGCTCAACAGGTGAGCTGATGTGATGGCGATGGGGAATTAACCAGTTAACCTATGAATGTTTTATTGTGACGATCACATGAAGAAACCTGCTCAGATTCATGTTAACCCCTCCTTCTCGCCTCCCACTCTGCCCCGTCTTCCCTCGACCCTCCCTCGGTTCTCCCCGCTTCCTCCCTCCCTTCCAGCTAATTACTTCTAGTGGATTGTGATGATCGAAGCCTGCGTAACCTGACACTGTTGCAGGAGTTCAAGTGAGATTTCAGGTAGTGGAATCTCATCTGAGATGCTTGTAAGAGCACATATACTTATTTGTGTCAGAGGTTCCTTCGGAGTTAGGTTGAGACAGGACCCAGCCCAGCATGCTGCATGCATGACAAGCGGACTAGCTAAAGCTGCCACGGACACAAACAGGTTGATGTCGTTTTCATGCGCTTTGGCCATCCTGTTCCTGATATTACCCTCCACCACACGCTCCATTGTCCTCCTTTTCCAAAACACCCTGTCCCCCTGCAGGGATCGCGACAGCGACAACGACAGCCGCTTATCGTTCCCAGAGTTCAAGCAAACCGTGTTTCACGAGCTCATGGCTCATGAGGACGAGTCTTCCCATGCTGCTCTCTCAAACTACCATGCTTCCACCACCAACATCTCATGTCCCCCCACCACCAACCTTGCAGGGATTGAGACAGCGACAAAGACAGCCACATAGCATTCGCAGAGTTCAACCAGACCGCAAGCGAGCACTTGGTCCAAGTGACGACTTGGTCCAAGGGAGGACTTGGTCCAAGTGAGTACTTGGTCCAAGCGAGGACTTGGTCCAACTGGCCACTTTGTCCAAGTGACGACTTGGTCCAAGTGACGTCTTGGTCCAAGCGAGCACTTGGTCCAAGGTACGACTTGGTCCAAGCGAGCACTTGGTCCAAGTGACGACTTGGTCCAAACGAGCACTTGGTCCAAGTGACGACTTGGTCCAAGCAAGCCCTTGGTCCAAGTGACGACTTGGTCGAAGCGAGCGTTTGGTCCAAGTGACGACTTGGTCCAAATGATGACTTGGTCCAAGTGGGCACTTGGTCCAACGACTTGGTCCAAGTGACGACTTGGTCCAAGAGAGCACTTGGTCCAAGTGAAACCTTGGTCCAAGTGACGACTTGGTCCAAGCGAGCACTTGGTCCAAGTGACGACTTGGTCCAAGCGAGCACTTGGTCCAAGCGAGGACTTGGTCCAAGCGAGCAGTTGGTCCAAGTGACGTCTTGGTCCGAGCGAGCCCTTGGTCCAAGTGACGACTTGGTCCAAGTGAAACCTTGGTTCAAGCGAGCGCTTGGTCCAAGTGAGCACTTGGTCGAAGAGAGCACTTGGTCCAAGTGACGACTTGGTCCAAGTGGTCACTTGGTCCAGGCGTGAACTTGGTCCAACGACTTGGTCCAAGTAACGACTCGGTCCAAGTGAGGACTTGGTCCAAGACAGCACTTGGTCCAAGTGAAACCTTGGTCCAAGTGACGACTTGGTCTAAGTGAGCACTTGGTCCAAGTGATGACTTCGTCCAAATTAGCACTTGGCCCAAGTGAGCATTTGGTCCAAGTGACGACTTGGTCCAAGCGAGCACTTGGTCCAAGTGACGACTTGGTCCAAGCGAGCACTTGGTCCAAGTGACGACTTGGTCCAAGCGAGGACTTGGTCCAAGCGAGGACTTGGTCCAACTGACGACTTGGTCCAACTGACGATTTGGTCCAAGTGACGAGTTGGTCCAAGCAAGGACTTGGTCCAAACAAGGACTTGGTCCAAACAAGGACTTGGTCCAAGCGAGCTCTTGGTCCAAGTGACGACTTGGTCCAAGCGAGCACTTGGTCCAAGCGAGGACTTGGTCCATGGGAGGACTTGGTCCAAGTGACGACTTTGTCTAAGGGAGGACTTGGTCCAAGTGAGTACTTGGTCCAAGCGAGGACTAGGTCCAACTGACGACTTGGTCCAAGTGACGACTTGGTCTAAGGGAGGACTTGGTCCAAGTTAGTACTTGGTCCAAACGAGGACTTGGTCCAACTGACGACTTGGTCAAAGTGACGACTTGGTCCAAGTGACGACTTGGTCCAAGGGAGGACTTGGTCCAAGTGAGTATTTGGTTCAAGCGAGGACTTGGTCCAACTGACAACTTGGCCCAAGTGACGACTTGGTCCAAGTGACCTCTTGGTCCAAGCGAGCACTTGGTCCAAGTTACGACTTGGTCCAAGCGAGCACTTGGTCCAAGCGACGACTTGGTCCAGACGTGCACTTGGTCCAAGTGACAACTTGGTTTAAGCGAGCACTTTGTCCAAGTGACGACTTGGTCTAAGTGAGCACTTGGTCCAAGTGACGACTTTGTCCAAATTAGCACTTGGCCCAAGCGAGCATTTGGTCCAAGTGACGACTTGGTCCAAGCGAGCACTTGGTCCAAGTGACGACGTGGTCCAAGCGAGCACTTGGTCCAAGTGACGACTTGGTCCAAGCGAGGACTTGGTCCAAGCGAGGACTTGGTCCAACTGACGACTTGGTCCAAGTGACGACTTGGTCCAAGCAAGGACTTGGTCCAAGCGAGGACTTGGTCCAAGGGAGGACTTGGTCCAAGTGACGACTTTGTCTAAGGGAGGACTTGGTCCAAGTGAGTACTTGGTCCAAGCAAGGACTAGGTCCAACTGACGACTTGGTCCAAGTGACGACTTGGTCTAAGGGAGGACTTGGTCCAAGTTAGTACTTGGTCCAAGCAAGGACTTGGTCCAACTGACGACTTGGTCAAAGTGACGACTTGGTCCAAGTGTCGTCTTGGTCCAAGCGAGCACTTGGTCCAAGTGACGACTTGGTCCAAGCGAGCACTTGGTCCAAGTGACGACTTGGTCCAAGGGAGGACTTGGTCCAAGTGAGTACTTGGTTCAAGCGAGGACTTGGTCCAACTGACAACTTGGTCCAAGTGACGTCTTGGTCCAAGCGAGCACTTGGTCCAAGTTACGACTTGGCCCAAGCGAGCACTTGGTCCAAGCGACGACTTGGTCCAGACGTGCACTTGGTCCAAGTGACAACTTGGTTTAAGCGAGCACTTTGTCCGAGTGACGACTTGGTCCAAGTGAAACCTTGGTCCAAGTGACGACTTGGTCCAAGCAAGGTCTTGGTCCAAGCGAGGACTTGGTCCAAGTGAGTACTTGGTCCAAGCGAGCACTTGGTCCAAGTGATGACTTGGTCCAAGCGAGGACTTGGTCCAAGTGACGACTTGGTCCAAGTGAAACCTTGGTCCAAGTGACGAGTTGGTCCAAGCGAGCACTTGGTCCAAGTGACGACTTGGTCCAAGGGAGGACTTGGTCCAAGTGAGTACTTGGTCCAAGCGAGGACTTGGTCCAACTTACGACTTGGTCCAAGTGACGACTTGGTCCAAGTGACGTCTTGGTCCAAGCGAGCACTTGGTCCAACTGACGACTTGGTCAAAGCGAGCACTTGGTCCAAATGACGACTTGGTCCAAACGAGCTCTTGGTCCAAGTGACGACTTGGTCCAAGCGAGCACTTGGTCGAAGTGACGATTTGGTCCAAGCGACGACTTGGTCCAAGCGACGACTTGGTCCAAGGGAGCACTTCGTCCAAGCAAGCACTTGGCCCAAGAGAGGACTTGGTCCAAGCGAGCACTTGGTCCAAGTGACGACTTGGTCCAAGCGAGCACTTGGTCCAAGTGATGACTTGGTCCAAGCGACGACTTGGTCCAAGGGAGGACTTGGTCCAAGCGAGCACTTGGTCCAAGTGACGACTTGGTCAAAGCGAGCACTTGGTCCAAGTGACGACTTGGTCCAAGCGAGCACTTGGTCCGATCGACGACTTAGTCCAAGCGAGCACTTGGTCCAAGCGACGACTTGGTCCAAGAAAGCACTTGGTCCAAGCGAGAACTTGGTCCAATCGAGCACTTGGTCCAAGTGACGACTTGGTCCAAGCGAGCACGTGGTCCAAGCGAGGACTTGGTCCAAGGGAGGACTTGGTCCAAGCGAGGACTTGGTCCAAGCGAGCACTTGGTCCAAGTGACGACTTGGTCCAAGCGACGGCTTGGTGCAAGGGAGGGCTTGGTCCAAGCGAGCACTTGGTCCAAGTGACGACTTAGTCCAAGCGAGCACTTGCTCCAAGTGACGACTTGGTCCAAGCGAGGACTTGGTCCAAGTGAGTACTTGGTCCAAGCGAGCACTTGGTCCAAGTGACGACTTTGTCCAAGCGAGGACTTGGTCCAAGTGACGACTTGGTCCAAGTGAAACCTTGGTCCAAGTGACGAGTTGGTCCAAGCGAGCACTTGGTCCAAGTGACGACTTGGTCCAAGGGAGGACTTGGTCCAAGTGAGTACTTGGTCCAAGCGAGGACTTGGTCCAACTTACGACTTGGTCCAAGTGACGACTTGGTCCAAGTGACGACTTGGTCCAAGCGAGCACTTGGTCCAAGTGACGACTTGGTCCAAGGGAGGACTTGGTCCAAATGACGACTTGGTCCAAACGAGGACTTGGTCCAAGTGACGACTTGGTCCAAGCGAGCACTTGGTCCAAGTGACGTCTTGGTCCAAGGGAGGACTTGGTCCAAGTGAGTACTTGGTCCAAGCGAGGACTTGGTGCAACTGGCGACTTGGTCCAAGTGACGACTTGGTCCAAGTGACGTCTTGGTCCAAGCGAGCACTTGGTCCAAGGTACGACTTGATCCAAGCGAGCACTTGGTCCAAGTGACGACTTGGTCCAAACGAGCACTTGGTCCAAGTGACGACTTGGTCCAAGCAAACCCTTGGTCCAAGTGACGACTTGGTCGAAGCGAGCGTTTGGTCCAAGTGACGACTTGGTCCAATTGATGACTTGGTCCAAGTGGGCACTTGGTCCAGTGAATTGGTCCAAGTGACGACTTGGTCCAAGAGAGCACTTGGTCCAAGTGAAACCTTGGTCCAAGTGACGACTTGGTCCAAGCGAGCACTTGGTCCAAGTGACGACTTGGTCCAAGCGAGCACTTGGTCCAAGCGAGGACTTGGTCCAAGTGAGCAGTTGGTCCAAGTGACGTCTTGGTCCGAGCGAGCCCTTGGTCCAAGTGACGACTTGGTCCAAGTGAAACCTTGGTCCAAGTAAGCGCTTGGTCCAAGTGAGCACTTGGTCAAGAGAGCACTTGGTCCAAGTGAAGACTTGGTCCAAGTGACGACTTGGTCGAAGTGGGCACTTGGTCCAGGCGTGAACTTGGTCCAACGACTTGGTCCAAGTAACGACTCGGTCCAAGTGAGGACTTGGTCCAAGACAACACTTGGTCCAAGTGAAACCTTGGTCCATGTGACGACTTGGTCTAAGTGAGCACTTGGTCCAAGTGACGACTTGGTCCAAATGAGCACTTGGCCCAAGCGAGCATTTGGTCCAAGTGACGACTTGGTCCAAGCGAGCACTTGGTCCAAGTGACGACTTGGTCCAAGCGAGCACTTGGTCCAAGTGACGACTTGGTCCAAGCGAGCACTTGGTCCAAGTGACGACTTGGTCCAAGCGAACACTTGGTCCAAGTGAGGACGGGGTCCAGCACGGCCGATGTACCTCGCTCGTACTGTGCCGCCATGGCTAGAGGTTGTAGAGTTTTTCATCAACTGGCACAGAAGTCTGGAGGACTGTTCTGAGCAGCTCTTCCTATCTGGCACTTGGGAGCACGACCCGGGCCGGTCTAGGCTGGTTTGCCTGCAGATGCACCTCCCTGTATCCTTGAGCCTGCTATCTTACGCTCGTGGGTGGGCACAGGCTGCGCGCGACGTTGCTTAGTTAGGGGTAACGGGCGAGGAGGCGATGTTTGCGGACTACCTTAAGATCGTGGGAGGGGTGGATTTTCTCGACCCGTGGTTCTCCAAGAGCTTCGAGCAGCTTCCTGAGGCTGTGCGCCAGGAGATCCCGAGCTTGCCTATTTGCATCGCTGCCCCCCGCCCCCCCCCCCCCCCCCCCGTTCGTCTTTTCCACGCGTGGCAGCGGCGGTTGGTTGTGGTGGAGCTCCAGCCTATTCGTCGTTTGGCTCGTGACGACGCCACCCTAGCCCGTTTCTTATCCCTTTAGGGCACGGGGGCGGGTGTCATGGGTCTCGGCTGTCCCGGCTCACGCGAACTCCAGCTTCACAACAGCTGAGTGCGGCATTGCTGCAGCTGTGCGCTCTTGGCCTTATGATTCAGTAGTTACACGAGGCAGGATGTTGTGTATGCGGCACGGTGTACACGGACCCGGCGGACCCGCACCATGCACTGCGGTGCAAGCACCAGCACGGTCCGTCTCGGGCGCACGACGAAGTGAAGTTTGCGGTAGCGAAGATTTGTAAGGCGTCAGTGGGGATGGTGACGATGGAGGATGACACGTTGTTACTAGGGAAGCATGTCTATGTCGCGGTGTGTCGAGCGTTGGACGGAGAAGCTCACGCCCTAGAGATTAGCGTTGCGAACCCCTTGTCGCTCTCTCCATCTCTGATAGGGCAGTGCGGTGTTTTATGGGTGTTGCAGCCAGGGAAGGGGAGCGGCGGGAGGCAAGTGATTATGCACTATTTCTACGTGCAATCGGGGTGGTGCTACAAAGAGCTCAGGCTCGAGTTATCTTGTTGCGGGCCGCGTCGTCCATGAGGGGGATAGATGTTAACTTGTTCGATATGGAGAGGGAGGACAGGGAGGATGAGGGGGGGGCTCTCTGGGTGGAGGCCCCATATTTTTCATATGCACGGATGTGTGGGGAGGGGGGGGGAGGGGGGGGGGGGGGGGGGGGGGGGGGGGGGGGGGGGGGGGGGGGGTGAGGTTCGGTGGGGAGGGCGTAAGAGAAACGTGGTTTGTGAGGGGCATGGTCTTTCTCTTTTCCCCTACGGCAGTGTTTTTGGTTGCTCTTGAGTGCCGTTCGTCCAATAAGGTCGTTTGTGGGTAGTCATGCGCTATTTTCCCATTGTGTATGTGTTACCGATCACCAGAACTAGTGCTAAAAAAAAACATTTACTTGCTCTAAATTTCTAATTTTTGTTGTGTAACACCTGTCATCCCATACCGAAAACTTTCTGGTTTGACATTTGCTACAGGTTGAAAATACGTGGTTGTCGCGAGTCAGTGTTTATACACCTTCAATCGCGAAGGGTCAGTCTCGCTCCCCTCTGTGTCATTCACCTTTTCTTTCCGGAGCGTTATCACCTTGGTCCTCGTCGACAGGCCATGCCATGGTGTCGCCCACAACAGCTGGCCACGTGTCCACAACTACCCAACCACCTCACTCTCCACGGATTACCGTCCCTTCCCTGCTCCCGTGCCTTCAGGGATGAGGCACGAAATTCCCAAGGCAGCCTTGCTTACGCTTCCCTCGCAAGGCATCTCTTCCCAGCACACCTCTCTCCATCTCGTGTAATCCCCACTCCCCACTCTTCTCCACCGCTCTCCGCCTCGTCTCAACCCTTCTATTACCGTCTCTCTGAAGCTGATCCCTGAACCAAACAAGGGTAAAACAGGTTTGCCTGACTCACCGTGATCCTAGTGTTGCATGAAAGCTCACTGGAGTCCGTCCCTCATTTCCGCTTAGCCTTTTTGACTTGACTAGTGGTCAGGTCACTGGTCTGCAAGAGCTCCATTCGATCTATTCCAGGCCCTGCTGGTTATTCGATAAGAAGCGACCGGCTCCCAACGTTTCAGGGTCGTAAGAAATAGTAATCATGACAGGAGCCATTGCGCCGTCGTCTGCCTTGGTGTCAACCAAGGTCGTCGGTTCAGTCAGCACGACCGGGTCTGGTAGGAGATCTCGTCGTTCCGCTACGACCAGTGTCACTGCCCCACGTGCCCTGCAGTCGTTCTCAGGGCTTAGGAGCCATGGTCAGGCGATCGGAGCGGCTAAGGAGGGGGCTAGCCTTGCGTCTGTGGTCGCTAAGCAGTCTAAAGCCGGGCGATCTGGCAAGGCATCGCGCGGTGTCGCCGTCGCCATGTTCGAGCGATTCACGGAGAAGGTGCGATCAGGCTTCGCTTGGATGCGTTTCCAACATGCTTTAATTAGACTGTTTCCACTTGTCTTTGATAACACCGATGGTACAGCCTGTCGACTTTGATTATATTCAGTGCCCGTGAGAATCGATGTTTTGACCAAAATAACACATTTCCTTATCGTCGTTGGCGCACAGTTCGCGCCACACGAATTCATATTCGTTGGTGTCTTCTTAGCTCGGATACACTCATGCCTTGATCCGTCAACACGTACTTTCCCGCACCACACCAGGCCATCAAGGTGATCATGTTGGCTCAGGGGGAGGCGCTAGGTCATTCCGCTTCTCATCTCTGACACATTCTTTCATCCCGTAATCCGTTCAAACATATGTTTCCCGCACCAGGCCATCAAGGTGATCATGCTGGCTCAGGAGGAGGCGCGTCGTCTGGGCCACAACTTCGTCGGCACTGAGCAGATCCTCCTGGGGCTCATCGGCGAGGGCACGGGCATCGCCGCCAAGGTGCTCAAGTCGCTTGGCGTGAACCTCAAGGAGGCGCGCGTTGAGGTCGAGAAGATCATCGGCCGCGGATCCGGCTTCGTCGCTGTGGAGATTCCGTTCACCCCGCGCGCCAAGCGCGTGCTCGAGCTCTCGCTGGAGGAGGCGCGTCAACTTGGTAGGTTTTTTTTATTTGTTACTTTCGTACGCCGAACCATTCCCATCTTTGCCCTAGTTCGTATGCTTACGGTCAGTTGTTATTTCCCATAACACGGAGCACCTGCTTCTTCGCAAGGGCAACGGAACGGTTCCTGAAGCTGAAAGTGGAATCTCAAATTTCTCACGTCTTATTCTCCATCGCAGGTTGCAACTACATCGGCACGGAGTATCTGCTGTTGGATCTCCATTGCGAGGGCGACCGCGTGGCTATCGTGCCGTTTATATTGAAATTGAGTTTATTTTTCTTTCATTTTGTCTCACCCATCGCAGGCCACAACTACATCGGCACGGAGCATCTTCTGCTCGGTCTCCTTCGCGAGGGCGAGGGCGTTGCTGCTCGCGTCTTCGAGAACCTCGGCGCCGACGCAGGCAACATCCGCTCCCAGGTAACAAGCGCTCGCATCTAACATCCTCTCCCAGGTAACAAGCGCTCGCATCTAACAACGGCTCCCAGGTAACAAGCGCTCGCATCTAACATCCGCTCCCAGGTAACAAGCGCTCGCATCTAACATCCGCTCCCAGGTAACAAGCGCTCGCATCTAACATCCGCTCCCAGGTAACAAGCGCTCGCATCTAACATCCGCTCCCAGGTAACAAGCGCTCGCATCTAACATCTGCTTCCTGCTAACAGCCGCCTTCAGGTAATACCCGCTCGCAGATTCCTCCCGGCGTGTATTTGATCTCAATCACCGCGCTTTGTTTCCCTAAATCGTCTTGCTTCTCTCGCTCTATCCGTCTGTGCCAGGTGATCCGCATGGTGGGCGAGAGCGCGGAGGCCGTGGGTGCCGGAGTTGGCGGCGGCAGCAGCAACTCGAAGATGCCCACGCTCGAGGAGTACGGCACCAACCTCACCAAGCTCGCCGAGGAAGTGAGTGGTTGTTCTTAATGTCGTGTTTACGATGTTTGCGAAATGCAGTTTTTTTAATCGACTAATTGTTTCACTTGAATAGGGTATCAACCTCACAAAACTCGCCGAGTGGAATGCGTCGTTCTCATCCTTCCTCAGGGCATGTTGGACCCAGTCCTGGGGTCCTGACGCAGATAGAGTTTGTAACCCCCTAGTGTACCATCTATGTATCCCCCTTTGCATCATCATCTCCGTCGCTCTGTCTTCCCCGCCTCCTTCGTTCCGCAGGGCAAGCTGGACCCGGTGGTGGGGCGCGTGGCGCAGATCGAGCGTGTGACGCAGATCCTGGGTCGCCGCACGAAGAACAACCCCTGCCTCATCGGCGAGCCCGGTGTCGGCAAGACGGCCATCGCCGAGGGCCTCGCGCAGCGCATTGCTGGCGGCGACGTCCCTGAGACGCTTGAGGGCAAGAAGGTGAGATCACGAGTCTCTCGACTATCCGTCAGTCATCGTCCGTCTGATCACGAGTCTCGTCTGTACGTCTCGACATCTGGTCGTCTGGTCGTCTGGGCTTCCGTTTTCGATTCCTGATTGATTCCGCTCGTGTAGTTTGGGAGTGCCTACGCTGGCGCTCTGTAAAGCTGACGCTTTGAAGGAACGTAATTGCATGGCGATGGGAGGTAACTATGCCTTAGCCATCATCAAGGGAGCAGGCGGACGATATCGATCTTTCACCATCTCTTTCCCCTGCCAGGTGGTGACCCTGGACATGGGTCTGCTTGTAGCGGGGACGAAGTACCGCGGAGAGTTTGAGGAGCGGCTGAAGAAGCTGATGGACGAGATCAAGCAGGCGGACGACATCATCCTCTTCATCGACGAGGTGCACACGCTCATCGGCGCGGGAGCCGCGGAGGGCGCCATCGACGCCGCCAACATTCTCAAGCCCGCCATGGCCCGCGGCGAGCTGCAGGTGCGCCTCGATGCCTCGATATACGCTCACTCATGTTCAGGACAGCTTCTCGCTTTGTGAGAGATGCTGCCGCTGGCTGACCTTTCTTGCCTGCAAGGCACCCTCAGTCGATCCCGATATCCCTTGCTGTTCCTCTGAAGCCCTTCACCCCCTTCTCACCCTTCCGCTTCCAACCATCGCGTGCAAATGCCAAGATTCCTACAGTTCTGCATTTCTTACTAAGTTCCTGTGTGGTAAACCCTGTCCCCTCCGCGTACCCCCTTTCAGTGCATTGGCGCGACGACGATCGACGAGTACCGCAAGCACATTGAGAAGGACCCCGCCCTCGAGCGTCGTTTCCAGCCCGTGCAGGTGAGAACAGGACCCATTCTTTCATTGTTGTCGGAGGCAAGGGGGGAGAGGGGCAGAGTGTTGAAGGGTGGTCAGGTGGGTGTTGGGTTGTGTGAGTGGTTTGGGTGTGGGTGAAGGCAGTTGAGCCTTCCAAAGATAGGTAGGATTGAATTCCCGCGTTTCCTAAATTGGTTCGCTCTTCGTGCTGAGGTCCTGAAATGGTGCTTTTTCTTTGTCGGCCTTCCTCCCCTCCCACACTTGCGTGGCATCCAGTTTCTGTCTATCTTTCAATGCATGAGACTGTGCCACACAGATGTTCCTCATCCTCCTGGCCTCCATTGCTTCCCGCTCCCTCCCCGCTTCCATCTTGCCCTCCTCCTTCCCTCCTCCTTCCCTCCTCCTTCCCTCCTTTCCCGCCACGCACCAGGTGCCGGAGCCCACAGTGGAGGAGACGATTCTGATCCTGCAGGGTCTGCGCGAGCGCTACGAGATTCACCACAAGCTGCGCTATACGGACGAGGCGCTCGCGGCGGCGGCGCAGCTGTCGTACCAGTACATCAGCGACCGCTTCCTGCCTGACAAGGCCATTGACCTGATCGACGAGGCCGGATCCAGGGTGCGCCTGCGCCACGCGCAGATGCCCGAGGAGGCCAAGGAGCTCGACAAGCAGCTCAGGCAGATCACCAAGGATAAGAACGAGTCCGTCCGCAACCAGGACTTCGAGAAGGTGAGAGGGTGGATGTGAGGGAGGGGAGTTGTGGCGACAAGGTGAGAGGGAGGGAGGGGTATTGGATGGACGCCCGAGGAGGCCAAGGAGCTCGACAACCAACTGAGGCAGATCACCAAGGATAAGAACGAGGCTGTTCGCAACTAGGACTTCGAGAAGGTGAGAGGGGGGGTGTGAGTGGAGGGTGTGAGGGGGACAGGAAAGACTCGCCTTAGGTGCTCGAGAAGCAGCTGTGACAGATTTTGGGGGGCGAGGAGGAGTAAGTGAATAAGCAGGGAACGAAGTTGAAGCGAGACTCGCTGGTTATTCTCCATCCTTCTCCGCATGACTAAGGGATGGGTCTGAAGGCAATGGCCGAATATCAATTTCCTTCCTTCCCACCCCCTCCTTCCTCCCTCTCCTTCAATTCGCCCAGGCGGGCGAGTTGCGTGATAGATCTGATTACGCGATGGATCTGAGTACGCAGATCAGCGTATGTCAGAGCAAGACCAAGGAGCAGAGCAAGGCGGAGGTGGATGGAGTCTTCAAGATGCGAGCCTTCCCTAACCCACCCACTCCCCTTTGTCTCCCTGCAGGCGGGCGAGCTGCGCGACCAGGAGATGGATCTGAAGACGCAGATCAGCGCCATCATGGAGAAGACCAAGGAGCAGAGCAAGGCGGAGGTGGAGGCGTCAGGGGGCGCGGGTGGGCCGGTGGTGACGGAGGCGGACATCCACCACATCGTGTGCGCGTGGACGGGCATCCCCGTGGACAAGGTGTCGAGCGACGAGGGCAGCCGCCTGCTCAAGATGGAGGAGACGCTCCACAACCGCGTCATTGGCCAGGACGAGGCCGTCAAGGCCATCAGGTGGGGAAACGCGTGCCTGTGTGAGCGTGCCTGAGAACGTGTGTGTGCATGTGAGTGGAGAGGGCCGAGAGCAGCCGCCTGCTTAAGATGGAGGAGACGCTCCACAACCGCGTCATTGGCCAGGACGAGGCCGTCAAGGCCATCAGGTGGGGGGTCTGCGTTTGCAAGTGTGGGCCTGCGAGTTTAGATCCCCAATCAGCCTGTCACCTTGTTTTCTCATTTGATATACCCCCACCCACCCACTCCTCCCTTCCCTCCCTCTGTCCCTCGCCTGCCGCGCTCCCGCCCGCCGCCCTCGCTGACCTCGTCTCTCTCTTCTTCCCCCCGCCTTTTCCCCGTCATCTTTCCCCTGCAGTCGCGCCATCCGCCGAGCGCGTGTGGGGCTGAAGAACCCCAACCGCCCCATTGCCAGTTTCATCTTCTCTGGCCCCACGGGTGTCGGCAAGTCCGAGCTCGCCAAGTCCCTCGCCTCCTACTACTTCGGCTCCGAGGAGGTGAGGCTCACGTGAGGCTGCAAGGCGGTGGTGTGGCTGTCTGGAAGGTGTGAGAAGTTGAGGGGCTCCTAGTTTGTGTGGCGGCAGGTAGTCCGAGCTTGCCAAGTCCCCCTCCTACTACTTAAGCTCCGAGGAGGTGAGGCGCGCTTGGAAGGAGTGCGGCGGTACTAGGAGGTGTGGGAAGGTGTGAGGAGATGAGGAACCCATGAAAGGAGTGAGTAAGTGAGGGGTTCTTGGTTAGTGAGGTGCCTTAACGATAACCCGAGCTCGCCAAGTCTATTTCGGACTTGAAGGAGAGGCTTTGTGGGTAGATATGTGAAAGGAGTGAGGAGGTGAAAGGCTTTCTTATGAGTGAGGGGCATGAGGAGAGCGGTCGGTCTGGCCTCCTGGAATGCCCAACTGTGACACGCTTCTTTGATTTCTTATGAATGAAATGGGGAACAAGTTAAGGGTGATGGACTGTCTTGAAACTTCTGGCTTGACTTGGCTCATATTGCTCCCTTCGCCCCACACACCCCTTCCTTCATTCAACTACCCCTCAGGCCATGGTGAGGCTGGACATGTCGGAGTTCATGGAGCGCCACACGGTGTCCAAGCTCATTGGCTCCCCGCCCGGCTACGTGGGGTACAGCGAGGGCGGGCAGCTGACGGAGGCTGTGAGGCGGCGGCCGTACACCGTGGTGCTGTTTGACGAGATTGAGAAGGCGCACCCTGACGTGTTCAACATGATGCTCCAGGTATGGGGGAAACATGGGGATTACTCGAGAATAGGTAGTGGTGGGAAACAGATAGGCGGGGGCTGTACATAGTGGTGCCGATTGACGAAGTTGAGAAAGTATGAATGGGGACCATGTTCGCAAATCTCTTGAATTTTACTGATAATATCCCCCCCTCCCCCCATCCCTGCCTCAAACCCGACACTCATGAGTGTCGGTTCCTGTGACCTTTGTGCTAAGTCAAACCATCTCCTTCCTTCCTGTGGTGCCCCGTATCCCCACTCGCCAGATTCTGGAGGATGGTCGTTTGACGGACAGCAAGGGGCGCACGGTGGATTTCAAGAACACGCTGCTCATCATGACCTCCAACGTCGGCTCCTCCGTCATTGAGAAGGGCGGCGGAGGCATTGGCTTTCAGGTGGGTGGTGCCGTGGAGTTAGTGTTTCAAAGGTGAAGGAAACGGTTGGCTTACCTTCGTCCATACTGGAGCATCCCCCCACTTACTTTTATTTCCATGTCCCCACGCCCTCCTCCCCCTTTCCTTTTCCCTGCCTCGTCTTCTTTTGAGAGAGAAATTACAAAGTCTACACACCGTCCGTCCGTACCTCCTATTGACCCTTCGATTCCCTCTGAGCAGCTGGACTACGGGGAGAAGGACACGAGCTACAACCGCATCAAGACGCTGGTGAACGAGGAGCTCAAGCAGTACTTCTGCCCCGAGTTCCTTGAGGCGCCTCACAACTCCCCTTCCCCTTCCTCTGCGCCTTCACACACTCTCTTCCTGTCTTCACACACCATCCATCCCCTTCCCTTCCTCGCCCTACGCTCCCCCCACCGCTCCTTTTCCCCCACCCCCTGCCACCCCTTTCCAGCTGGACTATGGGGAGAAGGACACGAGCTACAACCGCATCAAGACGCTGGTCAACGAGGAGCTCAAGCAGTACTTCCGCCCCGAGTTCCTGAACCAACCAGAGGCGCCTCACAACTCCTCTTTCCCTTCTGCTGCCCCTAATTTCTTCCTTCCCTCGCACACCTTCCGTCCCTTTTCCTCCGCTCCCCTACCTCCCGCTCCCCTCCTCCCCCTTCCACTCCTGCTACCTCTCTCCAGCTGGACTATGGCGAGAAGGACACGAGCTACAACCGCATCAAGACGCTGGTGAACGAGGAGCTCAAGCAGTACTTCCGCCCCGAGTTCCTGAACCGGCTGGACGAGATCATTGTGTTCCGCCAGCTCACCAAGCAGGAGGTCAAGGAGATCAGTGATATCATGCTCAAGGAGGTGTTTGACCGCCTCCTCAAGAAGGAGATCGACCTGCAGGTATGGAAGGGAGGGGAGTAATGGTGTTATGTGTGGGTGGTTGTCGGGAGGGGAGATGGAAGGGCGTCTGATGCAAGGGAGGTCAAGGAGATGAGCGACATGATGCTCAAGGAGGCTTACCTGTGTACGACCGCCTGCTCAAGAAGGACATTGACCTGCAGGTGGGTGATGCAAGGGGGGGAGGGGGGGTGTGGTTGGGTGGCTGTAGGTATGGGGGGTTGAGTTCCTGAACGGGCTGGACGAGATAGTTGTGTTCCGCCAGCTCACCAAGCAGGGGTTCAAGGAGATGAGCGATGTGATGCCCAAGGAGGCTTACCTGTGTTGGACCGCCTGCTCAAGAAGGACATTGACCTGCAGGTGGGTGATGCAAGGGGGGGAGGGGTTGGCCATAGGGAGGGCAGCTGACGAAGCAGGAGATGAGGGAGATGAGCGACGTCATGCTCAAGGAGGTGTTTGACCGACTAAAGAATCGAATGTGGTCAAAAGGTGGTTATGTGTGTGGGTGAGCTGTAGGGAGGGGCAATGTGTGTGTGGGTGGGGGAGGGGTGGGTTTGTGTGGCTTTCGGGAGTGTTGTTGTGGTGCAAGGAATTCGTCTCTTGTGTTCCCTCATCCTTCTCCCTCCTTGCGCTTCCACTCTTCCCTGCAAGCAGGTGACGGAACGCTTCAGGGACCGGGTGGTGGACGAGGGCTACAGCCCCAGCTATGGTGCCAGGCCGCTGCGACGAGCCATCATGAGGCTGCTCGAGGACAGGTGAGGGATGCTGATGAGATATGTTAGGGGTAGAGGATAGGTGAGGGGTTACCATGACATGTGGGGGGGGTTGATGAGAGGTGAGGGGTGTGAGGGGCCTGAGGACAGGTGAGCAATCATGAGGCTGCTACAGCTGACTGTCTAGCGATGCAAGGGTGCTGAGGGCAGTTGATGTGCTGACACAGCATTCAGCAGTTCTGCCCTGTAACTTCAAAGCCTACCAGTCACTCCTGCTGGCGCTGCATTACTCATGGTATTCTCTCCTTGTGTTATTGTAATTTGCAGCATGGCGGAGCGCATGCTCTCTGGGGAGATCAAGGAGGGTGACAGCGCCATCATTGACGTTGATGCTGATGGCAATGTGACGGTGCTCAATGGCAACACGGGTACCGCCACTTCCACGGTCATTGAAGCCCCTGCTGGCATCTCTTAGGAAACTATTGCTGTTTGATAGTTGCTGCTGCAGGTCTTGGTCGGATTTTACATTTTGAATCGGTTTAACCCTTCTTTATTTAGGATCATGTTCAAACTTGCCCCTTGTTCTACCAAGCATTTTGCAAAATGTTGCGAACCGTGTAATGACATCTCTATTTTCGTGACTGATCTTATCTCACATTGCGGAAAGCGGAGTTCGCGTTACGGTTCTGATCTCATATCGGCGCGCAGCCTCAACGGATCCTCCGACGTGGAATCTGCTCTCGTGTTCGTGTCATTGAGAAAGCTTGCTTTCTTGTTTTTATCATTTGGCATCGTTCTCATTGCAAATGGCATATTACAACATATCCATCGAGTTCTAACACAAGCTAGTACATGCAGAGAATACTAGCTAAAATGTACCGTGTCCAAACGGCCTTAGTAGGCAGTCGATGCTGGGGTGGGTGGTGGGAAAGTTGAGTGAGCCGTTGGAAATAGAGAAACGTGGGTGGAGGGAAATGAGCTCCAACCCACGGTTTTTGTAGTTGGAGAAGGGCGTTTAGCGCGCTTCGACGATGCCAAATGTGCAGTACAAGCAGCTTCGCTTTCACAATACACAATTTAAAAAACACAATGTGTGTTTAAAATTTATAATTTCACGTAAGCTATTGGTGGAACTACACCACTTCTCATTACATGGCCGTTGATCGTCACAAACCCACATTCCAACCGTGCCAGCGATGCATGTCGATTGGTTTAAAGCCCAAGACCTGAATTACTCAACGGAAGTCAACGCCAAAAACTAGGTTCGGGAGGCAGGCACGGAGAGGTTCGGTTGGGTTGCGAGAGACTTTCAACTCGCGAAACAATTTGCGACAAAAGTTTCTCGCTTCCCATGATGGGTGGGGTCCTTCCCACAACCAGAAAAGCGCGTGCATACCAAACTGTGCACAGTTTGAGATAGCACGCATAGTATGAGGCATAGATCATACCCGTAGACAGGGCAGGGCGTCGGCGTTCACTCAAAAGGGTTCAGATGCGCCTTACGATGTGGGTGGCGCGGATTTCGATGATGACGCGCTATGCTAGTGTTAGCAGGTTATTGTGCAACTACTGCGTAGCATAAACTCGCGACGAAAATCGAATCACACCCGTTCGTCCAAGCGTGGTCCTCCCCTCGCTTTCCTTTCCTTTCCCTAGGTCCCACGCTTCCGCTCTCTGTCGCCCGCGTCGTCGCCATCATTTCCGCAGCTCGTCGCCTTCGCGACCCCAGCCCGTCGCGAACGCTCCGCCCGGCGCCTTCACTTCCCCCTCGTCGCCTTCACTCCCCGCCCACCGTCGCCTGCTCTTCCCCGTCGCGGTCACCCCCCCCAACCCCGTCGCGACTTCCCACCCCCCGTCGCCTTCACTTTTTCCCACCCCGTGGCCTTCATTTCCCCCACCCCGTCGCCCTCACTTCCCCCCCGCGCCCCCCCCCCCCCCCGTCGCCTTCTCTTCCCCCATCCCGTCGCCTTCGACCCCCCCCACCCCGTCGCGACTTCCCACCCCCCGTCGCCTTCACTTTTCCCCCTCCCGTCGCCTTCACTTCCCCTCCCATTGCCTTTCACTCTCTCCAGCTCATTCTCTCTTCCCCGCCCGTCGCAATGGCTTCTCCTCCAGTCGCCCTCGCTTCCCCGCCCGTCGCCTTCTCTCCCCCTCCCATAGCTCGTCTTTATCCCCTCCATTCCCCCACCCTAAGCTCTCTCTCTTCCCCCCTGCTCACTCTCTTCCCCCCCCTTCACTCTCTTCTCTCCTGTTCACTCCCATTCCCCCTGCTCACTCCCTCTATCCTCACCCCCTTCCGCGCGACGTCTCCCTTCCCCCGGGTCCCCGCTCCTCCCTCTCCCCCCTCTCCCGCCCCCCCCTTCGCGCCCCACTCTGCCCCGCTCCCCGTACCAGGCCAGGAGCTGGCGCAGCGTTTCGCGGCGATGGGCGCGCGGCTGATCCTCTCCGCGCGCTCCGCGGAGCGCCTGCAGGCGGTGGGCGCCTCCTGCTGCGGAACGCACGCGCCGGAGGGGGTGGTGGTGCTGCCGTTCGACCTCAAGGGGGGAGCGGACGTGCTGCACGATGCAGTGCGCCAGGCGGAAAGCGTGCTCCGCGGGGAGGAGGCGCGTGGAGAGGAAGGGCCGTGCGGAGTTGAATGCCGCCTATCCGCGCCCGGTGAGTCGTCTATCCTGAATGTGGGTGGGTGCGGAGGGGGGGGGAGGGGTAAAGGAGGGGAGAAGGCAGAAAAAAAGGGGGGGGAGGAGAGGGGAAGGTGAGGAGGGGGGGAAGGGGGGGAAGGGGGGGGGGGGGGGGGGGGGGGGAGGGGAGGAGGAAAGTGGGGTTGGGTGGGGGAGGGGCGTGCGGGGTTGACGTGCTGGTTCTGAATTTTGCCCATCCGCGCACAGTGAGTGTCCTATTTTACACACACCTGGCTCTCTTTCTGTTAGTACCTACCTCTCCCAGTTCCCCTCGTTCCCAGTTCCTCACTCTCACGACACAGTCTCCTCCTCTCAAGTCTCTTCAACCATGTGCTCTCCCTCTCCTCCCTCCCCTCTTCTCTCTTCATCTTTGTATCTACCTATAGCCCCTTCCTCACTTTTCTCCCCCTTTTTCCTTTTCTCTCTTTTTTCAGGCTAAATTCCCTTCTCCCCCTCCTCGTCCCCCCTCCCCCCCCACCCTTCCCCGCCTTTCCTCTCTCTTCCCCCCTTTCCCGCTCGTATTTTGCCCCGCATCAATCCATGTGCAGTAGCTCACATGTGAAGACACTCCAGAGGACACTCTCCGGGTAAGGCTCCCTCTTACACCTCGTTAAAAAGACAAAGCACTTCCCCTCCCCCCTCCCCTTCCATCCCGTTTTAAACACATATCAAGCCCCCCTCTCCATCCCGTTCCTTTCTACCTGTATCCTGCATCCTCCCCCTTCATTTCCCCCTTTTTTTCCAGTTTCCCCTTTCTCCCATCTCGCCCCATCAGGCCATGCTAGAAGTCAACGTGGCTCGTTGCTCGCCCCGTCAGGTCGACCACCCTCTCTCCCTCCCCCTCCCCCTCCTTCACCCCTTTCCTCTCTCTCTCTCCGCGTCCTACATTCGCTCCCTTCCCTCCCCTCATCAGGGCATGTTCAATGTCAACGAGGTGGCCACCATAGGGCTCATGTGTTACACCTCTCCTTGCTCTCTCCCCCTCTCTGTTCCGCTCCTCCTTCTGCCTGCATCCTCCCCCCCCCTCCTTCTCTTCCTTTTCCCCCCATCAGGGCATGTTAGAGGTCAACGTGGTCGCCACCATAGAGCTCACGCGTTACCTCTCTCCTTTTCCCCCTTTGCTCACCCCTCTGCCTTGTCCACTCCTCCCATACATACCCTTCTGCACCTCCACCTCCACCCCTCGCTTATTCTGCCATATCTCCCCTTCCCTCCTTGTTCTATCACAGAACCATGCTTGTACAGGTGCCCAGCACCATGGGTCCAATTACCACCTCCTAGCTTTGTACATGTGCCTATAGTCAACTGCTGACAAATTTCATAAAAATATAACTTGCTTTGTTGCATTTCTTTGTAGTGGTCATGTGCATGGCTGCTCTGAAGCCCAGAGTGTTGAATCAGGAGAAGCATCCAACAACACTACATGGCATGGCTAGTGGTCATACGGTACCACTATCATCGAACAGCAAAGGCATCACAAGTGGATGCATGGCAAACCTGCACAAACACGAAACACAAGCACGAACCACAAACACGAAGCATCGAGAAAGGATATAAAACAATGACAATGGAAGGGCAGGCGACAAGAAACAAGCCCCTAGAATATACAGACAGGGTAGGAGTGTACAGGCGCGGCAGGGTAGGAGGGTGCAGAGGAATGGTTGACGAGAGAAAGTGAGGAGGCTGAGAGAAAGGGAGGATGGCAGAGAGGGATGCAGAGAACAAGGACTGCACCGAGGGAGAAAATGAGCAAGGGAGACAAGGAGGAAGGGTGGAAGAGAGGATGGGATGAAGGGAGGGAGGAAAGGGGAAAGAGAGGGGGGAAAGACACTGAAGCAGAGAGTAGGGAAGAGGGTGGAAGAGAGGAAGAGAGGAAGGGAGTAGGAGAGGACGACGTTGGGTGGAAGAGTGGAAGGGAGGAAGGGAGGAAGGGAGGGGGGAAGGAAGAAAAGAAGGATGGGAGGATGAGATGAAGGGAGAATGAGGGGAAGGGAGGATGAGCACAAGGGCTGGAGGGTGGAAGGGTGGAAGGGGAGAAGGGGGGATGGGAGGATGTGAGGAATTTAAGTAGGGAGAGGACAAGTGGGTGAGACGGAAAGGCGGTCGATTGGAAACTCGGAAGGTGGCAATTGAAAAGAAGGGCGGCAGGGTCACAATCCCATGCCCCCCCTCCCCAAACCCCCCTGCCCCCCCTCCCCAACTCCCCTGCCCCCCCTCCCCAACTCCCCTCCCCCCCTCCACTCGCCCCCTTGAGCACAGCGCTCCTCACTGCCCGCCTGCACGTGCTGCCCCGGCTGTGCGCCAAGCACTCTGCTCCAATGCTGCAGCCGCACCTGCCATGTGTGCGGGGTTGGTGCGAGAGAGAGGTGCTGTGCTGCCATGGGGCTGTGAGGGGCACAACGTGAGGGGCAGGGGGTGTGCACAGCGGTGCATGCTCCTCGCCTAGCACCGCATCAGCTTTCATTCTCCCCTCGCCTGCGCACCACACACCCTCGCACACGCCACAGCGAAGATGTCACGACCCCATACCCAGTGCCCAGCCCAGCCCGCCATCTCTCTGCGCCCAGGGTGGGTGTGAGGCAGGGGGAAAGGAGAATGTGAGAGAAGGAAAGAAGGGTGCAAGGGTGGGGTGGTAACCAAGGACAACAGTGGAAGTGGAAAAGGTGGAAGAGGGGGATAGAGTGAGTGCGACCTAATGAGGCAATGGGGAAGGGAAGCAACGATGACCCTAAATGTGATAGGAAGGGATGAGAGGGTGGGGGGGGTGGGTGGGTGGGAGGAAGAGGGTGAACGTGATAGGCAGGGAAGTGATGACGGCGGCGGAGTGTAGGGGAGGGTGGGAGGAAGCGAGGGCGACGGTGGGAGGAAGCGAGGGCGACGGTGGGAGGAAGCGAGGGCGACGGTGGGAGGAAGCGAGGGCGACGGTGGGAGGAAGCGAGGGCGACGGTGGGAGGAAGCGATGGCGACGGTGGGAGGAAACGAGGGCGACGGTGGGAGGGAGCGTGGGCGACGGTGGGAGGAAGCGAGGGCGACGGTGGGAGGGAGGGCGACGGTGGGAGGAAGCGTGGGCGATGAGATGGGAAGCGAGGGCGACGGTGGGTGGGAGAAAAGCGACAGGGGGAAAACGTGGACGACGGTGAAGGTGGGTGACGGGAGGGGTAGCGTGGGCAACGACGGAGTGAAGTGTGAGCGACAGCGGGAGGAAGCGCGGGCGACGGTGGGGCGAAGCGTGGGGAACGCGGAAGGCGCTAGACAACATAGGAAGAGATCGATCTAAGACGTAAAAGTAGCGACGTAATTGGGCACGGCGACGTCGACGAGGGCAAGCGTGAGTGACGGGACGTGACGTCGACGAGGAAGCGCGGGAGGGGAATAGGGCTGAGGCAAACCGAGGGGGAACGCGCGGGAAATGACAACATCGACTGTACGATTCTCATCGACCTCCGAGAGGGAGATGCATGCGTCGCAAACTGGCGTTTGCGCGGTCGCGCAGGGTTTCGACGACGACGCTGAGTAATAAGCGGGGCCATCGCAACACTCTGCTAATCACACAAAATCTTTTTTTTTTTTTTTTTTTTTTTTTTTGTGGAGTGGGCTCTGGCTCTAATGGCTTCCTGTTCTACCTACGAGTGCATGCGTACTACGTGGTCGAGCATGACCTGAATTACAACAATTTTCAAACTGTGCACAGCTTGCCCTACTCCCTTCAGGAGGGAGCGGCTGGGACTCTCGCCAACCAAACCTGTGCTGCTCTACGACTCCCTGTTTTTTTTGCGGGGCGTCATTTGGTAACCAGGGAGGTTCGGGAAGTCAACTGTGGGCTCGGAAGGCAAACTGTGCACAGTTTGCCTTCAGTTTTTTGTAATTCAGGTCTTGGGCTTTAATCCATGTCACGAACCGCATTCTCTGCTCCTCTTCGATGAGCGACGCCAGCACCACAACGAAACCTCTTCCTCTTCGTTCAAATTTCTCAAGCAGATCCCGCCTGTCTCGGTAACCTCGGAGTTGGTTTCCATCGAATTTTTGGCGGCACAGATTGGAGATTCCCTGGGGCTCTCCGCATATAAAGACCAAGCCACAGAAATGGCACAGAACAGTCAGCATTTTTGTGCTAAAGTTTCTCTAGTTAGCGCGTCTGCCAAACTTCTCCGATTACAGCATTTTCTTTGATATTCTCGCCGCCTCGTTCTCTAGCCATGGCTGACAAGGAGTGCACCTGCGGTACTGGATGCTCCTGCGCTACCGGCGGAGCCTCGTGCGGATGCGGAGCCGGATGCAAGGCCGGGCCTAGCTGTTCCTGCAAGGTAGGTCAACTAGCTGCACCCTCTCCGCTTCCACGCCTTGGCGGTTGTTTTACTGTGCAGCTTACGCCTTGACTGGTCGTTCATGGTTTACACCTCGCCATGCCGCTTGTTCGTAACACGTGAGAAGCTAATATTCAACAGCGTTTGTAACTGTTATCCACCTTACAGGGAGGTGCTTCTTGCGCGTGCGGCGAGACTTGCGCGTGTGACTCATGCTCCTGCGGTGAAGGGTGCTCTTGCAAGACCCGCGCTTGCGCATCTGGCGGCGCCTGCACTTGCGGCGACGGGTGCGGCTGCGGCGCGGGATGCAGCTGCAAGAAGTCCTAAAGAGTCCGTATGAGCTCTGAAGAGAAAAGCCTTTTCGCCGGAAAAGGCTTTTGTTTCTACTTGTAGATACGTAATCCACCTGTGGGTTCGTTTGTAAAGTTCAATCCACAGAAATTGAAAGTTTGGGCCTTATTGTGGAAAATAGAATTTACACAATTGAAGTTCCACCAGACACACAGGTTCAACAGAGATCCTGCTCCTCATTCCATTATGACTGCTGGGATGATGAGAACCTGAGATGCTGAGTTACCAGATGTGGTTTCCCATCCCAACTCCTAGTAGCCTTGAATAATGAGGTCGCACAGCTGCCATTTATTCTTGGTTTATTTCGCAAACATGCGAGCAGAAGGGCGTTTCTGAATCCTTGTACTACAAACCTAGTACTCAGGTACTACTCTCTGAATAATGTTATACAAAAACTCGCTCCAGGCGTCCTCAGGGCCTGGTGAGCAGCTCCGTGATCCTTCCCCTGTGCCCATCTGGCCGGAGAGCAGTCATAGGCTCGATGTCCATAAACACAGCCCCCATCTCCTCCACCACCCCTCGCAGCAACTCATTCTGACGCTTGAAATTCCCCCAACTAAACGGGAGCGTTTTTGGGTCTTGCCGCTGCTTGATTGGTCCTGTCGCATTCGTGCAGTCGTTGTGCCCTGGGGCGGTTGACCGGAATACCACCAGTTTTTCCGGGTAATTCTGCCGGACGAACTGTAACGTGCGTCGCACGGCGGTTACCAGTCGATCGTCAGTCGTGGCATGAGCCCCTCTGTTAATCACCAAGACGTGGGAATTCGCAATCCCCGGGTCATCAAGCCACGGCATGTTTTTCCACCACAGCCGCTCGTCCTTCTCCGAATCCACCGGCATCAGCCTTTTATTGAATACGAAGTGTAGCTCCAGCCCGGGACACCCGAGCCCGGTGAACCGTTCATGGCAGTACCCTGTGTGAGTCCCGAGCCAGGGCATACACTTGCGGAAAGTAACTGCTTTTAGGGCTGGTTTTGGCACGTGTTTAAGTATGTTGTTTAGGAAAGAGGTGTGCGCCTCTTTGGAGAGTGAGTCTCCCAGGAAAGCGATGCGTAGGCCGTCGTCTCGCAAGCGGGCCAGCTGACAGAGAGACCGCCCGTCAAAGCGTGAAAACAACCCCTCATCAGCACCAGCAGCAGCGGCAACACCACCAGCAGCGGCAGCAGCAGCAGCAGAGTCAGCAGCAGAATCACCAGCAGCAGTGTCATCATAATCCATACCACCGGCCCCGGGCCCCCCTCCCACCTCTCTTTCGCTCTCCGGCCCAAACAGTGACCCAAACGCCCCAGCAGCAACAGCAGGGCAACATTCCCTCGGCACCACCCATTCATACTTCAACTCCTCCCTCACCCTCCACCTTTTCTCCGCATCACTCCCCCCCTGCTTCGCTATTTCGCCCGCTTCTGCGTACGCCACGCCCCCTTTGACCTGGTCAACGTGCCTCAGGTCGCAGTGGTCAACGGATTTCCAGTTCCAGGCCAGCACGCGCGGGGTGGGGTTGTAGCGCCACTCGCCCTGCGTTGCCACACATGATAGCCACTGCTGGAATGATGAGACGGCGCCGGTGTGTGGTTGGAGCCTTGATCCTGGGATGGCATCTTGGAAATCTGGGAGAATGGGTGGTGACGGTTGGGTGGTGGTGGTGGGAGAAGCAGCAGTGGCGGTTGCAGCAGCAGCAGTGGTAGTAGCAGGGGCAGCAGCAGGAGGGGTGGCAGGTGGGAAGGCGTGGTGATGTGGCACGTTGGCGAGATCATTCCACCCCCACCCGAGCCATCCGCTGCGTACAGCTGTCATGACGATGCTGTACACCTCGCTGACGTGGCACTGCTCCCCGAGCTCGCGCTTGATCCGCCCCGGGTCGCAAGCAGACAAAAAGTGCCGCACCCCCGCCCGCTCCGCGAGGCGGTAGTGCCACGTGGCAGAGTCCTGTTGGCTGACGACCGACGCTTGGATCCCGAACGGCACGGATGCTGATGAGGAGGAGGATGAGGAGGAGGAGGCGGAAGGGGAAGAGGAGATGTTGGCAGTGGGGAGGAAAGGATAAGTGGCTGTGGTGGTCTGTGGGGCGGAGTAAGGGAGAATCTCAATCACAGTCGCATTGAACGGCAGGAAGATAAGATTCGAGAGCGCAGGCGAGGTGGGGCCCACAAGCAGCAGCGCGCGAGAGAAGAGCGCGCGGGCCTCTGTGAGGGGAACGTGCTCATCGTACAGGACCACGCGGGATTCAGAAAAGATGTGCTGCAGGAACTTGATTATTGACTGCATGCCCTCTGCTGTTGCTGCTGCTGCTCCTTCCGCTCCCTTGCTCCCTTTTCCGACTCCCTGTCCTCCCTCCGCTCCTGCTCCCGCTGCTCCCTCTGCTCCTCCCTCTACTCCCTCTCCGTTGCTCCCCAGCCCTCCCCCCACCCCTCCTCCCAACCCTCCCCCTTCTCTCATAACGTGCGAGCTCCATACTAACGAGACCACTACCACCCAGTCCCTAGGCACGGACCGCCCTCCTAGGACCACGTTGTGACTGTAAGGGGCGGGCGGGTTGGGGGTCCAGTCGGGGTTGAGAATGGGCAGGCCGCCACGTGGCAGCAGGTGGTTGGCCCGCAGCGCGAGCCAGAGCGCGTCAGGGCGGGACGGGGGGCCGGCGGCAGAGAGGCCGCAGAGACTGCTGACGTGGATGGGCTGGTGGGGTGGAGGATCAGGGGAGTTGGGAAGGGGTGGGGAGGGAAAGAGAGGGGAGTTTCTAGCAAGGTGGCGAGGGAGGAGTTTGTGCCAAAGATCCCCAGGCCTAGAACAGAGAAGAGAAGCAGAGAAAAGAAACAAAGAAGAGAAGCCGCAGGTGAAAACTCACCACGTAGAGTTGCTTGGCGAAGAACAGGTGGTCGCGACTGTCGCCGAGGAGAGCAGAGTCGGGCGAGACGGCCAAGGAAGAGAGGTCGGTGCCAAACACCCCCAGGCTTAGGTGGAACAACACGTGGCGATCGGCGAGCAGCAGAGGGAAGCGGCGGGCGGCGGGCATGAGGGAGGAGGAGAGGAGGAAGAGCACGGGCAGCAGCCGCGCTACCAGCCGCTCCTTGCTGTTGTGCAGCTTTGCCTGCGCCACCCACTCCCGCCCCTCGGGATTGCCGCCGGTTGGGCTGGATTTACTCCCTTCTATCTGCTCCTCCTCTTCGTGCGCTTCGTACGGCAGGAGATTTATCAGGTGAGGATGCACAGTGACTCGGGTTCCAGGTGGGTACGAAGGAACTTTCACCTGCTGCTGCTGCTTCTGCTGCTGCTTCCATTGGCCGGATCCGCACCTATCAACGACGAACACGTGGCTTTTGTTGAACACCAGGCCCTGCGCGTTGACGTACACATCACGCAGCATGAGCATGCCACCTCCGCTGCCGTCCACGTCAGCAGCGGCCGCACCTTCCGCCGCGATCCGCGGGGAAGCCGCCTGAGCAGCGCGGAACGCGCTCAAGTCACACGTTTCCTCCGCGATTCCCGCGTAGAACCACGCGCGCTGCCGCATACACTCCCGCTCCGCTGCCTCTCCTCCCTCCTGCTTCCACCTAAACCAGTCGCCCATAAATTGCGCCGCTTTATTCGGACCACCGAGCATAGCCGAGCCTGATTCCGAGCCTGAGCGCCCCAGTCCAACGGCCGTAGCTGAGTACGAGGGTGGGAGAGGGTCTCCCCATTGACAAGCGGAGACGACGGCGGAAGACGCGCCCGCGAGAGGCGGCGCGAATTCCGGGCAGAGAGGCAGTCGCGGCTTGGATTTCGATTGGTCTGCTGGAGCCGCGGGTCCTATTCTCTTCGAGAAATAGTCGATCAGGCCGACTTGAGCTAGAGACTTTCCTAGAATACCCTCCTTAAGCGTGCTTCCACCCTGTGTCCTCTCTCTACTGCCCGCATTCCCCGCCGCAGTGACCGCTGCTTCCCGACGGCCTTGAGCGGCGGCCTGTAGGATTGCCGCTCGCGGCTGGGATGCCGTCACGGCGGCGGGTCTAACGCCGCCGTCAATCACGGCCTGGTGTTGCGGCTCCGCCGCTGTTACCGGCCGCTCCAATTGGATCTTGCCACGTCGGCCGTCAGCGCCTGCTTGAAGTCGCCGACGTGGCAGTACGAGGCTGTGCGGGTGGAGGGTCTGTGCCAGTGGTTGTGACGCGGTCCCAGGCGAGTCGCCCTCTGCGCCATTGTCACGCGTGCTGCAGACTGCTAGTAGGTGCGAGGGAGCTAGCAAGGAGATAAGAACGAGGGTTGTGAGGAGGTACCGCGATAGATCGAAGCTGGTGAGACTCATTCTTGAGGTTATGGTCGGACACGTTATTAGTGGGCCAAGGCTCGAGTCTCGCGCACGGCTGCGGGCATTAGAGAGGACGAGTAGAAACGCAGACAGGTGGGCTGAGATGGATTTTCCGTCGAAGCTTATTAGGCTTGAGAGTGATCCTTTAGGTAGCCGAGGTCTACTTGAAGCCTTCTACACCAGATTGTTATTACAACGCGAGAATGCAGGAACTAGTATACTGCACGATCAGCAAGCCTCCTATCTTAGGTTCGGCGGGTTGGCCGCGTGCGAACGACACGTTGCCTATGCTCATGGGATGACGCAATCTATGCACTGGACTTGATTTGTCAGGAACGAGACTAGAAAATTTGCAGGGAGTGAGGGGAGGAATCGGGCAAAACTAGAGACGTGACTTTTTTAGGTAGGTGATGCGAGTTGTAGGAGGCAAGGATTCAGGAGGCGATTCGAGGGGTGGAGGTTCTGCGAATGCTGCGAGGCACGTTGGCGACGAGGTTAGTGTAGGGTAACTCGAAGGTGGATCTTCCCATTGGCGCAGCGCGAACCGCATGTTGATGGTTTAGAGAGTTATTGGGCGTGACGAAAAGTTCCAGGCTGGCGAATCTGAAGGATGCATTGAGTGGTGTAACACAGGGGAGGAAATTGATGGCGACAGGGGTCTCAGGTTGTGTTTCGCTGGCGAGTGGCTGCCATACTCCACCAGTCAAGCTGTGTCAGGTGATCCCTTCCAAGGCCTGAAGCATGTTTGAGCCAAATTTCATTCCTATATCTCTGAATAAACGAAAGGTGCAAGAAAGGTGAAGTTTCCGTGATACGGAAACCTCACAATCGGGGACGATATCGTCACATTTTCCAACCATGAACACCTTCCCCATACCAGCGTGGCAGGTTTCTCAATCACATGGAGCTCCACCTGGCAGCGTGACCTGGATCCGTCACCATTTCAGCCCTTGAATGCTCTCGACCTCCTAGAAATTGCCACATGAAGGATCTAGCATCTTCGTTAGCGTCAGACGCACACTTCGCACCAAACACTTTCAGGGTGGATTTGAAGGCTTCTAGCCATTGGCTGGCCGTGCATCAACTGTACTGTACTGTACCACGAAAAGTACAGCAAGTTCATATTTTCACCTCAGCATTCAGCCAAGCCACCCACGCCCAAGCCATATTTGAATGATCACAGCACGCTCACAGCCTCACATCCCGCTTTCAGAAAGCAGGCTTCGGAGTTTACATTGAATCTGGTCGTCTGAACACTCGCCAGCTCCTCAGGCGTGCCATATTCGCCTGCTCCTCATCCTTCAAATAACACCGCCTTCAGGTCAGTTGGCAATACTCCTTTGCCACATTTTTAAGCATTGAGCAGTTCTTTTGAGAAAGGTCGTCCGTGGCGTCGGACTTAGTGTCCAAATCTCGTCGCGCGCCCGATCCTGATCTTGTCGTCGCTCCCAATGGCAGTGTCCAGAATGGCGGCTCTCTCCCTCTGCTCGCGCGTCGCCTCACGGGCCGCCATGTCGGCGCTCAGGGCGCCGGCTCCCGCGGTGGGGTCCCTCCAGACGGCGGCCATTGCGCCGCTAAAGGCGGCGAGTTTCAGCGGCCATCAGATGATGCAGCGACCCACCTGGTCCCTCACCAGGTACTAAAGGTTGCTCAGAATGCCGCATGTCTTATCAGGTACGATCGTTACTAGCATCCCTCCTCACCAGGTGGTAAAGGCTGCTCATAATGCATGTCTTCGCTCCTCACGCAGTGTTCACAGCCTTAACTAAGATAAAACAAGATTTTGTCTTGTTACATGATATTGAAAATAGGAACCTTCGAGGCATCCCGATTGGAGCGCCTGAAATCATGCAGTGGTTGCGGAGATTTGGAGTGTTACGAAGCTTCCATTCTGGACCCTCTCCTTCCCTTCCCGACACCCCAACCCGTGCGCAGGTCGTTCCACCGCAACCCCGTGGTGTGCGCGGAGCTAGCCGCTTTGATTTGAATTGACTCGAAACACACCCCTCCCTCCTTCCCCCACCCCGCCACTCCCCCGTCCTCCTTTCCCCTTCCCACCTGCGCAGGTCGTTCCACCGCGGCCCCGTGGTGTGCGCGGAGCTCAGCCGTCGTTATTAGAGTCGACTGAAAGGCACCCCTCCCGTCTTCTACCTCCCCACCTCTTTCCCTTCCCCACCTCTTTCCCCTCCCCACCACTTCCCCTCTCCCCCGCACTGCGCAGGTCGTTCCACCGCGGCCCCGTGGTGTGCGCGGAGCTCAGCCGTCGTTAGGCACCCCTCCCGTCTTCTACCTCCCCACCTCTTCCCCTCCCCCCTCTTCCTGCGCAGGTCGTTCCACCGCGGCCCCGTGGTGTGCGCGGAGCTCACCCGATCGCTCAGCCGGTCGTCGTCCGGCGAGTTCGAGACGCTCGAGTACCGCCTCTTCTTCCAAAATGACCAGGGCGAAACCGTGAGTATCATTAGACGCATAATATCGGGAATTATGACGCACTGTAACGAGTACGCTTTGTATCGAGTTCGAGACGCTCGAGTACCGCCTCTTCTTCCAAAATGACCAGGGCGAAACCGTGAGTATGATATTGGGAATCACGACGCACTGTATCGAGTACCCACTGTATCGAGTACCCACTGTATCGAGTACCCACTGTATCGAGTACCCACTGTATCGAGTACCCAATGTATCGAGTACGCACTGTCTTGTGCTGCCAAGCACACTGTTTCGAGTACCTCCTCTCCTTCCCCAACGATCAGGGCGAAACCGCGAGTACTTATCACAGTCGTCGCGCGGAAGAAGCCTCGTAGTCATTTCCCCCCACCCACCTCCCCCTTTTCAGCTCTCCCCGTGGCACGACGCGTGCGGGCGACGGCCTCTTCAACTTCATCTGCGAGATCCCAAAGGACACGAGCGCCAAGATGGAGGTCGCTACAAACGAGGGCCTCTCTCCACTGCTTCATGCTGACTCCCCACCCTTTCCACTCCCCCCCCTTCCCCCCGCAGCTGTCCCCGTGGCATGACATTCCTCTGCGCGCGGGCGACGGCCTCTTCAACTTCATATGCGAGATCCCAAAGGACGCTCACTTGTTCTCCCCCCTCACCTTTCCTCACAGCTCTCCCCATGGCACGACATCCCTCTCCGCGCTGGCGACGGCCTCTTCAACTTCATATGCGAGATCCCAAAGGACACGAGCGCCAAGATGGAGGTTGCAACTGACGAGGGCCTCTCTCCATTGCTTCATGCTGACTCCCCATCCTTTCCACTCCCCCCCCTTCCCCCTGCAGCTCTCCCCGTGGCACGACATTCCCCTGCGCGCCGGTGACGGCCTCTTCAACTTCATCTGCGAGATCCCCAAGGACACCAGCGCTAAGATGGAGGTTGCAACTGACGAGCCTGGCACGCCCATCAAGCAGGACATCAAGAAGGGCAAAGTCCGATACTACCCGTAAGTTCTGAGGGGAATCTTGTTTTGTAGAGACTCTGATTTTATGTGGCCGTAGAGCAGACAAGGCCAGTCGCCCATCAAGCAGGGCGCGTCAAGAGGAAACCTGAATAACCGTTGCCCAAACCTGAAGAACAGGTTTCACAGAACCTGCAAAGTAACGCAAACACATTTGCCGAGTATACTATTCCCCCACTCCCCGCAGCTGCAACATCCACTGGAGCTATGGCATGCTGCCACAGACGTGGGAGGAATGATATGAGTAGACTCAAACACATGAATATGAAATGATACCATCCCTTCCCCCCCGCAGCTACAACATCCACTGGAACTACGGCATGCTGCCCCAGACCTGGGAGGACCCTTCACACGCCAACCCCGAGGTCGATAACACCATGGGCGACAATGACCCCGGTCAGTATTTAAATAGATATATTTATATACATATACGTACTTATACATACATACATGTATACATATATATATATATAAACATAATACATATACATACATGCATGCATACTGTACTACCTTACCTTGCAATATTGCTCCACCAATCTCGAGGATGTCGGTAGTCAGGGTGGCAACACCATGAGCACTATTTTGTGGGCCTTGAACTGCACGGCACGCGGTGAAGCCACTGGCACTGCTGTCCTGAATTCACCTCCCCCCTCCCTCTCCCGCCCTTCCATCTTTCTGTCTCCCGCCCTTCCATCTTTCTGTCTCCCGCCCTTCCATCTTTCTGTCTCCCGCCCTTCCATCTTTCTGTCTCCCGCCTCCCTGCCTGCCCGCCGGCACGACCACCCGCCTGCCTGCATGCCCACCCGCCTGCCTGCCTGCTTGTGTGGTGTTCAAACGTCACAACAGTTGATGTGGTGGAGATCGGGGCGAAGCAGGCGGCGCTGGGAGAGGTGTATGCAGTGAAGCCACTGGCAGTGCTGGCGATGATCGCTGACTCGAGTCACACCCCCCTTCCCCTCTGCTCTATGTGTCTCTCTCTCCATCTGCCAGTGGACGTGGTGGAGATCGGGGCGAAGCAGGCAGCGCTGGGAGAGGTGTATGCAGTGAAGCCGCTGGCGGTGCTGGCCATGATCGACGATGAGTCCAATCACACCCCCCCCCTGCTCTCCTCTCCTGACTTTCCATCTCCTTGCCTGCTTTCCTCCCCTCTGATTTGCCCGTATCAGTGGACGTGGTGGAGATCGGGGAGAAGCAGGCAGCATTGGGAGAGGTGTATGCAGTGAAGCCGCTGGCAGTGCTGGCAATGATTGACGACGGCGAGCTCGACTGGAAGGTCATCTGCATCCGCGCTGATGACCCCAAGGCGGACCTTGTCAATGATGTGGAGGACGTGGAGAAGGAATTCCCCGTGAGTGCCTGCCTGTCAGACTGCCTACCCTAGTGCCATCTCATGCCTGCTCTGCCCTGGGCCTGTTCGTTTGCCTTAGCGCCAGTTCTCTGGTTTGCCTTGGCTGTCATCTGCATCCGTGCTGATGACCCCAAGGCGCACCTTGTGAATGACGTGGACGATGTCGAGAAGGAGTTCCCCGTTAGTGCCCCTCTGAGTGCCATCCCTAGCACAGTGCCGTCTGTTTGCCTTAGCTGTCATCAGCAGTAAGGCTGATGACCCCAAGGCGGACCTCGTGAATGACGTGACGATGTGGAGAGGAGTTCCCCGTGAGTGCCTGGCCTTGCTGCTGGCAGCCCTGCTGCTGTCTGTCCATACTGTCATTTCCGTGCCGTCTCTGTCTGTCTGCCACTGCCTCGACTGGAAGGTCATCTGCATGCGTGCCGATGGTCCCAAGGCGCACCTTGTGAATGACATGGAGGACGTGGAGGAGTTCCCCGTGAGTGCCTGCTTGAGTGCCATTTTTCCTTTTCCCTTTATATATCCCCTCAACAATCCCCATCTATGTTTGCATCAATCTCCACATCTTCGTCTCCCTGCCATTTTACCCTCTTCTTTCCCCAGTCAACTCAAAATTCAAATATGTCTCCTCCCCCCAACTCCATTTCCCCCTCTTCTTCCTTCTCTCCACCACCCCTCATCCTTCCTTCATCCCCCTTAATCCCCACCACCGGGGCACGCTGACAGCGGTGCATGATTGGCTCTCAGAGACTGCGAGCTGCTGGACAGACATATATCAGAATTCTCAGTGCTAACTTGAAGGAGCAACTTTTGATCCCATCTTCAACTATTTCGTCTTGTTCGTCCCCCATCACCCCGCCTACACCATCCCCCATTCTCCATCCAATCCAGGGCATGCTGACGGCGGTGCGTGATTGGTTCAGGGACTACAAGCTGCAGGACTCACTCCCCTCTTTCCTCACACACACATCACCCCCCATCCGTCCTCTCTTCCCAGGGCACGCTGACGGCGGTGCGTGATTGGTTCAGAGACTACAGGCTGCCGGACTCACTTCTGGTAACTCTGCCAGTTCACACCAGGGAGCCGCTTTCACCTCCTGCCTTCAACATTTTTTGTCTTGTTCTCCCCCCACATCACCCCCATCTCTTCCCAGGGCACGCTGACGGCGGTGCGGGATTGGTTCAGAGACTACAAGCTGCCGGACGGCAAGCCGCCCAACAAGTTTGGTCTGGGCAACAAGCCGGCCGACAAGGCCACGGCACTGCGCGTGATTGAAGAGACGAATGAGTTCTGGTCGAAGCTGGTCAAACGGGTTACTCCCAAGAACGGCCTCTCGCTGGTGTAGATTTTTATTCTTTCAAACAAATGATGTGACACAAATGTTTTGTTACTGAACTGACGGGTGATTGAAGAGACGAACGAGTTCTGGTCGAAGCTGGTCAAACGGGTTACTCCCAAGAACGGCCTCTCGCTGGTGTAAAAACTACTTGAAACTAGTGGAGTTTCGTAATAACCGTTACCGTACTACACAACGCATGATTTTGATTAAAAAACGGGGTGACTGTTGGAAATCTGTTGCACTTGCAGCGTCAAACACTTGAGGAGTAAGAGCATCAATGCGGCCTGCACTGCACGCTTGGGAAAAGAATGGTCACATCTTAGCTTGTGTGACACACACCCCATGACACATTACCCCAAGAATAGACAAGACACATACCCCAACTGTACGCCCATGCCGCGACCCACCCTGCCAACAGCACCTACCGTACCAGTGGAACAAGGGAAAACCGCCAGGCTACTTTTTATTATATAGTATTGCACACTAAGTGATTCACTTCGTATTTCGTCTGCATCTCCTTGGCAGCTGAACTCAACCCAATTTTCCCATAAACGGTTCACAACAAGTACTAATCACATCCTCTCCCTTGTCCCTTAACGACTTCAGCTAGCTCAGCCCCCTCGCAAGCACAATGTCCTCCCTGTGCAAATCCGCGTGTAATGCTCTCGTTGAGAAATTATGTCACAGGCCTCAGATTGGTTTCGGGCTAGGCTGAAAGATCAGAGTTGGTTCAAAATTCTATGCTGAAAAACAGAGAAATCAGCCCATTTTATGCCATTTTACACTACAAATATAGTAAAAAATCATGTTTCTTCCCAAAACATTGCTGGAAACTCAGCCTCAATTCTGAAAAAGGTCTGAAATCTCAGCCTTTTTTTACCTAAATCAGCCTTTTTTCGCTGACTTCTGAGGCCCAAGACCGAGTTCAGCTAGCTCAGCCCCCTCGCAAGCACAATGTTCCTCCCTGTGCAAACTGTGAGAATCCCAAAACTTTCCCTCCTGTAGTTGGTGCGTTTGAAGAGACATCTGATGCGTCACTTCCCTTCCCCTCCTCCCTGCGAGCTGAGATCCCTCGAGAGTGCAAGCAGGCCGGCCGCAGCAAAGGCAGAGAGCAGGCATGAGCCGTAGCCCATGGCGAGGAGGGCTCCCCGCAGGGACTGGTGGGGAAACGAGGGGAGGAGGGAAGGGGTTGGAAAACGGAGAGAAAAAAAACATAAGGTTGTGAGGGAGAGTGGTGAAGGCAGAGAGCAGGCATGAGCTGGTTTTTGAGAATTCTCAAAAAGAGGAGCGAGAGGAAGGAAGGGGATATTAGGTTGCGGGAGAGTGTTGAAGGGAGAGAGGAGGCATGAGCCGTAGCCCATGGCGAGGAGGGCACCACGCAGGGACTGGTGGGATAAGGAGTGGGTGGGGAGAAAGGGGGTGGGGGTGTAAAGGGGTGGGGAAGTGGGCGGAAGGAAATAGCATAGATATCTGAAGGAGAGTGTTGGAGGCAGAGAGGAGGCATGAGCCTAGCCCATGGCGAGGAGAGCTCCTCGCAGGGACTGGTGGGACAGGGGGGTGAGGAAAGGGTTGGAAAGGGTGGAAAGAGATACCATAAGGTTGTGAGGGAGAGCGTTGAAGGCAGAGAGGAGGCATGAGCCATAGCCCATGGCGAGTAGAGCCCCTCAACGACTGATGGGGCAAGAAGGGAGGAGAAGAGGGAAGGGAGCGGGAGGAGAGAGCATAAGGTTCTGAGGGAGAGTTTTAAATGCAAGGAGGAGGCACTCACTGGACTCACAAGAGCGAGGGTGATTGTGTTGTCGCTGGCATAGGCTAGGGAGGTCTCGTCCACTGCCTGCAGCCCTGTCACCAGCTCACACTCTGCACTCACACGAGAATCATCCCCAGCACACTCACAAGTGCGAGTGTGAGGGTGGTGTCGTTGGCATCGGCTACGGAGCTCTCGTCCACTGCCTGCAGCCCTGTCACCAGCTCACACTCTGCACTCACACGAGAATCATCCCCAGCACACTCACAAGTGCGAGTGTGAGGGTGGTGTCGTTGGCATCGGCTACGGAGCTCTCGTCCACTGCCTGCGGACCTCTACCACCTCTCGTCGCTGTGCTGTCTCGCTTAACCTTCCAAAGAGATGGTGCTGCACTCACGAGGCGTTCCAACAAGGAGCTCTGCACTCACAAGTGCGAGGGTAAGGGCGTTGTCGTTGGCATAGGCTAGTGAGCTCTCGTTGACAGCCTGTAGCCCTGTCACCAGCTGCCAGCTCACCACTCTGTGTGGGAGAGAGGGGGGATGGGAGAGGAGTGGACATGGGAGAGGGGCAAATTGGGGGATATGGAGAGTTAAAACTGTGGAAACGAGGAGGAAAAAGGGAGGATATAAGACGAAAGTAGGAAGAAAGGAGGCGGAAGGAAACGCAAGGGAAAGGGCGTGCGAGGAAACGACCGGAAGACTCACGCAAAGGCTGCAGCAATGGCAGCGCCTGTGAGTGCCTTGGATGGCGTGACATCCACTGTTAGAGGACCCAGCTGATGCGAGGGAGGAGTGAGGGAGAGAGAGGAAAGAGGGGAGTGTGGAGAGGTTATAGAGGTTTCTTGAGGCGCCAAGGAAACAGCAGAGCCTGTGAGCGCCTTGGATGGGTGACATCCACTGTGAGGGGCCCGAGGTGATGAGCGGGAGAGAGGGAGGAGAGATTGGGAGAGGAAATAGAGGGTGCTCGAGATATCAAAACAGCAGCACCACACAAGCGGAGGGGATGGGCGCACACAAGGGGCACTCAGAAGCACAAGGCGCACCTGACATCATAAACAGGTTCTAACAGGGTCGAAGTTGGGAAACCTATGAGACGTCTCGAAATATGCAAAACGCACCTTGAAGGTTCTAACGGTTGAAATTTGGAGATATCTCGAGAAAGGCAATGCCCACCTTGAAGGTTCTAACAGGGTCGAAGTTGGAGGCGCCATCGTCAGTGCACCCCGCTGCTACCGCCTCCCCTGCTGCTGCCATTGCCTTGCCGAGCTGGGTAGAGGGGAGGTTGGGATGAGCAGAGAGTGGGGGGATAGAGAGGGGTGGGAGGCTCTTCGGGGTGTACGAGACAAGAGGGTACCCCCCCACCTTGGGCTGTCATTGCACCCCGCTGGTACCGCCTCCCCTGCTGCTGTAATGGCCTTGCCAAGCTGACATGAGAGGGGGCTGGTGTGAGCGATAGAGAGGTGGGGGAGATCCAAGAGGGCGAGGTTTCTTTAGGCAGATGAGACAAGAGGGTACCCCCCACCTTGGGCTATCATTGCACCCCGCTGCTACCGCCTCCCCTGCTGCCGCCATTGCCTTGCCGAGCTGACATGAGAGGGGGTTGGTGTGAGCGATAGAGAGGTGGGGGAGAGTCAAGAGGGCGAGGGTTCTTTAGGTAGATGAGACAAGAGGGTAACCCCCACCTTGGGCTATCACTGCACCCCGCGGCTACCGCCTCCCCTGCTGCTGCCATGGCCTTGCCGAGCTGAGGTGAGAATGGTGTGGAGGGATAGAGAGGGAAGGGTATGGCCCTTTAGGATAGAAAAGAGGAGGGCAGTGCACCCCGCGGCTACCGCCTCCCCTGCTGCTGCCATGGCCTTGCCGAGCTGGGTAGCGGGGAGGGGGATGAGTTTGACACGGGAATGACGGTAAAACAAAAAGCAGATGGGATGGGAGAGTATTGAGACAACTCAGTAAGTTTATCCAGGGAAAGGAATGTTGGTAAAGAAAAAAAACACGTAAATAGGGGAGGGAAGGAGGAGGGATTGGAGAGGAAAGGGGAGAGAGGATAAGCTTAGGGAGGGAAAATGGCAGAAGGATTATCCTTTGCTGACCCGAATTAGCATTTGCTGACCTGGATAACCCTTTGCTGACCTGGAGCACCCTCTGCTGACCTGGATAGGTCTTTGCTGCAATGGCACACACACCCCTCACCTTAGCAGCCTTGACCTGTGCGTATGCCCCCATGCCTGCCAACCGCCTGCCTGCTGCGGTTTTCACTGCCTCAAAGGTCCCCTTTCGTTTCTCTCTCCCCTTCAAAGGCCCCCTCTCACTCCCCTCTCCCCTCACCTGCGCAGCCTTGCCCTGTGCGTGTGCCCCCATGCCTGTGAACCTCCTGCCTGCTGCTGCTGTTTCCATTGAATCTCTTCCCCCCCACTTACCCCTCCAAAATGCCCTCTCACTCCCCTCCCGCCTCACCTGAGCAGCCTTGCCCTGTGCGTATGCCCCCATGCCTGTGAACCTCCTGCCTGCTGCTGCTGTTTTCACCGAATCAAAGCCTCAAAGGTCCTCCTTTCTCGCTCCTCTCTCCCCTCATTAGTTCCCTCCTGCCTCACCTGAGCGGCCTTGCCCTGTGCGTACGCCCCCATGCCTGTGAACCGCCTTCCTGCTGCTCTCAGCCTCCTGCCCAGCACTGCCAGGGAAGGACATGAGAGAGGGAGGAGGAGAAAGAGGACAGAAAGGGAAAGAAGAAAGAGATAGGAAAGAAAGAAGGGAGAAAAGATAGCAGTGAGAGGTAGCAGAGGGAAGAGAACATCAATGCAGCTGCCTGCCTGCCTGTGAGCGTTTTGGTGACTTTTGGGTCGACTCAAAAGCTTCCTCCCCCCCCCATCCCCCCCTGTATTTCCCCCCTTCTCTCTCCCCTGCCTATAGTTGAGTCGACTCAAAAAAGGCTTCCTCTCCCCCCCCCACCCCCCGCTGTCCTTCCCCCCTTCTCTCGCCCCTGCCCTCCCCAATCCTCCCTCCATCCCTTACCTGCCCGTTCTCTTCCTCCAGGGGGAAGCTTCGCAGCAGCATCCTTGAGCCCAGCCACAGCAGCAACGGCAGCAGCAGGGGCGCCCTCTGAGGCCGTGAGGGCGGCTGCGAGGCCGGCGAGGGCCGCTGACACTGCTGGTCCGCACTGCGAGGAGGTGAGAAGAGGAGAGTGGGAGGGAGAAGCATAGGACAGGGGGGTGTATGAGAAGACAAGTGAAGGCAGCGGCAGGAGCGCCCTCTGAAGCCGTCAGAGCAGCTGTGAGGACGGAGAGGGATGATGACACTGCTGGTCCACACTGGGTGCGGGGAAGAGGAGGACAAGGGGGGGGGGGCAAGCAAGAGGGTATGGGAGCAGGCAGCAGCAGGGGCGGCCTCTGAAGCCGTCAGAGCGGCTGTGAGGACGGAGAGGGATGATGACACTGCTGGTCCACACTGGGTGCGGGGAAGAGGAGGACAAGGGGGGGGGGCAAGCAAGAGGGTATGGGAGCAGGCAGCAGCAGGGGCGCCCTCTGAAGCCGTGAGGGCGGCTGTGAGGGCGGAGAGGGCTGCTGCCACTGCTGGTCCGCACTGGGAAGGGGAGAGGGGGGTGGGAGGAGCGAAAGGGGGTATGAAAGATGCCCAGACAGCAGCAACAGCAGAAACGCCTTCTGAAGCTGTGAGGGTGGCTGTGAGGGCGGCTGTGAGGGTGGTGAGAGATGCTGACACTGCTGGCCCGCACTGGGTGGGGGGAAGAGGAGGACAAGGGGGGCAGGGCAGCAAGAGGGTATGGGAGCATGTGAAGACAGCAGCAGGGGCGCCCTCTGCGGCCGTGAGAGCGGCTGTGAGGGCGGAGAGAGGTGCTGACACTGCTGGTCCACACTGGGTGGGGGAGGAGGAGAACAAGCAAGATGGTATTGGAGCATGTAAAGACAGCAGCAGCGGCAGCAGCAGGAGCACCCTCCGAGGCCGTGAGGGCGGCTGCGAGGCGGAGAGAGCTGCTGAAACTGCTGGTCCACACTGGGTGGAGTTGGGGGGGAGGGGAGTGGGAGGGGAGTGAGAGGTGAGGAAAAGATGGGGCCGGATGAAAGCCGTGAGAGCTGCTGACACTGCTGGGCAGCCACGGCCACACACTAGAAGACTTGTTTTTCAAACGTCTCAGAAACAAAAACATTTATCACGGGGATGCTGACGGTGCTGCTGGGCCACACCACACTGGGTACAAATACAAAGTCCACCCTCAACAGCCTACTCTTGAGACGCCTCAAAAAACGTTTTACAGGTGGATGCCGTTTGAGGCGCCTGCTGGGCCACACTGGGTACAAAGTCAACCCTCAACAGCCACAACCACACGTTGCCACTGGTTGGCTCACCCATCGCCCCTTCTCCCGTCCCCCCCCCTTAAACCGGCCATGTTCCCCTCCTCCTCCTCCCACGCTCCCATTGGTGGGGTCAACCACTGAGACCTCGAGCTGATAGTATGGGAGGCAGGCAAACCCTCCTCCTGCCATCCCCTCCACCCCTCTCTGTCTCTTCCCTCCCCCCTTCTCTGCTCCGCCCTCCTTCCACAACGCACCTCGGCAGAGACGTTCCCATTGGTGAGATCAAACACTGAGTCCTCGAGCTGATACAGAAGCAACAGGGGGGGGGGGGGAAGGAGGGGGAGAAGGGGGGGAGGGGGAAGGTGTGGGGAGGGAGGGGGGGAAGGGAGAGATCTGAGGCAGCATTCCTGTTGGTGAGATCAAACACTGAGTCCTCGAGCTGATAGTATGGAGGGCAGCAGGGGAGGGAGCAGCAGGGGGTTGGGGGTGTGGAGGGACAGGTAAGGGGATGCGGAGGAGATGCGAACTGATGAAGTGACACCAAATCTATTATTAAAGGCAAAGGCCAGGTTTGAATGTGCAGGGAGGTCAAATCAGTTGATAAAACGAGCAGGGTGTGAAATAGAAATACCTTCTCGATCTGCACTCTTCTCTCCCCAGAACCCCCCACACACATCATCAACCTCTCCCCCCCCCGTCCTCCCCATTCCCCTCTTCCCCCCAAACCTGCTCCACCCCTCGCCCCATCTCCGCGCATTGCCCTGACCCCTGTTTTCCCCCGCTACACAGATCCACTTAAAACGTCCCCCCGCTATACTCACATCCACTTGGAACGTCCCCCCGCTATACTCACATCCACTTGGAGGTCCCGAGGGAGCGAGGAGAAGAAGTCCGCGTCTAGAGACGCTAGGGACGACTGGGGGAAGGGGGAAAAGGGGAGAGAGGGGAAGGGAGGAAGAGGGAAGGAGGGGGGAGGGGGAAGCGAGTTCCCAAGGGAGCGAGGAGAAGAATTCCGCGTCTAGAGACGCGAAGGACGACTGGGGGACGGGGGAAAAAGGGGAGAGGCGGAAGCGGAGGTAAGGGGAGCGGAGGGGGATGGGGAAGCGGAGGGAGGGCGTTGCACGGAAAGGGGGTGAGGATAGGCAGGAGGTTGGTTGGACGTGAAGGATTGGGAGGACGGGGACGGCACGTGGGAGAACGGGGGAGATTGCGGGGGAGAGGAGGGCGCGGTTTGGAGGACGCGCGGGAAGGGGAAGCGGAAGTGCATTTGAAAGTGTGCCTTGCAACATATTTGTCCAACCTGTTCCCCTGCGCCCATTCCCCTGCGCGTGATCACCTGCGCCTATTCCCCTGCGCCTGACCACCTGCGCCCGTTCCCCTGCGCCTGCTCCGCGCGTGCTCCGCGCCTGGTCCATGACTTTCCCTTCGCCTCGGACCCACCTGTAGAGTTTTGAACGCAGCGCCTTCCGCGCTTGCCTGAGCTGGCACCGACGCATCCGATTGGCTCGCGGTGCACCTGACGTCAGAACGGCGACACCTGCCGCTGAATCCGTTCGAATCGCTACAAAAGGCACGTCGAGATGTACGCGGTAATAAATGAACCGTTTGGATGCGGGCGCCACCACCACGAGCACTGACGCTTTTGAGCGCGGAAACGCAGGGTGCGCCGCATGATGCGCCAAGTTTCGCACGCAGCGAAAGAGACAAATGCGGAGACATGGCGGAATAATTACGAGGAGTGAAGGATCGTAGTTAGGAAACAAGGGTCCGCACGGTGCTGACAGGAGAACGGTTATCGCGCCAGGATGTTATGAGCATGCGATTATGCCTGTGACACTTCATAGGTCTCAGAACTGTGCGCTGCAGCCAAGCACCAGCATTTTACAGTAGTAGAATCTCCCAATGTTCGAATGTTCATAGAATCTCCCAGTGTTCGAATGTTCCAAATGTGTCGTCCAATCAAAGTGTTCAGTTCTGGAATGTTCGACACGCTGGATTTGGGGTAATGCAGCGTGGATGTAACCCGCGAAAAGTGTCTACGATTGGCTGCTTGCACGAAGATCTGAATGTTCATTGGCTGTATACACAGCACAGCATTGAAATATGAAACTCGTAAAGGGAAACACGCCAAGCAGCATATCAATTTTGTTGGTGTTTACTCTATGTACTCATCTATATAACAGCACCCCATGAGCGTTAGGCATACCTCAATCTATTGGACGAAACTCATACCGAGGGCCATGGCAATCAAAGCCCCAATAGAGATATTGATCACATTCACAATGTCATTTGTCATCTGCACACCAAGTCACAAACAAGCAATCACACGAATTAACTTGGACCATATAAGTCTTGAGAATTACGCTTGAGAACCTGCTAAATAGATTGCTCAAAACCATACGCACATCAACGAGAGCGTGCATGCACTTACCCATTCGTAACCGGGTTTGTCTTGGAGTCTAGCCCCAATGTAACTCTCTCCGAAATTGGCAATTTGCGATGCCAGCACGCAGAAGAAGGCTCCAACAAGGCTCACCTGCAGGACATGCAAGAGGGTGAATGGGGCACAAGAATGCAAGATGCAGTGTGGAATGAGCTGTGAAGTCCATGCATGTCCCAAATTGTGATGTCAGCATACAAAAGAGGGCTCCACCAGGGGTCACCATTATGACTTGCGAGGAGACAGGGTACGTGGGGCGAAGGGAGGAGAAGCGGGTGGAGACAACAATGGGTGGGAGCATCAATCTCGCACAGCAACAATGTGAGTTGATTTGGATACATAGTCTGCCTCATACATATGAATGCCCCTGTCTGCGTGCACGTATGCAGCGAGCGTGAGAAATCCCCTTCTTGAGACTCACTGAGCTCGCGAGCAGAGCAGCAGCGGACAGAGCCACAGAACCACAGCAGTTGAATCTCGAAACGTCCCAACCATCGTAAGACACAGAATTGAAACAAATTCTCAAAGGCGTCTGAAACCACAATCTTGAAATTCACCTGATTGGTGAGCAGAGCAGCACCAGACAGCACCACCGCAGCCGCCAGACCTGCCAACGTTCCCTCAAGACTCACTGCGCCCTCTGTGCCCCTGGGAACTGGCTGGAAGGAAGTCACCAGGAAACTGCAAGGACAGCGCCAGCCAGGGACACAAGAGGCTGTTATAACTGCATGTAGCTACCACTTGTGCAATGTGCACTATAATCATCGCACTGTACACACTTAACTAACACAATTCTATTGACATGATTTATCTTCTCGGTAGTGATTATCACAGTTCCACTTGCTACACTCACGTTCGCTTGCCGAACGCGCTCCCAGCAGTGTCTGACAGTTTGGTGACAAAGCTAACAACATACCCCTGCCGCCACACCACCACACTAGGCAGCACCACCCCCAGTTCTACAGACATGAGTTAGCTTCTCGGTATTGTTAGTCACAGCTCCTATCATTATACACTCACGTGCGCTTGCCGAACGCCTTGCCAATCTCGCTCGCTGCAGTGTCCGACAGTTTGGTAGCAAAGCTGGCCACATAGCCCAACTGCCACACCGCCACACTCGGCAGCACCACCCCCTCCATCCCCACTCCACCTCCCCCGCCTGCAGCAGCAATGGCTCCCAGGCAGCACACCACCGCAGCAGCAGCTGACCCCACCACGCTCCATGGCCCCCTTCTTCCGCTTCGCTTCTCCGCTATTCCCTCCTGCTGCTTCTGCTTCAGCTTTACTTTGGTTACCAGTGTGCCCTGGGAGCAGAGAAACAGGGGTTGGGGGAAAGGAGAAGCAATGGGAAGGTGTGTTTCGTCCATTTGATCCTCCTGCTGTTTCTGCTGCAGCTTCACCTTGGCCACTGTGCCCTTGAGAATGAAAGGGGCTTAACCTAGATCTTTACAGAAAGCAAATAGCAGGGGCTTAACCTCCATACAGTCACGTTATCTGAAGTATTACTCACGAGAATGAAGTACAGCCAGAGGATGAGGTAGCCCGGCCAGTAGAACGCCCTCCATACAGTCACACCGAGGAGAAATGCGGACAGAACCCCTGGCACGGTCAGCCCGGCGAGCAGTCCGGGCAGCAAGACGGCGAAAGTTGTGGATGTGACAAGGAGAGCGGATTGCCACGTGGCGGGCTGGAGGAGGAAGGCATCGACGGTTGGCTGCACAACGGTAGCGACAGAAGCGGGAATTGCTGTAGCGCGGTCCATTTAAGATTTAGCGCGGTCCGCTTCGTACACCGCGGTACCTTCCCGAAAATTGGGATTGTGACACAAATGTCCCCGCAGGAATGTTCCCTTAGAACGGTTGGTTAAGGTACTTTGCGAAAACGTAGTTTCGGGACCCACCCCAAGCAAACGATTATGCCGGTGACACTTCAGAGTGTGCGACTACCGCCAAGCGTCAGCATAGATTTCTCAACCTGCCGTCTCCTCCAATAGGTGTTCAACTTCCCAAACCTAGACACGCAGGTACATCTCAGGTGATTAGTCGCATAATGTTTAGGATGAATGCCATCCCGATGGAGTATTAGTTTGTTGATCCCGGCCGTCAGATTGACGGCCAAGGGCGTCGCTCCATCGTTGTCGCCCCCAGGAGCGGGCCGGCTAATCCCCTGAGACATACAGCGTGAATGAGCTCACGACACGAACTCTTTGGCAATTGGTTGTGTTTGCACGAAGATCCTCGAATGTGGATGCTCAATTGCAAGCTACGATATGTACAGGACATGATTGAGATAGGAAACTCCTACCAAGGGAAGCATGCCAAGCAAGCTGCAGCATATCCATTTCTTCGGGTGTACTCTAATCTAAAGACATATCTGGAAATTGGTACTGAAGGCACCTCCTTGAGTGGATACATCAATCTATGGGACGAAAATGGTACCAAAGGCCATGGCTATCAAAGCCCCACGTAGAAATATTGATCACATTCACAATGTCATTTGTCATAAGCACAAGAAGCCACAACAACACATACAAGCAACCACTCGATTTAGCTTAAAGCTCAAGGCCCAAATTGCAGGCCGCGCTGGGCAAGATTACTAATCTTGCTCAGCTGCTGTTTGGGTGCTGTGAGTTGGCGAAAGTTGGGTTACACTAGAACGAATGAATCTGATGGGTCGAAACCAAACGCACTGCGCAAACTTCAAGTTTCCGTTTTCCTCAATTTGGGACTCTCGGACCCAAACATAATGTTTGGCCCAGAGTTTGCTGACTCAGCAAGTGTTGCGAGAGTTTGTGCGAAATAAGTCAACCAACTTTCTCGACTTTCTGTTCACCTCCCGAACCACCAGCCCAAGCCCTTGCGCAAGATTACTAATCATGCGCAATTTGGGCCTTGAGCTTTAAATGGACCGCACAAATACTGAGAATCACACAGAACCTGAGCTGAATAAATTGTTCAGAACCATACACACATCAACAAGAAGGTGTCTGCACTTACCCATTCGTAACCAGGCTTGTCTTGGAGTGTAGCCCCCACATAACTCTCTCCGAAATTGGCAATTTGTGACGCTAGTATGCAGACGAGGGCTCCAACCAGGCTCACCTGAAGACATGCAAGGGGGGTGAATGGTGCACAAAAAAGCGAGGTGCAGTGTGCAATGAGATAGGCTGCCACAATTTATCTGCACACACGCCACAAATTATGATGCCAGCTTGCAAAAGAGGGCTTCAACAGAGGTTACCTTTAAAACATGCGAGCGGACGGCAGGACGGGGGGGAAGGGAGAGGGAGGAGAGGGGGTTGGACGAGCTCACTCAACAAAGGGGAGCATGAAACTTGTACAACAACAATGTGAGTTCATTTGGATATATTGTCTGCAACATGCATATGAATGCTCCTCAGCGCGTGCATGTGTGCAGAGCAGAGCAGCAGACAACACCACAGCAGCTGAGTCTTGAAACGCCCCAACCATCTTAAGATACAGTCTCAAAACAGAACCTCAAACATCGCCTTAAACCACAATCTTAAGATTCACCTGGTTGGTGAGCAGAGCAGCAGCAGACAGCACGACAGCAGCTGCCAGTCCTGCCAACGTCCCCTCAAGACTCACTGCGCCTTCTGTGCCCCTGGGAACTGGCTGAAAGGAAGTCACCAGGAAACTGCAAGGACAGGGCCAGCCAAGGACACAAGAGGTTGACACTGAGTGCAAATAACTTTCATATGCGCCGTGTGCACAATAATCATGACACTGTATTTCTGGGGACACTAATTGGGGCATACCGCAGACCTCAGCACCACAGTACTAACCGCCTGCTACGCACTACATGCCAATTCTAGGAACATGAAATAGCTTCTCAATATCGTTTATCACCAATTCTCTCATCACACTCACGTGCGCTTGCCGAACGCCTTGCCAATCTCGCTGCCAGCAGTGTCCGACAGTTTGGTAGCAAAGCTGGCCACATACCCCAACTGCCACACCCCCACACTAGGCAGCACCACCCCCTCCATCCCCCCTCCAATTCCCCCTCCTGCAGCAGCAATGGCTCCCAGGCAGCACACCACTGCAGCAGCAGCTGATCCCACCACGCTCCACGGTCCCCTCCTCCCGCTACGCTTCTCCGCTATCCCCTCCTGCTGCTTCTGCTTCAGCTTCACCTTCGTTACCAGTGTGCCCTGAGAGTGGAAAGATAGGGTTTGAGAAACGGAGCAGCAGCAAGAAGAGGCGTTTCGTCTCTTCAAGACTCTCCTGCTGCTTCTGCTTCAGCTTGGTTACCAGTGTGCCCTGGGAGCAGAGAAACAGGGGTTCAAATAAAGGAGGAGCAATGAGAAGGTGTGTTTCGTCCCTTTGATCCTCCTGCTGCTTCTGATGCAGCTTCACCTTCGTTACTACCAGTGTGCACTGGTTGTAGTAAAAAGGAGAGGCAGCGAAAGGGGAGTTTTGTCCCTTCAAGTCCCTCCTGCTGTTTCTGCTGCAGCTTCTCCTTGGTCCCTGTGCCCTTGAGAATGAAAGGACATGAATAGGTTTTTACAAAAAGCGAAGTTTAGGAGCTTTAACCTCCATACAGTCACGTTATCTGAAGTTTTTCTCACGAGAATAAAGTACAGCCAGAGGATGAGGTAGCCCGGCCAGTAGAACGCCCTCCATACAGTCACACCGAGGAGAAACGCGGACAGCACCCCTGGCACGGTCAGCCCGGTGAGCAGTCTGGGCAGCAAGACGGCGAAAGTTGTGGACGTGACAAGGACAGCGGATTGCCACGTGGCAGGCTGGAGGAAGGCATCGACGGTTGGCTGTAGAACGGTAGCGACAGAAGCGGGGAGTGCTGTAAAGCGGTCCATTTATGATATAAAGCGGTTGGGTAGGGTACTTTGCGAAAACGTAGTCTCGGGACCCACCCCAAGCGAACGATTATGCTGGTGACACTTCAGAGTGTGCAACTACCGCCAGGTGTAGTAGATTTCTCATTTTATAATCACCAAACTTTACTCTCCGAATGTTCCAACCTGCCGTCTCCTCCATTAGTAGGTGCTCAGCTTCCGACGTGCTTGACAGCGGGGATGCTCGCGAACTCTGTTTGCAATTGGCTGTGCTTGCACGAAGATGTGGATGCTCAATTACCGGACAAGCTATGTACAGAAAATATTTGAAATAGGAAACTCGTAACAAGAAGCAAGCCAAGCAGCATACCCATTCCTTGGTGTCTATTCTACTCTGAAGGCATATCATATCTAGAAGAAGGTACCTCCTTGAGTGCATATATCAATCTATGGGACGAAAAGGGTACCAAGGGCCATGGCTATCAAAGCCCCAGTAGAAATATTGATCACATTCACTATGTCATTTGTCATCTACACAAGAAGCCACAACACAAACAAGCAACCACACGAATTACGGTAGCTTTAATGGACCGCACAGAGAATCACACAAAACCTGAGCTGAATAGATTGTTCAGAACCGTACACACATCAACAAGGTGTCTGCACTTACCCATTCGTAACCGGGTTTGTCTTGGAGTGTAGCCCCCACATAACTCTCTCCGAAATTGGCAATTTGTGATGCTAGTATGCAGACGAAGGCTCCAAGCAGGCTCACCTGCAGGACATGCAATGGGGATGAATGGTGCACAAAAATGCGAGGTGCAGTGAGCAATGAGATAGGCTGCCGCAATTTATCTGCTTACATGCCACAAATTGTGATGCAAGCTTGCAAAAGCGGGCTCCAACAGAGGCTATCTTTAAAACAAGCAAGGGGACGGCAGGAAAGGGGGCGGGAGGGAGAGGGAGGAGAGGGGGTTGGAGAAGGGGAGCATATAACTTGAACACCAACAATGTGAGTTCATTTCGATATATTGTCTGCAACATACATATGAATGCTCCTGAGCGCGTGCATGTGTGCAGAGCAAAGCAGCAGACAACACCACAGCAGCTGAATCTGGAAACGTCCCAACCATCTTAAGACACAGTCTCAAAACAGAACGTCAAGCATCGCCTTAAACCACAACCTTAAGATTCACCTGATTGGTGAGCAGAGCAGCAGCAGACAGCACCACAGCAGCTGCCAATCCTGCCAACGTCCCCTCAAGGCTCACTGCGCCCTCTGTGCCCCTGGGAACTGGCTGGAAGGAAGTCACCAGGAAACTGCAAGTGCAGGGCAGGCCAGGGACACAAGAGGCTGACATTAAGTGCAAGTACCACTTGCACAGTGTCCACGATAAATGTCCGAATGTGCATAAAGGGACACTAACTTAGCACACCAGTGACATGTGCACCACCATAGCACTTACTTACCGTGCGTTTTGCGCACCACACACACTTCTATAAACATGACCTCGCTTCTTGGTATTGCTTATCACAATTCCTCTCACTACACACTCACGTGCGCTTGCCGAAGGCCTTGCCAATCTCGCTGCCAGCAGTGTCCGACAGCTTGGTAGCAAAGCTGGCCACATAACCCAGCTGCCACACCGCCACAGTCGGCAGCACCACCCCCTCCATCCCCCCTCCAGCTCCCCCGCCTGCAGCAGCAATGGCTCCCAGGCAGCACACCACCGCAGCAGCAGCTGACCCCACCACGCTCCACGGCCCCCTCCTCCCGCTCCGCTTCTCCGCTATTCCCTCCTGTTGCTTCTGCTTCAGCTTCACCTTCGTTACCAGTGTGCCCTGGGAGCAGAAACACAGGTTCGGGAAAAGGAGTGGCAGCAGGAAGATGTTTTTGACCCTTCAACACCCTCCTGCTGATTCTGCTGCAGCTTCACCTTGGTTACCAGTGTGTCTTGATAACAGGATTTGGTTAAGAAAAAGGAGTGGCAGAGAGAGGAGGTGTTTCGTCCCTTCAAGACTCTCCTACTGCTTCTGCTGAAGCTTCACCTTGGTCACTGTGCCCTGGTTGAAGAAAAACAGGGGTTCGAGAAAAGGAGAGCAGTAGGAGGAGGCGTTTCGTCCCTTCAAGACACTCCTGCTGCTTCTGATGCAGCTTCATCTTGGTCACTGTGCCCTCAAGAAAGGAAAGAAATGGATATATCATTACAAAAAAACAAATAGAAGGAGCATAACCGCCATATAGTCACATTATCCGAAGAAATACGCACTAGAATGAAGTACAGGCAGACGATGAGGAAGCCAGGCCAGTAGAACGCCCTCCATACAGTCACACCCAGGAGAAAGGCGGACAGCACCCCTGGCACGGTCAGCCCGGCGAGCAGTCCGGGCAGCCCGACTGCGAAAATTGTGGACGTGACAACGAGAGCGGATTGCCACGTGGCAGGCTGAAGGAGGAAGGCATCGACGATTGGCTGCACAGCGGTAGCGACAGAAGCCGGGATTGCTGTAGCGCGTACGGATAGGCGATTTTTGGAAAGCCGCGAGTGAGACGAATGGGGAGACGAAGACGAGGGATGAGAGTGGGAGAGAGAGGTGGAGAACGAAGGAGAGGCGAAGGTAGAGGAGAGCGCGACCCGCGACTGACGGTGTTGCTTTAGGCTGAGAGCGACACGTGCACGGGAGGACGCGATTGACGGCGCTAAGGACTGCGCACGAAGCGCGACGGCTTTAGGAGGAAACGTTAGGGTGGTGGAACCACGGGAAGGACTGACGGACGAAACAGCAGTCTGTGCACTCTGGAAGGTTCCAGGACGCTGCATCATGGCCGTCACCATGGTGACGTCAGCCCACTAGGAGCAGCAGAATGGCTGGTGTGATAGGGTTAGCCGGGTTTGACTTTCTAGTTGGTAGTTGGTGAAATGAGCTTTGCCATAAACGACCCGCTCTGGAGATTGAAAGTTATTGGCGAAGCAGCGAAAACTATCTAGAGGAAAAAAGGGTGAGTGTGACAGCGGGATGGTCGAGAAGTGTACTGCAGCGAAGGGATTATCTTTGAGAGTGACCCCCCAGCGGCAGCCTCGAAAGCTTCCGGACGGAACGGAGAAACCAAGAAACTGAAAGAAGCTGGAACCGATGTCACCAGGTCCGCGTACCGCGTCCTAAGAGGTCTAAGAGTTTGCGGCCAGTCGACACCTGTCAGCCTTTCGCGCTGTTTGCGGCGCCTAGAAGTTGTCATGGTGAGCTGTTGAGGGAAGCTGAAGAGGGGTTAATCCTCGTTGTAGAATGCTTCGCTGTAACGTTCGTGTATCAGCATACTGTAAGCTTAGTGTAAGTACATTTGGGAGAGAAGCAGGCCACACCATTGTTTTCTTGATTGGGCAGAACAGTCATGCCAAGTCAACAAAACTTCTACGACGGAAGCCAATCGCAACCTTCATCAGACCGCCATTCGCGCCGTCGACTGCTGCCAGCTCGACACGATGGCACCTTTCCGAGCTGGACTCGGATCTGGAAGCCGCTTTTGGGAGCTCAGCAAGCCGCACCTTCCGCACGCGACAGGGTCGCACCGACACCGCAGCGGCTCGATGTTGGGAATTCCTGAAGTGGCATTTCATTGCGTGGGTTGGGTACAAATGTGGCAAGAATTTGCTCCTCAGAGTATCACCAACTCAGAAGACCAAGATTTCTCGCTGCTGCTCGCTCATCCTGTCTTCAACCATTTACTAAATGTTTTTTTCTCGAACAACTTCGCAAAAGCTATCATGGCTCGTCTTCAGCTATTTGTTTTGTTCTCTCTTCTTCTACTGACGCTGTCAGCTGCAACTGATGACGACTTCTTTCCGACTGGCGTTGCAAGGCCTGCAACGTACAACCCTGGCTACAGGGCCACCAAAGCGCTGATTGACGCTCTGGAGGACGACTACTCTGCATTTCTCTTCTTCTTCAAACGCGCATGTGAGAACTCGGAAACTCGTACCGAATCTACCAACTTCTCCACCGTCGCTTCACTCCTTCTCCTTCCTCGAAACGCGAGTTCACGCATAAAAAAAAACAAAAACCGTAACAACTGAAACAAACGTCATGTTCTTGTTTCAGGTTTGGACAAGGAGTTTCCCGACATGCTGAACAAGTACACGGTCACCATATTCGCGCCGACGAACGAGGCGTTCAAGTCTCTCGACAGCGACCTGAAGAAGAAGGTGAAGGAGGACAAGCTGCTGCTGCGGGAGCTCATGCTGCTGCATGTCGTCAAGGGAAGGAAGACATTCGCACGCCTCCTCGAGCAGGAACAAGGCCATCAAGTAAGAAAAAACTGCACCTGGTAAACTCGCTCTGCGTTATTTGGCTATCTAAAACCGTAATTTGTTTTGTTTTTTTTTTTTTTTCCAACAACCGTGCATTTATCCCCTCTGATTCGTTTTTGTTACATTTACTGCCAGTATGAGTCCCCCGCTGCTCGCGGCCAAGCCAAGCTGGTCAAGCGCAGCGAGGAAGACGACAAGCCGGTCATCATCTCGGCCAAGCAGGGTAAGAACACAGCGACTATTGTGGACGAGGATGTGTTCGTGAGCAAGTTCGTGTCAGTGCAGGGGGTCGACGAAGTCATCCTGCCTCGCAAGCTGCAGAAGCCGCACAAGTTTGAGACTCTTGTTGAGTGCATGAATAATGTGAAGTGAAGAGGGATGTTGGCCAATGCACCCCAAGTAGGGCAATAAAATGGCAACACTAGGACAAGCAATCATAGAGTGCGGAATAAGGAGTGTTTGTCCTTGTATGGTGTGTATATAGGTAGAGAGGGAAAGGGAAATGGGGTGGGGCTTTGAAGGGGGGGTGGGAGAGGGGGGGTGTAAGGGGGATGACCTGATAAGTTGAGTGAACTGGGTGATAGTGATTAGTATGCGGGTTTGCTCAGCACACGTAGAGTGATTGTGTTTTTGTCTGAGCATGTAGTTTTGTACATAGATATAATAATTGGGGTGCTACATAAACGCAAATCTACATGAAGTGTACTTTTTTACAAAGGTGGGCAAGCAAAGTAGAAATTAGTGAAAGAAAGCATATTCCTCGAAGTAATCACCTCCCAAACATTTGAAGTGTACACAACACCACGCCCCAACAGAAAAATATGGGAAAATATGTCAATGGTAACTTACATGGGGCATTATAACGCGTACGGTAACGATTTCAACGCGTTTGGTAACTCGCTTAACGCGTCTGGTAACTCGCTTAACACGTTTGGTAACTCGCTTAACGCGTATGGTAACTAGACACTAGCAGCCCATCACGCGAATGGTAACTAGAAGAAACCCTCGCCCAAAATGACCCTGATTCTGGTTTTTCCCGCTCGCGTCAGACTAAATTGACGAATCTTGAAGCAGAAACCTCTGACACACTCTCCGAAATTCTGTCACAATTTTCCGAAATTCTGACACACTTTCCGAAATCCTGACACACTTTCCGATTTTCAAGTTATTTGCAAAAACGTAAGTGTTGTGAAACGAACTGTTCATACATTACTGATATTCTGGCGCTCTTTCCGCAAACTGTTTGTACTTCATTCTATCGTGCAGCCGGGGCAAACAAATCTATACCCCTTTCAGATGGCAAATGAATTTGAGAGGCGACCCTAAACTCCTTGCGACAAGGCGTTTATGGTTTTTTTTTTTATGAAACATGTAATTCCAAAGAGATGTATTTTTCCCACATGCAAAAATTCTCCAACGTTGCAGTAATTACAAAAAGTAAAAGCCCCGAGGTCCTTTCGGGGAATGTTTTTTTATCATTTTGCAAGTTCGCAATCATGCTATCAAAAATATGATTTTAACCGTTTTTGTACGAGCTACATATATATTTCAAACGGCTCTGAAACTTTTCGGTCCGTGGTAATAGAACAAACGGGGTCCTTCAAAGTCGCGGCGGGACTTGTTAAAAAACAATAAAACTGTGCGTAAAATCTTTCAAAGTTGATAAATTCCTCTTTGTCAGGATCATTTCGGCGGGAGTTTCATGTAGTTACCATTCGCGTGATGGGCAGCTAGTGTATAGTTACCATACGCGTTAAGCGAGTTACCAAACGTGTTAAGCGAGTTACCAAACGCGTTGAGCGAGTTACCAAACGCGTTGAAATCGTTACCGTACGCGTTATAGTGTCCCATGTAAGTTACCATTGACATATTTTCCCGAAAAATATCACGTTCAGTACTGAACTCCATGTCCGCCATACTGTCTGGGGATTTGCCGCCTCCTCAATTCTATTCACTCTCCATTGGTTTGCGGAATCGCATACGGGTCGCACGTGCCACTGATCGTCGCAAATACACATTTCGCATTTTGCGGCTCAATGGGCTCCGTAACCCTAACGACCGCTGCGACGACGCTGCGACACAGAGCGATCTCGTCGCTACCGCATTGCTACGAATCGCATGCACAATGCACGTCGAACCGCTCCGCGTGCGCCTATCAGTCGCTTCCACGTCAGCTCCGTACATCCACACATGGCCTCGTCAGCTCCCGAACCCTCCCTAGAGCAACCCTTCCAGTTCCAAGGCTAGTCGTTACCGCAGCCGTGGCAGCCGACAGGCTCGGCCTGGACGTGGACGAGGAGGCTCGGGGTGAGGTTCGGCGGCGGCAGGCTCGGCTCCTGTGGAACGTGGACGGCACAGAGCGCGGCGCGAAGGCGGACTCGGAGCGGCGCGGCGAGATCGAGGAGGCGGTCGTTGACTTGGAAAGACTTGGCGGGACGCCGTTGACCTTGGGATTGGATCGGCTGGACGGGTGGTGGGAGCTCAAGTACAGTACCGCTGCTGACGTCGCCGGCATTCTCATGGCTCCGTCGTCGTTTCCGCTGCCCATTCTACAGGTGCAGCTCCGTGCTCTCTGTTTTTGGGTCAAATGCCTCTTTCATTTTCACCCCCAAAACCACTCTACCCTCGCACCCGCCTTCCCCTACCCCCCTCCCTCCCTCCCTCTCTCCGACACTGTCTCCCCGCCTTCCTCTGCGCCCTTCCCCCCATTCCCCCCCTCTTCCCCCCACTGTCCTCATGGGGAAGGATTGACTCTTCCCCATGCCCCCTCTCTCCCCCTTCCAGCACTGAATCCCCCTTTTCCCTTTCCCTTATCCACGTGGAACTTAGCTTCTAGCACTGTATCCTCCCTCCTTCCCTTAACCCCCCTCGGTCCAGCTGAGCCATATCTTCCAGCGATGCATCTCCCTCCATTCCCCCCTTCTCCCCCCCTTCCCCCCCCCTTCCCCACTTCTCCCCCCATTCCCCCTTTCTCCCCACCTTTCCCCCTTCTCCCCCCATTCCCTCCTTCTCCCCCCCTTTCCCCTCCCCCCCTTCCCCCCTTCTTCCCCTTTTTCTCTTCCCCCGTTCCCCATCCCCCACTTACATGTCCAGTTGGGTAGCATTACATCTCCCCACCCCCCTCTCCCCCTGCTTCTCTCCCCATCCCTCCCCCCCCCCCTTGCCTTACATTTCCAAGTGGGTCGTATCCTCCAGCGCTACATCTTTTCCCTCCATATCTCCCCATTCTTCTCTCTGCCCTTCGCTGCCCCTTCCTTACATGTCCAGGTGGGCCGTATTTTCCAGCGCTGAACCCCCCCCTCTCTCTCCCTCCACTTCTCTCCTCTCTTCCCGCCCCTCTTCCTTGCATGTCCAGATGGGCTGTATCTTCCGGTGCTACATCTTCCCCCCTTCTCTCCCCCCTCTCTCTTACCACTTCTCTCCCCCATCCCATCACCCTCCTTGCATGTCCAGGTGGGCCGAATCTTCCAGCGCTACATCTGTGCTGGGAGAACAGACGGAGGCACGGTGCAGAACGTGGTTCGGTGGAGCCTGCCGGGCCTGCAGGTATGGCAATGAGGTATGGGTTTGGTATGGTAGGCGCAGATATGGTAACGATTTTTTTCATGCATTAGTACCTATCAACGCGACCAATTCCAAAATTGGCAAAAAATCCTTTGGGCTTTTATCCGCCTTCTTCCTTCTTTGTCTTCCAATGCTTTTGATTTCCCACCTTTCCTCCCCTGCGCTCCCTTCATTCTCTCCTCTCCACCCGCCCTCTCTCCCCGTCCGCTCCTCTTCCTCACACAGGACAAGGAGGGCGCGTCCCTAATAGTGACAGCGGAGTTTGATGTGCGCAGTGGCCGTGCCATCCAGCTGCAGTTCGAGCGGGCGGCAGTGGGCGGCGTGAAGATCAACGAGCAACTGCAGGCTCTTCTGGCGCCGGCTGCTCTGCCCCGCACCCAGCTGTCACTAGATGTGAGAGACTAATGCATGCATGCAGACATACAGATACATGCATTCACGTACCCTGCTGGCGCCGGCTGCACTGCCCCACACGCAGTTGTCGCTAGCTGTGAGACGTGCATGCATGCATGCAGACATAATGCATGCATATACGTGCGTATACATGCAGTCATGCACCAGTTGTCGCTGGATGTGAGAGACACGTGCATGTATGCAGACATGCACACACATATGCGGACATGCACACACATATGCGGACATGCACTCAGTGGTCACTAGTCTATATGTGATACGCACAAGCATACATGCACTCAGTAGTGACTAGATGTGCAACATACATGCCGAAAGACATACATCCAGGCAGACATGCATACGCGGACAAGGCATGGGGGCAGAGTTGCCGTTGTGTGATCCCATGTTCCCGTGCTTTGCTTGCAGTATTTCCGTTGCAGGTGTTGCAATTTCTCTGTTCCATATGTCGCACGGTGCACTGTGTGTGTTACAGGCGCTGCAGTTCTTTCGTTCCTTGGAGCTGTCAGTGCCTCTTGGCTTCCCTCTTCGCTCCACCACAGAAGTATTGTCAAGGTACACCTCATACCAGTTGTTATTTATTTGCAACACATAATAGGTAGTCTTCATAATGCTCATCCGCATGTTGCATGCCCATCCTCATCCTTCTCGTATCCACCCACACTTTCAAGGCTGCATTACCTTCAAGTCCTTTGAATGCTGGTAGCATTTGAATGCCAGGTTGGTGCTAACGAGCTCGAATTTGTTTTGCAATTTTCTGCTTTGCCCATGTTTCAGCTCCATTCCCGCCAATCGCTTCATGATCACGTTTCTCGACGAGCGCATTTTGGTTGGCCGAGCTGTTGCTACAGGAGGTGTGTTCATTTTCGAGAAGTCGGAGGAACCGTCGTGAGTTGGGACCAAGCTGGGTGCAAGCTGGGTCTTAGGGTAACCTGGACCAAGCTGGGTCTTAGGAAACATCCAATCCGTGAAAGCATTGCCCTTAGAGGTTGTGTACATGTTCATAGGTAGTAGGGACCTACCTATGATCAACATACGGATCTATCAATCAATTATGCTGTCTTGTATCTCAAAATACGCCTTGATGCATCATCATCACCATCATATTATTATGGGCCTTAGATTTGAAAAACATATGTATCAAAGCTTTTGCAGTCAGATTGACAATTTTGTGAGTTTTTCACATTTGAGCTTTCACACAGTGGCGTTTCGCCTACGTCAAAAGGTTCGAGGATGTGCTGACAGGATGCTTGCCTGCTACGTGGCAGCTTCAGACGTGCCTTGCGTGATGCTGTCGATGTCGCGGGGCACCTCCTCCCTTCTCGTGCAATCTCAAGCGGACACGACCGCAACATTCCGCGGGCGTGTCCTTTGGGATGATCACGCAATCAGTGCGCAACAGTCTAGCCAACCAAAACATGCTTTGGGAGCTTTCGCGGAATCTCGAAGTCCCCGCGCCACTGACGGGGACAACGCGGAAATAGTGTAGGAATGGGGCAATGTGTGATGCTTTGTGGTTCTGCGCTAATCACCGTTAGTGTTTTCCGCAACAGCTTGTCCTACCGCATTGCAAGCTACACCACACCACACCACTCCACCCTCACACCCTGCCCCTCGCTGTTCCGAACATTCATAAAGGTTCACCATCTTTATAATCTCTCTTTGACCAGTTTTAGAGCTCTCTCTGCTTGCTGCTGCGACTCAGCTTTCCTGTGAAAACAATTGTGCTCTGGTTTGACGCTGCGCGCGTCAAAGAGTCCGTCAGACGCTCCGATTGAGCTGAACTTGCCGTGCCCATTGCTTACGTTCAGTCGAGTTTCTCGGCCATGGATAGTGTACTCTCTATGGCGTCCACGTCAGCAAGCCTGACATCCCAGTCCGCAATTGGGCTTAAAAATAAGCTTGCAACTTCTGGGTTTCCCGGAGGACTACGATCTGCACCGTTGAGGTTTTCCCCATCTCACGGCCATCGTTACATCAAGCAAGCAGGAAGGTCTAGCCTTGCCGCGAGGGCCGTGTTCGATCCGCTGCATTTAGACGCCGCGATTTCCACCCTTACTTCCCACAATTTCCTCTACGCCGTTGCCGATGCGGCGGACGCAGCGGCCTCCACGGCCGCTGACGTGTCAACAGCTGTGACGGCTGTAGCCGCTGACGCGGCGGCGTCTGGCGGAGACGCAGCGGCTGCTGCGGCTTCCGATGGTGGCTGGTTCGCTGGGCTCGCGAACGTTCTGGAGAGCATTTTAAAGGTGTGAGTGAGAGACTTCTCGTCGACTAGCTGTGGAGCTTAATAATAGTAACCGACTAATTAAAGTTCTAATAGTGCAGTCGTACTAACAAGCAGCTGTTGCGACCCCTGAGTCCGCATCCTTGCGTCGTCGGACCCTCGCGGAACCGATGTCCCACGTTCCCTTTTCGCCCTGTGACTCAGTGTTGATTTTAGGCATAGTTTTAAGCAGTGCACGGCCTGTACCAATGCCCGTGTGCACTGGACCTTATCTTGGAACCCTGTCCGATGGCTCTGTTGCAAGGGTAAAAGGCCGTGCTTGTATCACTTCTGAAAATTCTCAGAAGTGGAACCCTATCCGCTTGGTTCTGCTGGAAGAAAAGGCCCGTACCCTGCTGGTTGACGCATTCAACGAGCGCACGGTGCACTGGACCGCTGCCCCGCTGCGCCCTGCCGTCCACGCGCGGCTCACTGCGCTTCCTATGTTCCTCGTACCGCCGTCTTTCGTCTCTTTTCCGATCATCCCGCAAACCCCTTTACCCCTCCTCGTCTCCTTCTTCCCTCCCTCCACTCCTCCTCTCCGCGTGTGTCCCGCTCATCTCGCAAAATTCCTCCCCGCAGGTGCTGGAGCAAGGGCTGGCGCTGGTGAACGTGACGTCTTTCTTACCCTTTCCTCAACCCCTCCCCCTTTCATCCGCACATCCCGCGAACTTCCTTGCCGCAGGTGCTGGAGCAAGGGCTGGCGTCGGTGAACGTGCCGTACGCGTACGGGTTCTCCATCATCCTGCTCACGCTGCTCGTTAAAGTCGTCACCTTTCCGCTCACCAAGCAGCAGGTACGCGGTGCCCTCGCCCCCCTCCTGCACTTCCTCCCTTCTTCCATCGCCCCTCCTCCCCCCCCCCCCCCCCTCCCCCCCCCCCACCCCCCCTTCCTGCTCACCAAGCAGCAATTGCGCGATATTCCGCTTCCTGTGGTAAAGAAAAAGAAAAACGATTTTTGCATCAGAAATGTTGCACATTTTTTCCCCTCATTTTCAAATCCAGTGCTCTTTCTCGTTCCCCGTTGACGCTTTCAATCGGCCCCCCACTTGTTTTGAATTTCGCTCGATCTCCTATCTTCCGCTCGTAAAATCCACGTAGAAACCTCGCGCCTGTAGGAGTCAACGATGACCAGGTCAAGGTCGTTTGATTCCTAGCACGTTGACATGCCTGTCGTTTTGGGTTCCCTCTCTCCGTTCCCGTTCCTCGCCTCCTTCCCCTCCCTCTCTCTCTCCCTCTTTGCAGGTGGAATCCACGATGGCGATGCAGAACCTCGCGCCCAAGGTCAAGGCCATTCAAACCAAATATGCTGGCGACCAGGTACAAGTCGTACACTCCTCCCCCCCACCCTACCTTCGCCCTCCCCCCACTTTCCCCGTTCCCCTAATCCCCTTTCCCCCTCCCCACCACCCCTTCCCCTCCCTCCCCCACTTTCCCCCTCCCTCTTGCTTCCCCCCAACACCATCCTGTTGTTCCGCGTATCAAAACAGCAACATTCGCTCTTACTTCCGTCCCTTTCCCCACTTACCCTCTCTTCTATCTCTCCGATTTCCCTCTCCCGTTCACCTCCCCCGTTTCCCTCTCCCATTCCTCTATCCCACTGCTCCCTCGCATCGCTCTGACATCATCAGGAGCGCATTCAGCTGGAAACATCGCGCCTCTACAAGCAGGCTGGCTTCAACACGTTCTCCTATCTTGTTCCCCTCTTGTGTTCCTCGTTCCCATTCCCCTCCCCCATTCCTCTCTTCCATTCCCCCCTCGCATCGCTCTGGCGCCATCAGGAGCGCATTCAGTTGGAGACTTCGCGTCTTTACAAGCAGGCTGGCGTCAACCCACTTGCTGGTAAGGACAGTGCTTGCTTTTACTAGTTTCCTGATATGTACAAAGATTCCTTGTGCTACTGATGAGCCTCTCCTTACTTCGTTCCCGTTGAGCTAGCCCCAATGACTCCAGATTGGCGATTGAACCTCTTGGACGCTTTGACTTTAATTTCATGTACCATTGTAATTTGCTGCACTGCCTTTCATGCCTTTGTGGCGCTAATGGTCGTCAGTGGGTGTGTGTGCCATCCTGTGCTGCTATACTTCCATTTTCAACACGTGTTTTATCTGTTTTCTGGGTTTGTCCCTTTCCCTTCACGCGTGTCCTCCTGCAGGGTGTCTGCCCACGCTAGCCACGCTACCGGTCTTCATTGGACTGTACCAGGCGCTCAGCAACGTGGCCAAGGAGGTGAGACGCAAGCATTTGTGTGATTGTAAGGGGGGAACAAGAAGGGTGTCTGCCCACGCTAGCCACGCTACCTGTCTTTATCGGACTGTACCAGGCGCTCAGCAACGTGGCCAAGGAGGTGAGTGAAGAGAACGTGACTGTGGAGAAGAGCATCTAGAGGAGTGGAGAGAGGTGCCAGGCCCTGAGAAACGTGGGCAAGGAAGTGAGGCTAAGTGAAGAGGTGAGGATGAGCAGCAGGACCGCCAGTGAATGAAAAAAATAATGCTGGCTGTAAGAAGGAAAAGGAAAAGCTGTGTGACTGTTGACGCTAGCCACTCTTCCGGTTTGTAGCAAGGGGGTGAGAGTAGCGAATGTGACTTATAGGAGCATATAGAGGGCTGTTGAGGGGTACCAGGTCGTCAGCAACGTGGACAAGGAAGTGTGGATGAGGGGAGAGGGAGGTAACCAATAGATGAGATTCAGTGCGTGATGTCAAAAGAAAGGGGAAATGCTGATTGCCTGCCTACGTTAGCCACTCTTCACCGGTCTTCACCGAACTGTACCAGGCTCTCACCAACGTGATCAAGGAGGCCCGGAAGAATAGAATGTGTGATTGTAACGGGAGGAATAAGAAGGGTGCGTGCACACATGCGAGCTTCTCTGCTGGTCTTGATTGGAGAGTAGAGAGCTCAGCAGTAGAGAGGATAGAAAAGGGTATCAGGTGCTCAGTAACGCAAAGGGTGATATATGAAGGTATATGAAGGGGTAGTTATAGAATGTGTGATGGTAAGGGAGGTTCGACAAGGGTGACTGCCCACCTCAGCCACTCTGCTTGTCTACAGCCCGTCCCCTTCTCCACAGCCTCATCTGCTCTCACCCTATCCCACCCCACCCCCGCCCGCCCGCCCGCCTCCCGCCCGCCTCCCGCATCTCACCACCCAATGTCGGCCCTACGTCCATACGTGTCTCGCACCCCACCACCTCTTCCCCTCCCCTTTTACGTGCTCCCCTGCCCAATCACACATCACCCCATGGCAGGGAGTGCTAACAGAGGGCTTCTTCTGGATCCCTTCCCTTGCCGGCCCCACATCTATACATCCCTTCCCTCACACGTGCTCCCCTCCCCTAATCCGGCCCGCACCCCATGGCAGGGAGTGCTAACAGAGGGCTTCTTCCGGATCCCTTCCCTTGCCGCCCTGCTGTGTCATCAGCCCCATTCCTCTTTCAGCCTTCTCATTCCTCTCTTGCCCCCCTCCCATGTGCTCCCCTGCCCAATCACACATCACCCCATGGCAGGGAGTGCTAACAGAGGGCTTCTTCTGGATCCCCTCCCTCGCGGGCCCCACATCCATCGCTGCTCGCACCTCACCACCTCGTCCCCTCCATCCATACCCACGTGCTCCCCTCCCCAATCACACCTCACCCCATGGCAGGGAGTGCTAACAGAGGGCTTCTTCTGGATCCCTTCCCTTGCCGGCCCCACGTCCATTGCTGCTCGCGACAGCGGCTCTGGCATCTCGTGGCTCTTCCCTTTCATTGTGAGTCACAGCTCAATCAGTTCCTCGTGTTTTAGTTATTTCAAAAGCAGGTCGGGGCTGGCAGCGGCTCTGGCATCTCGTGGCTCTTCCCCTTCATTGTGAGTCACAGCTCAATCCGTTCCTCGTCTTTTAGATGTCTCAAAAGCAGCTCGGGGCTGGCAGCAGCTCAGGCACCTCCTGGCTCTCCCCCTTCATTGTGGCCTCTTGCTGTCCTTGCCTTGTTTGAGTTGCTACTTCGCTTGCCTTTCTTGGGCTGGTACTTGTCCTGCTTTGTTCGGGACGTGACTTCCCTTCTCCCTCATCACAAGTCGATGCTCTCTCGCTTATCCTCTGTACCTTGGTATGGTTTCAATTCGCCTTGTTCGCTGTAGTACCTTTTATTCTCAGTGTGTGTTTTAATCCGCCAGGGTAGGACATTTTCTTTCCCCTTCGCCTTTTCTGTCCTTGGACTCCAACCCACAGCACGTGTGGAACCCCACTGCTTGGGTAAGAGGCGATGGGGCTGTATCTGGTGCTGCATAGGAAAATAGTTTAGTGCCCAGCACTCAACCAAGAAACAAAAGCCCAGTGCGACTGTATCTGGTGTTGCCACTGCTGCTCCTCCCCTCACTTCCCTTTGTCGCTCGCTATAAATTTACCCCATTCTTCTCTGCCTACTCTTCCCCTCGCCTTTCCTTCCTCCCTATGCCTCCTTCCTCCTCAGGATGGGTTTCCACCGCTCGGTTGGGGGGCGAGCTGCTTACCTGGTGCTGCCAGTGCTGCCCCTCCCGTTATTCCTCATTTTCCTCCCTATTCTGTGTTTCCCTGTTCGTTCTCTCCTTGTTGTTCTCTCCCCCTCAGGACGGGGTCCCACCGCTCGGGTGGGGGGCGACAGCAGCGTACCTGGTGCTGCCGGTGCTGCTGGTGGCGTCTCAGTTCTATGCCATGCAGATCATGCAGCCTCCTCAGAGCGACGTGAGTGTGATTAGGGTTTGGTGTGTCTGTGTGTCGGCATCTGGTGCCACTGTGTGTTGGCGTCTGGAGTGTGCCGGTGCTGCTGTTGGCGTCTCAGTTCTATGCCATGCAGATCATGCAGCCGCCTCAGAGCGACGTGAGTGTTGGTAGCGTGTGATGGAGTGTGACAGTGCATGGAGTGCCAGTCAGTTCAGTTCTACGCCATGCAGATCATGCAGCCGCCTCAGAGCGATGTGAGTGTGGTTAGAGTGTATGTGTTGATGACGTGTGGGTTGCATTGAGGGGTGTGGAGTGCCAACCAGTCAGTTTTACACCATGCAGACCATGCAGGCCCCTCGTGTGCTACAATATACTCCCTTCCTTCCTCTCCTACTTTTCCTGCCTAATGTCCTCTGCCACTAATCCCCCCTCCCTCGCCCCCTTTTTCCCCCCCTGCGTGCCTCCTCCCCTCACCAGGACCCAGCACAGAAGAACACGCAAGTGATTCTCAAGTTCCTGCCTCTCATGCGCTCCAACTCACTCTTTCCTTTCCTCTCCTTCTCCTGACTGTTTTCTTCTGCCACTACCCCTCGCCCCAACTCCCCCCCCCCTCGTCCCTCCTATCACCAGGACCCAGCACAGAAGAACACGCAAGTGATTCTCAAGTTCCTGCCGCTCATGATTGGCTGGTTCTCCCTATCAGTCCCCTCCGGTCTCTCCCTTTACTGGTAACGTCACCACCAACCGTGTAGGGTTACCACCATGGCTCTCCATTTACTGGTTATGTTATCATGTAATGTTACCACCATCATATCTCTCCCTCTCTGCCCCATCCATCCTTTCCCTTGTCTACTAGAGCTACAAGTAGTTTTCCATTCTATTTTTTGTTGGGGACTAGCCTGTCAACTTATAAACCTACTCCCCCCTCACCCCCCACCGTCCGCTCAACCCCCAACTCATTCCTCCCCCTCCCGCACACATCTTCCGCCCCCCAGGTTCACCAACAACCTGCTGAGCACGGGTCAGACCATCTACCTTCGTAAGATGGGAGGCGCCACCCCCAAGGTGGCAGCTGGGGGAGGTGACATCATCGACGTGGGGCAGGCCAAGCGCTCCTCCGCCGCCTCCGCAGTCATTGCCACAGAACAGGACAAGGAGAAGCTGCGCGGTGAACAGTTCCGCAAGCAGAAGGAGACGGACGCCGCCCGCCGGTCGGCCAAGCGGGCGGCGGAGGAGGCGGCACGGTCGGCGGAGGCCAAGGCAGAGAGGGAGAAGGCCAGGCTGGAGCAGCTGAGGGCGGAGATATCGGGGGAGGGGGAGGAGGAGGTGGCAGTGGTGGAAGCTGAGGTGAGTTCTCAACATATAAACCGCGTGTAATGAGCCGATTTTTTAGTCGACCTAAAAAAAAGGAGGGGGAGGAGGAGGAGGTGGCAGTGGAGGAAGCTGAGGTGAGCTGCTGTTGTGGGCTTTAAGTGTTTCTGAGAAGAAGTTTCTCTGTAGTTCATTCTTCTACAACGCATTTCACTCTGTTGGTTCCATGAGAGTATGTCCGATGACTGGTGGCATTACCTGTGGGGGTCTTGAATCGGTTTCCTTCCTCCTCCGATCCGACCTTTCACTCCTCTCCTCACACTTGCTTTCAACCCCCTCCTCTGCAGGTGGTTCCTGTGGCTGGGCAGAACGGAGCAGCAGCAGAGGAGTCCAAGGCCGTAACACCAAAAGCTGCGGCGGCGCCATCATCAGGAACGCCACGCCGCAGCCGTCGATCTCGTAGGACCCGGAAGGCGACCCCTGAGTAGGGTTCAGTTGTAGATGTTTGTTTTTCTAGCTGCTGTGGTTTTGTAGTCTAGAATTGATCAATGTGTGCTTGAATGGGCATGTTGTTAAAAATCAAGGTTCAAACACTACTGATTTGATTCATGACATTATGAGGGCGGGTCCAAAAAGTTGGTATGATGAGGTATTGTTGAACTGAACTGTATGGAATGCACTTGCACCAGAATTATGGGAGGTTAGATCGGTGCAGTCAGGTTAATCACGTAGTGCTTCGTTCGGATACAGAGATTTTGAGTGCGGGGTCTCAAGAGTCAACCTGGTGGTTGAACAAGCTTTAGGTTCGGTATAGGCTCGAAAGTCTCCCCAGTAGTCAGGTTCCCTCCAAACCTCGGCGCCTATTGGTCTGGCTGTTCCCGCAAGCTGCGGTCCTCCCTTCTGTGAGGGGTTGCGTTGTCGCTGCGGGACCAACGCACCCACAGCTGGCGCCAAACCTGATCCCCCTCGCAACGCGTCCCTGGAGCCCTGCGACAACATGGTCGGTTCGGGACAGTGTGATTCGGCAGTTGTACCAGACCTCATTGTCTGGTTCGCTTGGTAGGGCCTAGGCTCGGATCTGAGGCATCTGACAACAGCAGTGGTTGTGGCTTCACTAATCACCAACCACCAAACCTGTTCACGCGTTCCTTGTTCCGTTGCGGAAAACCTAACCCCCCATGCACCATGAACAGTTCGTAGAGATGGCTCCCTCCCCTACGATGGATGGTGGTTATGAATCTCATGTACAGTGCCTGGAACTCACCCAGAAATCACATGCCTCAGCCCAAACCTACATCACAGGCTGTGATACACGTGTTAGCTGTGTGTGGCACCCCTGAAACGCCATGGCTCATGGTTGAAAGTTCGCGACTCAGCACACATTCGATGACTCAACCGAGAAATAACTGTTTTTACCGTACTAGATCATGGTAAGCCGAATGAGAAAACCTGGTCAACCAAACCCGAACCTCTCTGTCACATCAGCCACGCCCTAACCGAGCCAGAAACTCTGGTTCGGCTCTTCGACTATTCACCAGTCTCCCAAACCTGCCCATCACCTCCCTCCCCTCACCTGCCATGGCCATGCTCGCAAATCTTTCTTAGTCAGCCATGGCCTCACCGCATCCCCCGCAAGCATGTGATCATCCAACCAACCCACCCATGCTTGCTGCACTCCACTCTCCCTCACATTCGCAAAACTATCGCCGCAACCCCAAACTCGCAGCTTCAAGAAATTTCTTCCAGCTGTGGTCAGGCTGCGTCGCTCGTCTTGGCCTTGCCTGTGTCATGTTACTCCTCCTCCACTCCAACCTTGTTTCTGAAAAGCTCTTCCATTTGCTCTCCTCCCTGATTACTGACGCACTTGCGCTGGCTCGTTTTCTGAGATGGCGGCCGCTGCTCTCTACTCGCTGGCTGTGTTCGCCATGGTTGTCGTTCACGAGTCAGCTCATCCTGTCATCAGCGAACTGCGTAACCTGGTCCTCGTCGCCTTCGTTTTCGCCAGAGCTCTTCTTGGTTTCGCAGCCGCGCTGATCTTCCGTGCCGCCCATTTGCCTTCATGTCATTCTGCCACGTGTCATTCGGCCACGTGTAATGGCACTTGCAACGTCAGGCCAACTTTTGAAGCCTTCCACGTCAGCTCGACAGATTCTCCTGTTGCCGAACCTTCCACGTCAGTCTCCAATCTTCCTAACTTGGATTCGCCGCCAGCTTTAAGCCAGCGGAAGGTTCAGACCAGCCATTGGGTCATTCGCCGCCGCTCACACTCGCTATTGTCACCGTTAGTGTCACGCCCGTCAGTGCGAGAGAACGCGACAGTAGGAGCGGATAAGAAATGGATAGCCGGTGGCGGACTGCGGTCCCGGCGGGCTAAGTTAGTGTCTCGCAATCTGGCGGAGGCGGCTTTATATCGCGTATTGCTGAGCTGTCAGGGGCAGGACAGGCGGAGACTGGGACTTGGGGTGAGGGGAAAACGAAAGTTCCGGGATGCTGGCGAAAGGGGAGTTGAAAGGGGGAGGTCGGGACGCGTGTTGGCGGAAGGTGAAGGGGAAGAAGTGAAGGGACGGAAAGCTCACAGGCATGGCAAGAACGGGAGATGGGGAAGCCAAGAGGGTTGTTTCGATGCAGTTGAGGCACCTTATAAGGGGGATGTGGAGGCGGAAAAAGTGCTTGGTAAGGATAAGGCAGGGTGGGGACACTCATGGGGGGAGCATTCGGGGGAGGATGAAAACAAAGAGGTGGTGAGTGTGGAGTTTCGGAGAGGAGGGGTGGAGGAGGAGGAGGCGGAGGAGGAAGAAGAGGAGGAGGGGGAGGAGGAGGCGACGCGAGGAGGGACGGTGATGCTGTTCGAGTCGCCGCTTGAAGCGGTTGCTGGGAATACAAGGGCATTGGAAACTGTCCGCAAGAGAACTGCGGTTAGAACGGCTTCACGTCGGAACTTAGTTACAAGTTTTGAGGCGCCTCAAAAGTCGGCTTCACGTCGGAAGTTAGTTACAAGCAAGGATGATTTTGGAGCGAAGGAGTCGTGCGAAGGGCTGCGCGACCCGTTATTGGCAGAGATTGGTTGTTATAACGCGGATGAGGCGGACCGCGAGGTGGGAAGCGCGGAGGTTGAGGGATCTTGGGATTGGTCGCCTTGCGTAGCGCAGCAGCTCCGCTTTCTCCCGGACTTGCGCGACGCGACTCCCCCGTACAGTCACGACAGCCAGGCGGAAACTCTATACAGTCACAACAGCTTAGAGAGAATGTCAACCCGTTATAAGAGCCACGAGTCGAGGGCGAGCAACGAGACGAGGGCGAGCAACGAGATGGGGCCACATGCATGGCGTCTACACTCCCACGACGGCAGCCATCCCCATGCCTCCTCCTGCCTGCCTTCTCGCGATCACAGCCTTTCCCATGCCCCGTCCTGCCCGCCCTCCCTCTCGTCTCGCGAACCCTCCCGCCGTCGTTCGCGCCGAACCTGCCAACGAGCCTCGGTACCAGCGTCGTCCGGGACCTCACTTGATGATGATTCACTTGTACGTAACGAGCAGGAGGTGGAGGAGAAGGAGGGGGAGAAGGAGGGAGAGGAGGACGGGGAGGAGGAAAGGGAGGAGGAGGAGAAGCAAGAGGACGATTTGACTGTCCTGCGATGCGCCCTAGAGCGCGAAATGGAGCTCTCTGATTCGCTGCGGCGCGAGGTGGAGCAGGAGCGGGCGGCTGCCGACAGCGCCGCCCAGGCGAGCATGGATCTGATTCACCAGCTGCAACAGGACAAAGCTGCCGCCCAGCGCGCGGCCGGCAGTGCCGCCCAGAGAGAGCGGATTTTGGAGCAGAAGGTGTTATCTGATAAAGAGGAAATGGGATTGATGAGAGATGTGCTAGAAGGGCAAGAGGAGGAGGTAGCGGTTTTAAGGGAAATGCTGGAGCAGAAACAGGAGGAGGTTAGGGTTTTAGAAGCTGAGTTGGCAGTGTGGAGAGGACATGTGGCGGAAGCTGATTTGCAGGGGGGAAAAGAGAGGGAGGAAGGTTCAGGGGAGGAACAATGGCTGGTGGGTGAAGGGGAAGGGGAAGGAGCGGCGGTAGCAGTATCAGAGAGACATGGTGGATCAATCTCAGGCGAACATACTTTTGATACGTCTCAAGAATTAGCTGTAGACGAACAGATTCTTGAAACTTCTCAAGAATCGGGCTTGAATGGGGAGGGGAGTTTGGAAGTAGGGATAGAAGGGGAAAGTTTTGGGGCGATGGAAGAAGAGGTGGAGGAGGGTCGTTCGAGGGTAGAAGGGGCAGAGGAGAGGGGGAATAGAGGGAGAGAGGAGGAGGAAGAGGAGGATGAGGAAGAGGAGGAAGAGGACGAGGACTCGGAGGAAGAGGAAGAGGAGGAAGAGGAAGAGGAAGAGGAGGAAGAGGAAGAGGAGGAAGAGGAGAAGGAGGAAGGGGGGAGTTTTGGGGATGAAGGGAGAGATGAGGAAGAAGTGGAAGGGGGGAATTTTGGGGATGGAGGGGAAGTGTAGTGAGGTGATGAAATGGAAGGATGAGTGGATGGAAGAATGACAGTGGATGGAGGGAACAAGATGAGGGGAGCCTTGTGTGTAGATATGTAGAGCATGCCCTATGGCTTGTAGTTTACTGTATAGGAGTTGATTTAGGCACTGTGTTGTGCAACAACTGTAGCTGTAGGTTCCATGTGATTCAAATTTGAAAGAGTCAATGGGAATACTCATCAGGCAATGTTGATGCTATAGTGCAGCATCCAATCAGTTGAATACGCTGTATATGCAGCATGGCATCAATACTGAAATAAACGATAATTGGATAATAAAATACTGTACAGAAATCATCTCCACTGACCATGGTTTAATGCCAAGTACCCGCTAAACAATCGTCCATTGGTACACCTAAGTTCATCTATAAGCCTATTCCAATTCGACCCAAGTGTACCGACGAAATAGTCGCAATGCGACGCTATAATGAGGTTGACAAAGCTGAGTCCCACCAGCACATCCGCACCCACAGCAGCCTCGTACTCGTGCATGGTCATTGCCCCCTCCTGCCTTGGGTTCTGTGTGAACAGGAAGGTCCAATCCCGGTGCTGCTCCTTTGCCTCCTCAACCACACTCTGGGAGCAGGGTAAGGGAGAGGGGGAACATAGAAGCATAGACCAGATGTGAAGCCAATTCAATAATGAATCCCGGTGCTGCTCCTTTGCCTCCTCCACCACACTCTGGGAGGGAGAGGGGAAGGGAGAGGGGTAACAGAGAAGCATAGACCAGATGTGAAGCCAATTCAATAATAAATCCCGGTGCTGCTCCTTTGCCTCTCCCACCACACTCTGGGAGCAGGGTAAGCGAGAGGGGTAACAGAGAAGCATAGACCAGATGTGAAGCCAATTCAATAATAAATCACGGTGCTGCTCCTTTGCCTCTTCCACCACACTCTGGGAGCAGGGTAAGGGAGAGGGGGAACATAGAAGCATAGACCAGATGTGAAGCCAATTCAATAATGAATCACGGTGCTGCTCCTTTGCCTCTTCCACCACACTCTGGGAGCAGGGTAAGGGAGAGGGGGAACATAGAAGCATAGACCAGATGTGAAGCCAATTCAATAATGAATCACGGTGCTGCTCCTTTGCCTCCTCCACCACACTCTGGGAGCAGGGTAAGGGAGAGGGGGAACATAGAAGCATAGACCAGATGTGAAGCCAATTCAATAATGAATCACGGTGCTGCTCCTTTGCCTCCTCCACCACACTCTGGGAGGAGGGAGAGCAAAACAAGAGGGGGAGGGAGAGCGGTAACAAGAGGGAGAGGGAGAGGGAATGGTGGGAGAGGGGTAACAGAGAGGAAGAGGGAATGGGGAAGCACGGTGAGGGAGGAAGCGAGGAAGAGAGGGAGGAAGTGAACCAAGCAGCTTTGTTATTCGTGCATACAAATCGCACCCACCCAACCAACCACCCACACACCCACGCACCTGCATCTCAGATCGTATTCCAACGCTGGGACACCATGCGAAGTTTGGACAATTTGAGAGTTTTCTCGTGCTGCATGCCTAACTTCCCCTAGTTCGACGTGACCTAGACACGATTCCGAAATTTGCAATTCTGAAGTATACACACGAAATTCTGAACGATTTCACTACACTACAGTTCACACGTGTCTGTGAGTTGAATAAGCGGGGCTGAGTGAGAACACCCAACAGATCGAGACTAGCTTACTTCTGACGCAAGTTTGGGTTGAGGAACCATCCAGCCTTTTAAACTATGGGGTAACATTCTATGTAGACCTTCATTCGAAAGCAAATGAAAAAACCAACCAGGTGTCCCAACTTCGAATGGTGTCCCTGCGTTGGAATACGCCCTCAGTGCTGAGCCATATGTGGTTCAGATTCGGCGCATTCCGCCTCATGTGCTGCGCAGCTGCCACAAACGCCCTCAGCAGCGGCAGCAGCACCGTTCTCTCACCCCTTTAACCACAGAGGAAGAGGCAGGCAAAGAGGCAGGCAGGCAGAGAAGCACCCACGCAACCAACCACCCACCGACCCACGCACCTGCATCTCAGTGCTGAGCCCTATGTGGTTCAGATTCGGCGCATTCCGCCTCATGTGCTGTGCCGCTGCCACAACTGCTCCCAGGGGCACCAGCACCGTTCTGTCACCCTTTATATTTCTGAAGTCCCCCCTTTACCACAGAGACAGAGACAGGCAGAGAAGAAAGCAACCCCTCTCAACCCCCCCCCCCACCCCCCCCCCACCCCCCACGCACCTGCATCTCAGTGCTGAGCCAGATGTGGTTCAGATTCGGTGCATTCCGCCTCATGTGCTGCGCCGCTGCCACAAACGCCCTCAGAGGCAGCAGGCGCATCGTACTGTCACCACAACTGTCCCTTCAACCACCCCCTTTACCACAGAGAGGTAAGCAGGCAGAGAGGCCAGCACCCACACACCCACGCACCTGCATTTCAGTGCTGAGCCAGATGTGGTTCAGGTTCGGTGCATTCCGCCTCATGTGCTGCGCCGCTGCCACAAACAAATGCTCCCAGGGGCAGCAGCACCGTTCTGTCACCCTTTATATATCTGAAGTCCCCCTTTTACCACAGAGACAGAGACAGGCAGAGAAGGAAGCACCCCCTCTCAACCCCCCCCCCCCCCACGCACCTGCATCTCAGTGCTGAGCCAGATGTGGTTCAGATTTGGCGCATTCCGCCTCATGTGCTGTGCCGCTGCCACAAACGCCCTCAGAGGCAGCAGGCGCATCTCCCCCGCCTTGTCGCCCTGCCTCACATGCACACTCACTATCGGCCGCGGCAGGTACGGCTCCTCAGATAACCCCGCCCAGGATACCACCTCCCCCTGCCCCGCCTCCCCTTGCCTCCCTTTTCCTTGCCCCCCCTCCCCCTCGCCTGCCTCCCCCGCCTCCCCCCTCCGTGCTAGGGTTGTGCAAGCAGGGGTGTAGAGGCGTCCGCTAGCTGCTGCTGCTGGGTTGAGCGGCCAAATGGAGGTCTCTAGGAGGGACGAGTCGAGAGAAGGTCTGAGCGACAGAGGATGCTGTATGTTGGTACTTCTGCTGCTGTCAGTGGCACTGACGGTGCTTCCTTCACGCTTGCCTTCACGGTTGGCTTCACGGTTGCCATTACCACTTCTGCTGTCTTCTTCCCCAGAGCTGTTACGACCGTCACCCTGGTTACCACCACCATCACCACCATTATCACCACCAGCACCGTTACCATCACCACCACTATCTCGATCGCCATCCTCACCATCAACACCGTCAGTCACCACCCCCCCATCCACATCAGCTAGAGCACCCAACCATGCTTCATCCATCCCCCCACCACCACCACCACCACTGCCATCCCCGCTGTTGCCCCCACTGCTGCTGCTCCCGCTGCTACCCCCCCGGAGAATCTCCAGAGCAGCGGATTTGGCAGCAGCAGCAGCGGTGAGGGAGAGCGCGACTCGGAAGCCGTATGTGTGGTGGCGGGCGGCGTTGGTGAGATGGCAGAGGTAGGCCGTGGGGGAGCGGAGGAAGAACCGTACGGATTGGCTTCGCCACCAGTGCACCTGATGGGGGGGATGGGTGGATGGGAGATGGGGCGAGGGGAGAACAGGAAGCAAGGGTAAGTGAGATGGCAGAGGTAGGCTGTCGGGGAGCGGAGGAAGAAGCGGACCGACTGGCTTCGCCACCAGTGCACCTGATGGGGTGGGGATGGGTGCGCACGGGGAGGGGAGAGGAGGAGAGGATGAGGGCGAGCGCGACTCTGAAGCCGTAGGTGTGTTTGGCGGGCGGCGTTGGTGAGAGATGGCAGATGTAGGCCGTTGGTCCCCTCACCACCGCTGCTGCTGCTTTTTCTAAGGCGCCTAAAAAAAATCCTCTCTACACGCGGACTTCATACGGAGAGAAATATTACAGTTTTGAGGCGCCTAAAAAATCGGGGTGGCTTAGTAGTCCCCTCACCACCGCTGCTGCTGCTCGCCTGCCTTCTTGAGCAGGCAGGCGGTGGCAAAAGCAGGCAGGAGCACAGTGACTTGCGGTGTTATCTGATTGGTCCGTTACCTTGAGCAGCTCATCTGACATGGCAGGAGAGCCTCCCACGTGGTGCACTGTGATTGGCCGGTCGTACCAGGGAGCACCCCAGAGACTGATGTGATTGGTGTGTGGTGGGGAGAGGAAAACCGAGGGGTGAGAGGGAAGAGGGGGAGGGGTGAAGGGAGGAAAAGGGGGAAACGGGGAAAAGCGGGGTTGTCAAGAGCCAGGTTAATGTTGGAATAGCCAGATTCCATAACTTCGAATACAAAACATGGATGTATGGCTGAGGTTGGCAGACAACGAACGAGCCCATGGCATGGCAGCTTCTCTCCCTCTGGGTGATTGGCAGCAAACGAGCCGGCTCGTTTGCTGCTGACATGGATCCTGGTTTGATGATGGTACACCAGGCAAATCTTACACGCAGGCAGCAATCCTACCTGGCAGCATCAGCCTGAAACTTGAATCGCAGAGGCCAGGGGAAGTTGGCGGCTATGAAATAAACGGGCTCATTTGAGGCGAGAGCGACCTTCATCTCCTCCAAGTTGCGCGGTGCATACGGTGCTCTCTTCTCCGCCACTGCCGCTGCCCCCGCGCGCTCACACTCGCTTTCTCTGCTACTCACCTGATTCCTGAGCCGCCTAGCCTCCTGAAGCACCTGAAACAGCAGCGATCCTACCTGGCAGCGTCAGCTTGGAATTTGAATCGCAGTGGCCAGGGGAAGTTGGCGGCGATGTAATAAACGGGCTCATTTGAGGCGAGAGCGACCTTCATCTCCTCCAAGTTGCGCGGTGCGTACGGTGCTCTCTTCTCCGCCACTGCTGCTGCCCCCGCGCGCTCACACTCGAGGGAGGAAATCGGGAGGAAGTAGCAGGCGAGGGAGGAAGGGTGGCCTGTGTCTGGGAGAGGTTGGATGAGAGGGGGGAGGAAAAAGGTGGGGTTGAGGTACAGTACATCATACGTAGGCACATAAGGCATGAGCAAACATGATGAGGAGTGGTGATAGGCAGCACAACACGGTCGAGGAGTGGTGATGCCAATGCCAAATCCCTGATGAAGAGTGATTCTCTGCCACTGCCACTGCTGCTGCACCCGTGCGCTCGCATTCGAGGGACGAGATGGGGAGGAAGGAAGTAGCAGGAGAGGGGGGAGGAGATGGGGAGGAAGGAAGTAGCAGGAGAGGGAGGACGAATAGCCCGTGTCTGGGAGAAAGGGGCAGGGGCGGGGGCATGGGTGAGCGATGTGATGTGGGTGATCGAAGTGGAAAGGGCGGCGAGGTAGAGTTGGTGAGGTGCACACATAGGCACTTAGGGCGTGAACGGACATGATAAGGAATGGTGATGAGGTAGCTAGCTAGCACACCATCGTCGAGGAATGGTGATGGCAATGCCAAATTCCTGCTAAAGCATCACCTTGTCATGCCATCGCCTCACCTTGGTAGGCCGAACGAACGGCGTGCTACAAACCCCAGGGAGCAAACTAGCTCAATCTGAGGACCAGATTAGATAGCAAGGAAAGGCAAAATGTTTACGGCTGCACATGGCCTTAACAAAAGGAGTCTCTAGCGTGGACCGCAATCACACGGGTGATTCACACCGTAGAAGTGGATACGGAGTTAAAAGACATGCGGAAGAATGTCAGGGGTGTTTGGAAGATGGGGAGGTGTTGGCATTGAGGATGAAAGGGGAAGAGGTGTCCTGCTGCTACTGATGGTGGCAGCTGATTTGCATCCATGCAGCGAGGCTGAGAGCAGCAGACATGATATGCAGCTGCACACCGATGGGTGCATGCTCTGCAGTTGGGGCTTAGGGGAGGGTAGCACATGCTACAGCTTCACACTCACCTCTGCAGGCAGCACATGCTACAGCTTCACACTCACCTCTGCAGGCAGCACATGCTACAGCTTCACACTCACCTCTGCAGGCAGCACATGCTACAGCTTCACACTCACCTCTGCAGGCAGCACATGCTACAGCTTCACACTCACCTCTGCAGGCAGCACATGCTACAGCTTCACACTCACCTCTGCAGGCAGCACATGCTACAGCTTCACACTCACCTCTGCAGGCAGCACATGCTACAGCTTCACACTCACCTCTGCAGGCAGCACATGCTACAGCTTCACACTCACCTCTGCAGGCAGCACATGCTACAGCTTCACACTCACCTCTGCAGGCAGCACATGCTACAGCTTCACACTCACCTCTGCAGGCAGCACATGCTACAGCTTCACACTCACCTCTGCAGGCAGCATGTGCGGCATGCTCAAAGCTCCCTGGCAGCACAGTGAGCACTCTATCATAGGCCACTGTGACACTGAGAGTGGTCGACATGATGTGCAGCTGCGCGCCAATGCCAAAGCCCTACCTTCAAGGCTTGGGCCAGCACACTCCACAGCCTCACACTCTCACCTCGGCAGGCAGCATGTGCAGCATGCTCGAAACTCCCTGGCATGTGCAGCATGCTCGAAACTCCCTGGCATGTGCAGCATGCTCGAAACTCCCTGGCCACGGCAAGGCTGAGGGCGGCAGAATGATGTGCATCTGCGCGCCAATGCCAAAGCCCAGGTTTCCACCCACCTCGGCAGCCCATGGATGGACTCACACTCACCTCGACAGGCAGCATGTGCAGCATGCTCAAAGCTCCCCGGCAAAACAGAGAGAATGCGATCATAGGCCACGGTAAGGCTGAGGGCGGCAGAATGATGTGCATCTGCGCGCCAATGCCAAAGCCCTGCACCCTCAGCCTGGAAGGACACATGCAGGACTCACTCACCTCTGCAAGCCGCATCAGCCGCATGCTCAAAGCTCCCGGGAAGTACAGTCAGAATGCGGTCATAGGCGACAGCAAGGCTGAGGGCGGCAGACATGATGTGCATCTGCGTGCCAATGCATACATGCATGTGCCACATGCTAAAACCGCATGGTACAGCCTCACCTCGGCAGGCAGCATGTGCGGCATGCTCAAAGCTCCCAGGCAGCACAGTGAGAATGCGGTCATAGGCCACGGCAAGGCTGAGGGCGGCGGACATGGTGTGCAGCTGCGCGCCAATGCCAAAGCCCATGTTTGCACCCACCTCTGCAAACCGCATGAGCGGCATGCTCAAAGCTCCCAGGAAGTACAGTGAGAATACGATCATAGGCCACAGCGAGACTCAAGGCGGCAGACATGATGTGCATCTGCGCGCCAATGCCAAAGCCCTGCACCGGCGGCCACGCCACCACCAGAAGCTTCCTCGCGCCTTCCCCCTCCCCCGAGCAGGAGCCGGGCGGCGGGAACTGGTGCCCCCAGAGGTCCGTCTGCACGACACGTGTCATCGCGAGACTGGCCGCGTCCGTGCCGCGAATCTGGGAAGACGGGGAAGGGGGGATGTGAGAGGAAATGCAAGAGGGCAGAGGAAGATGAGGAAGAGTGAGGAAATGAGCGGAAAGGAGTTGTTTTGGGGGAAGGGGAAAACGGGAGAGGAAAAAGGGGAAGGGGACAAGGGGGTGGACAAGAAAGCGCAGAAGGGAGGGGGGAGGGGAGGGGGGAGGGGAGGGCGTAAGGGAGGGGGAAAGGGAGGATAAAAGAAAGGGAGAAAGAAAGGGAGGGAGGGAGAGAGGATCGGAGCAGGTCCAGGGAAGAGAGGAGGAACGCGAGAAGGAAGAGGAGAGGAGGCCTGGCGGCGTCAATGTGAGTGTAATCAGCCAAATATTATGTTAAAAAAAAAATATGGGATTTGTAAAAAAAACTTGGTTAAGTCCCCCTCTCTCCGTCCTTCATCCCCCTTCCCGCATGCACGTCCCCCCCCCCCCCCCCCCCCTACTTCCCCTCCTTCTCACCCCCTACCCCACCCCTCCCTCCCCCTCCCCCTCCTCCTACCCCCTTCCCCCTGCCCTCCCCCTCCCCCACCTCCCCCTACACCAACCCAGGGAGGATCCGGCGACCAATCAGAGCAGTTGGACGGCCGCGCCCACGCGGGCATCTCCCCCGAGGGTCCGCGCATCTCCGCAGCCTCCCGCGCGCGCGTCAGCGCCGCGCAGTTCTCCATGTGCGGAGCCAGTGGAACACGCGCCCCGCGCCCGCCGCCGGAACCTCCGCCCGCTGACGCGCTCGAGGCGAAGCCCGGAGGCGGGCGGAGGGTTCGGGGGGGGAATAAAGGTGGCTGCGCGACGTGCGCGCGATCTGTGCTTATATCGGAGCCGCTGCTGGTGTAGTTCGTACGCGGTACGAGCCCGTACATGTAGGACCATGCCTGAGAGGGGGCGGAACGGGAAGGGGGGCAGAAGGGAGAAGTAAAGTAGTAAAGTGCCAACCCGTGCGACAGCCTGCGTCTCGCACTCTACAAACAGCGACGGCCTGCGGCTCGCAATATAAAAAGAGCGACGGCCTGCGACTCGCACCTTGAAGAGCGCGACGGCCTGCGCGTGTTGCGCTCCACCAGGGGCCACCGGATCGACGGGCCGCTGTCGCCCTCTCGGCCTGCCTCCTCGGCGAGCGTCGCAACGGATTGGCGAAAGAATCAGCGAAAGCAGAAGCAGAGAGAAGATCGGAAGTTTTGAAGATGCATGCGACATGCGTGATAGCCGGTAGGCGTGGCGACGACGCGTCACAGCTGCAGGGAAATGAAAGCGCGGCGATGGCGTGCTGCCAGCCATGCTTTTCTTGAGCGTTACACGCGGTGGCGCATCGATGCTAGAATTCCACGCAGTGGCTAGAGTTTGATATCTAGCATCTAATCAGAGACGATCCAAACAGCTGCCACCCAGCCACTGCATAGTGTACGTCAACGCCCCATGCGTATCTCAGAGGATTCGTGTCCGGCTCGCGTAAACATATCTGAAATGGTGTGCCGCGTTTAGCGGACGTTAGAAGGAAATAGGGCATTTACTTCGGAGGTTGGTGGATTGCTGGTCAGCGTACTCGTTTCGAGCGCGCTCAGTATGGCCCTAGGATAAGCGTATACATGTCTAATAAACTTCATTTGTACACCATCCCTTCCGTGATGCTCCCAGTTGTGCGATTGTTCAAAACGAGACCACTGATGTCCAATGTTCAAACCAACCAGACACGAGCCGCGGTCATGCATCTGCTCTGCTGCTGTCTGATTGTGTACTGTACAGTTCCGTTCTGCTGCTCTGTAGCACGCCCCTACGACTTGCTTGGGCTTCACTCCTTCCCGACCCCTTCCCATTCCCCTTCTTCCTTCACCCATTCCACTGACCCGCACTCTTCCACCCCCCTCCCCACTTCCACCCCAACAAACCCCCTCGTCCTCCCCAAGTGGTTTCAAATTTCTTCTGCTTCTAGGACCTGCACAAACACCAGACTGCAGCACATGCAAACTGCATCCAGTACACGGCAGAGCTTGTTTCAACAGGAAAGTGAGTACACTAGAAAATTATGTTCTGGTGTTTTTCCAATTTCGGTCATGGTACAGTAATTTAGCCATCTTGGCAGGTGAACTTTCATAATTTCTCCTCCTACAATACGCATCTGCACAGCACGGGAAGACCTGGACCGCGGTGAGCTCGGTCTGGGCGGCCACGAAAAATACAGTTGCGAAAACCACTCCAGCCGAAGCACCGGTTATCGTAAGGCCCAATCAACATACGACACGCTGGGAATATGGCAGGTCCTGGCTAGCGATTCGAATGCTGGCCGGGCTCTGGTGAAACCTCAGTTCTCAGATGTGGCGCCACGTGAGATGACGATGGCATGACCCAATCGACGGATGTAAAACGATATGCTTAGGTTCACGGACGTTCCAGACGAGCCTTCATTCCGAGAGCATAGCGAGATGGAAGCGGGAAACGCTTCATACTTTCCAGCCCTCGTTCCCTCCAAGCTCAAACCCTCTCGGGAACCCCACCATCCTCAACCTTCCCCCACACCTTCCCCCCTCACCCGTCCTTCCTCTCTGCTCCACGCGGAATTCCCTAGGTTTTCGCGCCAGAGGTTTGCGCTTTCGTGGTCATGCTGCAAGAACTTTCTCCCTAGAGGTTTCCCTCTCCTTCCATCCATTCCCCCTTCCTCCCATTCCCCGGATTTCAAACCCGTATGGTCCACCACTCTCCCCATTCAGCCCCTTTTGAAACAAGAGCCCCATTTTAACCCTAACACACAGTTTTAGAGTTCTAGCCAGGTTAGCCAATATATACGCTCGTGTCAGGCAGTGACGTAAAGAATGGCGACTATTATAGGGAGTCGTTCTGTTAGACCAGTAGTTAATCTTCCAGACACGAAGTCTTCATCGAGAAGCCGTCTTTCAGAAGTACGTATTAGGGTCGGAGGGTATTTGTTATTAGCGCTTAGTCCTTTTGAAGCATAAGTGTAATTGACTTATGGTTCTTCTTTCTGTGTTCAGTCACCTGGGAGCTGCCTTCCTTCTGGCGGATTTAACGGATTTTGCGGTTCTAAGCTGAAGCCGCCTTCCACCCAAGCCGCAAAACAACGGTCGTCGGGTCCCTTCTGCTGTTTTGGTAGGTTCCGTCTCGGCGACTGGCTTGAGTAGTTCGTTATTACAAGAATCACAACTGATATCGGATTGAAGTCGAATTAACAGTCACTTGAGTAGCCCCCTCGTCTCCGATATGACCTCGTTTCGACGTTCGACATTAACGTTTTGTGTGTTTTCCATTGTATTTCTCGTGCACAGCTAATGCTTCATGGATGGAAGACGACTTCGTGCCTCAACCTTCCTTCGCACACAGATTGTCGAGAGCATGGCAAGTCGTGTTTCCCACGCGAAGGAAAGGACCAAGGTACTTACCGTTGTTGCTCGTTTATTTGTAGGGTAATTATTTTCGTTCGTTCTCTCATCATCCGTCGTCGGTCATGCCATGCAGTGTTGCGGAGGTGGCGAAGGAGAGATTGCGTCTAGTGCTTTACAGCGACCGCGAGGAATTCCATCCCAGATTAAAGAAGAAGCTCTGCGGAGACATCGTGAACGCCATGGGTGATTTTTTGGACGTTGCTGTGGAGGACGAAGACGATGTGATTTTCAGAGTCACCAGGGACCCCGTGGTGGGCTCGATTTACAACGTCAGCGTGCCGGTGAAACGGGTGAAGCCAGCGCTTCAGAAAGCATCATAATCAATACTGGAATAGCCAGAAAGCGGAGTATGTTATCTACAGTTGTTTTTTTACAGTGGATGCGTGTGTCTTCTTGGCATGTTAGGAATACCTAGCCTCCAGGACGAACACACGGTTGAACCACTATTTTTCTGTTTTAGGCGTTCTTGAAACTGACACCTGACAAGGATGCAGGCTGTATAATGCTCCTTTATCGTTCCAATATAGATAAACATGTACTGTATATGTGAAGTTACGGGTGATTTTTCCAGAAGTTTGACTGCCTATACACACTTTGCTCAGTCTTCATCTGTTGCGTGGATCCACTCTGAGGTTTAACCCCTGTGGGATGCCTCAGTACTGGCCGAAACAATGCCGTGCGGTCAAGGTGGCAGAGTACTGTACTGAACAATATTCAATGTTTGGAACACAACCTGATACTGGTTAATGGGACAAGTAGCAGAAGCACAGGCATAATCATTCTCACCCACGAAACATTTTCATAAAATTGAGGGCAACTAAGACTGAGGGGATGAGCTTGCTGCTGCCTGCGAAGACGAGGCATGTGTGGCGAGTACACGTTGCACCTCCTCTTCTGACACTCCCACACCCTTGAATGCTGCTACAGCCGCCTCAAGAGACGATTCCCATCCCGCATCTGACAGCTTGAACTGATCAGTTATCATACAATGCACCAGACACAGCAGCCAGATAGAGGTGTGGGGAGTGAAGAGGGAAGGATGGGGGAGAGGGGGAGTGGAGGAGGGGGTGGAAGCGAAGGGGAGAAGGGAAGGAGGTGAGAGGATGAGGGCTAAATCACACCATTTATAGTGAACAAAAGACTTGGGAGGAATGGCAAGAGATTTTATCTGGCCGGCCTCACCTGGACCTGCGACTTGTCAAACACGCAATTGGCCAGCTGGAGGTTGACGTTCTGCCGGAATGCCGCCACGTCAGCGAGGAATGCATCCGGGTCTCCTGTGTGGTCATGCCCGTGGTCATGATTACATGCAGGCCCATGCTTGTGCACATGGTTGTCATGGTCATGATTGCATCCAGGACCGTGCTTGTGCTCCGGGTGGCCGTGCTTGGCAGTATGTGCCATACGCCCGGGCTCTTCCGCTCCATCCTGCTCCGTCTCAGAAGAGTTTTCCTCCTCAGCCTCTCCTTCTGCTGCTGCTGCTACTTCATGCTGCTTTACATGATCCTGCTCGATAGTGTCACATGCCTGTTGGGAAACGGGAAAGGATGGGACAAGAGACAAAAGGTGGGTTCTAGTCAACTCGAAATTCACGGCGTCACATGTCTATCAGAGAGAGGGGAAGTGTGCGGACAACGAAAGGTGCACTATACCATGGCGCATTGATCCTGCTTCAACAAGATAGCTCCGAATCAAGTTGCAGTAAATCAAAGGGCCTGAATAACTGCTTCAAGTAAACAAGCATAGCTTCGAGAGGGCCCAAAAAAAAAAAAAAAAAAAAAAAAAAAAAAAAAAAAAAACCGACAGCAGAGCAAGAAAAAAACAGCGTAGAATGGACTTGGAAAGAAGTATGTACCTTGACAGCAGCGCTGAAGTTCTCCTCTGCCTGAGCCAAACACTCCAGCACTCCTCTCATACGCTTCTTCCCCTCTCCCCCCTCATTCCCCTTCTCTCCCTCTCCCTTCTCCCTCTTCTCTCCCTTCTCCCCCTTCTCCCCCTTCTCTCCCTCCTCTCCATCTTCCACCTCCCCGCCCTCCTCCCCATCCAGCACTGCCAGAAACTCCTCCGCACGGGCCATCTCCACAAAGCACTGCCCCAGCGCCAGCAGCGCCTGCCAAGGGTAAGAAAGCACAGCAGTGAGAGGGATTTGAGCGAGTGAGTCTGCTCCCATGCCCCTCCCCCAACTCCTCTGCACGGGCCATCTCCACAAAGCACTGCCCCAGCGCCAGCAGCGCCTGTCCGGTTGGGTAACAATGGGAGGAGAATGGATGGAAGGGTGCAGGGGTGAGGCCGGATTAGAAAGAGGACATGTATGGACGAAGTCCCATCTCCACAAAGCACTGCCCCAGCGCCAACAGCGCCTGTCAGGACGGGAAAAGGTGGGAAGGGAATGAATGCAAGACTGCAGGAGTGAGGCAGCATCAGAAAGAGTACATGTGTGCACGGAGCCTTATCTCCTCAAAAGACTGCCTCAGCGCCAGCAGCGGCTGTCAGAATAGGGAGGGGAGGGATGCGAATGAGTGCAAGAGTGCACATGTGAGGTGTATGGAGTGCAGAGTGCATCAGAAAGAGAACATGTATGCGCGAATGAATGCAACAAGAGTGCACATGTGAGGGCGAATCAGAGAGAGATCGCGTATGAATGGAGTCCCATCCCCACAAAGCACTGCCCCAGCGCCACCAGCGCCTGTCAGGGAGGGGATTTGCATGGGAAAGCAGCACGCAGCGAGTGAGGGCACACCTCTAAGAAGCAGTACGTCAGTCACAGCAATCAAGTCAACCAGGTCAAGCATGTCAATTAAATCAACCAAGTCAACCAGGTCAACCAGGGCAACCAGGGCAACCAGGTCAACCAAGTCAACCAAGTCAACCAGGTCAATCAAGTCAACCAAGTCAACCAGGTCAACCAGGGCAACCAGGGCAACCAGGTCAACCAAGTCAACCAGGTCAACCACTCACATCTGGCAAGTTCGGCTGCACCGTCAGAGCAGCCTCATACTTCTCCCGAGCCTGCTCCAGCACCTCCCGAGCCGCCTCCACCTCCCCCAGCTTGGCTGCTCGCCTCTCTGGATCCCCCCTTATCTCTCTCAACGCCTCCTTCTCCTTCTCCGCCCTCCCCTTGTCCGCCTCCATCCCCACCTTCTCTGCTTCGTCACCCGTCTTGCCTGATTCAATGCCCCCTTCTTCTGCCTTCATTCCATCCTTCTCTGTGTTGCTAACCGCAGCAGTTGCTGCTGCAGCAGCGGTGGTGGTGTGAGCAGTTTCGGGAGCAGGTTTGAGCCCGAGCCTGCGCCGAGCCATCCAGACGTAGGTGTTGCCCCAATTCAGATGCGCCACTGCAGCCTGCTCGAAAGGGAAGAAAGGGGGGGGGGGGGGAGCAGAAGGGCAGAGACAAAAGGCATTGAGGTGTTGCCCCCGTTCAAATGCGCCACTGCTGCCTGCTCGTGGGGGTGGGGGGAGAGACGGGCAGAGAGTGAGACAGATAATGGGAATAAACCAGAGGGGGATGAAGATGGTTTTTACTCAATCACACGCACACTCACTCACTCACTCACTCACTCACTCACCATGCTCTGAAACTTGGCAGCCGCCTGCTGCAGCAACTCAGAAGCTTCCTCTGCCTCCACCGTCCCCTCCAGCGCCCTATTAACCGCTGCCACATCAGCATCGGCCAGGTCAAAGCTGGCGAGCGAATCAATGCCCAGCCGCTCCCTAAAAAGGTCGGCAAACTGAATAATCCACGAATCAACCAGAACCTCCTGTTGCGCCTCCTCCTCCTCCTCCTCCTCCCCTTCTTCCCCCTCTCCCCCCTCCTCCTCTTCCTCTCCCTCCTCCTCTCCCTCCTCTTCTGCTTCCCCCACATTTTCCCCGTCCCTCCCCACACTCACAGGGACCTCTATCTCCTCCTCTACCTCCTCCTCCTCTTCCACCTCCACCTCCTCCTCTCCCTCCTCCTCCACCTCCTCCCACTCCACCTCTGCCACGTCAGCATCGTCAGCAGGCACAGCTGGCGCCTGCGCCTGCTCTGATTGGCTGAGCGACGTCACATGCAGCCGCAGCACTGTGCTGACGATGCTGCTGCTGTTCTTTGCGCTGCTAGTGATGGTTACGGCGGGTGGTGCTACGGTGGCAGCAGTGGCAGAGGCAGTGGTGGTGGCAGTGGTAGCAGCGGTTGTTGTAGTGCTGCTACCATCACAGGGCAGCATGTCACTAGCCTCCTTGGCACCTGATTCTGCTTCCTTCACCGGCTCCAATTCACCCTCATCATTCCCCTGCTTCGACTGATCCTTTTTCTCGGTTTCCAGTTCCGCTTTTGACTCTGCAGAAGCACTCGCAGCAACAGGAGGAGCAACCGCCAATTCTTTTTTCCAAAGAGAAGCACCTTCGAGAGATGCAGCACCCAGAGAGGCAGCGAGAGCAGCCTGTGCGTCTGCTGCCGCAGCTGCAGCAGCAGCTGCTGCGGTGGCTGCTTCTCTTGCTGCTGCTGCCGCTGCCACCGCTGCCACTGCCACTGGTGACGATGCCACTCCTGCTGCTGTTTCTGCTGCTGCTCGTCCGATACTGAGTGCCGTGGCGATGTCTTCCTTGCATGTGATTGTAATGAGGTCGCCCTGGGAGATTGGGTTGCAAGGATGGCAATTGCAGCTAGTGTGACAATACGGGCGAGGCAAGCAAAGACGAACACAATGTATTCCAATTCGAAGAGTAACCTTGCAAGGTGAAGATAACTGCTCTTTTAGGATGGACCATATTTGCTATGCACTCTCGAAACTTCTCGCCTCGGCATCACCCTCACCCCAGAATCTGCCTCACCTCACAGTCAGTGTAATGCAGGAGCAAGGGCTTGCCGTTCAAATGGCTTTTGAGGGACCTCAATAGTCGCCTCAGAATTTTAGAGGCGCATCAAAATCACTCTCACCTCACAGTCAGTGTAGTGCAGGAGCAAGGGCTTGCCGTTCAAATGGGGGAAGCAAGCTCCCACGATTCTGTGCAGCTGCTGGAAGCTGCAGTCCGGGAAAGGTGAGAGGTGGGAAGAAGGGGCACACAGACACACACACGGGACGGGAGAGACTCGTGAAACATTGCATACGGGTTCCACTGCTTAACACAGGGAGAAGCAGCCGCCCACGATTCTGTGCAGCTGCTGGAAGCTGCAGTCGGGTGGAAAGGTGTGAGGCGTGCAGAGCAAAGGGAGGGAGCACATGCAGATGAGAGATATGGTAGCGACTGGTGAGATCTGACGCAGGGACTGTCCAACAAAACGGGAAGCAGGCGCCCACGATTCTGTGTAGCTGCTGGAACATGATTATTTGTGAACTCACCCACACCCCACAGGCATCTGAGCCAGCCTTGTGTCTCTGCCCGTCGCCAAAGTCACTTTGACTCGCACCGTCGGCACTCGCCTCTCCTCCCTCCGCATCCTCACCACCTTCTGCATCCTCTTCCTCACCACCTTCCTCCTCACTACCCTCTTCTCCTTCACCATCTCAACTCGCGCCTCCCCTCCTCCTCTTCCCCCTCTTCCTCCTCTTCCTCCTTCTCTCGCTCCCCTCTTTGACCCTACCTCCCCTTTTCTCCCAGCCTTCGTCTTTCCGTCTCCATTCTTTACTGCCGCCTCTGTCCCCGTTCCCTCCCTTGTTTCGGCTGCTGCCTGCTGCTTTCTGGGCGGCAGCTGCGGCATGTGGCTGATCCCGCCTCCCGAATCAGCACCCGAACCAAAAGCCAACCCAGAAGCTGAATCAGAAGCCGGAGCAGCAGCTGACCCAGAACCTGGAGCAGCAGCCAAATCAGCACCTAGTCCCTTGGTCGCGGTTGGAGGGGCAGAGGAGGAAGGCGGGACTTTGTTCTCAGGGGAAGGCTTCACTGCTTCTGCTTGGCTCGCAGTGGCGGGGTTGGGAGCAGAGGCGGGTGGGGATGGTGCAACAGAGGCGGTGGGAGCGGTGGGGATGGGTTGTGGGGTGGTGGTGAGCGATGAAGGCGTGGCGGTAGCAGTCGCGGCAGTGGGGGAGAGGGAGGAGGGCTGCTTGCTGGCAGGAGGGGCTTTCAGCTTCTGCAGCCGTTTTTTTAGCTCCCATGCGTCCTGATTGGTGGGTTCCGCCTGTTGGGCAGGGGATGGGGATGGGGATGGGGATGGGGATGGGGATGGGGATGGTAACAGGCGCACAGCAGACAGCACATGGGGTTGGGGGTAGGGTGGACAGAATGGTAAGGCAACGCCGCACACTGAACTAAAAGTGCAGATTCTGTGTGAGACAACTAAACGAACTGCGGTTGACATTTCACACGTCTCAGCGGCATGAAACACATCTAAACAAACTTTCGCTCGCAAGTGTGTAATATTCACGGTGTTCACATCACTGTGTTTGTACAACCATCTGCAAACAGCCTCCACGTCACCACGCGTGTATCTCGCGTCCACGTCAGCTTCTGCCTTATCAACGCGTCCACGTCAGCCTCGGCCTTATCCTTTCTGCCAGCGCGTCCAGCACCTTTGCCTTACCCCCCCTCCCTTACTCATCGCGTCGACATCAGCTTCTGCCTTATCCTCACCTTGATAATCACGTCCACGTCAGCCTCGGCCTTATCCTCTCCCCCAGCGCGTCGAGCGCCTTGGTCTTAGCACTCGCTCCCCTACCTGAACTACCATTCCTCACCTTAATAATCGCGTCCACGTCAGCCTCCGCCTTCTCCTACTCCCCGGCGCGTCGAGCGCCTTGGCCTTTACCCTCCCTCACCTTGATTGTAGGGCTCCTCACCTTGATGATAGCGTCCACGTCAGCCTCCGCCTTATCCTTCTCCCCCAGCGCATCCAGCGCCTTGGCCTTACCCCTCACCTTGATTATTGTTCCTCACCTTGACCATCGTTCCTTACCTTAATAATCGCGTCCACGTCAGCCTCCACCTTATCCTTCTCCCCCAGCGCGTCCAGCGCCTTGGCCTTTACCCTCCCTCACCTTGATTGTAGGGCTCCTCACCTTGATGATAGCGTCCACGTCAGCCTCCGCCTTGTCCTTCTCCCCCAGCGCGTCCAGCGCCTTGGCGCGGCGCAGCAGCGCGCGGCAGAAGCCCGGGTTGAGAGAAAGACTGGCGTCACACTCCGCCCTCACGCCCTCGTAGTCCACCGGGCGCATCTGCAGCAGACAGGCCGCACGGTTGCTGGAGAAGGAAAGGGCAGAAGGGGATGGGGGGAAGGGGGAGGGGGAGAAGGCCAGGGAGGGGTGAAGCAGCAGAAGCTTGGATTGAGAGAAAGACTGACGTCACACTCCGCCCTCACCCCTTCATAGTCCACCAGCCGCATCTGCAGCAGACAGGCCGCACGGACGCTGAAGAAGGAAGGGGCAGGGGTGAAGAAGCAGGGGAGAAGTAGGGTTGAAGGAGGAGCGAAAGAGGGTTGAAAGAGAGGCTGACGTTACACTCTGCCCTCACCTCACCTCACCCACTCGATGTTCGGGGGACAGGCGTCCCGGTTGCTGTGAAAGGAAGGGGCGAAACAGGGGTCAGTCAAGGGAAGAAGCAAAAGTGAACGGACAGGCCAAGTTCCAATTCGCGAGCTCGCACCACCACATGCTTGTGCACTGTAACATAGAGTATTCCTCAACTGTTGTGTCCAGAATTTAAACACAGCTGTGCACAACAACGGTGTATCGCGTATACAATACATTCACGCTTGTGCACTGTATATCGTGTTCAAGACTCACCTGTGAAGAATTGCCCTGTCGGCATGGCTGGCGGGCAGCAGCTTGATGGCCTTGCCGTATCGCTCCATGGCTGCTGCATATTCCCGCGCCTGGAAATGCTGGTTGCCCTCCGCCTTGAGCTCCATGGCGCGTGCGTGAAACACCTGCCAGGGGGGAGAAGCGAAGACACACGAGTGGGGAAGGCATGGCGCCTAAAAGACTGGACTGAGCTGCTGGTTGCCCTCCGCCTTGAGCTCCATGGCGCGTGCGTGAAACACCTGTTAGGGCGAGAAGACACAGGGTTGCGGTGGCGGTTCAGACAGGCCCGGCTGGAACCAGAATTGATCCTGTGTCACAGCTCGCCGCTTTGCTCGCACCTGACACTGCTTGTCGCCCTCCGCCTTGAGCTCCATGGCACGTGCACCAGGATTCCATGGCATGGAACACCTGCCCTGCCAGGGAGAGAAGACACAGGGTTTCAGTGGCGGTTCGGACACACTCTTAGCAGCCTGCGCTACAGCTCCTTGGTGCGCGCCCTGCCGGTTTTGAGGCAGGAGCGTAGCTTAGCTAATAATGTAATCCATGACATGTCCTCTCAGCTGTTGACGCTCTCTCGCGGAAAACCTGCAGTTGTGAACGTTGGTGTGGTTGCAAGCGAAGGTTGAGGCGTGTCAACGACAACTGAGGGAAGTCTTTTGAGGCTTTTGGGACACCGCGTAGCTGATGTGAATTAACAGTCCCAGCCACCCTTCACATCCAGGGCGCGCGCCCATTCCCCTTTTTCCCCTCCTCCCACCACTCCCCCCCGCTTTCTCCAGAGGGCACGCAGGGAGAACATGCAGGTTTGACAGTTTTGATGGCTGCGACGAGGTTCAGGGTTGAGGGCTTTGAGACACTGCTGAAACGGTCATCGGGAATTGAGTTCTGAAAACGTCTCAAAGCTAAAAAGACATCAAGAGGGACGTCAGATGCTGAGGCTTCCGTAACGAGAGGGAGCGACGGATATTGGGAGACCTTTTCTATTGTTAAGGTGTTGTTGGTGACTCACATCCTCGTCAGCGTCAGCAGCCTTAGAAGACGCCTTGGAAGCAGATCCAGCGGCTGGGGAAAATCCCATTTTCGCGGAAGATGCTGCTTTTGCTGACGGCACTGCATTTGAAGCCGCATTCGACGCCGCATTTGCCAACATCTTGGCGGAAATGCCATCGCCAGAAGCAGCAGCGGCACCGCCACCAACGGACGACCCTCCGACGGTCCCTGACGAAGCAACCGGAGCGGTTTTTTTAGCGGAAGTTGCGGCGAATTTCGCGGCAGCCGAGGGAGGGGTGGCTGACGGAATGGCTGCTGTTGACGGGCCATTCCGGGTGTCAGATGCTGTTGCCGCCGCTCCTGACGCTGCTGCTGCTCCTGCTGATGCTTCTGTTGCTGCTGCTGTTGCCGGCGCGGCCGCTGCTGATGCTGCAGTTGATTCGGGTGCTTTCCCTCCGCCACCTCCCTGCGGCCCTCCTTTGCTCTTCTTCTTCCTTCCTCCCTTACCACCTGCCATGATGTCCTGACACGCGACAACACACCCTCCGCTCAGCAATGGCAGAGCAAATTAAGACGCTTATGTAGACCAAACCTGGCCAGGCCCTCCCTCAAGCTGGTACCAATGGCGGCGGCAATTCTATCTGAACAGCCGTTTGGTTTGGCAAGGAATCAGCATCAGGCAGGTTTGGATGGTGCTGGGCTGGTTTTGGCTGGTTTTGGCTGGTTCAGCTGATGTTACCGTTGGGCTTGGCGCGAAATGGATAATGGATAACGTCGGCTCATTTGCCTTCGAGAATGTCGCTGAAAAGCTTGGCGACAGTCGCTGTAGCGTGTGGCGAACTACGCGATAGTGGGATATCTTCGCTGTACTTGATAGCGATAGCAGCATTTGTTTCGGCACTGTAACTCAACCCCCGATTCTTCGCTTGTGGGATGCCAGGTCATCAAACACACAGCTCGCAAGTCGGGTGGGACTGCTTTGGCGCTTCAACAGTAAGAGGTACACCAGAATCGAATGAATGAAGTACCAGACCTAACAGATAGGTCTAGAACATTCTGGAGCCCTGAGAAATCAATACTAATGTTTCCTAATTTACAACAGTTCCATAGCTACTCATTGACGAGCAGTTTCTAATTTCACCGCCATGATTTCTCTCTTCCGTTGCTCCAGCCCCTCGATCATACTTCTAAGATTAGCCAGAGCAGGGTGAAGAGGCGGACCTCCATTCGGATCCACATGGACAAACTTCCGCTGGAAACCAGCAGGGGTGAATCGGGTCTCAAACCTCACTCGCCCGTCCTTGAGAGCAAAGAGAGTGTGGTCTCTCCCCATGCCTACAAAATCCCCGGGGTAGAAGCGGGTTCCCCGCTGCCTCACAATAATGTTGCCAGCCACCACTCCCTGCCGACAACGCGTCAAGGAGACAGAAGGGAAACGGCGTATGTACAGGAGGAAGGGGCAAGGAAGAGAAAAAAAAGGGAGGGAGGGAGCTTTAGAAACACATTAAGGATAGAAATAATCTGACAGCAGACAAAAGACACACCGAGTGGTGATAGAGTCAGCAGATGGAGAGTGCAAACACACATCCCCTAACGAGTCACTTGTCTGCTAGACCTCTTCAACTCCAGGTGACTGCGTGAAAGTGGATTCTCTCTGAGACATCTCAGAACGATTTTACGTTTACGTGGCAAACACACATCCCCTCACCTGTCCGCCCGACTTCTTCACCCCCAGGTGCTTGGGCTGCGAGTCCCGGCCGTTCTGTGTGGACCCCATGGCCTTCTTCGTCGCACTGCGCTGCTGCACCAGCGACCATGCCCCTGCTGGTGAGGGAGCGTGCTGGGAAAACACCTCCCCGAGAGGCCCTGAGGAGCCTGCAGCTGGGAAAGTCCCAGCAGGCTGAAAGGCTTTGGTGATGCTGCTGAAGCTGATCCCCGCTACCTGTTGTGCTAGTCGGCGAGACATGATGGTGGATCTTGATGCGACCACTCTCTACCAAGAGCCTTCAACTGATTCCTTTCAGGGGTCGCGTAGTGCCTCACAGTCAGGTTCCCGCCAAGCGCTGCTGGTTGGCAGAGAAAGGGACAACGGCACAGGACAGGTGAATGAGCGTGACAGATGCCAGAGCGGTGGAGGTTAGCGTGGAAGAGGCACCTGCTTGACGAAATCGCAAACGCCGTAAGCTTCTAAGGCGAACGCTGAAAGATTGCGACAAGTGAGTAAGTAGGGTGCGAACGGGCTGACGAAGATATGGTGTAACAAAGCGCATCAATCAAACCTATTCGCGATTCGCCCACAGTTCGCGTCGGCCTTAGGGTTCGTCGCTGTGAGATCCTAATCCGCTCCTATCACACGAATCCAACAATAGGACTCTTTTCATCTCTCACCTCACTGAACGGTCGCGATGCGTCTGGTGCGTAGGCCGGCCAGCTTCTGACTGGCAGTACGTCCGCTTGCCCAAATGCGTCAGGGCCTGCGCTCTGGAATGATCAAGCACACGGCACAAAGGGGCGCGTTGCATTTGGCATATTTTGCTCAAAGTTCGAACGTACCGCTTTGCACGGTGACGTAACGTTTCTTAAATGTATTCTACCGTGTAAAACCTCTCTGAAAGATCGAATTCTGGCAAAAGTTCGGTAGGACATGTGGTGAACAACTGCGATCCTCGCATTTCCGTGTGTACGAGCCCCACTACGAACCTCAACCCCACACCTTGATTGGTTTCTGCGGTAAGCTGAGGTGGTAAAAGTATATGCGTCGGTACAATGCTGTAACTTGGGAATGACCTGTTGCGCTGAAACAGGATTCACTATTAGGTAGTTTAACATTCCATGATCGGTTTTACATGAAAGTACGTCCAATAATAAAAGGAAAACCAACCAAGCACTATGGCAAAATGCCTTCATTAATTATTAGTCCTACTACGGAGTCCTGCCTTTGATAGCCCAATCCCTTTCCTCAGAAATTCACCTCCTGTTAGTGAGGCAAGGAATCATGTACACAGAAGTGCCAGCCACATTACTCTCCCTCACACAAAGAAACCCTCCATGGGCTTTCCATCGAAACAATCAATAAGGGTTGCAAAGAACTCTCCATCCGCAACGTCCATGTCGCGGCCCATCATCTGATACCCGCCTGCAGGAGCAATAGGGTTTCCCTTGCCATCACCGGCGGGAAGCGCAGCTGCAGCTCCCTCAGCAGGTGTGATCGCCGTGGAGTCAGAGAGCTGGCAATCCGACTCATCCTCACCGTCCGTACCCACATCGCCCTGCTCACTCAGAAAGTGAGATTCAGCCTTCACAACATCGTTAACGGCTGGAAGGAGGACCGGATCCGAAGAATCATTTGGAGAATCGTCAACGTCTGCCGCGTTCTCCTCCGTTCTCTTCCGCTTTCCCGGTCCCTTCGCGTCTTCATCAGTCAGCCCGTTCGTAACAGCCGTGAGGGGAGACGACAGAGCTGATTCCTTCTCCGGCGATGACGGCTTGCTGCCTTGCGACAGAGTCGACCCCGCCGCTCCCGCGTTGCTTCCGCCACTGCAATCGTCCAGCTCTTTCCGCAGCCGCTTAAGCTCGCGTTCCAGATTCACGTTCTGCTCCTGGAAGCGACGGATCTTGTCGGTTGCCTCGGTCAGCCGTCGCTGCACTGCAGCATTTTCCATCTTGAGCTTGGCAGACTGGATCTCGAGCTCCTCCAGCCGCACCTGACGGCGCTGGCGCGATCTCTTCGCGGAAGCGCGATTCGACATCATTCTGCACAAAAAAGAACAGGCAAGCTCAATCGCGTGTCGGAACCGAAAGTAACACGGCTACAAGCGGATGGCTATCATGGACTGAGACATTGAGGTAGCGAACTGCGTGGCAAGGTAATCTTACCGCTTGTACTTCTTCTCATCCATTTCTTCCTCATCCTCCTCCCCGTGCGGATCCATCTCAGGATTGACTCCCCACGCGAATCCAGGCGCAGACGCGCTCTGAACTGGACGCGGAGCGATGTTGGCTGCTCCCGTAGACTTCGCCCAAGCCTCCAGGCTCCCTGCAGGAACGGCCTGCTGCTGCCAGGCGGGGACCATAGATCCTTGAAACTGCTTTTGCAGCTCTTCTTGAGAGCCAACTTGGAGAAGTCCCTTCGCGGGATTCCATGCCGTAGACTGAGCTTGTGCGAGCTGTTGTTGCATTCGCAGCTGTTGCTGTTGCTGCTGCTGTTGCTGAAGGAGCTGCAGTTGCTGTTTCTGCTGAAGCATCTGCAGCTGCTGCTGAAGCTGCTGCTGCTGCTGCTGCTGAGCTGCTGCTTGGTGGAGTTGCGAGTTCGTCATTGTGGGAAAAAACTGACCGTGCTGCTGAAGCCTGCGAAGAGAGCAGGTGAGGATAGTAAGAGCCGCGAACTCTGGAAGAACCGAGATACACACACACTGGAGAACGATAAAAAGAAGGAACCTAACTTCCAAGAATGAAAGCAAACTCACTGTGCGGCAGTGAAAGTGGCTTTAGGCTCCTCGTGAGCCGCCTGAAAGCGTCCATTCGGGAGGCCTGTTGCTCCAAGCATCCCGTTCCACGCCCAAGTCTGAGCGTTTGAATTATTGACTGCTCCAGCAGCCTTCAGAGCATGTCCTGGTATTTCAGCGGCGAAGTTCGCTCCTGAAGTTCCAGCTCCCGCAGGAACTCCGGATTCCGGTGGACGACACATTTGCTAGCTTCGTAAGTCTTACGCCGAAAGATAGCTAGACTTGGAAAGCAGTCGATTTCAGGAATGACAGTGCAAGGAAAAGTTCAGTAGACTAAATAACCAAAGTTGAGTCAGATGGTTTTAGGTAGGATACTGGAACTGAGTTTGAACCGGTGTGAGGTTGGCAAATAATACCTGGGTGAATGCGGAAGGCGGGGGAAACGTTAGAGGGGAAGGGGAAGGAGGGGAGGGGAGGGGAGCGTGTGTGCCAGACTGCCAGTGTACACTGGGACGGTGAACGGGGACGGGAAGGTGTTGGGGGAGCTGCGGAGATGGAAGCGGAGCCGTGGTCAAGTGACACTGCTCAATCGGGGATGGTTGCCCGAGGCGGGGAGGGGTGTGTGGAGGCGTTGCGGGGAGAGATGGTTGGAAGGATGCTGCTGAGGTGTTCCAGTTCGCAGTTTTCGGGTGAGGTTGTGGTGATTGGACACAGCTACTTGGCAGGGCAATGCTGCATTTGAACATGGCGGTGCACAACTGTCCAGTTCTGCACGAGCAGGAATTCGAACTGGGCTGCCCGTGAGTGGAATCCTGTACATTACGAAACCAGAACATCCTCTAAAAAACATTGGCCAATTATCAGGCTGCTGATGTGTTGATCAGAGAGTGGCCCAACACCCATATCAAAGCGGGCCGAATTGGGTGATACACGCGCTTGGACCACGACGAGGGGCGCTCGCAAGTATCTGACACCAGCGGCAAGATTGACAACCTTGGGGCAGATCTTTCTGGACTGGACATGGCTGGATGGACGATGCCCAAGCGTGGATTCACTCGCCCAGCTTCAAAGAATCTGCTCGTAGTGCTGTAAAACATCACCCGAGTTATTAGGAGGGTAGTGTGTAACTCCGTAAGGAGTAACACAAATGTAAATCCCGACGCTCACTCCTTCCAACCTTCCCCTTCGAGCAAGGACAACACTGTACTCCTATAAGTACGAGGTACTAAATTTACAGGGTAGCTCATTTATATTATTGTATGTGTACAATTTCCCCCCCCCGTTCTTTTTAGGCACCTCCTGCCATCACCCGTCCGGCTGCATCACCAACACTCCCCACTCCACTCCCACATTTGGGCACTGACTGACCTCATCATTTCGCGTGCGCTGACAAGGACGCAAGTGTCACAGGTGCCCTGCCCCCATTTCCTCCTCATTTCTCAAGGAAGCTGACGCTGAACAAGTTGAAGGAGTCTGTCCAGCAAATCCGGGATATTTGATCGTACGCGTGGAGATCAACAGTCAAATACTGCAGGAAGAAAGGAGGAAGCTGCTAGAGCACTGTGCGTCAATGAGAAAAGGCAAACTCCACCTCATCAAGCGTGTGGAAGGACAAAAAGTATCTTGTAAAGACACGAGCCGTGACGCAGTCAGCACCGCTTTTGATTGGGATCTGTACCTTTTCTTCAGATATTATGATCCGAGCTGGAACTACGACGACAACTCATGCCACTCGCCTTGATACTTCAATGAAAAGGGAGACTTTCCCAATATCTGATCATATAGTACAGCAAAATCCTGTGTGACTCTCCCCACACCTTCCTAAAGTCTAGTGAACTTTAAAACTGAATAACCTTATTGTCTATTATATTAGGGTAGTTGTTCCAATAACCAAAGCGCATCAACATGATACCTGCTTCAAATCAAGAACCTCAGTTGTGCTACATGATTCCTTGAATCCTAATGAGTCTCATCGTCTCTTTATGCAGAGCGCAAAAACATTGGTCCGTCAACGTCTTGAGAATCAAATTACGACGTTACGCACATCATGTCGTAATCTACCTGTTGCGAATATGATTGTGTGTTTTTATTAAAGTACACTGTTCGAAGTGTGCTAACGAACCTCGCCATAGCGAGGGTGTTGACTCAAGCACCGAGCTACAGGGGCGCAACCGCGTACAGCAGATGCAACCCGCGTGGCAGTTGAAGGGTCGAATTGGGCAGGAGGCATCGTCTACAAAACGCGAAACTGACCTTCGGGGCGCGGCAGGATACCGCGCCCTTGCCGAAGCTGAAAAGTCTCGCCAACGCGACTGTAACAAGGCAACTGTATAACAGTTGCGCCTTGGTAACCGTTTGCTCTATGCGTTTGCTATATAACAGAATGTAATGCCTTGCTATTATTACACAATACTCATCCTTGTGTCCGGCCTATCCTCGGCCGCCGCTCTGGCACCAAGTTACAAGCCACGAGAGCTACCTCTGAGTGACCATTTCCCCGCCGTAGGGACGTCGTTAATTCCTAGAGTATTTCCGCTACTCTAGCGACCTCTTAATTTCAACACTACCGTATTGCCAATCTTACTAATGTGCAATACTTAATAGTATATACGGTACCGTAAGCCCCCGGATATAAGCGCATGCCTATGATAAGCGCCGGCGTTTATAAAAGCTTATGGCGCTTATATCCGGTCCTCGATTAGAAGCCCACCCCTAATGGCTTACGGATTATAAGCGCCACCATCTCTTTTTTGGGTTGCGTAGCAACCTTATACATTTGTTTTCACTTTTCGGTTGACTGGTGTGAACAGTGATTTTCCCCCATCAATTTTGGAAGAAATCAATGTTTACTTCAGTTCCACGAAATGTGAAACCAAATGTATCCAATTATTCCAAAATCGTCGATAAGTACGGCGAATTGAAGAATTGGACAAGCACTCAAACACATATACCACACAAATGACCACACAAGGACTTGCACAGAATCCACAATGCATGTTTTGAGGTGAATACTGAATGCATCAATGCTACAACACTGATTGATATGGTACGGAAGAGGCGAGCAAAGCTGCCCCACCGACAATCACAATCCCAGTTCCATACACGAGGCATATAGCACCATACCCCGAAACAAACACAGACGGGTAACACGCAAACTTGTGCAAAAACAGATGACAATTATTGTGAATGCTTCGAAGCAAATGCTAAATGCATCAATGCTGCAACTGTGATATGAAGTTTTTTGAAAGTGTGTAACACTTTCTAAAAATGTATATTTCGAAAGCGAAGCTGCTTGTAATGCAGCAATGGCAACGGCGAAGTGCTCTACGCTCTTCGCCAACTATATAGCAGGGGGTGGAGGCCATTTGGCCTCCACCCACGTCTTCGTTTGAAATTTCGAATGTCTTATTTCATTCTCGTCCGACGACTTGGCGCTTCCCGTTTTCCTCAGTTTCTCACTTCTCTCATAAAATAGTAGGCATCAACTCAATTGACATGGCACAACGTGTTTCAGAAATGACTTGCGGGCGCACCCGTCCGCACAATAGGCGCGCTTGTTGGGGCTAATAAAGCGACAGCGCCACTGGCGCACGTGGCGACGAAATCGCCACAAGCGCGCGTGGCGACGAAATCGCCACAGGCGCGCGTGGCGACGAAACCGCCACAGGCGCGCGTGGCGAAGCAATCGCCACAGGCGCTCGTGGCGACGAAATCGCCACAGGCGCGCGTGGCGACGAAAACGCCTCAGGCGGGCGTGGCGACGAAAACGCCACAGGCGCGCGTGGCGAAATCGCCAGTGGCGCACGTGGCGTAAAAAATGCCAGCGGCGCAAGTGGCGCCAGTGGCGCTCATGGCGCCGAAATGGTCAAAATCGCCACTGGCGCACGTGGCTACGACATCGCCAGTGGCGTGCAATAACCAGGGGCTCGTCCAGCGGCAGTCGGCACCAGCAGGCTGGCGAAATCTCCAGAGACAAACTGGCGTGACATATGCTCTTCTGCTGCTGACATTGTCAGCAGATAACTTATTACCGTGCATATGTTTCCACCTGTTCTTCGTACGTATCTTCGATTTTTGTTTGTCTTCGTTTTTCTCTCGTGTTATTTATTACCTCTGGTCGCAGTAAATCGGTGCGAGGCAACTACCATAGCTTTGGGTCGCCATGAGAGACCATCGGCGAAGAAAGACTGCGGCAAACAATTGGCACAACCCCATGCGCTCCCGTGTGGTGCTGGCCAGCGAGCTCCCCAGGGGGGAGGAGGACCGGTGGGTCCTGTGCGGTGCTGGCCAGCGAGCTCCCCAGGGGGGAGGAGGACCGGTGGGTCCTGTGCGGTGCTGGCCAGCGAGCTCCCCAGGGGGGAGGAGGACCGGTGGGTCCTGTGCGGTGCTGGCCAGCGAGCTCCCCAGGGGGGAGGAGGACCGGTGGGTCCTGTGCGGTGCTGGCCAGCGAGCTCCCCAGTGGGGAGGAGGACCGGTGGGTCCTGTGCGGTGCTGGCCAGCGAGCTCCCCAGGGGGGAGGAGGACCGGTGGGTCCTGTGCGGTGCTGGCCAGCGAGCTCCCCAGGGGGGAGGAGGACCGGTGGGTCCTGTGCGGTGCTGGCCAGCGAGCTCCCCAGGGGGGAGGAGGACCGGTGGGTCCTGTGCGGTGCTGGCCAGCGAGCTCCCCAGGGGGGAGGAGGACCGGTGGGTCCTGTGCGGTGCTGGCCAGCGAGCTCCCCAGGGGGGAGGAGGACCGGTGGGTCCTGTGCGGTGCTGGCCAGCGAGCTCCCTAGGGGGGAGGAGGACCGGTGGGTCCTGTGCGGTGCTGGCCAGCGAGCTCCCCAGGGGGGAGGAGGACCGGTGGGCCCTGTGCGGTGCTGGCCAGCGAGCTCCCCAGGGGGGAGGAGGACCGGTGGGTCCTGTGCGGTGCTGGCCAGCGAGCACCCCAGGGGGGAGGAGGACCGTTGGGTCCCTTTCTGGCCTGTGGGCCATTTGTAGGGTAGATTCATGGTTGTGCAATTTAGTTACACTTCTCACACACCTTAGGCTTTGAAAGCCTTCAATTGCAAGGTCCGGATGCGGTCACACTTGAGTTGGTTGATTGAACAATGTTGTGGTGAGTTTGAAATGGTGCTCAAGTCTAGCAGATCAAAAAAAAAAAAAAAAATGCACACACATACAAAGGGCTCAAACGCCGGCAGATTTACCGTATCCGAATACAGATGCATGCACTCTTCGTAATGTGAGCACGGTTGTGACTGCTACAAGGGTTGGGCTCCTACAAGCATCACATCCATCATCACACAAAACACCAATGCCCGTTACCCGAGTCCTCCTATACTGCTTGCGAGTTTGTGTTCGAAGCTCACGTGTCAGCCGACTCTCATAAATCAACATTACTGTGCTACACTCGGGGCAACACTTCATCCAAGGCAACAGCAGAGAATACAGCATCACCATCAACATCGGTGCCAGCCTCTCCTTCGTGCGTGATTGGACCTCTACCGACATGTCATCGCATAAGCCACAAACAACCTTTACCATCTCGTTAGCATGACCCCGTCTCATGTCTCAGAAGACCCATTTGAAACGAAGCTCGTTGCCATTGCAAACACAAGAAAGCAAGCTTTCTAAATTGATATGGTACGGAAGAGGCGAGCAAAGCTGCCCCACCGACGATCACAACCCCAGTTGCATACACGAGTCACTTAGCACCGTACCCCGAAACAGACACGAACACTTACACGCGTATGGACATGTACGCACACATACATATACAGCCTCACACATACACAGACGCACACAAACAAGCAAAAAAAACATACTGCTAATAAACATGCAAGTATAACGAATGAAGTGCAGCCATGTATAAATCATCGCTAACCTGTCACCCTCCCTCCCTCCCTCCCTCCCTCCCTCCCTCCCTCCCTCCCTCCCTCCCTCCCTCCCTCCCTCCCTCCCTCCCTCCCTCCCTCCCTCCCTCCCTCCCTCCCTCCCTCCCTCCCTCCCTCCCTCCCTCCCTCCCTCCCTCCCTCCCTCCCTCCCTCCCTCCCTCCCTCCCTCCCTCCTCCCTCCCTCCCTCCCTCCCTCCCTCCCTCCCTCCCTCCCTCCCTCCCTCCCTCCCTCCCTCCCTCCCTCCCTCCCTCCCTCCCTCCCTCCCTCCCCTCCCTCCCTCCCTCCCTCCCTCCCTCCCTCCCTCCCTCCCTCCCTCCCTCCCTCCCTCCCTCCCTCCCTCCCTCCCTCCCTCCCTCCCTCCCTCCCTCCCTCCCTCCCTCCCTCCCTCCCTCCCTCCCTCCCTCCCACCCTCCCTCCCTCCCTCCCTCCCTCCCTCCCTCCCTCCCTCCCTCCCTCCCTCCCTCCCTCCCTCCCTCCCTCCCTCCCCTCCCTCCCACCCTCCCTCCCTCCCTCCCTCCCTCCCTCCCTCCCTCCCTCCCTCCCTCCCTCCCTCCCTCCCTCCCTCCCTCCCTCCCTCCCTCCCTCCCTCCCTCCCTCCCCTCCCTCATCTCCCTATCCCCCATCCCTTCTCTCTGCAGAAAACAAAGGCTGCAGCTTGAACTCCCTGCACAGGAAAAGGAAAAACAGCAAATGCGACTCATTTCCTGCACAAACAAAAACAAAAGCAGAGAATACAACTTTGTATGAGTTGCACAGGAAAATAAAACCATAGAATGCTGCTCACACGCTGCACGAGAAACATGATTTCAATGCACAAGAAACAAAACCAGCGCCATATAAATTGACGATGAATAATGCAATATACAAAGAAATGATGAGTGGTGAAAAACAACCAAAATTGACATCTCACAAGATGAATTGATAGTAAATATTGTGGCACCACACATACCCCACCAAAATGCATGCAATACCTTGCAGCCACCCTTGCATTCACTTTCACATTCACCCTCGTACTCATGCTCGCACTCACTCTCGCACTCACTTTCCCACCCACTCACGCACACTCAACTTTTCTTAGCGAACACTCAATCCCTAGCACTAACCCTTGCTCTCATGCTCGCGCTCACTCTTGCACATGGACACACAATTGCACGAACCCTCGCACGCACCCCTAACTCACCATTGCACTCACCGTCAGACTCACCCTCATACTCACTCTCGCATCCACTCTCGCATCCACTCTCGCACCCACTCTCACACCCACCCTCACACTCACTTTCGCACTCACCTTCACACTCATGCATGCACTCACGCTTCCAATCATACTTGCACTCGCGTTCGCACTCACCACTGCAATCACATCCACACCATTTCACCAAACCTCACACTCACACACACACACACACCCACACTCGCACTCACCCATGAACTCGCCCTCTCAATCACCCTCACGAGGGACGAGCACGAGTATAGAATATGAAAAAGCAAGAGTTTTTTTCACACACTCTCACGCGCACTCTCACGCGCTCTCTCACGCGCTCTCTCACGCGCGCTCTCACGCGCTCTCTCACGCGCACCCTCACGCGCACTCTTAGGCACACTCTCATTCGCTCTCTCTCACATGCGCCCTCACGCACTCTCACGCACATTCTCTCTCTTTTGCGCTCCCTCACGCGCTCTCTCACGCGCTCTCTCACGCGTTCTCTCGCGCGCTCCCTCACGCACTCTCTCGGCGCTCTCTCACGCGCTCTCTCACGCGCTCCCTCACGCGCTCTCTCACGCGCTCTCTCACGCGCTCTCTCACGCGCTCTCTCACGCACACCCTCATGCGCACTCTCAGGCACACTCTCACGCACTACCTCTTGCGCTCACTCTCTCGCACTCTCACGCTCATTCTGTCTCTCACGCGCTCTCTCACGCGCTCTCTCATGCGCACCCTCACGCGCTCTCTCACGCGCTCTCTCACGCGCTCTCTCACGCGCTCTCTCACGCGCTCTCTCACTCGCACTCTCACGCACTCTCTCACGTGCTCTCTCTCACGCACTCACTCACGCGCCCTCTCATGCGCTCTCTCACACGCTCTCTCACGCGGTCTCTCACTCGCACTCTCACTCGCACTCTCACGCGCTCTCTCACGTGCTCTCTCTCACGCACTCACTCACGTGCCCTCTCATGTGCTCGCTCACGCGCTCTCTCACGCGCACTCTCACGCGCACTCTCACGCGCACTCTCACGCGCACTCTCACGCGCACTCTCACGCGCTCTCTCACGCGCTCTCTCTCACGCACTCACTCACGCGCTCTCTCACGCGCTCTCTCACGCGCTCTCTCACGCGCTCTCTCACGCGCACCCTCACGCGCACTCTCAGGCACACTCTCACGCGCTCTCTCTCTCGCGCTCTCTCTTTCGCACTCTCACGCGCATTCTCTCTCTCACGCGCTCTCTGACGCGCTCTCTCATGCGCACCCTCACGCGCTCTCTCGCGCGCTCCGTCTCTCCCCTTCTTCAAATGAAAGTGTCATGCAAGAGGAGACCAATTGACACACAAAATGCAGGAAGAGAGAAAAAAATACAACAAAAAGGAAATTTCAGAGGGGGGAGGGAGGATGAAAGGAGCGGGAACGCACCGGGAACGCACCTGATAACCACGGTGCCTCAGAAAACAATCCCCGCTCGCGCTTGAGCACCAACCCGCGCTTGAGCACCAACCCGCGATTGCGCACCAATCTGCGCTTGCACACCAATCCGCGCTTGCGCTCCGGGCGCGACGGACAGCGGGTAGGAGGGAGGGCGATGGCGGGGAGGAGGAAGAGGCGACGGCGCGGAGGAGGGAGAGGCGACAGCGCGGAGGCGGGAGAGGCGACGGCGAGGAGGGAGAGGCGACGGCGCGGAGGCGGGAGAGGCGACGGCGAGGAGGGAGAGGCGACGGCGCGGAGGCGGGAGAGGCGACGGCGAGGAGGGAGAGGCGACGGCGAGGAGGGAGAGGCGACGGCGCGGAGGAGGGAGAGGCGACGACGCGGAGGAGGGAGAGGCGACGGCGCGGAGGAGGGAGAGGCGACGGCGCGGAGGAGGGAGAGGCGACGGCGCGGAGGAGGGAGATGCGACGGCGGGGAGGAGGGAGAGGCGACGGCGGGGAGGTAAGGGAGAGGAGATGGCGGGGTGGGACGGAGTAATTGTGAGTTGGGAGGAAGAGGCGATGGCGGAGTGGGAGGGAGAGGTGACGGCGGAGAGTGAGGGAGAGGATACGGGGGATGGGAGGGAGGGCGACGGCTGGGTGGGAGGTAGTAGCGACGGCGGGGTGTTAGGAGAAATGGCTAAAGAAATTGGGGCTGGGAGGAAATGGAGTGAGCAAAGCAGGTGCTTCTCGAAAGGAACCAAGAACAAGAACCAAGATGTGAAGAGCTTCGAATTCGAGTTTGACAGCTGTGAAAGGGACAGATATCTTGGGCTTGGTTGGGGTCGTGGTGGAGCTGGCGAGAAATTTCCTGCCAGCGCGGAATGAGGCACCAAAACTTGGGCACTTGGCAATACTAAAAAAACGCTCACACTAGAATTCTGTCACGTGAAAACACATGCGTGCCACGCTATCCAACTAGCTGACACATCAGATACGCGGTACAGTAGTTGCAAACATAAAACCCGCTATAGTAAGTACTTCTACAAGTATCATAATGTTTATTACACAAGGGACACAACTCTACGCAACCCTTCCAACGTAAACGTCGAATCTTTGTATCGAAACTCACTTTTGAATCCCTTGACCCTTGAATTTTGATACCCTTGACCCTCGCTCGGCTTACTGCCAGCGTGTCCAGTCAGAATGAGCCTTTTTTATTTTTATTTTTTTATTGAATGTGCATGCACTAGTCAACGCAATTACATCCTCAGTCGTAACTGTATTCAGGAGAGGACCGACACCCCAGCCTTGACTGTGGTGCCCCCCTCCTAACTGCTTCTATGGGGGACGGAAAAATGTCATAGGATTCTGCCAGATGGATAGGAAATCATCCTTCCACGTGGCTTGTTCGCCTGGTATGCATATCCTGTCCACCGCCGCCTTTTCGTCTTTAGCCAACCCCCTCCATGGGTCACGTGGCACCATTGCTGCCTCGTCTCGGTCGACCTTCCTTGACCTTTCTGCCCTGTAAATCCGCGCATGCCTCATGAAATCACAAATCGCCGCCCTTGCCACCTTCTTCCTTTGAAATCTTTCATTCCGGTAAACTGCATCCACCCTGGCCAACCAGATGCGCCGCATCGTCACCGCCGTCAGCGTGCCCCCCGGGAAACCAGACTTCGTGGACCTCTCTTGGAAAAGCAGGTCCCCCAGCGAGTGCACATGCACACCTGGGTCCGTTCGCTGGAGCGAGCTGAGCAGCGCGCCGATGACCGGCTGAATCACCGGGCAGGACCACATGCAGTGCTCTAGGGTTTCAGGGGCCCCATAGTGTGGACAGACGCCCTTGGGGCCCAAGAAAACCAACCTCCCTCCAACTTGGAGGTTCTTGCTGTGCATCCTCAGCACCACGTCTCTTGCCCTGTAAGGGGTGACTAGCGAGTCCCGCCGCTGCAGCACGGCTTTCCAGTCGATTTTCCTCCCCCAGTCATCTTCCCATTCGCCTCGCCTCCATGAGGTCGTCACTGGGCCCGTGAGCACCCTCCGAATTACCCTGGGCGCCGCTGGTTTCATGTCCTCGCCCACCAGCCTTGTCTGACACAGCTTCGCCCTTGGATCTCCCATCGCGCCTTAGACCGTTCCCACACGGATCGCCACCGGCACGACGTCCTTAATTGGGAATTTGACCGCAACAGGCCTTGGCGGGGCCACCAGGTTTGTGTCATCCTCGCATCTTAGGTCGTCAGTCTCCACTCTCCCATCACTGCTGACCCCGCGCACCGTCCAGTACATGTTCTCCTGCGTGCGCTGTAACACCGTGCGGACCACCTTAGCCGCTGCCACCACTGTTGTCGCCGTCCTTGGTGCTGCCAACAAGGCTTTCCAATCTTTTGGTGCCGCCTCATACGCTTTCGTCGCCCACCTGGCTGACGCCACACTCCCGAAAGCCTCCGTTAGCTCCTTAACCCCTTTTATCTCTCTGCGCCCATCTTCCTTTGCTTCCAACAGGTCCCCAATTGTTGTTCTCCATATGGCTGCTGTCCCTTTTTGGTTCCCGAAAGGGCTGCCCCCCCGGAACATGATACGGCGATTGAAACACAGTAGCTCATGCTCCACCTCCCAGACATTGCTCGGCTCCGGTAGTTCCGCGTATGGCGACCCCCAGAAAACCTCCGTCACCGCTTTCCATCTCTGGCTGCCCCTCTCCCAGTGCTTGCCCGCAAACTTGCGGGCATACAGAGTTGCCGTGCCCTGCGGTAGCGCCGCCGCCTTCTCCGCGAGCCATTTCTTTGTCACGTTCGTCTCCGTCAGCAGCTTCCCCACCATTCGGATCGCCAGACTGTCCAGACGGGCTTTCGGGTCGACCAGTCCCAGGCCCCCCTCCTTCTTCGGCAATCGGGCAAGTTCCCCGCTCCAGAGGACGAAGAGCTTCTCCGACGTGGCCTGGCCGCTGGATACATAGTTGTCACATGTTTTCCGGATTTTGGCCCACAACTCCTCCGGCGGCGGGTAAATCTGCGCTTGGAAAAGGAAAACCGGCATTATGTAACTGTTAATGACCGTGATCCTCGCCGCTGTTAGCAGATGTTGGTTTTCCCACTTCACCAACTCTCCTTTCCCCTGTTCCCACGCTTTCTCCCAGGACGACGACGCGTCCCCATCCGGTGTGACCCAAACCCCGAGCAGGCGTTCCGGCACCCCATCTTCCGCTCACTTGAAATCAACTCCTGGAAGCGACGTCCTCCCCTTGTTCCTCCCGAGTGGCATGATTACTGACTTCTCGCGATTTGTGTGCAGGCCCGATGCCTCTCCGAACCATGCCAAAGCCTCCGCCGCCGAGTGGAGCTGCTCCGCCCCCTGGAGGATCAGGGACGTGTCGTCCGCGTAGCCTACGTACGCCACTTCTTCTCCCCCGTCCGCCTTCACGCCCAGACTCCTTCTTCTGACCTCCGAGCACAGCGGTTCAAGCGCACACAGGAAGAGGTATGGTGCCAACGGGCAACCCTGCCTCACCCCTCTCCGCATTTCAACCTTTTCGCCAATCCATCCGTTGATCGCTATTCTTGTACATGACCCTCGATGTAGCCCTTCTGTCCACCGTCTGAACTCGGCAGGGACTCCCAGCTTGCTCAGTGTCTCGAAGAGGAACGGCCACGACACTGTGTCGTAAGCTTTTTGGAAATCTACCATCAGGAGGTACCAGTCCTCCCCGCCATTCTCCGCTGCTTCAATCGCATCTGCTACAACCGCTACCGCGTCCTCCAGGCTCCGGCCCGGGATGAACCCGTGCTGCTCGGCAGAGATGATCTGATGGAGCTCTTTTTTGAATATGTTCGCCAAAACCTTCGCCAACACCTTGTACACCATGTTCAGCAGCGTGATCGGTCGATAGTTAGACAACTGATCCCTCGCCCCCTTTTTGTGAAGCAAGACCGTGACCGCCGTCGTGGCAGACTCCGGCAGCACCCCCGACTCCTCAAACTTCTGGATGAAATCCATAAAAACTCCCCCCAGCAGATCCCAATGGGCGACAAAAATTTCTGCCGGCAGGCCGTCTTGACCTGGTGACTTTCCCTTTGGCAGCCCCACTAACGCCGCCTTCACCTCCTTCTCCGTCCACGGTGCCTTGAGTCTCTCCACTGCATCCGCCGGTAAAGTACGGTCGACCTTGTAATCCAGCCTCGCTCCCGGCACAGCGGTGGTCTCCATGAAAGCCTCAGCGAAGTACGCCGATGCTGCCTTGAGGACCTCCTTCGAGCCGCTGAACTTTCCCCCTTTGAACTGCACTTCCCTGATAATTGTACGCTCTTTCCGCATCTTCACTTTGGCCGACAGATAAGGCGACGGCACTTCCCCTTGAAGTTCTGCTCTGAGCCCTGCGAAAACCTCCAGTCGTTCCCTTTCATTTTCTCGGTAGGACTCCAGTTGCTCCTCCGTGGACAGCAGCTTCGTCCTGACTGTGTCGTCAACTGGACCCCCCATCTCCAGATGTCGCAGCCTCTCCACCTCTTCAACTAGGTGCCGTTGTGTCGCCGTGATTGTTTTCTTTCCTCCCTCTCATGTGCCCTCAGCCCCGCCGTAAGCCGCGAGAACGTTTGCTCGAGAGATCCTTTTCCGCCGTTGAAAGGTGTCTGAACCACCCGCTGAATCACCTTCCGGATCCCTTTTCTGTCTTTCCGTGTTGCCAGGAACCTCCAGAGACCCGGACCGTACTCCTGTGACGAGGCGATACGCAGGGACAGCCTGATTGCGAACCAATGATCTGTCAACGTCCTCGGCACTTCTGCATGACCCGCCTCCAGAAGGCTCCCGAGCAACGACGTCGATAACAGCGCGCGATCAATGCGAGATTTCGACATCGTCGCCCTCACTCGGAACGTGTACTCCCTCTCCGTGGGATGAAGCGCACGGAAAGCGTCGCGAAGGTCGTGCGACGGCCACATACTGATGAATCTCTTGTTCTCCTTCCCAGACCCCGCCCCCGATGACTTATCCAGGTCCGGGTCCGCTATTATGTTCAGATCTCCCACCACCACCAGGTGTGCAGACGATGGTTGTGCCTACACGAATGGTGTCAAGACCTCGGCATGGAACCTTGCCCTGTTGCATGCTTGCGCCGGGAGATACGCCGCAATCAGCCGGAATGACATTTCTCCTCCCTCCACCGTCACCCCAAGCAGCCTCCCCGATGGATCCGCTGGGATGTCCGAGAAACGTATATGTCGGGCGAAAGCAAGGACAGCAACTCCTCCAGTTGCCTGACTTGGGCTGACAGCAGCCCACGCCTTCGGTTTCAGTTCACTCCAAAAATTATGATCTTCCTTGATCCGTGTGTCAGATAAGACGACTATGTCTACTGCTGAGCAAAACCACCGGCGATTTTTTCTTCTTTTGCCGCTGCTACCGAGGCCGTTCACATTGACCCCGCAGATGGTAAGGTTGGATGTATTACCCATTAATCCACTCTTCAGAGAGCCCCACGCATCCACGGGCTTTATTACACAAGATGATACACACGACACATCTCGCTGATGCTAACTTCTCCCTGTTCAGAATACATGTGTCCCCTGCCGATGACCAGCACAGATCCGTACTGCACCATGCAACCACTACTTCCCGAACTCCTTCCGGACATCCGCCAGGCCCTGCTCCCCCCTGCTCTGGCGCGTAGCAGCTCCCGCCTTGAGCAGACCGCTGCAGTGGCGCTGCGACTGAGCATGCTCCATAGCCTGTTCGAAATTGCTTCCATGAGCCTTTCCGCACTCCTCTTGCACGCAGACCCACTCGTCCCGGACCCCTCCCACTGAGGTAAGGGAAATCGTCGGGTTCGCCATGATGATCTTCGCCGCCGCTGACAGCTTCAGAGAAGCAGCTGCTCGGGGGGGAGGCGGCACAGAGATCAGCTCGGAAGCCCGCTGTTGCAACCACCTGCAAAGCAAAGTAAGCGTGTCTGACTTTACCGTTAATCTCATGAGCACGCAGCAGCGACAGACCCCAGTTGCCGATATTGTTCTGCCTCTCCTTGACATACTCATCGTGGAAACATGTCATGTGCATGCCGTTGCAAAAACCGCAGGTGAGAGCAGGAAATGATACAAGGAGATCAATGCCATGAACCTTGTCAGTGACGCGATGCCACCACTTATACTTATCCCCCGGGTGCCTGTAGACCAGGCCCTTGATCTTGTCCGTGTCCGACCCCGAGACAGGATCCAGGACCCTATGAAACGCCGAACCCTTGCGGAAAGCCGTACGACCCCGCTTCATCAACAACGCAGTCACGAGATTCTTCTGGATCATCTCCGGTAAGATCACCGCCGGAACCCCCTTAAGGAGCACTTCAATCGCCTCCGGGTGGACCGCACGCTCCTTCAGGTACGCGGTGTTCTCCGGATGCTGCCAGCCGAGTGTCAGCTTCTTGTCATTCATCGTGTAATGATCCACCTCCCGGCTCCAGACGAAATTCGCATCCGCAGCCTGCAGAAACACCACCTGCATCCGGCCGAAATGCTTCTTGGACAGGTAGGTGGCCGACAACTGCTGAAACTTGGTCGTGTCCCTGACATTCTCCGAGAGGTGCTTCCCCCACACCAGCAGCAGGTGCCGAACCGTGTTGGTGGTGCGAGGGACTTCCTTGCTCCAGGCGAACGGGACCAGCAGGGTAATGGCAAAACCCGCCTGCGCAGCGATTACGTTGAGAATCTCCGGGTCTTGGCATTCGTCCGGATCATCGCTGAGGTAGCCGTCGCCGTTGTCCTTGTCCTCCACCTTTGCCTTGCCTTTGTCCAGCACACCAGGCGCCGACGAAGAGCTTCCAGCAGCAGATGGCTTAACCGTGCCATTTTCCTTTCCTCCCGCCGGCAGATCATCCAGCTTGAGAGCAGACGTACGGGCCGACAGCGTGTTAATCACTTCCACACCGAAAGGACCAGCCACTCCGTTGAAAAGCGTCTTCGGAGTGACCGGATCTGGTCGCGCGTCAACCGCCTTCTTCCCGTGCGCAGCCGCAACGCCTGGAGCGGACGAGACCGGCGCATCACCAGCAGGAGCCATGGGGTGATGATGAAGCTCAGAAAGAGGATCTGCAGAAGTAGATCGTAAAAGCGAACTGAGCCCCAGAAGCTCTTGCAGTGACTTGTGTCTTCCCTTCTTCCTACGCATGTATTTGTAGGTGAGTCATAATGAGCTGCCAGGGGCGCAAATTGACTCATTCTTACTGTTTGTGTTGGCAGGGAATCATTCCCAGCCAACTTGCGCGAGATTCTCATTGACTGCCCTATATAGTTTCGACTCGATTCAAATCGCAAGAGCGAGATGTACAGTTTGGTGTAAACCAGAACACATTTCATATATGTCATTATAAAAGCGCCGGCGCTTATAAATTTCCTCGATTATAAGCGAACCCCCTAAAAACAGTGTTTTTTTATACCCCCAGGGGCGCTTCTATCCGGGGGGAGACGGTACTCTGACAGCCGTGAAATTACCGTAACACAGAATAATGCCTAGCCTATGTATAATGCCTATGCCCAGCAGAAGACTGTGTACCTACCAGAACTTACTACGGTACAACTCAGTGTCGGACAATGAGCTTACAAAAACAGTAAAAGGATCAGAGAGCAGTTCAGTCCAACCAGTGTAAGACCTCCCAGCTTCTGGTTCTTTTCGTGCCACGCATTGTCCTTTGGCCAGGAGCAGGTTACTCTCACGCTACACTTATATACACTGTATGCGCAGCAGCATGCATGCGCTAAATCCAATTAGGCCGGCACGACGGGTTACCCGCCAGTGCAGCGAAGTACGGGTGCGGGAGCACCATGCGCGACAGCTGCTGCTCCTCCATGGGCCTCTTGAGTCGACTTAAGGTTACCTGCTAGAGCAGCGAAGAACGGGAGCACCACGCATGACAGATGCTGCACCTCAAAGGGCTTCGTCATGTACCCATCCACCCCATCCTTCGCACACCGCTCACGCGTACCCACTCCCATGTGAGCAAGGTGACTTTTGAGTCGACTCAAAAGTTACCCGCCAGCGCAGCGAAGAACGGGAGCACCACTCGCGACAGCTGCTGCCCCTCAATGGGTAGACGGCTTTTGAGACGTCTCAAAAGTGAAAAACGGGAGCACCACTTGCGACAGCTGCTGCTCCTCAATGGGTTTCGTCATATACCCATCCATCCCCGCCTTGGCACACCGCTCCCGCGTGCCCGCACCCACATCAGCAGTCAGCGCTATCACCAGCAGCCGTCCCTTCCCTGCCCTCGCTGCACCCGTCACTGCTGCTTCTGCTGCCGCCCCTGCTGGTGCGCTTCGTGGGGACGTTGATGCTGACGGGTTTCTGGTGGCTGGTGGGATTCTTATATCTGATAGGCTTTTTGGAGAAATTGATGCAGAGGGTGATGGGTTTGCAGGTGGGGTTGATGGGGATGGGGTTGCTGCTGTGGTTGGTGGCGCTTCCTGCTCCATGCTGCGAATGCGGGAGACTGCTTCGTAGCCGTCCATTCCCGGCATCTGACGGTGAAATAGCCATGGAGAGATTGGGAAGAGGAAGAGGAAGTGAGAGGAATTAGAATTGAGGACTTGCTAACAAATGTGTGTGTGTGTGTGTGTGTGTGAGTGTGTATGTGTGTGTGTGTGTGTTGATATGATGCTCTACTGCGCTGCTATAGTCTTATGTACTCCAGAGAGCATCGCATCATTACGTCATTAGGTTTGCCTCATACATAAGATAAGAAAATAAATATAACTACTTATACATACGGTCAACAGCACATACATACCATATAGATATACATATATATATACACATATATATACATATATATCCATATATATTATATACATACATATACATATACATATATATATACATATATATATGTATGTATACATAATTATGTATACGAAAGTGTGCAATGAAAAATTCAGCATAACGGGGTGGTGAGCGAGAGCATACCTGAATGTCCATGAAGACACAGTCAAGCGGCAAGGAAGCACCGTCGCACATCTCCTGGACTCGCTTCACCGCCTTGGCCCCCCCATCCACCTCCTCCACGCTCACGCCATACCTCTGCAGCATGCGGCCTATCACCTGTAGGGGAGGGAGGGGAGGGAGGGGAGGGAGGGGGGGAGAGAGGAGGGAGGAGAGGGAGAAAGAGCGGGCTGGGGAGCACAGTTACAGCACTCATTCACGCCTCACTGCCTTGGTCCCCCCATCCACCTCCTCCACGCTCACGCCATACCTCTGCAACATGCGGCCTATCACCTGGTGGGAAAGGAGGGGAGAGCGGGACGGCAGGCTGAGGAGCCCATTCACAGGGATCATTCACGCTCGCCGCTGCAGCATGCGGCCTATCACCTGGCGGGGGAGGGATGGGAGGGAGGGCGAGCGGAGGGCGGATAGAGAGAAAGCCAAAGGCTGAGGAGCACAGTCACAGCACTCATTCACACGATACCGCTGCAGCATGCGGCCTATCACCTGCCGGGGAAGGAGGAGAGGGAGGGAGGGGAGGGAGGAGAGGGAGGGAGGGGAGGGAGGGAGGGAGGGAGGGAGGGAGGGAGGGAGGGAGGGAGGGAGGGAGGGAGGGAGGGAGGGAGGGAGGGAGGGAGGGAGGGAGGGGAGGGAGGGGAGGGACGGAGGGAGGGGAGGGAGGGAGGGGAGTGAGGGAGGGGAGGGAGGGAGGGGAGGGAGGGAGGGAGGGGAGGGAGGGAGGGAGGGAGGGGAGGGAGGGAGGGGAGGGAGGGAGGGGAGGGAGGGAGGGGAGGGTCACTTTGCAGCGGCTGGTTACCTTGCGGTTGACCATGTTGTCGTCCACCACGAGCACGCGCCGTCTGTTGAGGCGCCTCAAAGATTTTATCACAAGGTGCCTAGGCTTCCAGAGTAGAAAATATTGAAGTATACACTCAATTACCTTGCGGTTGACCATGTTGTCATCTACCACTAGCACGCGCCGCCCACTTAAAGCCTGCGTCAGCTGCTGCGCACTGCTGCTGCTCGCCCTGCGCACTGCCACGGGGGAGGGAGTGCCTGCTCCTGCGGCTGCCGCTGCTGCTGCTGTCGCCGCCGCTGCTGCCATCCCCGCCGTCACTGCTGCTGCTCCTGGTGCTACTGGTGATAGAGTGCGTGGGCTCAGTTGACTCGGTTGACTGAGTTGACTCCAGGGGTTTTGTCTGCCAGCCTGTGCCACCCCCCTGCTTCTCGCCCCACCCCCACCGCTGTTGCTTCTGCTCGGCCGATCGTCCCCAATGGCACGCCTCACAACGTCGAAACTGAATCGCTTCCCCCCCCCCTCCCTGCGTAGACTCACACTCCCCCTGTTCCCACTCACACTCCCCCTGTTGCCACACGCACTCCCCTTGTTCCCACTCGCATCCTCCCCACCCCCACCCCTGCCCCCATTCCCACCCCCACCCGTGCCCCTGCCTGCCACACTCCTGCTGCCCTTACCCTCCCCATCCTTCTTCTGGGGGGACGCAGCGTTCCCCCCAGAAGCCTCCCTTCCCCCCACGGGGGTAAGGCTTTCCCCAAACTGCGGGCTCTCCCACCCCTTGCCCAGACTGCCGCCCGGGAAGTCCAGAAAGCCGCCCCAGCTCGCCGCCCGCACGTGGTGGGTGGGCGGCAGAGCGTTGGAGGATGGCGGCGAGATGGAAGCAGCAGGAGATGCTTTAGAGGAATTCAGAGGCCCGGCCTTGCTTCCTGCCTCGGATCCTGCTGCTCCTGCCCCTGCTGTCCTTGCCCCTGCGTCTGCCCCTATCCTTGCCCCTGCGTCTGCCCCTATCCCAAGCCCCGCTGCTGCTGGTGCTGCTGCATTGGCTACTGATTGTGCTGATGCTGGTGTTGGGGTCAGGAGTCTAGAGGAGGAGTTAGAGGCAGGGGATACGAGTGAAGGAGACAGTGATACTACAGAAGATGACTCTAGGTTCGGTGATACTAGAGGGGGTGGTGCTAGGTTCGGTGATGCTACAGGGGGTGACGTTAGGTTCGGTGATGCTAGAGGGGGTGACGCTAGGTTCGGTGATACTAGAGGGGGTGACGCTAGGTTCGGTGATACTAGAGGGGGTGACGTTAGGTTCGGTGATACTAGAGGGGGTGACGCTAGGTTCGGTGATACTAGAGGGGGTGACGCTAGGTTCGGTGATACTAGAGGGGGTGACGCTAGGTTCGGTGATACTAGAGGGGGTGACGCTAGGTTCGGTGGAACTAGAGGGGGTGAAAGAAGAGTGGGAGAGGACGTCACTAAAGGGGGAGCTTGGCTGTAAGGAGAGACAAGATGAGCAGTCAGGCCAGCAGCAGCAGATGCAACATTAGTGCCAGCAGCAGCAGCAGCAGCAGCAGTAGTGGTGGCAGAATCAGGGCCAGCCACACCATTTCCATCACCACAGAGAGGCCTCATTGTTGCCAATCCTCTCCGCCCTCTTTCTCCCTCCCCATTTTTGCCCACCCCTATCCCCTCAATCTCCTGCTCCAACAAATCCCCCCACTCGCTCACACTCTCTCCCTCACTCAAAACATCCCAATGGCTATTCTCCTCCTCCACACACACTCCTTCAGTCCCTCCCCTCTCCTCCCTGCCCCATGTCCCCTCCACTCTCCCCTCCTCTCTCCCCTCCCACTCCCCACCCCTGCTCCTTCCCTCCCCCTCCTCAGCTTTTCCCTCCCGCTCCTCCCCGCCCCCCTGCCTATCCCCCTCCCCTTCCCCCTCCGCTTCCTCCTCCCCTTCCCCCTCCCCCCCTTCTCCCTCCCCTTCCCCCTGCCCTGATCCCCCCATGAGAATCTCCCCCAGACAGCTGGCAAGGGCACTCATGCGTACAGGCTTGGAAAGGCAGGTTCGGAACCCAGCCTCGTTGGCAGCCTCGGCAAAGGCTGTGTCATGGTGAGACGATACGAGCACAGCGGCAATCCAGGGGGGTGAGCTGGCACTGTAGCTACTGTAGTTACTGTATCTATTACTGTATAAATTACTGTATAAATTACTGTATAGAGAATTGTTTTGACATCTGTCGCAGCTGCAGTTGCCACTGCGATTGCAGACGCCATTCCTACTTTGTGAATCTTCAGCCTCAGACGCAGCTGAAGCAGCAAGCGCAGCAGCAGCAGCGGCAGCAGAGACAGCAGCGGCAGCACCTGGAGCAGTGGCAGCAGCGGCAGCAGCAGCGGCAGCAGCAGCGGCAGCAGCGGCAGCAGCAGCAGCAGCATCTGGAGCAGAGGCAGCAGCAGCAGCAGCAGTGAGGGAGTCAAGGGAGGGCAAGTGGAGCATCCAATCAGTCATGGAGAGCGTTGAATGCAGCCCACGCAACCCCTCTGTGCCCCCGTACCCATACCCCCCCCTTGCAGCTGCAGTCACACCATCACTGCCAGCTGCACCAGCAGCAGCAGCTGCAGCTATGGTGGTACTGGTTGGTGGGGCAAGCGATCCAGCAGGGTGACTGTCTGTCTCTCTTCCTTCCCTCACCATCCCTGCCCCTTCCCTCCCCATCCCTGCCCCTGGCCTCACCATCCCTGCTGCTACCATCGCCTCCCATGCCTTACCTTGCCATGTCAACCTGCCTGGATGATCATGCTCCTCTGCATGCTCCTCCTGCGCCCCATCCCCCTTCTCCTCCTTCTCCCCACCCATCCCCTCCTCCTGTTGCCTTTCCTCCTCCTCCTCCCTCTCCTCCTCCCTCTCCTCCCCCTCCTCCTCACCCTCTTCCTGTTCCTCCTCCTGCTGTTGCCTCTCAAGCCACTCGTCATTGACAAACACAACCACCGCCTGCATCAAAGGCTGCTGCAAAGGCTGCATCATACGCGCCTCACCAGGAGCAGAGCTGATGCCGAACGTGGAGTTGAGCACCGGCATGCCGAACCTGTTGAGCAGGCTCTCCAGCACCCCGAGCCTCACCGGCCGGTCGTCCAGCAGGATCGCTCCCAGCCTGGCCCGAACCACAGCTTCCTTGATCCCGCTCAGGCTTGCCGCTCCATCCCTGTCTTCCAAACCAAAAGGAGAAAGGAAGGAGCTACTGAGAGGGCCTATGGCGTTAGCAGCATCAGCATCAGCAGCATAAGCACCAGCAGGAGCAGCACCATCTGCCACCCCAGCCACAGCACCATTTTCACTTCTGGAACACTTTCCCGAAGTGGAAACCAGGTCCGACTGCAGGTTCGGCACTGGCTCGGGCCGAGGCTGGTCGCAGGGCAGCAGGAGGTCAAAATAGAAGGTGCTGCCGAGGCCAGGGCGCGAGGAGAAGGAGAGGCGGCCGCCCATGAGGTCGACTAGGTGGCGGCTGATGGAGAGGCCGATTCCCGTGCCGCCGTGCGTGCGTGTCGTGCTGGGGTCCGCCTGGGTGAATGGCTTCAGGATGGTGCGCTGCGCTGCAAAGGGAATGCCCTCTCCTGTGTCCTGTGGTGGTGGGAGCGGAGCAGTGAAATGTACACATAGGGGGGTAGAGAGCAGGGAGGGGGGGAGGGAGTGAGAAGGGGCAGCATGTGCGTGCGCACTGTGCTGGGGTCCGCCTGGGTGAATGGCTTCAGGATAGTGCGCTGCGCTGCATAGGGAATGCCCTCTCCTGTGTCCTGTGGTGGTGGGAGCGGAGCAGTGAAATGTACACATAGGGGGGTAGAGAGCAGGGAGGGGGGGAGGGAGTGAGAAGGGGCAGCATGTGCGTGCGCACTGTGCTGGGGTCCGCTTGGGTGAATGGCTTCAGGATGGTGCGCTGGGCTGCATAGGGAATGCCCTCGCCTGTGTCCTGTGGTGTGAAGGTTGATTATGTGGGGCAGAGAGCAGGGGAGGACAGGGAAGAGGGTGGAAAGGTGCGCGATGGGGTCCGCTTGTGTGAATGGCTTCAGGATGGTGCGCTGGGCTGCATAGGGTATGCCCTCGCCTGTGTCCTGTGGTGGTGGGAGGGCGGATGAACGGGAGGGGACAGTAGGTATGAAAACGAGGGGAGGAAAGGGGAAGGGGAGTGAGAAGAGGCAGCATGTGCGTGTTGCATCGTGCTTGCGACTGCCGACCATTTCAACAAAATGCCGCCCATTTCAACAAAAAGCCACCCACTTCAACAGAATGCCACCCACTTCAACAAAATGCCGCCCACCTCAACAGAAACCACCAATCGAACGGTTTGAGGCCTGTCGTCTGCTGCCACTGCTGCGGCTGCCCCACTTCCTCCTCCCCCTGCTGCTCCTCCTGTCACCAACTGCTGCCTCTCCCACTCACAGTCCACTTCCACACACCCTTTCTTGCCTCCCTCCCCATCTCCCTCCTCATCCCCATCACGCCCCTCACCCCTCTCGCCCCCCTCGTCCCTCTCGCCCCCCTCTCCCCCTCGCAGCAGAGCCTGCTGCCGCCCCTGCTGCAGCCACGCGGCCCGCCTGGCAGCCAGCACGTGCCAGCTGTTGCAGCTCCTCACTGCCGCTCGCCCACTCAGTGTCACGTGCGCCTGCTGCTGCTGCTGCTGCTGCTGCAGCTGCTCCTCGTGATACTGCTGCTTCCCGCTGCTTGTAGGAGCAGCGGCAACAGCAGCAGCAGCGGCAGCAGCTGGTGGGCTGCTGGAATGCACCACCACTTCCAACAGCTCCTGCTCCTTCTCTTGCCTTCGCTCCCCTGCCAACCCTCTATCCCCTGCCAACCCTCTATCCCCTGCCAACCCTCTATCCCCTGCCAACCCTTGCACTCCAGCCAGTACCCCTTCATTGCCCACCTCCTGACACTCCATCTGCTCTTGCTCTTCCCGCTCCTCCTGCTCGTCTTCTAGCTGCTGATACGCCAGCAGCCGCTGCTCGCCCACGCATGCACCCAGGGGCAGCCCGCAAGCAGCGCTCATACCGCCCCGCCAAGCACTGCTGGCGACATCACCGCCACCTTCCATTGACGCAGCGGCAGCAGCACCTCCCCCAGCAGCACCTACCCCAGCAGAAGCACTCCCACCCCCAGCAGCAGCAGCAGCAGCAGCAGCAGCAGCGCGGGTCCTGCCACTCTTGGTGCGAGAGAGCAGCCTGGCAGGGCGAAAGGAGACAGTGGCTGTGGTGGTCGTGGTGTTCGTGGTGGTCGTGGCAATGGTTGACCCAGGGAGACATGCACCAGCTGCCTCACCATCCCTCTGCCTGCCACTCACCCAGGCTGCCTGCCATTCTCCTTCCCCCCCTTGCTCTCCACCACCAGTACCCTCAACGCCTTCTTTTCCACCATAGCTATCACGATTACCCCCACAGCCATTATCAGAGCTTTTTGAACCAGAAAAGAACAACGTGCGTAGCCCGGATAGTCCGTTCTTGCACGTGCTGCCGCTGTCTCCTTTTGTCGACCCAAGATTCGCCCGCCCCCCAGTGCCACCAGCCGTATGCGTGCTGTGTGATGCAGTGAGGCTGTTGATTGTCGTTGCAGCATCCCCCGAAGAGGAGGACGGGGCTGCCAGTGGCAGCTGCTTATCCTCTTCCTGCTGCTGCTGCTGCTGCTGCTGCTGCTGCTGCTGCTGCTGCTGCTGCTGCTGCTGCTGCTGCTGCTGCTGCTGCTGCTGCTGCTGTTGCTGCTGCTGCGGCTGGGAGACCCCTCGCTTGGACTGGGATCGGCTCGCGTCTCTCCGGAGGTCCTCGTGAATGTCGGCCGTGCGGATGGCGATGAAGATGTGTCCACGTTCGGTGTACTTGCACGCGTTGGACAGCAGGTTGATTAGTACCTGGTGTGGGGGAGGGGAGGAGGGGTGGGTAGACCGGGGGGGATGGCGATGAAGATGTGTCCACGTTCGGTGTATTTGCACGCGTTGGACAGCAGGTTGATCAGCACCTGGTGGGGACGGGGGGTTGTGGACGGCAATGAGGACGGCAATGAGGACGGCAATGAGGACGGCAATGAGGACAGCAATGAGGACGGCAATGAGGACGGCAATGAGGACGGCAATGAGGACGGCAATGAGGACGGCAATGAGGACAGCAATGAGGACGGCAATGAGGACGGCAATGAGGACGGCAATGAGGACGGCAATGAGGACGGCAATGAGGACGGCAATGAGGACGGCAACGAGGACGGCAACGAGGACGGCAATGAGGATGTGTCCCCGTTCGGTTCATGTGCAGCTTGTCAGAAGGGCCACGTGGAAGGCAGATTTCGAGCCGACACAAAAACCACCTGGACCGAACGGCTGCAGTTTGTTAGAGGAACCACCAGGAAGGAGCCCACACGAGCGGGTCAACATAGGCCGCCACCTGCAGGTGCGGCTTGGAGGTGCCTCGGATCGGAACAGATTTCAACCGTACGGAGACTAGAGTCCCTGCTCTCGCATCTCACCTGGCGGAAGCGCAGCGAGTCGCCGAGCACAGCACCAACACACGCGGGTCAACATAGGCCGCCACCTGCAGCAGCGGCTTGGGGGTGCCTCGAGAGTCAGGGGTCGTTTCAACCTTGTAGAAATCAGAGACTGGACTCTCGAGAGTCGGTTGGGAAATCAGGTCCAGTCTCTGATTTCACAACTGACCTGGCGGAAGCGCAGCGAGTCCCCGAGCACAGCAGCAGGCACGAGCGGATCAATGTACGCCGCCACCTCCAGCAGCGGCTTGAAGACGCCCAAAGAGAGGTCACAGCATTGGCCTTTGCAAAGACGCCCTAGCTTTGCACTAACCTGGCGGAAGCGCAGGGAGTCGCCGAGCACGGCTGCCGGCACGAGCGGATCAATGTATGCCGCCACCTCCAGCAGCGGCTTGAAGATGCCCAAAGAGAGGTCACAGCGTTGGCCTTTGCAAAGACGCCCTAGCTTTGCACTCACCTGGCGGAAGTGCAGCGAGTCCCCGAGGACAGCTGCCGGCACGAGCGGATCAATGTACGCCGCGACCTCCAGCAGAGGCTTGTCTCGGAAGTGCTCCATGAACATTGTGAGCACCTGCAGCCTGCAGGTGTGTAAGTGTCTCAAGGGGGATCACACTCTTGCAGAGAGTGCAGACCTAGCTTCCCCACTGACCTGGCGGAAGCGCAGTGAGTCGCCAAGTACAGATGCCGGCACCAGGGGGTCAATGTACGCAGCGACCTCCAGCAGCGGCTTGTCTCGGAAGCGCTCGATGAACATTGTGAGCACCGTGTCCACCTCTCCCCTCACGTCCATGGGAACATGCTCTAGCTGCATCTTCTGCGCCTGGTGGGTGTGGAGTGGCGTCGAGGATGGGAAGAACGGACATGGAAAGGGGAAGCTTGGGGTAAAGCGCTCGATGAACATTGTGAGCACCGTGTCCACCTCTCCCCTCACGTCCATGGGAACATGCTCTAGCTGCATCTTCTGCGCCTGGTGGGTGGGTGAGGGGAATCAGGGAGCACAGGGTTGGGAAAGGGAAAGTGGAGGGCTGGGGCGAGGGTAGCGCTCGATGAACATGGTGTGCACCGTGTCCACCTCGCCCCTCACGTCCATGGGGACGTGCTCCAACTGCATCTTCTGCGCCTGGTGGGTGTGAGGAGAGGGGTAACGGGGGAAAGGGAGGAAGGGGGAATGAGAATAGCGCTCGATGAACATGGTGAGTACCGTGGCGTGTGGCGGCGACCACTCCCCTCACGTCCATTGGCACTCGCTCCAGCTGCATCTTCTGCGCCTGGTGGGGTGGGAAGAGGTACAGAGGGAAATGCGGGAGGGGTTGTAAATTGTAATGTGAGTGAGGAGCTCCATCCCGCATCTGCAGAGCCGGGCCCTCCATGTGTTGGTTGGTGTTCACACATCAGTGCCCACACACCTCTTGAGTCGGCTCAAAAGTAACCTCGTTACTCACCAGCGCATGTCCACACATGTGACATGCCACACGACACATCAGTGTCCACACACCTCTCTTCTCTCACCAGTGCACCTCAATCTTGGAGAGGTCGAGGAGGTCAGTGATCAGCTCCAGCAGTGAAGTGACCCCACTGCTGGCCGGCCTACCTCTGCCCACCAGCATACATTAGAGCCTCACATCCTTCTCCAGCACCACACTTCTCTTCTCTCACCAGCGCACCTCAATCTTGGAGAGGTCGAGGATGTCAGTGATCAGCTCCAGCAGCAGCCGGCTGGTGTGCGCACACACACTCCCGCCTCGCCTCTCTCCACCTCTCTCCACCTCTGCAACGCACCTCGATCTTGGAGAGGCGCACACTTGTGGCTCACAGAGGAGTGCACAGTTACCCTTTCCTCTCTATCGTAAGCAGCGCCTGTCTCCACCAACGCACCTCAATCTTGGAGAGGCCGAGGATGTCTGTGATCAGCTCCAGCAGCGCCCGCCCGCTGCTGTGAGCATACACACTCCTACCTCACCGCTCTCCACCGCTCTCCACCTCTACTGTCAGCAGCGTCCGTCCGTGACCGTGAGCAGCGCACCTCGATCTTGGAGAGGTCGAGGATGTCTGTGATGAGTTCCAGCAGCGCCCGCCCGCTGGTACGCGCCGTATCCACGTAATCTAGTTGAGTCACCGTGAGGGGTGTTTCCAGCAGCAGGTTCAGCATGCCTGGGGGTGCGGTGCGGGGTGCGGGGGTATGGGGGGCATGTGTGAGCAGCAAGTGTGCGCGAGTGTGAGAGCATGGGGCTGGTGCGAGCCGTGTCCACATAGTCTAGCTGGGTCACTGTGAGGGGGTTCCACAGCAGCAGGTTCAGCATGCCTGGCATGGGATGGTGGAGGGAGGGGCGGGGGGTGTGCATGCACCAACACATGTGCCTGGCTGAACGGCCGTGCCCCATACAGCCCCAGCAGCCCCAGCAGCCCCAGAAGCCCCACCACCACCGTCAGAACCAGCAGCACCAGCAGCAGCAGCAGCAGCAGCAGCAGCAGCAGCAGCAGCAGCAGCAGCAGCAGCAGCAGCAGCAGCAGCAGCAGCAGCAGCAGCAGCAGCAGCAGCAGCAGCAGCAGCAGCAGCAGCAGCAGCAGCAGCAGCAGCAGCAGCAGCAGCAGCAGCAGCAGCAGCAGCAGCAGCAGCAGCAGCAGCAGCAGCAGCAGCACCATCAGCACCTGCACCACCAGCACCACCATTCACCACACAGCACCGCACACGACCACCCAACACACATCTATGACGCCATTTGGTAGTGTGCGCAGCTCGTGGCTCATAGTAGGGAGGAACAACCCCTTGGCTTTACTCGCCCGCTCCACAACCCTCTTGGTGGATACCACAATCACCAGCACTAGTACCACACAGCACCACTAAACACCACACAGCACCGCACAGCACCTCACAGCACCCACCTATGACGCCATTCAGTGGTGTGCGCAGCTCATGACTCATGGTAGTGAGGAACAACCCTTTGGCTTTACTCGCCCGCTCCGCAACCCTCTTGGCCGCTTTCATGCGGTTCTTCACCGCTTCCAACCGCTGGTAATCCCTCTCCAGCTGCTGCACGCGCTCACACGCCGCCCAGTACACGTAAGCTGCGAGGCCCATCACCACTATAACGAGGATGGCCCACCCTGCACTCGCCGCGGGAAATACATAGGTTGTGTAGTACCTGTGGAAGGTGGGGTGTAGAGGGAGGTTGAGGGGGGGTCGAGTCTCATCAACACTATAACGAGGATGGCCCACCCACCCTGCACTTGCATAGGTTGTGCCTGCAGGGAATACATAGGTTGTGTTGTACGTGGGGAGGGAAGGGTGGTGAGGGGGTTTGAGGTGAGAAGGGTGCGAGATGGAGAGCAAGGGGGATGCGAGGGAGAAAGCAGGGGATGGAAGAGGGAGAGCGATACGATAATTGCGCTTAAAACAAAAAGTATATATACTTCTTCCGTTTTGTACGTATGTAAGTGTACTTGAGCATTCTTATATATACAGAAGTATATATATTTGACCCAGCTGCACCGCATCGCACCCACCTGCACCGCATCTCGTATTCGCGGTATTTGTCCCCCAAATTCACCACGTTCACATGCGCGTACGAGTCCTCCTGTCCGGGCGGCAACTCTTGTCCTTTAGGCTCGTATATCACCTCCCCCGCCCGCTTCCCCTTCTCCCCGCTGCTCCCGGTGACGTCATAAATGCGTGCAAACATGGGCAGGGCCAGGCCGTGGTATTCCTGGGAGTCATTGGGAAAGAAGCAAGAGTGAGCGGGCGTGGGATGGCGTGGGGAGAGTGAGACTTCTGCTCCCAGTGACGTCATAAATGCGTGCAAACATTGGCAGAGCCAGGCCGTGGTATTCCTGGGGGTGAGTGGGGGAGAAGAAAGAAAGTGTGGGCGCGTGTGGGGAGAGAACGACGGTTGAGTTGACTCAGAGGCAAACATGGGCAGGGCCAGGCCGTGGTATTCCTGGGAGTCATTGGGAAAGAAGCAAGAGTGAGCGGGCGTGGGATGGTGTGGGGAGAGTGAAACTTCTGAGTTGACTCATATGCAAACATGGGCAGGGCCAAGCCATGGTATTCCTGGGATGAAAGTGGTTAGGGAAGGAGAAAGAGAGGGCGGGTGTGGGGGGAGAAAGACGCTTGAGTCGACTCATATGCAAACATGGGCAGGGTCAGGCCGTGGTACTACTCCTGGGATGGGGATGGGGGTGATGGAAAAGGAGCAAGACTTCTGAGAATTCTCAAAAGTCGCACCAGGGTCAGGCCGTGATACTCCTGGGATGGGGATGGGGGTGATGGAAAAGGAGCAAGAGTGGGCGGGTGCGGGTGAGCGGAAGACATTTCAGTTGATACTTGTGCAAACATGGGCAGGGCCAAGCCGTGGTATTCCTGGGATGGGGTTGATTGGGGAAGGATGAAGAGCGGGCGGGTGTGGAATGGGGGGGGAAAGGGACGACAGTTGAGTCGACTCTTAAGCAAACACGGGCAGGGCCAAGCCGTGGCATTCCTGGGATTGGGGTGATTGGGGGAGGAGCAAGAGCAGGTGCGTGTGGGGGAGAAAATCACTCTTGAGTTGACTCAAAAGCCATGGTATTCCTGGGTAGGATGCTGGTGATTGGGGAAGGAGCAAGAGTGGGCAAGTGTGGGGAGGGGAACAGAGAAAGACTCTTGAGTCAACTCAAGTGCAAACACGGACAGGACAGGGCCAAGCCGTGGTAATCCTGGGGGTGATTGAGTCACCTCCCAGCACCGTTCACCACCGCTCACCTCAAGCATTGCATCCCACAAGTCCAGTGTTTGAGAATTCTCAAAAGCGATTCCTTTTTTGAGTCGACTAAAAAAACCCCGTCACGTAGCCAAGGCAAACAGCCTGTATCCCATGATTCCCCACTTTCCCACCTGTAAACAACCCGCCCCTACCACCGCTCACCGCATGTCACCACCGCTCACCGCATGTCAGCACCGCTCACCGCATGTCACCACCGCTCACCGCATGTCACCACCGCTCACCGCATGTCAGCACCGCTCACCACCAGCATCAAATCCCACGTGGGCTCAAAGTCCACGATTGCCGTCACTCATGTAACCAAGCCAAGCCACACCCCCTGCATTTCCCACCTCCCACCTCCCAGCACCCCTCACCACCCAGCACCCCTCACCACCACCCAGCACCCCTCACCATCCATCCCCCTTCCCCCCCCTCCACCACTCCTCACCGCAAGCATGGCATCCCACATCGGCTCAAAGTCCACGATCGCCATCATGTAGCCGAGGGCACACCACCTGCAACCTCCAAACGCCACCCGGCACCTCCCAGCACCTCCCAGCACCTCCCCTCCCAGCACCTCCCAGCACCTTGCACCACTGCTCACCGCAAGCATCGCATCCCACATGGGCTCAAAGTCAACGATCGCCATCATGTAGCCGAGGCACGCCGCCCGGTACTCGCTAGAAGACAAACCGTCGGGGAGCGGGTCGGGCGTGCGGTAAACGGGGAAGACTATAAAGAGGCCGTGCGAGATGGGCCGCGTGGAGGTGGAGAGGGAGAGGTTGAGGCGGAAGGGCGGCGCCAGTGCCCCCATCACTCCATAGTCCCGCGCTTGCGTGACTGCCTCTATTGTTCCAGGGCGTTCAGCTGGGAATGGGGAAAGGGGTGGGGAAAGCGGTGGGGGAAAATGGGGAGAAAAAGGGGAGATGGGTCGCGTGGAGGTAGAGAGAGAGAGGTTGAGGCGGAAGGGGGGCGCGAGTGCCCCCATCACCCCATAGTCCCGCGCTTGTGTGACTGCCTCTATTGTTCCAGAGCGTTCAGCTGAGGGGGGATGGTGTGTGGGGAAGAGGGGAGAAGGGGGGGGGGGAAGGGGGAAAGGAAGGGCGGCGTGAGTGCCCCCAATACCCCATAGTCCCGCGCTCAAGTCACCGCCTCTATTGTTCCAGGGCGTTCAGCTGGGAATGGGGAAAGGGGTGGGGAAAAATGGGGAGAAAAGGGGGAGATGGGTCGCTTGGTGGAGGCGAGAGAGAGGTTGAGGCGGAAGGGCGGTGCGAGTGCCCCCATCACCCCATAGTCCCGCGCTTGTGTGACTGCCTCTATTGTTCCAGGGCGCTCAGCTGAGGGGGGATGGTGTGTGGGGAAGAGGGGAGAAGGGGGAGGGGGGAGGGAAGGGCGGGGTGAGTGCCCCGATTGCCCTGTAATCCCGCACTCAAGTAACTGCCTCTGTGGTAGCAGGGCGGTGGGCTGGTGGGGGCGAAGGTGTGGGGTGAATGGGGGGAAGGGGGAAGGGGAGTGCGGAGAGGAGGAAAAGTAGAAGGGGAGAGAAAGGGGGAGAGAAAGCAGGAGCTGGGAAATGACAGAAACGACCCCACACTCACTTCCATACTTACTACACACTCACCACTCACTCCACTCTCACCCCACCCACACTCACCCCACACTCACCCCACGCCAGAATTTCCTGCAATGCCAGCTGGTCAGCAGGCAGGTCAACAGAGTCAACGCCAGTCAACGGCTGGTCAGGGCGGTAGGAGCGGCCCAGCAGGCCCTGACCAATCATGGAGGCCGATGCGCTGGTGAGGACAATGGGGGCGTATTCCTGCTGCATTCCCGCACACACTCTGCCATGCCTATGAGGATGAGTGGTGGGGGGATATGGGGGGTGAGTGGGGGCAGAGAAGGGATGCGCTGGTGAGGACGATGGGGGCGTATTCCTGCTGCATTCCCGCACACACTCTGCCGTGCCTGTGAGGATGTGAGGGATGGGGGGAATGGGGATGGGGAAGAAGATGGAGGTTGGGGGATGAGGGGTGGGGGATTGGGGAGTGCAGAGATGGAATGCGCTGGTGAGGACGATAGGGGCATATTCCTGCTGCATTCCCGCACACACACTGCCGTGCCTGGGATTGGGGAGTGGATGGGGGGAGTGGTGGGGGGATATGCGGGGTGAGTGGGGGCAGAGAAGGGATGCGCTGGTGAGAACAATGGGGGCGTGCTCTGGCTGGCTCCCTGCACTGCACACACGCTGCCGTGCCTGTGAATAACGAGGGCGAGTGGGTGGATGGGAACGACGGAAGGGATGGGGGGTGGGTCAGGGAGTGGACGCAGGGGGGTGGGTCAGGGAGTGGACGCAGGGGGGTGGTTAATAGTGGACAATGGGGGGTGGGTCAGGGAGTGGACAATGGGGGTTGAGTCAGGGAGTGGACGATGGGGAGGATGGTGAGATGGGCAGGCATGAGGTGTTTTGTACTCAATACAATGTGTTTTCCACATGATACGACCTGTTCTGCACACAGTGAAATGTGTTTTGCACATGACATGATGTGTTCTGTGCCTGGATAACTTGACTGTTGTGTAACCAGTGCCACATGCATGCATGAACACTTGAGATTATTAAATATGATATAGAAGATAAAAGCCACCTCGTTTTGGGTCGACTGACACGCAAACTTGGCTGGAGTGGCCTCAGTCGACTAAACCCTCAGAAGCTATCTCGTCCTGTCTGTACCTGATGCAATGCAATACCCAGGATTCTCCTGCTGCTGCTGCTGCTGCTGCTGCTGCTGCTGGTTCTGCTGCCGCTGCTGCTATTTTCACACGTCTCAACTCAAAGACCATACCTGATGCAACATCTGCGTTCCAGCTGCTGCTGCTGCTTCGTTGAAACGTCTCAACAATCGTACCTGATGCAATATGCTGGGTCCCCCAGCTGCTGCTGCTGCTGCTTCTCAAACGCCGGCCGCTCAGCCTGGGTCACCCGAAGGGCAAAGGAGATGCCGAACAGCAGCGGGCGGGCGTAGTCTGTCTGGTTCACCAGCGACGAGAAGGTGGGCTGATTGAATGGAAGTGATGGGGAATGGGGAGGGGGTGGGAGGAAGATTGGGTTTCAACAGCAGCGGGCGGGCGTAGTCTGTCTGTCTTGTTCACCAGCGACGAGTAGGTGGGCTGATTGCATGGAAGTGATGTGATGGGGGGGGGGGGGGGGGGAGAGTGGGGGTGCGGAGAGGAAGGGGTGGAAGGAAGTGGGAAGGTTGAGAAGGGATGGATGGAAGGACAATGGGGTATTCACAGCAGCGGGCGGGCGCAGTCTGTCTTGTTCACCTGAAAGCAGAAGGTGCGCCGATTGGATGGAAAGGGGTTTGGGGGGTTGTGGGGGAAGGGTGGGGGAAAGCGGAAAGGGAAAGGAGAAACATGGAAGGTGGAGTGGGGAAAGGGGAAGGGGAAAGGGGCAAGGGAAGTGGAATGATGAGCACAAAATAGAGCAATTTAACCACCAGCAAGCAAAGCAGAGTTGTTGACCTGGTGGGCGGCTGACCTGGCGGGCGGCTGACCTGGCGGGCGGCTGACCTGGTGGGCGGCTGACCTGGTGGGCGGCTAACCTGGTGGGCGGCTGACCTGGCGGGCGGCTGACCTGGCGGGCGGCTGACCTGGTGGGCGGCTGACCTGGTGGGCGGCTAACCTGGTGGGCGGCTGACCTGGTGGGCGGCTGACCTGGCGGGCGGCTGACCTGGTGGGCGGCTGACCTGGCGGGCGGCTGACCTGGCGGGCGGCTGACCTGATCGAGAGTGGCGTTTGGCGTTTGGAAGTAGAAGGTGGAGACGACCGCTCCCAGCAGCCGCACCTGATAGGGTGATGCGGTGTTCAGTGCGGTGGGATGGGATGGGATGGGATGGGATGGGATAAATGGCGACGCACCATCAGTGCGTTGGTATAAGCACGGGGATATAAGCACGTGGGGATAGGGTGTAGTGTATGAACACAGTAGGCGCATGCGTATAAGCGCATGGTAATAAGTGCGTTGGTACAGGATCAGTCGTAATCACAAGGCCACGGAACCCTGCCGAACCTGTACACCTTGAGCCCTCCCATACCTCCTCCTCCCCTCCCTCGTCCCCCTTCCCCCTCACCTGGTCGGCCGACTGGCTGAAGTGGCTCTCTAGCAGCGACGACCATTTGTCACACTCCCGCTTCCCCGTGCCTAGAAAGCAAAGGAAGCAATCGCTTCAATCACCCTTCCACCCCCCCCTTCCTCACCTGGTCAGCAGATTGAGGTCCACTTGTCACACTCCCGCTTCAACCTTGCCTGCCTCACCTCTTGACCCGATTGACCAATCCCGTTCGCTCTTCCCCTTCCCATACCTCGTTCCCCGGCCTGTCCTGTCCCACCCACCTGGTCAGCGGATTGACTGAAGTGGCTCTCAAGCAGCGACGTCCACTTGTCACACTCCTGCTCCACCTCCGCCTGCCTCGCCGCCTGGAAGCTCCGATACGTCACCCAGAAAACGACAAACGCCACCGCCACAGTCACAGCCGCCCACATCAGCAGACACAGGAAGCGCGCCAAGTGAGTCAGCTCGAGGCACTTCTCCACGCTGCACTTGCTCAGAAGCTTCCACAGCAACCCCCGGTCCTGCCCTTCGTCCTCCTCCTCCTCCTCCTCTGTCTTTCTCCTCCTCCCCCCTCTGCCCTTGCTGCCGAACGATCCGTGTTTCTGTCGATTCTTATTCCGGAAATTCGCTGTTTTTGTAAAAGAACCACCGTTTCTGTCACATGCGGTTCCCCTCACCACCACCTCGACTTCCCCCCCGCCGCCGGCTGCCCCCCTCTCCGCTCCCCCTGCCTTCCCTCGGCTTCCCCCAAAACGTTTCCTGCCCCAACTAGCCCAGGAGGGGTAATTACCCTCAGTAGTCGTATCTCCGCGTTTTTTTGTTCCCCATCCCTCGAAAGACCACCACTTTCCGCAGTTTTCTCCCCCCTCCCCCCCCTCCGCAGACATCCAGTCGCTATCCTCCCACATCGCATCCTCGTCGTCCGTCCCCTCGCTATAATCACTCGTGCTGCTGCTTCCGCCTGGCCCCCACGCGCTCGACCGTTCGGACGGGCAGGCGGACGGGCGCGGGGAGGCCTGGGCTCGTTGACCCGGTTGACCTGGTTGACTCGGTTGACTCGAGTCGGTAATTCTGGCGTGCCCAGCGGACGCCGCATTGCCCCCCTGCCTGCTTCGCCGCTTCACCCTTGCTCCCGCGAGGCGGTCGACGCTTCCGCCGGCGCTACCCTCCCCGCAGCTCGAGGGGGCAGCTCCGCCTGCCCCTGTAATCCCCCCCGCCCCTGCCGCGCGGGCTGATGCGTTCCACGGCGCTGTCGCGGTTTCCCCAGCAGGCGGAAGGATTCCGCGGTACCGTCGCGCGCACCACGCGCGAGCGTTGGCGGCGGCGTTTCCAAGCGGAGATCTGGAGGTAAGTGGATGCGGGGACTGCGCTCTGTCGCTGAGAGAGGGCGGAAGCAACGGGGAGGCCCCGCGACCGCGCTCTGCGGCGGGTCTTGCGCCGCCGTCCGCGCTGTCTGCTTGCGACGAACCGGCGGCGGGCGCGGCAGTCGCGGCGGCGGGAATTGCGGCAGGGATGGCAGCCGCGGCGACCGTGGGTGAGGCTTGACCGTCCGGGCCAGTGGGCGAGAGGAACGCGTGCCACGAGCCGCTGCGACGCGCGCGGGCCGGCTTAGATTGAGCGACACGTTGCGGAGAGATAAGACTGTCGGCCATGGATGCGTGCGCGTCGCACTACTTAAGAGACCAGCCTGAAGTCGCTTCGGAAAATAAGGACACGTGTCTAGCGACCAAATAAATAGCAATACGAGTACTTATGAATGCTTATTCCTCGTAGTAGCACCAGCCCGGCTAAGGGCCTTAACTACTTCGAGGTCGGAGTCACTTGGAGCCAGAGTTCTAGCCTAAGCCCTCTGCCGCGTCGTTGAGAGAATATTACGGTTCTTGGCCGTGCAATTGATACGTACTACGAATACATTATCGCCTTTCTCCACTGGACACACGCCAAGTGGCTTGGAGGCAGGCTCGAAAGGATTTCAAGGAGGATTGTCGAGACCGCACGTGATGGCGCTTAGTGGAGGATTATGAACGGAAGGTACGCTAATCGTGGTTGGAAAAGGTAGGCTTGGTGTTGGGAAGCGTGGGATGCGCTGAATCAAGCAACTCTTCGTGCCACACTGCCAGGTCGTGGGGGAGGAGAGGAGGAGAGGAGGAATGAAAACAGTTCGATTGCTCTCGTTTCGTCTCAATTCAACCCAACTGGGCCAGAGCAAAAGTGTCGCAGAGAAAATAAATTATCTCGCACCCACTGCAGTACAGTGTACAAACCCAAGCGCAACGCAGGTGTTCCCGTTCCCGTCCACAAACCTGAACTGTGCCTGCAAACACCGCTGGCGTGATTGGGAAGGGTGCGTGCGAATCTAACATGGGACAGATTTGAGAAGGTTTGATTCACTACACCCTCATTCTCGATAGACTGGCATATGTTAGACTGACCGCTACGCTTTGACTGACAGCAACGCACCAAAGGAGGTCTTATCACAATGCATACAAGCACAATTTGTCGCCTCAATCATACCAGCCAGCTGGCCGATCTTGTTGACTGCACGTCTGACAACGAATGAGACGAACCGACCGAAATCACAATGACAGGGCATCTGCAATTGCAATTCTGTTGTTACTGTAGCATTTTGCCATTTGCAATGCGCGGACACTGTTTGATTTTGCCACCTCAACCCTGGTTTGTCGCCAAGTTCACAATTGCCTGTGAAACGGTTAGGGGCACCATCGCGCTAGCTGTTCGCACTGTACACAGTGCGCGCGATGGTGAGAAAGGTGAGAATGAGGGTGAGAAAGGTGTACAAGAAAGGCCAAAGCCGAGCCAACGATAAGGCAACCGAACCGAAACGAACTCAAAACTACCAACGCCGAAATCGACACGTCCACACCAATCTCGAGGTTATCGGTGATGAGGGAGGGTGCGCTGCGCACCACAACGCAGGGCCGAAGCACACCATGCTGAGCTGGACGGATGGGGTCGAGGACGATGCTCAAACTTGGGAGCTCGTGGTGGCACCGGATCGTGTCGTGGCCCTCAAAGATTCGCTGTTCACATCACGCGCTGGCTCGCAACCGCAATCCCGCGCAAGGGGCACTCCATCAGTGACACACCGCGCCGCCTACAGTGTGACCAAATGGGATCCGCGTCACAATGTGGTGGGAACAGCTTCATAATTGAGAATGCGTTTGTGAGTCGAAGGGCGGTTCCATTCAAACTACACTCGGTACCACAGACTACACTGAAAAGGAGCTGTCTAAAGGATGTCCACATCCTCAGATAAGCTTCTTCACAAATCCCCAAAACGCGTTCACGAAAAGCTAGCATTTCGTCAAGCATGTTTCTTTTTCGCCTCTCTCCGCCTGCCCGCATCCCATTCCCCTCTCCCCTCCAACCGCCATCCGCAGGAGTCTGCAAAGCTCCTTTCCCGCCCTCCTCCTTAGGTCGTGTCCTCCGACCGAACTCGCGACTCCTAATCCCTAGCACGGATCGCCCTGCGCTGAGGCCGTCCGAGGAGCCTAACGCATGATACCACGAGTCGAGTGAATCCTTAGGCCTCGATTGGGCGATTGAATTTGTAACTTAGAACCTTGCTTCCACCGCCGGCCACTATGGGTCGCGAGGTCGAATCCAGCGAGGTGGAGGTGGAGGTGGAGCCGTTACCCACGCCTCCTAAGTTCGATCTGAACATCGACTGGTCGCAAGTTAATCTCGAGGCCCTTCAGTTGCCTGAAGGCGAGGATTTCGACGTTAAGAGGTGGGCTGGTCGTAGAGTAGTTGGTTTCCGAGAAATCTCACGTATCATAGAGGCGGACTTGGCACGTGGAGAAATTAGAACTATAATCGGATTTGATACTTCCATCCGATTGTGAGAAATGACTATAAATTTCGAATCTACGGCCGATCACGCACCCCTGGCTGGCCAATATGCGGATTGGTTCTGCAGCAAGCAGCCTGACAAGAGAGAGGAGGGGGTGGAGGAAGGGAGAATACGGGGAATAGCAGCCTGACAAGGCGGAGCATTAAGGTCGAGCGATCGCATGGCTCTTTTAGGGTTTCCACTCTAGAGGATCACGCCGCAGGGTTTGTTAGTTACCTCTGCGCGTCGATTAGATTGCTGACAGCCTGCTCGATGCGATCTGGTAACGGCATAGATACTATGGCGGCTCGCGAACTGTTACAAGATCTGCACGGTTCTCTATAGGATGAGGGCATTATCATAACCGTTTCTGGTTGCGCCTCCTCGTTTCCTCCCATCCACTCGGTCCGCAGGAGAAATTTCCGAGTAGCCGACGAGTCCAATTTCCGTCTCCTGTCCGTTTTATTAGGCGCCTCAAGAAATCGTCCGCAGGAGAGCTTCGATGAGTTTCATTTCCTTCTCCTATCCGTTTTCCCTGCTCGTTCTCACATTATCTCCCCCACCCCCACCCAACCTCCCATCCCCTCTCCCCCCCCCCTTTTCCACCCCCTCCTCCCTCCTCCCCCCCCTCCCCCCCCCCTCTTCTCTCTTCCGTCCGTCCTTTTCCCCCTGCGCGCAGCGACGACGAGGAGGAGGAGCTGGAGGTGGTGGAGTCGGAGACGGGCTTCGGGAACGTCATAGTCGTCGACAACCTGCCCGTCGTGCCGCCCGAAAAGTTTGAGAAGCTGCAGACCGTGGCCAAGAAGATTTTCGGGCAGATTGGGCTGATTCGGGAGGGGGGGCTGTGGATGCCCGTGAATAAGGAGACGCAGAAGACAAACGGATATGCCTTTATCGAGTATGCCACTCCCCAGGTACGAAATTAGTATTGGCCAAGAAGCAATGCTTTCGTTTTCGCCTCTCTGTTTGCGATTTCCCCGCCGCATTTGCATCGATTTCCCGGATTCTCTTCCCTTTTTCCTTCTCCCCTTCACGCCCTACTCCTTCCGCCGTCCCCTCTTTCGCTTGCTCTCCGGTCCCCCCGTCCGTCCCATACCCATGTCTTACGTTCCTCTTTGTCTCTTCGTCACTCCGTCGCTTCCCTTTTCGTTGCATGCAGGAGGCGCAAGCGGCGCGGGAGCAGATGGACGGGTACAAGCTGGACAAGGCGCACGTCTTCAAGGTCTCCATGTTCGACGACTTCGAGAAGTACGCGCGCGTGCCCGACCAATACGCGCCGCCGCCGCTCAAGGAGTACACGCCCTCGGTGCGTGGGGGCGTGGGGCGATATGATTGGGTGGGGGGTTGGGAGGGTGGGTGCGTGGGAGGGTGTGGTTTCGTGGTTGTGTGGGTGGGTGGGTGGGTGTGAGTGCGTGGGTTGAGCGACTAAGGGGGCCAAGGGCGAGTTTGTCTAAACGTCGTCCCATATTCGCCACCACTACGTGCCGCCGCTCGAGGAATATGTGCCCCCCCCCCCCCCCCCCCCCCCCCCTTCTTCTCCTCCTCTTCTTTCCCTCCCCCGCCACCTCCCTTCTTCCTCTTTCCCCACTCCCCCCTCCTCCTCTCTGTTCCTGCCTTGCACGCGAATCTGCAATGGTACGCGCCCGGACGAGCTTTACCTGGACTTGTCGCTTTTTTTTCCCTTTCTCCCCTCCCCATCCCCCCCTCCCCCGCGCCCCCTCCCCTCTTCACTCCCCAACCGCGCAGGAGAACCTGCAATGGTTCGCGGCGGACGAGCGCGGGCGCGACCAGTTTGTGATCCGCTTCGCGTCCGAGACCGAGGTGTACTGGAACGACGCGCGCGCCGCCAAGCCCGACCCCGTCTACCGCCGCACGGTAAGAGGGGGAGATGGGGAGGGGGAGAGCCGCACGGTAGGGGGAGTGGAGCGAGCGACGAGCAGCCGGGGGGGGGGGGGATGAGAGACGGAGGTCTACTGGAACGGCGCCCGCTGTTTACCGCTGCAAGTGAGGGGGGAGGGTGTGAGGCGCAATAAGGGGATGAGCCGCAAGGGGAGGGATGAGGCGCAGGTGGAGGGGGGATGAGGCGCAGGCGGAGGGGGGATGACGCGCAGGGGGGGGGGGAAGCCGCAGGGGGGTGATGAGACGCGCGCACGTAAGGGAGAGGTGATCGAGCAGCATGGTAGGGGAGGGATGATTGACGCTATCTCCCCTTTCTCCAACCCCCCTAACCCAACTCCAACCCCCCACTACCCCTTCTCCAACCCCCCCTCCCTCTACCCTCTCCCCCCACCCTCTCCCCCCACTCAATTGAATGCACCATCCCTTCTCGCCCCTCGCCTCCTTCCCACAACCCCCACCTCCCCACTCCTTTCAGTTTTGGACGGAGAGTTTCGTGCAGTGGTCCCCTCTGGGCAGCTACCTCGCCACCATCCATTGCCAGGGCGTCACCTCGTTGCGCCCGTTCCCCTTCAAAACACTGCGCCATTTCCCACCCCCTTCTCCCTTCCCCCCCTTCTCTCTCCCCCCCCCTCCTTTCAGTTCTGGACGGAGAGCTTCGTGCAGTGGTCGCCGCTGGGCAGCTATCTCGCCACCATCGCCGCCCTCCACCCACTGCTGCTCATACCAATGCCCTGTCCCTCCCCTCCCCCATCCCCCGTTTGCCAGTTTTGGACGGAGAGCTTCGTGCAGTGGTCGCCGCTGGGGAGCTACCTCGCCACCATCCATCGCCAGGGCATCAACTCGCGCCCGTTCCCCTTCAAAATACTGCGCCATTCCCCACCCCCTTCTCCCTTCCCCCCCTTTCTCTTCCCTCCCCACCTCCCCCACCCCCACAGTTCTGGACGGAGAGCTTCGTGCAGTGGTCGCCGCTGGGCAGTTACCTGGCCACCATCCATCGCCAGGGCGCTGCTCCCGCACTCGCTTTTCCCTCAATTGGATGCACCATCCCCTTTCCCCCCTCGCCTCCGCCCCATTTAAAACAATCCCTCGTGTCACCCTCCGCCCTTCCCCTCCCCTCTTTCAGTTTTGGACGGAGAGCTTCGTGCAGTGGTCCCCGCTGGGCAGCTACCTCGCGACCATCCATCGCCAGGGCGCGGCTATCTGGGCCGGCTCCTCGTGGCAACGCATCATGCGCTTCGCTCACCCGCAGGTGGGTTGTCAGGGGTGCAGGTGGGTTGTGAGAGGTGCAGGTGGGTTGTGAGGGGTGCAGGTGGGTTGTGAGGGGTGCATGGTGGAGCGGCCATCTGGGCCGGCTCCTCGTGGCAACGCATCATGCGCTTCGCACACCCGCAGGTGGGTTGTGAGGGGTGCAGGTGGGTTGTCAGGGGTGAGGTGGGTTGTGAGGGGTGCAGGTGGGTTGTGAGGGGTGCAGGTGGGTTGTGAGGGGTGCATGGTGGAGCGGCCATCTGGGCCGGCTCCTCGTGGCAACGCATCATGCGCTTCGCTCACCCGCAGGTGGGTTGTGAGGGGTGCAGGTGGGTTGTCAGGGGTGCAGGTGGGTTGTGAGAGGTGCAGGTGGGTTGTGAGGGGTGCAGGTGGGTTGTGAGGGGTGCATGGTGGAGCGGCCATCTGGGCCGGCTCCTCGTGGCAACGCATCATGCGCTTCGCACACCCGCAGGTGGGTTGTGAGGGGTGCAGGTGGGTTGTCAGGGGTGAGGTGGGTTGTGAGGGGTGCAGGTGGGTTGTGAGGGGTGCAGGTGGGTTGTGAGGGGTGCATGGTGGAGCGGCCATCTGGGCCGGCTCCTCGTGGCAACGCATCATGCGCTTTGCACACCCGCAGGTACCACCTTCCCCAGATTAGCCCCTTCGGGGCAAACATTCTTTAGAGTTATACGTTTTTCCCACATGTAAGCTTTTGTTTTTTCCACTTCATTCCCTCCCTTCACTTGCGATGCGACTCCCCCTCTTCTCCTGACAGCCCTTCCTTGAGCCCGCTGCCCCCCCGTCTCTCCTTCCTCGTTCCCCCCTTTTCGCTTTTCTCGCAAATCCCTTACCACGCCATGTCTTGTGTGTCGAACCTTCCCGCCCTGTCTCGTGTGTCCCTTTTGAGACGCCTCAAAAGTCATTCCCGCACTGTCTCGTGTGTCTCTTCTCCCCTCACGTTGTGCCGTGCTGCTGTATTCCCCGTCCTTTCCTCCTCTTCCTCCTTCGCCAACCCCTGACACCAAGCCCTCCGTACATCAATTACCCGTTCTCACACTCCCCCCGTCCTGCCCCAAATCCCTCGCTCTTTACAATCACGCGCCAGGTGCGCCTGATCGACTTTCTCTCCCGGAGAGCCGTTCCTGGTGACGTACAGCCGCCACGAGTCTGCTAACCCGTTTCCTTCTCTCTTCCCCCCTCTTCCCCCTCCCTCCCGTTCTCATTCTCCCCCCTGTCCACCTCCCCGCTCCCTCGCTCTCCTCCCATCCCATATCTCCCTCGCTCGTTACAATCACACCTCAGGTGCGCCTGATTGACTTCTCGCCTGGTGAGCGGTTCCTGGTGACGTACAGCAGCCACGAGCCTGCCCGCTCACATTGTGCCCTCACCTTGTCGTGTCTCTCTCCTCCCCTCTCCCTTCACGCTGTTCCGTGCTGCCTTGTGTGCTCTTCAGGTGCGCCTGATTGACTTCTCCCCAGGGGAGCGGTTCCTGGTGACGTACAGCAGCCATGAACCCGCCAACCCGAGGGACACACAGAAGGTGGTGCTGAACGTGTTTGACGTGCGCACGGGGAAGAGCATGCGTGAATTCAAGGGCGCAGCAGACGACTTCGCCACTGGCGGCGCTGGTGGCGTTGCCGGCGTGCAGTGGCCTGTATTCAGGTGGGTCCTGACTCCTGAACCGCGTGTTGGTGTAGCTGGTCCCTCCCCCTCCCAACCCGAGGGACACGCAGAAGGTGGTGCTGAACGTGTTTGATGTGCGCACGGGCAAGAGCATGCGCGAGTTCAAGGGCGCCGCGGACGACTTTGCTACTGGCGGCGCCGGTGGCGTTGCTGGTGTGCAGTGGCCTGTATTCAGGTGGGTTCCGGTGGGTTCTGTGGGGTTCAGGTGGGTTCTGTGGGCTTCAGGTGGGTCCTGACTCCTGAACCGCGTGTTGGTGTAGCTGGTCCCTCCCCCTCCCCCTTTCCCTCCCCCGGGCAAGAGCATGCGCGAGTTCAAGGGCGCCGCGGACGACTTCGCTACTGGCGGCGCCGGTGGGGTCGCTGGTGTGCAGTGGCCTGTATTCAGGTGGGCTGTGGTATTCAGGTGGGCTGTGGTATTCAGGTGGGCTGTGGTATTCAGGTGGGCTGTGGTCTTCAGGTGGGCTGTGGTCTTCAGGTGGGCTGTGGTATTCAGGTGGGCTGTGGTCTTCAGGTGGGCTGTGGTCTTTATGTGGGCTGTGGTCTTCAGGTGGGCTGTGGTCTTCAGGTGGGCTGTGGTCTTCAGGTGGGCTGTGGTCTTCAGGTGGGCTGTGGTCTTCATGTGGGCTGTGGTCTTCAGGTGGGCTGTGGTCTTCAGGTGGGCTGTGGTCTTCAGGTGGGCGGTGGCCTGTTTCCAGGTGGGTCTTCAGGTAGGTGGTTTGCTCGTCTTCAGGTGGGTGTTATGCAATGACCCGTCTTATTGTGTGCAGTGTCGGTAATCATCTGAGGGTGGCTTTTTAGGCTCCTCCAAATCTGCTTGTTGAATTTTGAGGCAACTCAACGTTGGGGGATGTTATGTGTTGCTGGTTGGTTGGTTGTGTGTGGGCTGGGCAGGCAGGAGTATAATCGTGGACTTGCTTCCGGGAAATTTTTAACTCTGCATGGTACTCGTTAAACTCTTGCATACTTTCCAGCATGGTATCAGTTATTCCCCCTCCCCCTCCCCCCTCTTGCTTCCCTCGTCCCCCGTGTGCTCCTTTCCCACTTGTCTCCTATAGGTGGGCGGGCGGGCGAGAGGACAAGTATTTCGCGCGCATGGGAAAGAACTGCGTGTCGGTGTATGAGACGAGCACCATGGCTCTGCTCGACAAGAAGTCCCTCAAGGCGGATCACGTGCACGACTTCACCTCACCTGCTCTCCCCTCTCCCCCCTTCCTCTTTCTCTCACCAAACTCCGTGCCCTCTCCCCCTTCCCTTCCCCCTCTCCCGTCCTTCTTCCCCTCTCCCCTCCCCTCGCCACCCTGCGGTCTCCGGTGTCTCAGGTGGGCGGGCGGGCGAGAGGACAAGTACTTTGCGCGCATGGGGAAGAACTGCGTGTCGGTGTATGAGACGAGCACCATGGCTCTGCTCGATAAGAAGTCGCTCAAGGCGGACCACGTGCACGACTTCACGTGGTCGCCCGCTGAACCGCTGCTCGCCATGTACATCCCTGAATCGAATGGGGGGAATCAGCCTGCTAGGGTGAGTGCCGCCTGCAAGGGTGAGTGGGGTGGGGTAGCAGCATAGGGGGCAGCAGGAGGATGAAAGGGCAGCGAGTGGGGTGGCTCAAGGCGGATCACGTGCACGACTTCACGTGGTCGCCCGCTGAACCGCTCCTGGCAATGTACATCCCTGAATCCAACGGAGGCAACCAGCCCGCCAGGGTGAGTGCCAGCCCGCCAGGGTGAGTGGCTGTTCCCCTTAGTGAGTGGGGCACAGGGGGCAGCGAGTGCTTGAGTGAGCAGTCAAGGCCACCCACGTGCACGACTTCACGTGGTCGCCCGCGGAGCCGCTGCTTGCAATGTACATCCCCGAATCGAATGGGGGCAACCAGCCCGCTAGGGTGAGTGGGGTAGCAGGTTAGCAGCTTATGATCAGAGGTGGAGCACGGGTGGCAGCAGCATGTAGGTGAGGAACAGCGAGTCAAGTCCCTCAAGGCGGACCACGTGCACGACTTCACATGGTCGCCCGCTGAACTGCTCCTGGCAATGTACATCCCTGAGTCCAATGGAGGCAACCAGCCTGCTAGGGTGAGTGCCGCCTGCAAGGGCGAGTGGGGTGGGGCAGCAGGGGGGTATAGGAACGGTGATTGGTTAAACGGGCAGTGAGTGAGTCAAGGCGGACCACGTGGTCGCCTGCTGAGCCCATCCGCGCCTGCTAATGGAGGGAACCAGCCTGCTAGGGTGAGTGCCAGCCCGCCTGAATTGAGTGGGTGTGGGGTAGCAGCTCCGCCTGATCTAGTTTGCGACTATAGTTTGCGACCCGCATGGCGTGGCAGAGCGCGGGCGAGTACCTGGCAGTCAAAGTCGACCGTTACACCAAGACCAAGAAAACCACCTATTCAGGCTTCGAGCTCTTTCCACTGAACCCCCTTCCCCGTCCCCCGTTCGTTCTCCTCCGGCCCTCCGCCCCCCCGTCCTCTGTCCTCTCCCCTTTCCCCTTTCCCCCCCCCTCACACTGTCTGCAGGTGAGCTTGGTAGCCATCCCATCGCGCGAGGAGCTGAGGCAGAAGAACCTATTCAGTGTGAGCGAGTGCCGCATGGCGTGGCAGAGCGCGGGCGAGTACCTGGCAGTCAAGGTCGACCGCTACACCAAGACCAAGAAAACCACCTACTCAGGCTTCGAGCTCTTCCGAATCAAGGAGCGCGACATTCCAATCGAAGTCCTCGAGTTAGAAAACAAGAACGACAAAGTCATCGACTTCGCGTGGGAACCCAAGGGGCATCGGTTCGCGGTGATCCACGGGGACGGGCCGAAGCCGGACGTGTCGATTTACACGATGAAGCCGGCGGGAGCGGGGGGAGGGGGGGGCGTTGTGAAGGTGGCGAAGCTGACGACGCTGAAGGGGAAGCAGGCGAACACGCTGTGCTGGTCGCCCATGGGGCGGTTCCTGGTGCTGGCGGGGCTCAAGGGGTTCAACGGGCAGTTAGAGTTCTTCAATGTGGACGAGCTGGAGACCATGGGCACTGGCGAGCACTTCATGGCTACTGATGTTGAGTGGGACCCCACTGGCAGGTGAGATGGGCGGTGGTGCAGTGGGTGAGATGGGCAGGGTTTGGGTGTGCATGGCTGTGAAGAGAGGGGACTGGGGGGGGAAGGGGGGGAGGCGGAGCTCAAGGGGTTCAACGGGCAGTTAGAGTTCTTCAATGTGGACGAGCTGGAGACCATGGGCACTGGCGAGCACTTCATGGCTACTGATGTTGAGTGGGACCCCACTGGCAGGTGAGATGGGCGGTGGTGCAGTGGGTGAGATGGGCAGGGTTTGGGTGTGCATGGCTGTGAAGAGAGGGGACTGGGGGGGGAAGGGGGGGAGGCGGAGCTCAAGGGGTTCAACGGGCAGTTTGAGTTCTTCAATGTGGACGAGCTGGAGACCATGGGCACTGGCGAGCACTTCATGGCTACTGATGTTGAGTGGGACCCCACTGGCAGGTGAGATGGGCGGTGGTGCAGTGGGTGAGATGGGCAGGGTTTGGGTGTGCATGGCTGTGAAGAGAGGGGACTGGGGGGGGAAGGGGGGGAGGCGGAGCTCAAGGGGTTCAACGGGCAGTTTGAGTTCTTCAATGTGGACGAGCTGGAGACCATGGGCACTGGCGAGCACTTCATGGCTACTGATGTTGAGTGGGACCCCACTGGCAGGTGAGATGGGCGGTGGTGCAGTGGGTGAGATGGGCAGGGTTTGGGTGTGCATGGCTGTGAAGAGAGGGGACTGGGGGGGGAAGGGGGGGAGGCGGAGCTCAAGGGGTTCAACGGGCAGTTAGAGTTCTTCAATGTGGACGAGCTGGAGACCATGGGCACTGGCGAGCACTTCATGGCTACTGATGTTGAGTGGGACCCCACTGGCAGGTGAGATGGGCGGTGGTGCAGTGGGTGAGATGGGCAGGGTTTGGGTGTGCATGGCTGTGAAGAGAGGGGACTGGGGGGGGAAGGGGGGGAGGCGGAGCTCAAGGGGTTCAACGGGCAGTTAGAGTTCTTCAATGTGGACGAGCTGGAGACCATGGGCACTGGCGAGCACTTCATGGCTACTGATGTTGAGTGGGACCCCACTGGCAGGTGAGATGGGCGGTGGTGCAGTGGGTGAGATGGGCAGGGTTTGGGTGTGCATGGCTGTGAAGAGAGGGGACTGGGGGGGGAAGGGGGGGAGGCGGAGCTCAAGGGGTTCAACGGGCAGTTAGAGTTCTTCAATGTGGACGAGCTGGAGACCATGGGCACTGGCGAGCACTTCATGGCTACTGATGTTGAGTGGGACCCCACTGGCAGGTGAGATGGGCGGTGGTGCAGTGGGTGAGATGGGCAGGGTTTGGGTGTGCATGGCTGTGAAGAGAGGGGACTGGGGGGGGAAGGGGGGGAGGCGGAGCTCAAGGGGTTCAACGGGCAGTTAGAGTTCTTCAATGTGGACGAGCTGGAGACCATGGGCACTGGCGAGCACTTCATGGCTACTGATGTTGAGTGGGACCCCACTGGCAGGTGAGATGGGCGGTGGTGCAGTGGGTGAGATGGGCAGGGTTTGGGTGTGCATGGCTGTGAAGAGAGGGGACTGGGGGGGGAAGGGGGGGAGGCGGAGCTCAAGGGGTTCAACGGGCAGTTAGAGTTCTTCAATGTGGACGAGCTGGAGACCATGGGCACTGGCGAGCACTTCATGGCTACTGATGTTGAGTGGGACCCCACTGGCAGGTGAGATGGGCGGTGGTGCAGTGGGTGAGATGGGCAGGGTTTGGGTGTGCATGGCTGTGAAGAGAGGGGACTGGGGGGGGAAGGGGGGGAGGCGGAGCTCAAGGGGTTCAACGGGCAGTTAGAGTTCTTCAATGTGGACGAGCTGGAGACCATGGGCACTGGCGAGCACTTCATGGCTACTGATGTTGAGTGGGACCCCACTGGCAGGTGAGATGGGCGGTGGTGCAGTGGGTGAGATGGGCAGGGTTTGGGTGTGCATGGCTGTGAAGAGAGGGGACTGGGGGGGGAAGGGGGGGAGGCGGAGCTCAAGGGGTTCAACGGGCAGTTAGAGTTCTTCAATGTGGACGAGCTGGAGACCATGGGCACTGGCGAGCACTTCATGGCTACTGATGTTGAGTGGGACCCCACTGGCAGGTGAGATGGGCGGTGGTGCAGTGGGTGAGATGGGCAGGGTTTGGGTGTGCATGGCTGTGAAGAGAGGGGACTGGGGGGGGAAGGGGGGGAGGCGGAGCTCAAGGGGTTCAACGGGCAGTTAGAGTTCTTCAATGTGGACGAGCTGGAGACCATGGGCACTGGCGAGCACTTCATGGCTACTGATGTTGAGTGGGACCCCACTGGCAGGTGAGATGGGCGGTGGTGCAGTGGGTGAGATGGGCAGGGTTTGGGTGTGCATGGCTGTGAAGAGAGGGGACTGGGGGGGGAAGGGGGGGAGGCGGAGCTCAAGGGGTTCAACGGGCAGTTAGAGTTCTTCAATGTGGACGAGCTGGAGACCATGGGCACTGGCGAGCACTTCATGGCTACTGATGTTGAGTGGGACCCCACTGGCAGGTGAGATGGGCGGTGGTGCAGTGGGTGAGATGGGCAGGGTTTGGGTGTGCATGGCTGTGAAGAGAGGGGACTGGGGGGGGAAGGGGGGGAGGCGGAGCTCAAGGGGTTCAACGGGCAGTTAGAGTTCTTCAATGTGGACGAGCTGGAGACCATGGGCACTGGCGAGCACTTCATGGCTACTGATGTTGAGTGGGACCCCACTGGCAGGTGAGATGGGCGGTGGTGCAGTGGGTGAGATGGGCAGGGTTTGGGTGTGCATGGCTGTGAAGAGAGGGGACTGGGGGGGGAAGGGGGGGAGGCGGAGCTCAAGGGGTTCAACGGGCAGTTAGAGTTCTTCAATGTGGACGAGCTGGAGACCATGGGCACTGGCGAGCACTTCATGGCTACTGATGTTGAGTGGGACCCCACTGGCAGGTGAGATGGGCGGTGGTGCAGTGGGTGAGATGGGCAGGGTTTGGGTGTGCATGGCTGTGAAGAGAGGGGACTGGGGGGGGAAGGGGGGGAGGCGGAGCTCAAGGGGTTCAACGGGCAGTTAGAGTTCTTCAATGTGGACGAGCTGGAGACCATGGGCACTGGCGAGCACTTCATGGCTACTGATGTTGAGTGGGACCCCACTGGCAGGTGAGATGGGCGGTGGTGCAGTGGGTGAGATGGGCAGGGTTTGGGTGTGCATGGCTGTGAAGAGAGGGGACTGGGGGGGGAAGGGGGGGAGGCGGAGCTCAAGGGGTTCAACGGGCAGTTAGAGTTCTTCAATGTGGACGAGCTGGAGACCATGGGCACTGGCGAGCACTTCATGGCTACTGATGTTGAGTGGGACCCCACTGGCAGGTGAGATGGGCGGTGGTGCAGTGGGTGAGATGGGCAGGGTTTGGGTGTGCATGGCTGTGAAGAGAGGGGACTGGGGGGGGAAGGGGGGGAGGCGGAGCTCAAGGGGTTCAACGGGCAGTTAGAGTTCTTCAATGTGGACGAGCTGGAGACCATGGGCACTGGCGAGCACTTCATGGCTACTGATGTTGAGTGGGACCCCACTGGCAGGTGAGATGGGCGGTGGTGCAGTGGGTGAGATGGGCAGGGTTTGGGTGTGCATGGCTGTGAAGAGAGGGGACTGGGGGGGGAAGGGGGGGAGGCGGAGCTCAAGGGGTTCAACGGGCAGTTAGAGTTCTTCAATGTGGACGAGCTGGAGACCATGGGCACTGGCGAGCACTTCATGGCTACTGATGTTGAGTGGGACCCCACTGGCAGGTGAGATGGGCGGTGGTGCAGTGGGTGAGATGGGCAGGGTTTGGGTGTGCATGGCTGTGAAGAGAGGGGACTGGGGGGGGAAGGGGGGGAGGCGGAGCTCAAGGGGTTCAACGGGCAGTTAGAGTTCTTCAATGTGGACGAGCTGGAGACCATGGGCACTGGCGAGCACTTCATGGCTACTGATGTTGAGTGGGACCCCACTGGCAGGTGAGATGGGCGGTGGTGCAGTGGGTGAGATGGGCAGGGTTTGGGTGTGCATGGCTGTGAAGAGAGGGGACTGGGGGGGGAAGGGGGGGAGGCGGAGCTCAAGGGGTTCAACGGGCAGTTAGAGTTCTTCAATGTGGACGAGCTGGAGACCATGGGCACTGGCGAGCACTTCATGGCTACTGATGTTGAGTGGGACCCCACTGGCAGGTGAGATGGGCGGTGGTGCAGTGGGTGAGATGGGCAGGGTTTGGGTGTGCATGGCTGTGAAGAGAGGGGACTGGGGGGGGAAGGGGGGGAGGCGGAGCTCAAGGGGTTCAACGGGCAGTTAGAGTTCTTCAATGTGGACGAGCTGGAGACCATGGGCACTGGCGAGCACTTCATGGCTACTGATGTTGAGTGGGACCCCACTGGCAGGTGAGATGGGCGGTGGTGCAGTGGGTGAGATGGGCAGGGTTTGGGTGTGCATGGCTGTGAAGAGAGGGGACTGGGGGGGGAAGGGGGGGAGGCGGAGCTCAAGGGGTTCAACGGGCAGTTAGAGTTCTTCAATGTGGACGAGCTGGAGACCATGGGCACTGGCGAGCACTTCATGGCTACTGATGTTGAGTGGGACCCCACTGGCAGGTGAGATGGGCGGTGGTGCAGTGGGTGAGATGGGCAGGGTTTGGGTGTGCATGGCTGTGAAGAGAGGGGACTGGGGGGGGAAGGGGGGGAGGCGGAGCTCAAGGGGTTCAACGGGCAGTTAGAGTTCTTCAATGTGGACGAGCTGGAGACCATGGGCACTGGCGAGCACTTCATGGCTACTGATGTTGAGTGGGACCCCACTGGCAGGTGAGATGGGCGGTGGTGCAGTGGGTGAGATGGGCAGGGTTTGGGTGTGCATGGCTGTGAAGAGAGGGGACTGGGGGGGGAAGGGGGGGAGGCGGAGCTCAAGGGGTTCAACGGGCAGTTAGAGTTCTTCAATGTGGACGAGCTGGAGACCATGGGCACTGGCGAGCACTTCATGGCTACTGATGTTGAGTGGGACCCCACTGGCAGGTGAGATGGGCGGTGGTGCAGTGGGTGAGATGGGCAGGGTTTGGGTGTGCATGGCTGTGAAGAGAGGGGACTGGGGGGGGGAAGGGGGGGAGGCGGAGCTCAAGGGGTTCAACGGGCAGTTAGAGTTCTTCAATGTGGACGAGCTGGAGACCATGGGCACTGGCGAGCACTTCATGGCTACTGATGTTGAGTGGGACCCCACTGGCAGGTGAGATGGGCGGTGGTGCAGTGGGTGAGATGGGCAGGGTTTGGGTGTGCATGGCTGTGAAGAGAGGGGACTGGGGGGGGAAGGGGGGGAGGCGGAGCTCAAGGGGTTCAACGGGCAGTTAGAGTTCTTCAATGTGGACGAGCTGGAGACCATGGGCACTGGCGAGCACTTCATGGCTACTGATGTTGAGTGGGACCCCACTGGCAGGTGAGATGGGCGGTGGTGCAGTGGGTGAGATGGGCAGGGTTTGGGTGTGCATGGCTGTGAAGAGAGGGGACTGGGGGGGGAAGGGGGGGAGGCGGAGCTCAAGGGGTTCAACGGGCAGTTAGAGTTCTTCAATGTGGACGAGCTGGAGACCATGGGCACTGGCGAGCACTTCATGGCTACTGATGTTGAGTGGGACCCCACTGGCAGGTGAGATGGGCGGTGGTGCAGTGGGTGAGATGGGCAGGGTTTGGGTGTGCATGGCTGTGAAGAGAGGGGACTGGGGGGGGAAGGGGGGGAGGCGGAGCTCAAGGGGTTCAACGGGCAGTTAGAGTTCTTCAATGTGGACGAGCTGGAGACCATGGGCACTGGCGAGCACTTCATGGCTACTGATGTTGAGTGGGACCCCACTGGCAGGTGAGATGGGCGGTGGTGCAGTGGGTGAGATGGGCAGGGTTTGGGTGTGCATGGCTGTGAAGAGAGGGGACTGGGGGGGGAAGGGGGGGAGGCGGAGCTCAAGGGGTTCAACGGGCAGTTAGAGTTCTTCAATGTGGACGAGCTGGAGACCATGGGCACTGGCGAGCACTTCATGGCTACTGATGTTGAGTGGGACCCCACTGGCAGGTGAGATGGGCGGTGGTGCAGTGGGTGAGATGGGCAGGGTTTGGGTGTGCATGGCTGTGAAGAGAGGGGACTGGGGGGGGAAGGGGGGGAGGCGGAGCTCAAGGGGTTCAACGGGCAGTTAGAGTTCTTCAATGTGGACGAGCTGGAGACCATGGGCACTGGCGAGCACTTCATGGCTACTGATGTTGAGTGGGACCCCACTGGCAGGTGAGATGGGCGGTGGTGCAGTGGGTGAGATGGGCAGGGTTTGGGTGTGCATGGCTGTGAAGAGAGGGGACTGGGGGGGGAAGGGGGGGAGGCGGAGCTCAAGGGGTTCAACGGGCAGTTAGAGTTCTTCAATGTGGACGAGCTGGAGACCATGGGCACTGGCGAGCACTTCATGGCTACTGATGTTGAGTGGGACCCCACTGGCAGGTGAGATGGGCGGTGGTGCAGTGGGTGAGATGGGCAGGGTTTGGGTGTGCATGGCTGTGAAGAGAGGGGACTGGGGGGGGAAGGGGGGGAGGCGGAGCTCAAGGGGTTCAACGGGCAGTTAGAGTTCTTCAATGTGGACGAGCTGGAGACCATGGGCACTGGCGAGCACTTCATGGCTACTGATGTTGAGTGGGACCCCACTGGCAGGTGAGATGGGCGGTGGTGCAGTGGGTGAGATGGGCAGGGTTTGGGTGTGCATGGCTGTGAAGAGAGGGGACTGGGGGGGGAAGGGGGGGAGGCGGAGCTCAAGGGGTTCAACGGGCAGTTAGAGTTCTTCAATGTGGACGAGCTGGAGACCATGGGCACTGGCGAGCACTTCATGGCTACTGATGTTGAGTGGGACCCCACTGGCAGGTGAGATGGGCGGTGGTGCAGTGGGTGAGATGGGCAGGGTTTGGGTGTGCATGGCTGTGAAGAGAGGGGACTGGGGGGGGAAGGGGGGGAGGCGGAGCTCAAGGGGTTCAACGGGCAGTTAGAGTTCTTCAATGTGGACGAGCTGGAGACCATGGGCACTGGCGAGCACTTCATGGCTACTGATGTTGAGTGGGACCCCACTGGCAGGTGAGATGGGCGGTGGTGCAGTGGGTGAGATGGGCAGGGTTTGGGTGTGCATGGCTGTGAAGAGAGGGGACTGGGGGGGGAAGGGGGGGAGGCGGAGCTCAAGGGGTTCAACGGGCAGTTAGAGTTCTTCAATGTGGACGAGCTGGAGACCATGGGCACTGGCGAGCACTTCATGGCTACTGATGTTGAGTGGGACCCCACTGGCAGGTGAGATGGGCGGTGGTGCAGTGGGTGAGATGGGCAGGGTTTGGGTGTGCATGGCTGTGAAGAGAGGGGACTGGGGGGGGAAGGGGGGGAGGCGGAGCTCAAGGGGTTCAACGGGCAGTTAGAGTTCTTCAATGTGGACGAGCTGGAGACCATGGGCACTGGCGAGCACTTCATGGCTACTGATGTTGAGTGGGACCCCACTGGCAGGTGAGATGGGCGGTGGTGCAGTGGGTGAGATGGGCAGGGTTTGGGTGTGCATGGCTGTGAAGAGAGGGGACTGGGGGGGGAAGGGGGGGAGGCGGAGCTCAAGGGGTTCAACGGGCAGTTAGAGTTCTTCAATGTGGACGAGCTGGAGACCATGGGCACTGGCGAGCACTTCATGGCTACTGATGTTGAGTGGGACCCCACTGGCAGGTGAGATGGGCGGTGGTGCAGTGGGTGAGATGGGCAGGGTTTGGGTGTGCATGGCTGTGAAGAGAGGGGACTGGGGGGGGAAGGGGGGGAGGCGGAGCTCAAGGGGTTCAACGGGCAGTTAGAGTTCTTCAATGTGGACGAGCTGGAGACCATGGGCACTGGCGAGCACTTCATGGCTACTGATGTTGAGTGGGACCCCACTGGCAGGTGAGATGGGCGGTGGTGCAGTGGGTGAGATGGGCAGGGTTTGGGTGTGCATGGCTGTGAAGAGAGGGGACTGGGGGGGGAAGGGGGGGAGGCGGAGCTCAAGGGGTTCAACGGGCAGTTAGAGTTCTTCAATGTGGACGAGCTGGAGACCATGGGCACTGGCGAGCACTTCATGGCTACTGATGTTGAGTGGGACCCCACTGGCAGGTGAGATGGGCGGTGGTGCAGTGGGTGAGATGGGCAGGGTTTGGGTGTGCATGGCTGTGAAGAGAGGGGACTGGGGGGGGAAGGGGGGGAGGCGGAGCTCAAGGGGTTCAACGGGCAGTTAGAGTTCTTCAATGTGGACGAGCTGGAGACCATGGGCACTGGCGAGCACTTCATGGCTACTGATGTTGAGTGGGACCCCACTGGCAGGTGAGATGGGCGGTGGTGCAGTGGGTGAGATGGGCAGGGTTTGGGTGTGCATGGCTGTGAAGAGAGGGGACTGGGGGGGGAAGGGGGGGAGGCGGAGCTCAAGGGGTTCAACGGGCAGTTAGAGTTCTTCAATGTGGACGAGCTGGAGACCATGGGCACTGGCGAGCACTTCATGGCTACTGATGTTGAGTGGGACCCCACTGGCAGGTGAGATGGGCGGTGGTGCAGTGGGTGAGATGGGCAGGGTTTGGGTGTGCATGGCTGTGAAGAGAGGGGACTGGGGGGGGAAAGGGGGGGAGGCGGAGCTCAAGGGGTTCAACGGGCAGTTAGAGTTCTTCAATGTGGACGAGCTGGAGACCATGGGCACTGGCGAGCACTTCATGGCTACTGATGTTGAGTGGGACCCCACTGGCAGGTGAGATGGGCGGTGGTGCAGTGGGTGAGATGGGCAGGGTTTGGGTGTGCATGGCTGTGAAGAGAGGGGACTGGGGGGGAAGGGGGGGAGGCGGAGCTCAAGGGGTTCAACGGGCAGTTAGAGTTCTTCAATGTGGACGAGCTGGAGACCATGGGCACTGGCGAGCACTTCATGGCTACTGATGTTGAGTGGGACCCCACTGGCAGGTGAGATGGGCGGTGGTGCAGTGGGTGAGATGGGCAGGGTTTGGGTGTGCATGGCTGTGAAGAGAGGGGACTGGGGGGGGAAGGGGGGGAGGCGGAGCTCAAGGGGTTCAACGGGCAGTTAGAGTTCTTCAATGTGGACGAGCTGGAGACCATGGGCACTGGCGAGCACTTCATGGCTACTGATGTTGAGTGGGACCCCACTGGCAGGTGAGATGGGCGGTGGTGCAGTGGGTGAGATGGGCAGGGTTTGGGTGTGCATGGCTGTGAAGAGAGGGGACTGGGGGGGGAAGGGGGGGAGGCGGAGCTCAAGGGGTTCAACGGGCAGTTAGAGTTCTTCAATGTGGACGAGCTGGAGACCATGGGCACTGGCGAGCACTTCATGGCTACTGATGTTGAGTGGGACCCCACTGGCAGGTGAGATGGGCGGTGGTGCAGTGGGTGAGATGGGCAGGGTTTGGGTGTGCATGGCTGTGAAGAGAGGGGACTGGGGGGGGGAAGGGGGGGAGGCGGAGCTCAAGGGGTTCAACGGGCAGTTAGAGTTCTTCAATGTGGACGAGCTGGAGACCATGGGCACTGGCGAGCACTTCATGGCTACTGATGTTGAGTGGGACCCCACTGGCAGGTGAGATGGGCGGTGGTGCAGTGGGTGAGATGGGCAGGGTTTGGGTGTGCATGGCTGTGAAGAGAGGGGACTGGGGGGGGAAGGGGGGGAGGCGGAGCTCAAGGGGTTCAACGGGCAGTTAGAGTTCTTCAATGTGGACGAGCTGGAGACCATGGGCACTGGCGAGCACTTCATGGCTACTGATGTTGAGTGGGACCCCACTGGCAGGTGAGATGGGCGGTGGTGCAGTGGGTGAGATGGGCAGGGTTTGGGTGTGCATGGCTGTGAAGAGAGGGGACTGGGGGGGGAAGGGGGGGAGGCGGAGCTCAAGGGTTCAACGGGCAGTTTGAGTTCTTCAATGTGGACGAGCTGGAGACCATGGGCACTGGCGAGCACTTCATGGCTACTGATGTTGAGTGGGACCCCACTGGCAGGTGAGATGGGCGGTGGTGCAGTGGGTGAGATGGGCAGGGTTTGGGTGTGCATGGCTGTGAAGAGAGGGGACTGGGGGGGGAAGGGGGGGAGGCGGAGCTCAAGGGGTTCAACGGGCAGTTTGAGTTCTTCAATGTGGACGAGCTGGAGACCATGGGCACTGGCGAGCACTTCATGGCTACTGATGTTGAGTGGGACCCCACTGGCAGGTGAGATGGGCGGTGGTGCAGTGGGTGAGATGGGCAGGGTTTGGGTGTGCATGGCTGTGAAGAGAGGGGACTGGGGGGGGAAGGGGGGGAGGCGGAGCTCAAGGGGTTCAACAGGCAGTTAGAGTTCTTCAATGTGGACGAGCTGGAGACCATGGGCACTGGCGAGCACTTCATGGCTACTGATGTTGAGTGGGACCCCACTGGCAGGTGAGATGGGCGGTGGTGCAGTGGGTGAGATGGGCAGGGTTTGGGTGTGCATGGCTGTGAAGAGAGGGGACTGGGGGGGGAAGGGGGGGAGGCGGAGCTCAAGGGGTTCAACGGGCAGTTAGAGTTCTTCAATGTGGACGAGCTGGAGACCATGGGCACTGGCGAGCACTTCATGGCTACTGATGTTGAGTGGGACCCCACTGGCAGGTGAGATGGGCGGTGGTGCAGTGGGTGAGATGGGCAGGGTTTGGGTGTGCATGGCTGTGAAGAGAGGGGACTGGGGGGGGAAGGGGGGGAGGCGGAGCTCAAGGGGTTCAACGGGCAGTTTGAGTTCTTCAATGTGGACGAGCTGGAGACCATGGGCACTGGCGAGCACTTCATGGCTACTGATGTTGAGTGGGACCCCACTGGCAGGTGAGATGGGCGGTGGTGCAGTGGGTGAGATGGGCAGGGTTTGGGTGTGCATGGCTGTGAAGAGAGGGGACTGGGGGGGGAAGGGGGGGAGGCGGAGCTCAAGGGGTTCAACGGGCAGTTAGAGTTCTTCAATGTGGACGAGCTGGAGACCATGGGCACTGGCGAGCACTTCATGGCTACTGATGTTGAGTGGGACCCCACTGGCAGGTGAGATGGGCGGTGGTGCAGTGGGTGAGATGGGCAGGGTTTGGGTGTGCATGGCTGTGAAGAGAGGGGACTGGGGGGGGAAGGGGGGGAGGCGGAGCTCAAGGGGTTCAACGGGCAGTTTGAGTTCTTCAATGTGGACGAGCTGGAGACCATGGGCACTGGCGAGCACTTCATGGCTACTGATGTTGAGTGGGACCCCACTGGCAGGTGAGATGGGCGGTGGTGCAGTGGGTGAGATGGGCAGGGTTTGGGTGTGCATGGCTGTGAAGAGAGGGGACTGGGGGGGGAAGGGGGGGAGGCGGAGCTCAAGGGGTTCAACGGGCAGTTTGAGTTCTTCAATGTGGACGAGCTGGAGACCATGGGCACTGGCGAGCACTTCATGGCTACTGATGTTGAGTGGGACCCCACTGGCAGGTGAGATGGGCGGTGGTGCAGTGGGTGAGATGGGCAGGGTTTGGGTGTGCATGGCTGTGAAGAGAGGGGACTGGGGGGGGAAGGGGGGGAGGCGGAGCTCAAGGGGTTCAACGGGCAGTTTGAGTTCTTCAATGTGGACGAGCTGGAGACCATGGGCACTGGCGAGCACTTCATGGCTACTGATGTTGAGTGGGACCCCACTGGCAGGTGAGATGGGCGGTGGTGCAGTGGGTGAGATGGGCAGGGTTTGGGTGTGCATGGCTGTGAAGAGAGGGGACTGGGGGGGAAGGGGGGGAGGCGGAGCTCAAGGGGTTCAACGGGCAGTTTGAGTTCTTCAATGTGGACGAGCTGGAGACCATGGGCACTGGCGAGCACTTCATGGCTACTGATGTTGAGTGGGACCCCACTGGCAGGTGAGATGGGCGGTGGTGCAGTGGGTGAGATGGGCAGGGTTTGGGTGTGCATGGCTGTGAAGAGAGGGGACTGGGGGGGGAAGGGGGGGAGGCGGAGCTCAAGGGGTTCAACGGGCAGTTAGAGTTCTTCAATGTGGACGAGCTGGAGACCATGGGCACTGGCGAGCACTTCATGGCTACTGATGTTGAGTGGGACCCCACTGGCAGGTGAGATGGGCGGTGGTGCAGTGGGTGAGATGGGCAGGGTTTGGGTGTGCATGGCTGTGAAGAGAGGGGACTGGGGGGGGAAGGGGGGGAGGCGGAGCTCAAGGGGTTCAACGGGCAGTTTGAGTTCTTCAATGTGGACGAGCTGGAGACCATGGGCACTGGCGAGCACTTCATGGCTACTGATGTTGAGTGGGACCCCACTGGCAGGTGAGATGGGCGGTGGTGCAGTGGGTGAGATGGGCAGGGTTTGGGTGTGCATGGCTGTGAAGAGAGGGGACTGGGGGGGGAAGGGGGGGAGGCGGAGCTCAAGGGGTTCAACGGGCAGTTTGAGTTCTTCAATGTGGACGAGCTGGAGACCATGGGCACTGGCGAGCACTTCATGGCTACTGATGTTGAGTGGGACCCCACTGGCAGGTGAGATGGGCGGTGGTGCAGTGGGTGAGATGGGCAGGGTTTGGGTGTGCATGGCTGTGAAGAGAGGGGACTGGGGGGGGAAGGGGGGGAGGCGGAGCTCAAGGGGTTCAACGGGCAGTTTGAGTTCTTCAATGTGGACGAGCTGGAGACCATGGGCACTGGCGAGCACTTCATGGCTACTGATGTTGAGTGGGACCCCACTGGCAGGTGAGATGGGCGGTGGTGCAGTGGGTGAGATGGGCAGGGTTTGGGTGTGCATGGCTGTGAAGAGAGGGGACTGGGGGGGGAAGGGGGGGAGGCGGAGCTCAAGGGGTTCAACGGGCAGTTTGAGTTCTTCAATGTGGACGAGCTGGAGACCATGGGCACTGGCGAGCACTTCATGGCTACTGATGTTGAGTGGGACCCCACTGGCAGGTGAGATGGGCGGTGGTGCAGTGGGTGAGATGGGCAGGGTTTGGGTGTGCATGGCTGTGAAGAGAGGGGACTGGGGGGGGAAGGGGGGGAGGCGGAGCTCAAGGGGTTCAACGGGCAGTTTAGAGTTCTTCAATGTGGACGAGCTGGAGACCATGGGCACTGGCGAGCACTTCATGGCTACTGATGTTGAGTGGGACCCCACTGGCAGGTGAGATGGGCGGTGGTGCAGTGGGTGAGATGGGCAGGGTTTGGGTGTGCATGGCTGTGAAGAGAGGGGACTGGGGGGGGAAGGGGGGGAGGCGGAGCTCAAGGGGTTCAACGGGCAGTTTGAGTTCTTCAATGTGGACGAGCTGGAGACCATGGGCACTGGCGAGCACTTCATGGCTACTGATGTTGAGTGGGACCCCACTGGCAGGTGAGATGGGCGGTGGTGCAGTGGGTGAGATGGGCAGGGTTTGGGTGTGCATGGCTGTGAAGAGAGGGGACTGGGGGGGGAAGGGGGGGAGGCGGAGCTCAAGGGGTTCAACGGGCAGTTTGAGTTCTTCAATGTGGACGAGCTGGAGACCATGGGCACTGGCGAGCACTTCATGGCTACTGATGTTGAGTGGGACCCCACTGGCAGGTGAGATGGGCGGTGGTGCAGTGGGTGAGATGGGCAGGGTTTGGGTGTGCATGGCTGTGAAGAGAGGGGACTGGGGGGGGAAGGGGGGGAGGCGGAGCTCAAGGGGTTCAACGGGCAGTTTGAGTTCTTCAATGTGGACGAGCTGGAGACCATGGGCACTGGCGAGCACTTCATGGCTACTGATGTTGAGTGGGACCCCACTGGCAGGTGAGATGGGCGGTGGTGCAGTGGGTGAGATGGGCAGGGTTTGGGTGTGCATGGCTGTGAAGAGAGGGGACTGGGGGGGGAAGGGGGGGAGGCGGAGCTCAAGGGGTTCAACGGGCAGTTTGAGTTCTTCAATGTGGACGAGCTGGAGACCATGGGCACTGGCGAGCACTTCATGGCTACTGATGTTGAGTGGGACCCCACTGGCAGGTGAGATGGGCGGTGGTGCAGTGGGTGAGATGGGCAGGGTTTGGGTGTGCATGGCTGTGAAGAGAGGGGACTGGGGGGGGAAGGGGGGGAGGCGGAGCTCAAGGGGTTCAACGGGCAGTTTGAGTTCTTCAATGTGGACGAGCTGGAGACCATGGGCACTGGCGAGCACTTCATGGCTACTGATGTTGAGTGGGACCCCACTGGCAGGTGAGATGGGCGGTGGTGCAGTGGGTGAGATGGGCAGGGTTTGGGTGTGCATGGCTGTGAAGAGAGGGGACTGGGGGGGGAAGGGGGGGAGGCGGAGCTCAAGGGGTTCAACGGGCAGTTTGAGTTCTTCAATGTGGACGAGCTGGAGACCATGGGCACTGGCGAGCACTTCATGGCTACTGATGTTGAGTGGGACCCCACTGGCAGGTGAGATGGGCGGTGGTGCAGTGGGTGAGATGGGCAGGGTTTGGGTGTGCATGGCTGTGAAGAGAGGGGACTGGGGGGGGAAGGGGGGGAGGCGGAGCTCAAGGGGTTCAACGGGCAGTTTGAGTTCTTCAATGTGGACGAGCTGGAGACCATGGGCACTGGCGAGCACTTCATGGCTACTGATGTTGAGTGGGACCCCACTGGCAGGTGAGATGGGCGGTGGTGCAGTGGGTGAGATGGGCAGGGTTTGGGTGTGCATGGCTGTGAAGAGAGGGGACTGGGGGGGGAAGGGGGGGAGGCGGAGCTCAAGGGGTTCAACGGGCAGTTTGAGTTCTTCAATGTGGACGAGCTGGAGACCATGGGCACTGGCGAGCACTTCATGGCTACTGATGTTGAGTGGGACCCCACTGGCAGGTGAGATGGGCGGTGGTGCAGTGGGTGAGATGGGCAGGGTTTGGGTGTGCATGGCTGTGAAGAGAGGGGACTGGGGGGGGAAGGGGGGGAGGCGGAGCTCAAGGGGTTCAACGGGCAGTTTGAGTTCTTCAATGTGGACGAGCTGGAGACCATGGGCACTGGCGAGCACTTCATGGCTACTGATGTTGAGTGGGACCCCACTGGCAGGTGAGATGGGCGGTGGTGCAGTGGGTGAGATGGGCAGGGTTTGGGTGTGCATGGCTGTGAAGAGAGGGGACTGGGGGGGGAAGGGGGGGAGGCGGAGCTCAAGGGGTTCAACGGGCAGTTTGAGTTCTTCAATGTGGACGAGCTGGAGACCATGGGCACTGGCGAGCACTTCATGGCTACTGATGTTGAGTGGGACCCCACTGGCAGGTGAGATGGGCGGTGGTGCAGTGGGTGAGATGGGCAGGGTTTGGGTGTGCATGGCTGTGAAGAGAGGGGACTGGGGGGGGAAGGGGGGGAGGCGGAGCTCAAGGGGTTCAACGGGCAGTTTGAGTTCTTCAATGTGGACGAGCTGGAGACCATGGGCACTGGCGAGCACTTCATGGCTACTGATGTTGAGTGGGACCCCACTGGCAGGTGAGATGGGCGGTGGTGCAGTGGGTGAGATGGGCAGGGTTTGGGTGTGCATGGCTGTGAAGAGAGGGGACTGGGGGGGGAAGGGGGGGAGGCGGAGCTCAAGGGGTTCAACGGGCAGTTTGAGTTCTTCAATGTGGACGAGCTGGAGACCATGGGCACTGGCGAGCACTTCATGGCTACTGATGTTGAGTGGGACCCCACTGGCAGGTGAGATGGGCGGTGGTGCAGTGGGTGAGATGGGCAGGGTTTGGGTGTGCATGGCTGTGAAGAGAGGGGACTGGGGGGGGAAGGGGGGGAGGCGGAGCTCAAGGGGTTCAACGGGCAGTTTGAGTTCTTCAATGTGGACGAGCTGGAGACCATGGGCACTGGCGAGCACTTCATGGCTACTGATGTTGAGTGGGACCCCACTGGCAGGTGAGATGGGCGGTGGTGCAGTGGGTGAGATGGGCAGGGTTTGGGTGTGCATGGCTGTGAAGAGAGGGGACTGGGGGGGGAAGGGGGGGAGGCGGAGCTCAAGGGGTTCAACGGGCAGTTTGAGTTCTTCAATGTGGACGAGCTGGAGACCATGGGCACTGGCGAGCACTTCATGGCTACTGATGTTGAGTGGGACCCCACTGGCAGGTGAGATGGGCGGTGGTGCAGTGGGTGAGATGGGCAGGGTTTGGGTGTGCATGGCTGTGAAGAGAGGGGACTGGGGGGGGAAGGGGGGGAGGCGGAGCTCAAGGGGTTCAACGGGCAGTTTGAGTTCTTCAATGTGGACGAGCTGGAGACCATGGGCACTGGCGAGCACTTCATGGCTACTGATGTTGAGTGGGACCCCACTGGCAGGTGAGATGGGCGGTGGTGCAGTGGGTGAGATGGGCAGGGTTTGGGTGTGCATGGCTGTGAAGAGAGGGGACTGGGGGGGGAAGGGGGGGAGGCGGAGCTCAAGGGGTTCAACGGGCAGTTTGAGTTCTTCAATGTGGACGAGCTGGAGACCATGGGCACTGGCGAGCACTTCATGGCTACTGATGTTGAGTGGGACCCCACTGGCAGGTGAGATGGGCGGTGGTGCAGTGGGTGAGATGGGCAGGGTTTGGGTGTGCATGGCTGTGAAGAGAGGGGACTGGGGGGGGAAGGGGGGGAGGCGGAGCTCAAGGGGTTCAACGGGCAGTTTGAGTTCTTCAATGTGGACGAGCTGGAGACCATGGGCACTGGCGAGCACTTCATGGCTACTGATGTTGAGTGGGACCCCACTGGCAGGTGAGATGGGCGGTGGTGCAGTGGGTGAGATGGGCAGGGTTTGGGTGTGCATGGCTGTGAAGAGAGGGGACTGGGGGGGGAAGGGGGGGAGGCGGAGCTCAAGGGGTTCAACGGGCAGTTTGAGTTCTTCAATGTGGACGAGCTGGAGACCATGGGCACTGGCGAGCACTTCATGGCTACTGATGTTGAGTGGGACCCCACTGGCAGGTGAGATGGGCGGTGGTGCAGTGGGTGAGATGGGCAGGGTTTGGGTGTGCATGGCTGTGAAGAGAGGGGACTGGGGGGGGAAGGGGGGGAGGCGGAGCTCAAGGGGTTCAACGGGCAGTTTGAGTTCTTCAATGTGGACGAGCTGGAGACCATGGGCACTGGCGAGCACTTCATGGCTACTGATGTTGAGTGGGACCCCACTGGCAGGTGAGATGGGCGGTGGTGCAGTGGGTGAGATGGGCAGGGTTTGGGTGTGCATGGCTGTGAAGAGAGGGGACTGGGGGGGGAAGGGGGGGAGGCGGAGCTCAAGGGGTTCAACGGGCAGTTTGAGTTCTTCAATGTGGACGAGCTGGAGACCATGGGCACTGGCGAGCACTTCATGGCTACTGATGTTGAGTGGGACCCCACTGGCAGGTGAGATGGGCGGTGGTGCAGTGGGTGAGATGGGCAGGGTTTGGGTGTGCATGGCTGTGAAGAGAGGGGACTGGGGGGGGAAGGGGGGGAGGCGGAGCTCAAGGGGTTCAACGGGCAGTTTGAGTTCTTCAATGTGGACGAGCTGGAGACCATGGGCACTGGCGAGCACTTCATGGCTACTGATGTTGAGTGGGACCCCACTGGCAGGTGAGATGGGCGGTGGTGCAGTGGGTGAGATGGGCAGGGTTTGGGTGTGCATGGCTGTGAAGAGAGGGGACTGGGGGGGGAAGGGGGGGAGGCGGAGCTCAAGGGGTTCAACGGGCAGTTTGAGTTCTTCAATGTGGACGAGCTGGAGACCATGGGCACTGGCGAGCACTTCATGGCTACTGATGTTGAGTGGGACCCCACTGGCAGGTGAGATGGGCGGTGGTGCAGTGGGTGAGATGGGCAGGGTTTGGGTGTGCATGGCTGTGAAGAGAGGGGACTGGGGGGGGAAGGGGGGGAGGCGGGAGCTCAAGGGGTTCAACGGGCAGTTTGAGTTCTTCAATGTGGACGAGCTGGAGACCATGGGCACTGGCGAGCACTTCATGGCTACTGATGTTGAGTGGGACCCCACTGGCAGGTGAGATGGGCGGTGGTGCAGTGGGTGAGATGGGCAGGGTTTGGGTGTGCATGGCTGTGAAGAGAGGGGACTGGGGGGGGAAGGGGGGGAGGCGGAGCTCAAGGGGTTCAACGGGCAGTTTGAGTTCTTCAATGTGGACGAGCTGGAGACCATGGGCACTGGCGAGCACTTCATGGCTACTGATGTTGAGTGGGACCCCACTGGCAGGTGAGATGGGCGGTGGTGCAGTGGGTGAGATGGGCAGGGTTTGGGTGTGCATGGCTGTGAAGAGAGGGGACTGGGGGGGGAAGGGGGGGAGGCGGAGCTCAAGGGGTTCAACGGGCAGTTTGAGTTCTTCAATGTGGACGAGCTGGAGACCATGGGCACTGGCGAGCACTTCATGGCTACTGATGTTGAGTGGGACCCCACTGGCAGGTGAGATGGGCGGTGGTGCAGTGGGTGAGATGGGCAGGGTTTGGGTGTGCATGGCTGTGAAGAGAGGGGACTGGGGGGGGAAGGGGGGGAGGCGGAGCTCAAGGGGTTCAACGGGCAGTTTGAGTTCTTCAATGTGGACGAGCTGGAGACCATGGGCACTGGCGAGCACTTCATGGCTACTGATGTTGAGTGGGACCCCACTGGCAGGTGAGATGGGCGGTGGTGCAGTGGGTGAGATGGGCAGGGTTTGGGTGTGCATGGCTGTGAAGAGAGGGGACTGGGGGGGAAGGGGGGGAGGCGGAGCTCAAGGGGTTCAACGGGCAGTTTGAGTTCTTCAATGTGGACGAGCTGGAGACCATGGGCACTGGCGAGCACTTCATGGCTACTGATGTTGAGTGGGACCCCACTGGCAGGTGAGATGGGCGGTGGTGCAGTGGGTGAGATGGGCAGGGTTTGGGTGTGCATGGCTGTGAAGAGAGGGGACTGGGGGGGGAAGGGGGGGAGGCGGAGCTCAAGGGGTTCAACGGGCAGTTTGAGTTCTTCAATGTGGACGAGCTGGAGACCATGGGCACTGGCGAGCACTTCATGGCTACTGATGTTGAGTGGGACCCCACTGGCAGGTGAGATGGGCGGTGGTGCAGTGGGTGAGATGGGCAGGGTTTGGGTGTGCATGGCTGTGAAGAGAGGGGACTGGGGGGGGAAGGGGGGGAGGCGGAGCTCAAGGGGTTCAACGGGCAGTTTGAGTTCTTCAATGTGGACGAGCTGGAGACCATGGGCACTGGCGAGCACTTCATGGCTACTGATGTTGAGTGGGACCCCACTGGCAGGTGAGATGGGCGGTGGTGCAGTGGGTGAGATGGGCAGGGTTTGGGTGTGCATGGCTGTGAAGAGAGGGGACTGGGGGGGGAAGGGGGGGAGGCGGAGCTCAAGGGGTTCAACGGGCAGTTTGAGTTCTTCAATGTGGACGAGCTGGAGACCATGGGCACTGGCGAGCACTTCATGGCTACTGATGTTGAGTGGGACCCCACTGGCAGGTGAGATGGGCGGTGGTGCAGTGGGTGAGATGGGCAGGGTTTGGGTGTGCATGGCTGTGAAGAGAGGGGACTGGGGGGGGAAGGGGGGAGGCGGAGCTCAAGGGGTTTCAACGGGCAGTTTGAGTTCTTCAATGTGGACGAGCTGGAGACCATGGGCACTGGCGAGCACTTCATGGCTACTGATGTTGAGTGGGACCCCACTGGCAGGTGAGATGGGCGGTGGTGCAGTGGGTGAGATGGGCAGGGTTTGGGTGTGCATGGCTGTGAAGAGAGGGGACTGGGGGGGGAAGGGGGGGAGGCGGAGCTCAAGGGGTTCAACGGGCAGTTTGAGTTCTTCAATGTGGACGAGCTGGAGACCATGGGCACTGGCGAGCACTTCATGGCTACTGATGTTGAGTGGGACCCCACTGGCAGGTGAGATGGGCGGTGGTGCAGTGGGTGAGATGGGCAGGGTTTGGGTGTGCATGGCTGTGAAGAGAGGGGACTGGGGGGGGAAGGGGGGGAGGCGGGGCTCAAGGGGTTCAACGGGCAGTTTGAGTTCTTCAATGTGGACGAGCTGGAGACCATGGGCACTGGCGAGCACTTCATGGCTACTGATGTTGAGTGGGACCCCACTGGCAGGTGAGATGGGCGGTGGTGCAGTGGGTGAGATGGGCAGGGTTTGGGTGTGCATGGCTGTGAAGAGAGGGGACTGGGGGGGGAAGGGGGGGAGGCGGAGCTCAAGGGGTTCAACGGGCAGTTTGAGTTCTTCAATGTGGACGAGCTGGAGACCATGGGCACTGGCGAGCACTTCATGGCTACTGATGTTGAGTGGGACCCCACTGGCAGGTGAGATGGGCGGTGGTGCAGTGGGTGAGATGGGCAGGGTTTGGGTGTGCATGGCTGTGAAGAGAGGGGACTGGGGGGGGAAGGGGGGGAGGCGGGGCTCAAGGGGTTCAACGGGCAGTTTGAGTTCTTCAATGTGGACGAGCTGGAGACCATGGGCACTGGCGAGCACTTCATGGCTACTGATGTTGAGTGGGACCCCACTGGCAGGTGAGATGGGCGGGTGGTGCAGTGGGTGAGATGGGCAGGGTTTGGGTGTGCATGGCTGTGAAGAGAGGGGACTGGGGGGGGAAGGGGGGGAGGCGGAGCTCAAGGGGTTCAACGGGCAGTTTGAGTTCTTCAATGTGGACGAGCTGGAGACCATGGGCACTGGCGAGCACTTCATGGCTACTGATGTTGAGTGGGACCCCACTGGCAGGTGAGATGGGCGGTGGTGCAGTGGGTGAGATGGGCAGGGTTTGGGTGTGCATGGCTGTGAAGAGAGGGGACTGGGGGGGGAAGGGGGGGAGGCGGAGCTCAAGGGGTTCAACGGGCAGTTTGAGTTCTTCAATGTGGACGAGCTGGAGACCATGGGCACTGGCGAGCACTTCATGGCTACTGATGTTGAGTGGGACCCCACTGGCAGGTGAGATGGGCGGTGGTGCAGTGGGTGAGATGGGCAGGGTTTGGGTGTGCATGGCTGTGAAGAGAGGGGACTGGGGGGGAAGGGGGGGAGGCGGAGCTCAAGGGGTTCAACGGGCAGTTTGAGTTCTTCAATGTGGACGAGCTGGAGACCATGGGCACTGGCGAGCACTTCATGGCTACTGATGTTGAGTGGGACCCCACTGGCAGGTGAGATGGGCGGTGGTGCAGTGGGTGAGATGGGCAGGGTTTGGGTGTGCATGGCTGTGAAGAGAGGGGACTGGGGGGGGAAGGGGGGGAGGCGGGGCTCAAGGGGTTCAACGGGCAGTTTGAGTTCTTCAATGTGGACGAGCTGGAGACCATGGGCACTGGCGAGCACTTCATGGCTACTGATGTTGAGTGGGACCCCACTGGCAGGTGAGATGGGCGGTGGTGCAGTGGGTGAGATGGGCAGGGTTTGGGTGTGCATGGCTGTGAAGAGAGGGGACTGGGGGGGGAAGGGGGGGAGGCGGAGCTCAAGGGGTTCAACGGGCAGTTTGAGTTCTTCAATGTGGACGAGCTGGAGACCATGGGCACTGGCGAGCACTTCATGGCTACTGATGTTGAGTGGGACCCACTGGCAGGTGAGATGGGCGGTGGTGCAGTGGGTGAGATGGGCAGGGTTTGGGTGTGCATGGCTGTGAAGAGAGGGGACTGGGGGGGGAAGGGGGGGAGGCGGAGCTCAAGGGGTTCAACGGGCAGTTTGAGTTCTTCAATGTGGACGAGCTGGAGACCATGGGCACTGGCGAGCACTTCATGGCTACTGATGTTGAGTGGGACCCCACTGGCAGGTGAGATGGGCGGTGGTGCAGTGGGTGAGATGGGCAGGGTTTGGGTGTGCATGGCTGTGAAGAGAGGGGACTGGGGGGGGAAGGGGGGGAGGCGGAGCTCAAGGGGTTCAACGGGCAGTTTGAGTTCTTCAATGTGGACGAGCTGGAGACCATGGGCACTGGCGAGCACTTCATGGCTACTGATGTTGAGTGGGACCCCACTGGCAGGTGAGATGGGCGGTGGTGCAGTGGGTGAGATGGGCAGGGTTTGGGTGTGCATGGCTGTGAAGAGAGGGGACTGGGGGGGAAGGGGGGGAGGCGGAGCTCAAGGGGTTCAACGGGCAGTTTGAGTTCTTCAATGTGGACGAGCTGGAGACCATGGGCACTGGCGAGCACTTCATGGCTACTGATGTTGAGTGGGACCCCACTGGCAGGTGAGATGGGCGGTGGTGCAGTGGGTGAGATGGGCAGGGTTTGGGTGTGCATGGCTGTGAAGAGAGGGGACTGGGGGGGGAAGGGGGGGAGGCGGAGCTCAAGGGGTTCAACGGGCAGTTTGAGTTCTTCAATGTGGACGAGCTGGAGACCATGGGCACTGGCGAGCACTTCATGGCTACTGATGTTGAGTGGACCCCACTGGCAGGTGAGATGGGCGGTGGTGCAGTGGGTGAGATGGGCAGGGTTTGGGTGTGCATGGCTGTGAAGAGAGGGGACTGGGGGGGAAGGGGGGGAGGCGGAGCTCAAGGGGTTCAACGGGCAGTTTGAGTTCTTCAATGTGGACGAGCTGGAGACCATGGGCACTGGCGAGCACTTCATGGCTACTGATGTTGAGTGGGACCCCACTGGCAGGTGAGATGGGCGGTGGTGCAGTGGGTGAGATGGGCAGGGTTTGGGTGTGCATGGCTGTGAAGAGAGGGGACTGGGGGGGGAAGGGGGGGAGGCGGAGCTCAAGGGGTTCAACGGGCAGTTTGAGTTCTTCAATGTGGACGAGCTGGAGACCATGGGCACTGGCGAGCACTTCATGGCTACTGATGTTGAGTGGGACCCCACTGGCAGGTGAGATGGGCGGTGGTGCAGTGGGTGAGATGGGCAGGGTTTGGGTGTGCATGGCTGTGAAGAGAGGGGACTGGGGGGGGAAGGGGGGGAGGCGGAGCTCAAGGGGTTCAACGGGCAGTTTGAGTTCTTCAATGTGGACGAGCTGGAGACCATGGGCACTGGCGAGCACTTCATGGCTACTGATGTTGAGTGGGACCCCACTGGCAGGTGAGATGGGCGGTGGTGCAGTGGGTGAGATGGGCAGGGTTTGGGTGTGCATGGCTGTGAAGAGAGGGGACTGGGGGGGGAAGGGGGGGAGGCGGAGCTCAAGGGGTTCAACGGGCAGTTTGAGTTCTTCAATGTGGACGAGCTGGAGACCATGGGCACTGGCGAGCACTTCATGGCTACTGATGTTGAGTGGGACCCCACTGGCAGGTGAGATGGGCGGTGGTGCAGTGGGTGAGATGGGCAGGGTTTGGGTGTGCATGGCTGTGAAGAGAGGGGACTGGGGGGGGAAGGGGGGGAGGCGGAGCTCAAGGGGTTCAACGGGCAGTTTGAGTTCTTCAATGTGGACGAGCTGGAGACCATGGGCACTGGCGAGCACTTCATGGCTACTGATGTTGAGTGGGACCCCACTGGCAGGTGAGATGGGCGGTGGTGCAGTGGGTGAGATGGGCAGGGTTTGGGTGTGCATGGCTGTGAAGAGAGGGGACTGGGGGGGGAAGGGGGGGAGGCGGGGCTCAAGGGGTTCAACGGGCAGTTTGAGTTCTTCAATGTGGACGAGCTGGAGACCATGGGCACTGGCGAGCACTTCATGGCTACTGATGTTGAGTGGGACCCCACTGGCAGGTGAGATGGGCGGTGGTGCAGTGGGTGAGATGGGCAGGGTTTGGGTGTGCATGGCTGTGAAGAGAGGGGACTGGGGGGGGAAGGGGGGGAGGCGGAGCTCAAGGGGTTCAACGGGCAGTTTGAGTTCTTCAATGTGGACGAGCTGGAGACCATGGGCACTGGCGAGCACTTCATGGCTACTGATGTTGAGTGGGACCCCACTGGCAGGTGAGATGGGCGGTGGTGCAGTGGGTGAGATGGGCAGGGTTTGGGTGTGCATGGCTGTGAAGAGAGGGGACTGGGGGGGGAAGGGGGGGAGGCGGAGCTCAAGGGGTTCAACGGGCAGTTTGAGTTCTTCAATGTGGACGAGCTGGAGACCATGGGCACTGGCGAGCACTTCATGGCTACTGATGTTGAGTGGGACCCCACTGGCAGGTGAGATGGGCGGTGGTGCAGTGGGTGAGATGGGCAGGGTTTGGGTGTGCATGGCTGTGAAGAGAGGGGACTGGGGGGGGAAGGGGGGGAGGCGGAGCTCAAGGGGTTCAACGGGCAGTTTGAGTTCTTCAATGTGGACGAGCTGGAGACCATGGGCACTGGCGAGCACTTCATGGCTACTGATGTTGAGTGGGACCCCACTGGCAGGTGAGATGGGCGGTGGTGCAGTGGGTGAGATGGGCAGGGTTTGGGTGTGCATGGCTGTGAAGAGAGGGGACTGGGGGGGGAAGGGGGGGAGGCGGGAGCTCAAGGGGTTCAACGGGCAGTTTGAGTTCTTCAATGTGGACGAGCTGGAGACCATGGGCACTGGCGAGCACTTCATGGCTACTGATGTTGAGTGGGACCCCACTGGCAGGTGAGATGGGCGGTGGTGCAGTGGGTGAGATGGGCAGGGTTTGGGTGTGCATGGCTGTGAAGAGAGGGGACTGGGGGGGGAAGGGGGGGAGGCGGAGCTCAAGGGGTTCAACGGGCAGTTTGAGTTCTTCAATGTGGACGAGCTGGAGACCATGGGCACTGGCGAGCACTTCATGGCTACTGATGTTGAGTGGGACCCCACTGGCAGGTGAGATGGGCGGTGGTGCAGTGGGTGAGATGGGCAGGGTTTGGGTGTGCATGGCTGTGAAGAGAGGGGACTGGGGGGGGAAGGGGGGGAGGCGGAGCTCAAGGGGTTCAACGGGCAGTTTGAGTTCTTCAATGTGGACGAGCTGGAGACCATGGGCACTGGCGAGCACTTCATGGCTACTGATGTTGAGTGGGACCCCACTGGCAGGTGAGATGGGCGGTGGTGCAGTGGGTGAGATGGGCAGGGTTTGGGTGTGCATGGCTGTGAAGAGAGGGGACTGGGGGGGGAAGGGGGGGAGGCGGAGCTCAAGGGGTTCAACGGGCAGTTTGAGTTCTTCAATGTGGACGAGCTGGAGACCATGGGCACTGGCGAGCACTTCATGGCTACTGATGTTGAGTGGGACCCCACTGGCAGGTGAGATGGGCGGTGGTGCAGTGGGTGAGATGGGCAGGGTTTGGGTGTGCATGGCTGTGAAGAGAGGGGACTGGGGGGGGAAGGGGGGAGGCGGAGCTCAAGGGGTTCAACGGGCAGTTTGAGTTCTTCAATGTGGACGAGCTGGAGACCAGTGGGCACTGGCGAGCACTTCATGGCTACTGATGTTGAGTGGGACCCCACTGGCAGGTGAGATGGGCGGTGGTGCAGTGGGTGAGATGGGCAGGGTTTGGGTGTGCATGGCTGTGAAGAGAGGGGACTGGGGGGGGAAGGGGGGGAGGCGGAGCTCAAGGGGTTCAACGGGCAGTTTGAGTTCTTCAATGTGGACGAGCTGGAGACCATGGGCACTGGCGAGCACTTCATGGCTACTGATGTTGAGTGGGACCCCACTGGCAGGTGAGATGGGCGGTGGTGCAGTGGGTGAGATGGGCAGGGTTTGGGTGTGCATGGCTGTGAAGAGAGGGGACTGGGGGGGAAGGGGGGGAGGCGGAGCTCAAGGGGTTCAACGGGCAGTTTGAGTTCTTCAATGTGGACGAGCTGGAGACCATGGGCACTGGCGAGCACTTCATGGCTACTGATGTTGAGTGGGACCCCACTGGCAGGTGAGATGGGCGGTGGTGCAGTGGGTGAGATGGGCAGGGTTTGGGTGTGCATGGCTGTGAAGAGAGGGGACTGGGGGGGGAAGGGGGGGAGGCGGAGCTCAAGGGGTTCAACGGGCAGTTTGAGTTCTTCAATGTGGACGAGCTGGAGACCGTGGGCACTTGGCGAGCACTTCATGGCTACTGATGTTGAGTGCGACCCCACTGGCAGGTGAGATGGGCGGTGGTGCAGTGGGTGAGATGGGCAGGGTTTGGGTGTGCATGGCTGTGAAGAGAGGGGACTGGGGGGGGAAGGGGGGGAGGCGGAGCTCAAGGGGTTCAACGGGCAGTTTGAGTTCTTCAATGTGGATGAGCTGGAGACCATGGGCACTGGCGAGCACTTCATGGCTACTGATGTTGAGTGCGACCCCACTGGCAGGTGAGATGGGCGGTGGTGCAGTGGGTGAGATGGGCAGGGTTTGGGTGTGCATGGCTGTGAAGAGAGGGGACTGGGGGGGGAAGGGGGGGAGGCGGGGCTCAAGGGGTTCAACGGGCAGTTTGAGTTCTTCAATGTGGATGAGCTGGAGACCATGGGCACTGGCGAGCACTTCATGGCTACTGATGTTGAGTGCGACCCCACTGGCAGGTGAGATGGGCGGTGGTGCAGTGGGTGAGATGGGCAGGGTTTGGGTGTGCATGGCTGTGAAGAGAGGGGACTGGGGGGGGAAGGGGGGGAGGCGGGCTCAAGGGGTTCAACGGGCAGTTTGAGTTCTTCAATGTGGATGAGCTGGAGACCGTGGGCACTGGCGAGCACTTCATGGCTACTGATGTTGAGTGGGACCCCACTGGCAGGTGAGATGGGCGGTGGTGCAGTGGGTGAGATGGGCAGGGTTTGGGTGTGCATGGCTGTGAAGAGAGGGGACTGGGGGGGGAAGGGGGGGAGGCGGGGCTCAAGGGGTTCAACGGGCAGTTTGAGTTCTTCAATGTGGATGAGCTGGAGACCATGGGCACTGGCGAGCACTTCATGGCTACTGATGTTGAGTGGGACCCCACTGGCAGGTGAGATGGGCGGTGGTGCAGTGGGTGAGATGGGCAGGGTTTGGGTGTGCATGGCTGTGAAGAGAGGGGACTGGGGGGGGAAGGGGGGGAGGCGGGGCTCAAGGGGTTCAACGGGCAGTTTGAGTTCTTCAATGTGGATGAGCTGGAGGACCGTGGGCACTGGCGAGCACTTCATGGCTACTGATGTTGAGTGCGACCCCACTGGCAGGTGAGATGGGCGGTGGTGCAGTGGGTGAGATGGGCAGGGTTTGGGTGTGCATGGCTGTGAAGAGAGGGGACTGGGGGGGGAAGGGGGGGAGGCGGGGCTCAAGGGGTTCAACGGGCAGTTTGAGTTCTTCAATGTGGATGAGCTGGAGACATGGGCACTGGCGAGCACTTCATGGCTACTGATGTTGAGTGGGACCCCACTGGCAGGTGAGATGGGCGGGTGGTGCAGTGGGTGAGATGGGCAGGGTTTGGGTGTGCATGGCTGTGAAGAGAGGGGACTGGGGGGGAAGGGGGGGGAGGCGGGGCTCAAGGGGTTCAACGGGCAGTTTGAGTTCTTCAATGTGGATGAGCTGGAGACCATGGGCACTGGCGAGCACTTCATGGCTACTGATGTTGAGTGGGACCCCACTGGCAGGTGAGATGGGCGGTGGTGCAGTGGGTGAGATGGGCAGGGTTTGGGTGTGCATGGCTGTGAAGAGAGGGGACTGGGGGGGGAAGGGGGGGAGGCGGAGCTCAAGGGGTTCAACGGGCAGTTTGAGTTCTTCAATGTGGATGAGTTGGAGACCATGGGCACTGGCGAGCACTTCATGGCTACTGATGTTGAGTGGGACCCCACTGGCAGGTGAGATGGGCGGTGGTGCTGTGGGTGAGATGGGCAGGGTTTGGGGGTGCATGGCTGTGAAGAGAGGGGACTGGGGGGGGAAGGGGGGGAGGCGGGGCTCAAGGGGTTCAACGGGCAGTTTGAGTTCTTCAATGTGGATGAGCTGGGGACCATGGGCACTGGCGAGCACTTCATGGCTACTGATGTTGAGTGGGACCCCACTGGCAGGTGAGATGGGCGGTGGTGCAGTGGGTGAGATGGGCAGGGTTTGGGTGTGCATGGCTGTGAAGAGAGGGGACTGGGGGGGGAAGGGGGGGAGGCGGGGCTGAAGGGGTTCAACGGGCAGTTTGAGTTCTTCAATGTGGATGAGCTGGGGACCATGGGCACTGGCGAGCACTTCATGGCTACTGATGTTGAGTGGGACCCCACTGGCAGGTGAGATGGGCGGTGGTGCAGTGGGTGAGATGGGCAGGGTTTGGGTGTGCATGGCTGTGAAGAGAGGGGACTGGGGGGGGAAGGGGGGGAGGCGGAGCTCAAGGGGTTCAACGGGCAGTTTGAGTTCTTCAATGTGGACGAGCTGGAGACCGTGGGCATTGGCGAGCACTTCATGGCTACTGATGTTGAGTGCGACCCCACTGGCAGGTGAGATGGGCGGTGGTGCAGTGGGTGAGATGGGCAGGGTTTGGGTGTGCATGGCTGTGAAGAGAGGGGACTGGGGGGGGAAGGGGGGAGGCGGGAGCTCAAGGGGTTCAACGGGCAGTTTGAGTTCTTCAATGTGGATGAGCTGGAGACCATGGGCACTGGCGAGCACTTCATGGCTACTGATGTTGAGTGGGACCCCACTGGCAGGTGAGATGGGCGGTGGTGCAGTGGGTGAGATGGGCAGGGTTTGGGTGTGCATGGCTGTGAAGAGAGGGGACTGGGGGGGAAGGGGGGGAGGCGGGGCTCAAGGGGTTCAACGGGCAGTTTGAGTTCTTCAATGTGGATGAGCTGGAGACCATGGGCACTGGCGAGCACTTCATGGCTACTGATGTTGAGTGGGACCCCACTGGCAGGTGAGATGGGCGGTGGTGCAGTGGGTGAGATGGGCAGGGTTTGGGTGTGCATGGCTGTGAAGAGAGGGGGACTGGGGGGGGAAGGGGGGGAGGCGGGGCTGAAGGGGTTCAACGGGCAGTTTGAGTTCTTCAATGTGGATGAGCTGGGGACCATGGGCACTGGCGAGCACTTCATGGCTACTGATGTTGAGTGGGACCCCCACTGGCAGGTGAGATGGGCGGTGGTGCAGTGGGTGAGATGGGCAGGGTTTGGGTGTGCATGGCTGTGAAGAGAGGGGACTGGGGGGGGAAGGGGGGGAGGCGGGGCTGAAGGGGTTCAACGGGCAGTTTGAGTTCTTCAATGTGGATGAGCTGGGGACCATGGGCACTGGCGAGCACTTCATGGCTACTGATGTTGAGTGGGACCCCACTGGCAGGTGAGATGGGCGGTGGTGCAGTGGGTGAGATGGGCAGGGTTTGGGTGTGCATGGCTGTGAAGAGAGGGGACTGGGGGGGGAAGGGGGGGAGGCGGAGCTCAAGGGGTTCAACGGGCAGTTTGAGTTCTTCAATGTGGATGAGTTGGAGACCATGGGCACTGGCGAGCACTTCATGGCTACTGATGTTGAGTGGGACCCCACTGGCAGGTGAGATGGGCGGTGGTGCTGTGGGTGAGATGGGCAGGGTTTGGGGGTGCATGGCTGTGAAGAGAGGGGACTGGGGGGGGAAGGGGGGGAGGCGGGGCTCAAGGGGTTCAACGGGCAGTTTGAGTTCTTCAATGTGGACGAGCTGGAGACCATGGGCACGGGGGAGCATTTCATGGCCACGGATGTCGAGTGGGACCCCACTGGCAGGTGAGGTGGCGCTTGGTGTGGTTGGGGAAAAGGAGGGGAGAGAGGAAGGGGGGAAGGGGGAGGGTGGGGAGGGGTCGGGCATGTGAGACATGGATGAGCTTGAGACGATGGGCACGGGGGAGCATTTCATGGCCACGGATGTGGAGTGGGACCCCACTGGCAGGTGAGGTGGGTGTGGAGGAAGGGAGGGAGTGGGGCAGGTGGGAAGGTGGGTTGGGCGTGGTGTGGCGGGTGGGTTGAGCGTGGTGTGGCGGTGCATGGCTGTGCATGGTGTAGAGTGGGGGACTAGGGAAGGAGAGAGAGGAGGGAAGAGGGGCAGGAGGAAGGTTTGGTTGGTGTGGGTGAGATCAGATTTTGTATGCAGATTGCAAGATGCTGTGTGTTTGAGTGATGGACCGAGTCTCTGGTTTCGCTCCCCCGCCTCTTTCCATTGTATTCCTTGTTCGCATTCTCTACCGTTTTGCCCATCGCCCCTGCCTTCTCCCCATCTCCCCTGCCTTCTCCCCATCTCCCCTGCCTTCTCCCCATCGCCCCTGCCTTCTCCCCATCTCCCCTTCCTTTCCTTCCCTCCCTTTCCTCCCGTCACCCCCCGTATCACCCACCAGGTACCTAGCAACAGCAGTGACGTCGGTGCATCAGATGGAGAACGGATTCCACATCTGGTCCTTCAGCGACCGCCTTACTGCTCACTTTTGTTGCCTCCCCTCTTCCCACCCTACCGTCCTCTCCCCCGGCCCCTTCTCCCCCTTTTTTTCTTCTCTCGTCTTCTCTCTTCCCCACCAGGTACCTGGCAACAGCAGTGACGTCGGTTGCATCAGATGGAGAACGGATTCCACATCTGGTCCTTCAGCGACCGCCTTACTGCTCACTTTTGTTGCCTCCCCTCTTCCCACCCTACCGTCCTCTCCCCCGGCCCCTTCTCCCCCTTTTTTCTTCTCTCGTCTTCTCTCTTCCCCACCAGGTACCTGGCAACAGCAGTGACGTCGGTGCATCAGATGGAGAACGGATTCCACATCTGGTCCTTCAGCGACCGCCTTACTGCTCACTTTTGTTGCCTCCCCTCTTCCCACCCTACCGTCCTCTCCCCCGGCCCCTTCTCCCCCTTTTTTCTTCTCTCGTCTTCTCTCTTCCCCACCAGGTACCTGGCAACAGCAGTGACGTCGGTGCATCAGATGGAGAACGGATTCCACATCTGGTCCTTCAGTGGCCGCATGCTCTACCAGCTGCCGCGCGACCGCTTCATGCAGGTGAGATTGGTTTGTAGGTCCGTGGGCGATGTTCGGCAGCCACAGGGGATCGATGGGAGGGCATGGGACGGAGGATGAAAACGTCGGGCCTCCTGGTTCGACCTTGACGAACCAGGCAAAACACTACGGTCAGTAGATGAAAAAACGAAAAATGTGCCGGTCGTGGGCCAAAAACGCGACGCGAACCCCAACATAGACCTGTGACCGCGCCGCATCCTCCCCATGAACCCCCCCACCTGGCGGAAACTTTCCGCTCCAGTGTCGAGGGATGGAAAGTGGATTCCCGTGAGGTGGACAACCCCACGGGGAATCAGAATTCCATGCCCCGGACGATGGGTATGTTTTTTTAAACACCCATGCACTTTTATTTATTACCCAGATAGAGTTACTAGCCTATTTTCTTCGTACCTGAACGGATGATTGTCGAAAAATACATGAAATGAAAATCGGGTGAGGTTTACCTGTTTAAGTGTTACTTTTAACAATCGTAAATTAAACGCGAAAACAAAATAAAAAACAATCTCAACAGAAATATCCAGGGTATTTTTGCAATATAGGGTGAGGCTTACAAACAAACCCTGACGGGAACTGTTCACATTGCGAAGGTTCGCGTTTGCAAGGCGTCTGCTTCCGTTGCCCTCCCCCTACCACCCTTGACCTCCGCAATTACCGCAGAGTCCTTCCGCTTGCGCAAGGACCTCGAACTTGGCGTCAACTGTGGTTGACCCCAAGTTGACCTGTCACAACTAGGGGCGAGGCTGTCGATTTTCGATGCCTCGACTCATCCCTCGCTGGATCCCTTGGGCTGCCGAACATCGCCGTGATGGTGAAAGGAAGGTTCGTGTAGGGCAAGAGACTGGTTTGCAATTTCGGTTGCTGAGTGCTCATGGTACGGAACAGCTTTCACGAATCACATCTGGTCTTTCAGTGGCCGCCTGCTCTACCAGCTGCCACGCGACTGCTTCATGCAGGCGAGAGGAAGGTATGTGCAGCTGGGAGGAAGGTGAGAGGAAGTTTCGTGCAGGTGAGAGGAAGGTTTGTGCAGGTGGGAGGAAGTTTCGTGCAGGTGAGAGGAAGGTTTGTGCTGGTGCGAGTAAGGTTCTTGCTGGTGAGAGGAAGGTTCGTGCTGGTGAGAGGAAGGTTCGTGCTGGTGAGAGGAAGGTTCGTGCTGGGCGAGACATTGGTTTGGTGCGCATGCTTCGGTCGGTGAGTGCTCATGTTGTGGGATTCCACTGCACTTGCACAGGCACCCACGCCACATGGACGGTGCAGATGCCTTCATCACATGCATGTCATGTAGGCATGGTGGTGGCATGCTGCCATGCCATGCTGCTATCCTGCCACTTTTTGTCTTGACATGCCTGCTAGTCCTCCTCGGACCCTTCTTCCTCTCTATCAATCTCTCCACAATCCCTCCCCTATCCTGCTTTTCCTCTCCCTTCCCCTTCGCCTTCCCCTTCCCCTTCCCCTTCCCTTTCCCCTTCCCCTTCCCCTTCCCCTTCCCCTTCCCCTTCCCCTTCCCCTTCCCCTCCCCCCTCCCCTTCGCCTTCGCCTTCCCCTTCCCCTTCCCCTTCCCCTTCCCCTTCCCCTTCCCCTTCCCCTTCCCCTTCCCCTTCCCCTTCCCCTTCCCCTTCCCCTTCCCCTTCCCCTCCCCCCTCCCCTTCGCCTTCGCCTTCCCCTTCCCCTTCCCCTTCCCCTTCCCCTTCCCCTTCCCCTTTCCCTGCCCCTCCCCCCTTCCCCTTCCCCTCTCCAACTCGCCAGTTCCTTTGGAGGCCCCGTCCGGCCTCCCTGCTGCCCGCAGAGAAAGAGGCAGAAGTTTCCAAGAACCTGCGCAAGTACAGCCGAAAGTACGAGGTGGAGGACGAGGAGGCCGGGGCGGCGTCGAGCGCTGCAGAGGTGGAGAGGCGGCGCATGGTGCTGGACGAGTGGCGGCAGTGGCAGGCGGAGTGGCGGCACATTGACGAGCAGGAGGAGAAGCTGCGGGCGGCGATCAGCGGAGGAGTGAAGGAGGAGGAGGAGGAGTATAAGGCGGAGGAGGTGGAGGTGGAGGAGATTATCGACATTCAGGAGGAGATTGAGAGGTTTGAGTGAGTGAGAGGGTGGAGGGGGTGCTGCAGAGGTGGAGAGGCGGCGCATGGTGCTGGACGAGTGGCAGCACATCGATGAATACGAGGATTATAAGGCGGAGGAGGTGGAGGTGGAGGAGATTATTGACATTCAGGAGGAGACAGAGCTTCGAGTGAGAGGGAGCTGGGAGGTGGCATTTGTTGTTTGGTTCTTGAGCATATGCAGATTCCTGTAGCAAGTATATGTTCTGTGATGTTACCAGGGTGCCAGATAGAGTACCAGATTTAGTAATTTGGTCAGATTAGTCCTTTTGTCATAAATTGATTTTTTTTACCAAGTCTCATTTATCATACCTTTCTGAAGTCTAAATATTGAGAACGATTAAAAAAAAAACACACACAAAACAATAGAAATACAGAGACAAGCAACAACAATTTAGTTTCTGTTCAGTCGGAATGGTGAGAAGCCGGAGTTCCTTTACTGAGAACCTAGTGCATGAGGGTGCGGCGAGAGTTCCTCCCACGTGTCACTCCTCCTGAACACTTGAAATTTCGTAGAGATCTTCCTTGGGTTACCAGTTGATCCAGTACCAGTTAATTTTCACCGATATCTCACCACGCCGGGAATGACCCTTCGTCAGGTGAATTTATATGGGTAGTTATAGGATGAGCGGGGGCAGAGTCACGCATTCCATTCGCGAGATGACGGTAAGCACAACAGTGTCAATGCCAATCCGCCCCTCCTCTCGGATCACGAAGTGTGACTTCATTAATCTGAACTGTCTCTTGGGTGTATACTGATAGTCCCGAAGTCTCTGGGTGTCCGTCTCACTAAACGAGAAAGCACGTAGGGCAAATAAGGTTCAGGTGGTGATTTTTTTTTTTATTTTTTTTTTTTTTATTGACTTATACACCGAACAGGCAAGTGTACAAAATCAAGAACAGTCGTAACTGTGCTTGGAGGCTAGGTGGTACCCCGCCTCAGTGTGTCTGCCCTGGCCTGATGCCGCCCCTTCTCTGTCGTGTCCATATGGCCGCGAAACCGGCCTTCCATGTCCATTTCTTGGCATTGCTGTCCCTGATGCGATCCAAAAGTTTCAACTCCTGGGGTGGCCCCCCCCCACGTGTCATCTTCTGCCCGGTTGTTTTGTCCTTCTGCAGCTTTTCCCCCGTGCGTTTCATGAAGATCCTCGCATGCAGCCGGAAAGCTGCCTCTATTCTCCACAGAACCCGCCGCAACCTGAACCTCTGGTCCCGAAATGCTGACTCGCACCTTTCGACCCACAGCTGATGGATGGTGATGGCAGTCAATGTTGCTTCTGGAAATGCTGAGCTGGACGCCGCACGCTTGAAAAGGAGGTCCCCCAGCGAAGAGATTGTGCGCCCAGGATTGATCATCCGCAGAGCCGTTCTTAGAGCCCCAACCACAGGCTGAATTGTCGGGCACTCGAAAAGGCAATGCTCTATCGTCTCCTCCTCCGAACAATAAGGACACTTCGGCTTCGAGCTGAGAAAAGCCAGTCTTTCCCCCACCTGAAGGTTAAAATTGTGTACCCTAATTAAAACATCACGAGGGCGACTAGGCGTGGCGAGCGAGTCCCGAATCTTTGACACCCGCTTCCAGTCAATTGCCCCCCCCCACCGGTCGGCCCACTTCTCCCTCCTTCGCGCCGAGTACCCCCGCTTCCTCCAGGCTAACCGCAGTTGCTTAAGCGGGGCGATCTGGCCGAGGTGAAAAATAGAGGAGCGGAGTAGTTTTGCCCTTGGAACCTCCGCAACGTTGTTCCGCCCATCTGCTCCCTGGTTCCCATCCGCTGCAGCCAGCAGGGTATCTCTCCAATTTTCAGGCGCTGCTGCCAGGCCTTTCAGAGCCAGCCGAGCAGGCCCCACCCCTCCCAACTCTCTTGCTAGGGTTTCTTCACTTTTGACCACCATGCCTCCGATTGCCGCTGGCTCCACCAAGTCTCCCAGCCGCGTCTCCCACAGCCCTTTAGCAGCTTGTTGCCCTCCTACCGGCGTTCTCCCGTTGAGCAGAATCCCTTTGTTGAAAACGAGCCGCTCCGCCGCTACCTCATCAGCAGTTAAGGGAGTGCTGGCTGGTGCCAACGGCGACGACATGAAACACTCACACGTTTGCTTCCAACGGACACTCCCCCCAACCCAGTGTTTTAACAGCTTCTCGTGAGACAAAAAGGTGTCCAGACCCAGCGGCAACCCCGCCGCCGCGAGCATCATGTCGCGTTTGAAGTCCATCGTCTCCGTGAGCAGGAGACCAATCCGTCTGGCAGCCAGGCAGGCGAGCAGAATGCCGGGGTCCCTTAGACCAATTCCTCCCTCCCTTCTTTCTGCGAAAATCGTGTCCTTTCCCCACAGGATGAAACATCCCTCCGCCGACGCCTTATTCCTCGAGAGGAAATTATGGATCAGCTTCGTGATCCTGTTCCAGACTTCCTCCGGGGGCGGGTAGACCTGGGCCTGAAAAACCACCACCGGCGTGATGTAACCATTGATGACAACCGCCCTGGCCGTGATCGTGAGGAATTTCAGCTCCCACTTCGCTAGCTCCCCCAGTAATCGTGTCAGTGTTTTGTCCCACGTTGGTTTGCAGTTGCCTGAAGCTGTAATCCACACCCCAAGCAATCTTTCCGCATCATCTGCGCCGGCCCACTTGAAGCCATCCGGCCTCCAAGGGCGACTGCCCAGGTTCCTCCCCAGCGGCATGACAACATATTTCTCCTTGTTCGTGGCCAGACCCGAGATGTTCTCAAGATATCCCAGCAGCTTCCCCGCTTCGGCGATCTGCTCCCTTCCTTGCAGCAGGAGTGTGGTGTCGTCCGCATAGCCCAGGTACGGCAGTCTCCACCCCGAATCACTGACGATGCCGAGCTGTCTCTTCGCCGCTTCTTGCGCCAAGGGCTCCACCGCGCAAATAAAGAGGTACGGAGCAAGAGGACAGCCCTGCCGCACCCCGGATACCACTTCCAACGCATCCGATTTCCAGCCGTTGATTAACAACCTCGTTCTTGTTTCCTTGTGCAGGCCCTTCACCCATCCCACAAAGCGCGGAGGGAACCCCATCTTCTCCAAGGTTTCGAAGAGAAAGCCGCGCGAGACCGAGTCGAAAGCTTTTTGGAAGTCCACAAGTAACAAGAACCAGTCCTTGTTCCCCTTGTTCGCCGCATCAATGATGTCCGCCACCAAACTGACCGCATCCGACAACCTTCTACCCGGGATGAACCCGTACTGCTCCTTGGAGATAACCCAGTGCAGCACCTTCTTCATCCTGTCCGCCACCACCCTCGCCAGAACCTTATATGTGAAATTGAGCAGCGTGATGGGCCGGTAGTTGTTTAAACTGTCCTTGTCCCCCTTTTTGTGCAATAAGATCGTAACCGCCTCTTTGGTGCTGGCAGGAAGCGAGGCGGAGGCAGAGAAGGAGCGCGCCAGCCCCATGAAGCCCTCCCCCAGTACATCCCAGTGCTGCTCGAAAAGCTCCTTCGGGATACCGTCAAGACCGCGGAGGGGATTATGTCTTGTTGCTGGCGAGGCTGAACGCGGGGCTTCGAGCTTACGCCAAGGAGGAGAGCAAGCGGGTCAAGGCGACGATGCGTCGCTTATCGGCAACGGTGGCGACCCTGAAGCAGGCGTTGCTGGGAGCGCCTGGATGTGCGAGGACGCGTGATCTTCTGAGGGTGCGGGAAGGACAGCTGAGGGAGTATCAGTCCTCTCGCCGTGACAGATTGCACCTGATGGCGGGCTACGGAGTGGAACTTAAAGGGGAAGTGGCTTCGAAGCATCTCTCTGCAAAAGTGAAGGCCAGGAAGCAGCGTACCAGGATAGAGGAGCTCAAAGTCAACGGTGCAACGGTTAGTGACAGACAAGGCATCCTTGACGCAGCGGCAAAAATTTTTGACGGCTTATTCGGAGCGGATAGGAGGACTCACTGGTCGAGCTGGTCACCTGACCGCAGGTTGTCAGCGGAGGATGCGGACGGACTGTCTCAGGATTGGTCGGAGTTGGAGGTGAAAGAGGCTTTCAAAAAACTGGCTTGTGGGAAGTCGTCAGGTGGTGAAAATAAGGAGGGCCATGTGTACATCCTGGGTTTGTCGCGGTCAAGAAGTTCGGTTTCTTCTCAGATCATGACGTATCTGGTACTGTATGTTTTTGTCACGATATTGAATATGTGTCTGTGGTTCTTGTCCTAGTAAAAAACCAGTGTGTGGCCCAATCTAGTGCCACTCTGGGTCTCTGTGCATTCAAGCTGGGAATTCTTATCCATGCTTTCCAGCCACAAGAGTGGAGTTCATGCTCACGTTCATTCAACGAAGAGTCCAACTTGACCTTCGTGTACACTTCACTCACTGTCTTACGGAAGTCGTGAATTTTAAGTTGCAGAAGCATGCAAGCGTGACAAGAGAAAGAAAATGGGAAATAAATCAAAGTGGGTCAAACCACTGCTCCCGTAAAACAGTTACGCCTACCCTACAGTGCCTACAGAAAAACGATTGTTTCGATATTGTATTGTGAACGACCCCATGCGAAAGGGACAAAGTCGTGAAACTGGGTTTTGCTAATTTGCACGATGCCCTATTAGCAATCTGATGTTGGTAATAGTTTATAGTAATGACTTTTGATAGTTTTTTACAAACATTTACCCCTTCTATAATCATTAATGAAGACCTAATAAATTGATGTACGACGTGCATAGGCTCCAGCAAAATAAAACAGTATTGATTTATATTTGCATAGATCTATTCTTCATTACTGTCGCATTTTATTTGGTGATAGTTGATATCAAACCAATATCAATTGAATTGGTATGGCATGTTAAAAATAGGGTGGTATTTCGTAATCAGACGTATTTATTACAACGCTTGTAATTTGCGACATTGGCGAGATCTTGTGCTTTGTCATTAGGAATTGGCACAATGCTGCTTCACTAGACCAGTTTCTCAAAGTTAGCGAACAACGGAATGATTGGAATAGAAACGAATGGGGTACAAATGAGCAACCCTAGAAGCTGTACCCCCTAGAGTGCAACTCACTATAGCCTATCATATCAATGTTCAACATTTGACACACCCCCATAGGCTAAGTGAGGGGCATCAAAGCAAGCAAGGTGAACAAACGGTCACAAGACCAGTCAAACCAAGAACCAAGGCAAGCTCAGGGTGGATCTCAAGGACACCACACAAATTCCGAGCGCAAGCAAGCGGCCACAAGGCCAGTTCAAGAGTTCACTAGGATATAAATGCAAAGCACAACAAGCAGAGCAAGCAACAGGACTACACCAACCGAGGGCCTACCTCAACAAGCCCCAACTGCACACAGAACCTGTGGTGGTCACCAAGCGCCAAGGCCTTGGTGAAGACGTCTGCAGTGTTGGCCTCTGAGGCCACAAAGTCCAGGCGTGCCTGACCGCGTCGCTGCAGCTCTCGCAGGAGGAAGTACCTCACGTCAATATGCTTCACTCTGCTCTCCAGTCGAGGCTCTCGACACAGGAGGATCATGGCCTTGTTGTCAGCGTACAAGGTCGGTGCAGAGCGAGGCCGCTCACCAAGGTCAGCGAGCAAGAAGGTCAACCAGCGAAGCTCCTGTGCCGCCATGGCACCAGCGTAGATCTCTGCCTCTGCACTGGAAGTAGCCACAGACGACGACCGTGTAGACCTCCACGACACAGCACCAGCTCCAAGACTGAAGCAGTAACCCTGAGTCGAACGCTGAGTCTCCACGTCGTCAGCGTAGGAAGAGTCGCAGTGACCAGTCAACGCCACTGGCTGAGTCCCTCCAAGCACAAGCCCCAAGCCTGATGTAGTCGCCAGGTACTTCGCCACCCTCACAGCAGCTGTCCAGTGGACAGGGCGGTGTCTCCCAGTCGCAACAAAGCGAGAAAGGATGCTGAGTGGAAAGGCGAGGTCCGGTCGAGTACAAGTCATCAGGTACATGAGGCAGCCCACCAGCTCTGCGTAGGGTCCACTGGACTCAAAGGGCTCGTCAGGAAAGGGGCCCGTGAGTCTGTGGTCAACAGCAAGAGGAGTGGGCTGTGTGGTGGAGAACTGGAAGTGGAACCGCCGAAGGACCTGCTGCACCATGTGTGACTGCGTCAGTGTGATGGTGCGAGCGGCTCTGTCCCGGGTGATCTGCAGGCCAAGGTAGCGCTGCAGCACACCCAGGTCAGTGCACTTGTGTCTCTTCTGCAGTTCGGACTTCACCTGAGCCAGAGCTGCCCTGTCTGCTATAGCAAACACCAAGTCGTCGACGTAGACAAGGATAAAGAAAGGAGTAGAACCCGCTCGAACAAACAGCGACGGGTCGGCGGAGGACGGGCTGAACCCAAGGTCACAAAGCATGGAGCGAAGAGTGTCGTGCCACTCACGGGGCGACTGGCGGAGACCGTAGACTGGTCGCCTCAGGCTCCACTGGGTCCCAGGTGGGAAGGTGTCAGTGAAGCCAGGAGGACGGCGCAGCCAGATCTCCTCGTGCAGTCGGCCCTGGAGGAACACAGTGGAGAAGTCGAGGGAGTGCAGCTCGTAGTCTCGCTGCGCTGCTATGTGGAGTAACACCCGAAGAGTAGTCATCTTCGGGGTCGGGGCGAAGGTCTGGAAGAAGTCAACTCCCTCACGCTGACTGAAACCCCTAGCCACGTAGCGCGCCTTGAACACCGGCGGTGCTCCAGGCGGCCGCTTCACCTTGAAGAGCCACATGCCATCGACTACGTTCGCCCTGGGAGGGGGAACTGCGTCGACGTAGGTGCCTGTGGATCTCCAAGACGCCAACTCTGAGTCCATAGCCGCTTTCCACTGAGAGGCCCACGCCCCTGACACTGCCTCGCGGTAAGTGCGAGGAGTCGGTATGTCAAGGGCGTCGGGGTCTCTCTCAGGGGAGAGCAGCATGGCACACACAGAGGGAGAAGCGGCTGCTCAGTACTCCAGCTCAGACTCTCTGTCCTCTAGGACGTCACAGCCAAGGGCAAACCCACCCCCGACGGACAGAGGACGGTAGGGAGGAGCTGGCACCACACGGGTGGCGTAGTCAAGGCGGCTGGCGGCAGCAAACTCAGCGACAGCGGCAGTGAGAGCCGAGACAGACGACGGAGGGAAACGAGGGTCGGTGACAAGAGTGGTGAGGACACGTGCGGCAACAGGACGAACAGCGCGGTAGTAGTCAGAGATAGGAGTGGGGAGGGCAGGTAGAGAGGACGGAGGAGGAGACGGGAGAACGGACACAAGAGAAGGAGAACGACGACGAGACGAACAAAGGAGGGCAGTGTGGAGGTCAGTAACAGGGGACAAGTGACGAGCACGCAGAGGACAACGAGTGATCAAGTCGCGACGGACAGAGGGAGGAGGAGACTGAGGAGGAGGAGAAGACCAGACCGCCGGACGGTCGTCAGGAGGAGGCAACGGAGGAACAAACACAGGAGGAGACTGGGAGCGGACAGGAGGAGAGGAGGAAAGGCCAAGGGCCCGCAAGCCACTCACAGGTGGGAACAACCGCCGCTCTAGAGGAAGCTGCGGTGGCGGCTGCGGCCACTGCGGCTGCGGCTGCGGCTGCTGCTGCTGCTGCGGCTGTGGCTGCGGCTGCGGCTGCGGCTGCTGCTGCTGCTGCTGCTGCTGCTGCTGCTGCTGCTGCTGCTGCCGCTGCTGCTCCAGAAGGTCCAGCACCCGCAGCTCCTGCCGCTCCCTCTCCAACCGCTCCTGCTCCTCACGCTCACGCCGACGGGCAGCCTGGAGCCGCGTGTCGTGGCGGTGGGGGGGCGGGGTGGACTCCGCAGAACCAGGGTCTCCAGCGTCAGTCTCCTCAGACTCAGCACCCCCAGAACCAGTACCGCCAGTGCTAGGACCTCCAACTCCAGCACTCCCAGAACTAGCACCGCTAGTGCCAGCACCCCCAACTCCAGCACCCCCAGAACCAGCACCTCCAGTGCCGGCACCTCCAGCTCCAGCACCCCCAGAGCTAGCGCCACCTGCGCCAGCACCTCCAGCTCCAGCACCCCCAGAGCTAGCGTCACCTGCGCCAGCACCTCCAGCTCCAGTACCCCGCGACCGAGCACCCCCAGACCGAGCACCGCCAGCGGCTGCACCTCCAGCTCCAACACCAACCGAGTCCACAGTAACCTGTCGCGGAAGTGCCGAAGGCTGCTGAGGGGACTGTGAGGAGGACTGCGGGGAGGGAGACGCTACCTGACGCGCGACCGAAGGGGAGAGGGGTAGCGTGGGACACACCAGACGGGGCAGGACCAGGGGGGGGCGGGGGTACCGGAGGAGCGGGAGCAGGAGGAGGAGAGGGTGCGAGGAAGAGAGGGGGAGGGGGTACCGGGAGACCTCGACAGGGGTACCGGGTGTAGTAGGACACGGACTCGTCAAACCGGACGTCACGGGAATCTAGGAACTGGTGGAGGGGAGGGTGGTAAAAGGACCAGTCAGCAGAGTCCACTGGGAAACCAAGGAAGACACAGGGGACGGCGCGTGCCGAGAGCTTGTCCGCGGAGGTGTCGCGAACAAGTGCAAGGCAGCCCCAGACTCGAAAGGCCGACCCAACACCAGGGGATCCAGTCCAGAGACTGGTCGGTGAAGCCTCGGGCCGCGAGACACGCGGCTGGAGGTTCAGCTGGTGTGCGGCGTAGCGAACCGCGTGAGGCCACAGAAAATGGGGCGCACGGGCATGAATCATGGACGTGCGGGCGATGTCCATGACCAAGCCTATGCGGCGCTCAGCAACCCCATTCTGCTGTGGGGACTCTGGCAGCGTCCAGGACTGGGTGATGCCCTGTTCGCCGCAGAATCCGCCGAGAATGCCGGAGCGAAACTCGCCCCCACGGTCGGAGTGAAGACAACTGACTCGACGACCACGAGTGCCCTCAGTGGCTAGAAGCAACCTGATCAGCGTAGCAGTCACCTCGGACTTCTTCGCAAGAGGAAACACTGTGGTGTACCTGGAGAAGTCGTCGACGACCACCAGAAAGTAGCGCTCCCTCCCAGACCCCTGCGTCGGGGCAGGGCCCCAGACGTCCAAGTGGAGAGTCTCGAAGGGAGCGGTGGCCGGACGAAGGGAGGAGGAGTGGGGAGTGGCACGTAAGCGACCGGCGACGCACGGAGAGCAAGGAGGGGCAAGCGAGGGAGGGAGCGACGGGAAGGTGCGTGGGAGACCTGTGACTAGTCCCTGACTGAGCATGCCACGAAGGCGAGGGATCGACGGGTGGCCAAGACGGTGGTGCCACAGGACGGTGCGGTGGGCGAGAGAGCGACAGGAGCAAGACGCAGCGACTGGACTGGACACAGCGACCGGACTGGACACAGCCACCTGACCGGACTCTGCTACCGGGGGGGACGAAGCAACCTGACCAGACGCAGCTACCTGCGGGGGCGGAGTGTGCAGGACGAAGAGACCTGAGTGGGGCTCTCTGGTGAACGTGGCAAGAACTGCCCCGGTGGAAGAGTCCGTACAGATCGCAGTCCTCCCGTGCGCAGGAAAAGTGACTGTGATCCCCCGGTCCTGAAGGTATCCAACACCCACCAAGTTCCGAGAGAACGAGGGGATGTAGAGACCAGTGAGGAAACCAGAGGGGACAGCCGGGCACGGGAGGGTGGTCGAGCTACGAGCAACTGCTGGTCCTGAAGTAGGATCAGCCAGGGCAACTGGGACTGGAGCCGAAAGAGGTGTGACAGTGGTGTGGTCGCGGAAGAAACACTGAGACGCGCCGGAGTCCAGCGTGAAGGAGAGCGACGCAACAGCAGTCGTCACGGCTGGGCTAGTGACTACACAAGCACCTACACTAAAAGCACAAGTACCGACACTAGCAACAGGCAAAGGTCCTAAGCTAGGTACACGTAAGCCAAGAGATCCGTACGTGACAGAATAAACAGCATCCATAGACATATCAAACACAGGGAAACCACTACGAAACAGACCGGGCCAGATCAGGGGAGCCGACTCAGGCCCAAAACGCTCACGGTAAAGGTCGTCGAGGCGGCTGTAGCAGCGCTGTGCAGAGTGGTCAGGACGCCAGCAGGTAGTGCCAGCACCAGGGCCGGTCAGGATCCGGTACTGGCAGGGGCCGACGTCGCGGCCACCGCGACGAGCCCCCCAGCTGGCTGGGCCGCTGCTGCAGCCAACGCGACCTGAACCACCAGGCCCCCATGGCTGCTGAGGGCGCCACAGCTGCTGAGGGCGCCCCTGCCGCTGCGGAAGCCACTGCTGAAAAGGCCGCTGCTGCTGTCCCTGCTGCTGGAGAACCCTAGCGGACTCCATGATAAAAGCTAGCGGGGTGCAGGAGCGGCAGGCTAGGAGCGACAGGAGCGACAGGCTGCTGTGAAAAACGAGAACAACTAGGAGCGCAAGGTGAAACCAGGCGAGTAACTGCTGGAGCACGGAGCGAACTAAGCTAGGAGCGCCAGGTGAAACCAGGCGAGTAACTGCTGGAGCACGGAGCGAACTAAGCTAGGAGCGCCAGGTGAAACTAGGCGAGGAACGGCTGGAGCACGGAGCAAACTGAGCTAGAAGCGCCAGGTGAAACTAGGCGAGGAACGGCCGGAGCACGGAGCAAACTGAGCTACGAGCGAGGAGCGAGAACGGCTGGAGCGAGAACGGCTGGAGCTAGAAGCGGCGAGCTAGGGCTGGCTGGAGGTAGGAACGGCCGGGGCTAGAGACCGTAAGTGCGGCTGTCGGCTGCCGCTAGTAGAGCCACTGGCAGTGGAAAGTACGTGCGACAGTAGGGGCTGCAGTACTGACGGCTGCGGGATGTAGGCAACTGTGCAGGTCGTCCGGCAAGCAGGAACGCGGGGCGACAGTCGCAGGCCCCCACTGTGAACCCCTTTTTTTTTTTTTTTTTTTTTTTTAGGGTTTAATTTATTTATTTATTTTCTGGCACTAAAGCACCCCGGGGCGCGCTGCCTGCAAGGTGTGCTGCCTGCGGGGCGCGCTACCCGCGGGGCGCGCTACCCGCGTGGCGCGCTGCCTGCGGGGCTGGGGTGACGAGCCAGGGAGGGCGCCTGGGCGACGGGCTAGGACGGGCGCCTGGGCGACGGGCTAGGACGGGCGCCTGGGCGACGGGCTAGGGCGCAGGCCTGGGCGACGGGCTAGGACGGGCGCCTGGGCGACGGGCTAGGGCGCAGGCCTGGGCGACGGGCTAGGGCGGGCGCCTGGGCGACGGGCTAGGGCGGGCGCCTGGGCGACGGGCTGGGGCGGGCGCCTGGGCGACGGGCTGGGGTGGGCGCCTGGGCGACGGGCTGGGGCGGGCGCCTGGGCGACGGGCTGGGGCGGGCGCCTGGGCGACGGGCTGGGGCGGGCGCCTGGGCGACGGGCTGGGGCGGGCGCCTGGGCGACGGGCTGGGGCGGGCGCCTGGGCGACGGGCTGGGGCGGGCGCCTGGGCGACGGGCTGGGGCGGGCGCCTGGGCGACGGGCTGGGGCGGGCGCCTGGGCGACGGGCTGGGGCGGGCGCCTGGGCGACGGGCTGGGGCGGGCGCCTGGGCGACGGGCTGGGGCGGGCGCCTGGGCGACGGGCTCGGGCGGGCGCCTGGGCGACGGGCTGGGGCGGGCGCCTGGGCGACGGGCTGGGGCGGGCGCCTGGGCGACGGGCTGGGGCGGGCGCCTGGGCGACGGGCTAGGGCGGGCGCCTGGGCGACGGGCTAGGGCGGGCGCCTGGGCGACGGGCTGGGGCGGGCGCCTGGGCGACGGGCTAGGGCGGGCGCCTGGGCGACGGGCTAGGGCGGGCGCCTGGGCGACGGGCTAGGGCGGGCGCCTGGGCGACGGGCTAGGGCGGGCGCCTGGGCGATGGGCTAGGGCGGGCGCCTGGGCGACGGGCTAGGGCGTGGGCCTGGGCGACGGGCTAGGGGCGCAGGCTAGGGGCGCGGAGGGCGCTAACGCGCGGAGGAGGAGGGCGCTAAGGCGCGGAGATGGCGCGGAGGGCGCGGTGGCTAAGGCGCGGAGGGCGCGGAGGGCGCGGAGGGCGCGGAGGGTGCTAGGGCGCAAGGGCGCGGAGGGCGCGGAGGGCGCGGAGTGTGCTAGGGCGCAAGGGCGCGGAGGGCGCTAGGGCGCGAGCTAGGCTAGGCTAGGCAAGAGGATCGACACCTACTCATGATACCATCTCAAAGTTAGCGAACAACGGAATGATTGGAATAGAAACGAATGGGGTACAAATGAGCAACCCTAGAAGCTGTACCCCCTAGAGTGCAACTCACTATAGCCTATCATATCAATGTTCAACATTTGACACAGTTGTGTATGTATTTTTTTGGTCGCGTAATTACATGTCTAAGCTATGGTTTGTATCAAATTTGTTACTGTGCAGTTGGAGTTTTGTTTTCATTTGTTTTTTTATATACAATCGCTTCTCATTTACTTTGGGCAAAATCAGACATTTGAAAATATTGATACAACATGGAGCATAACTTAGTGTAGGTAAGTTTGCTGTTTGGTGTGTACATTCAAATCATGTTAGCGAAAGGCGTCGTACCAAGCATTGTAATAATTTTTCTAACATGATCCAATTTGTCTGGCATAGGTGATGTTTTATATATCTACATGCCTCAAAACTTTCACTTTCTTATAACTGCGCATGGGCGGGATATTTAGATGCGATACTCAGTGCGTTTCTCTCCTAGGTTACTCTCCCGCCCTCCAGGATCACCATTTCGAAGAGTGAATTCGTCCCTCAGTAGACAAAATAGAAGCATTAGAATTTAGGTCGTGCAGGTAAGCCGAGCTGACGTTGACGTCAGCTCTTGCTGCAGGTCGTTGTGGGTGTAGATAACGACTTTCCACTGCCCGTGCGGGAATGCTGGGTATTCCCGCACATGATCATGCTGTCGTTGGTCCATAGATAACGACACAGGTGCCTAGTAGTATTCAAGTTCGATAAGGATTTCAGGTGGTCTTCAGGTTGAAGAATAAGTTATGCTAATCCAATCGTTAGGCAGTGTTTCGATTCGCCATCAGAGGAGCAGACATCCGATGTCCTAGAGGAGTGGGAAGAGAGTCACCGAAGTCGATTCGGTGTTCGGTTTGTCTGGGGAGACACAGACTAGCGATTCACCCTTCACATTCTCCGCCCGCAACCATGGAAAGTGGGGAGCAACCGGGACGAGAGCCATCATCCAGTATTCTTGGGGGGTCGTTTGTGCGACGGGACCCTCGTTTGCTTCTGCCAGACTAGTAGTAGCAAACTTGCACATCCGGCGTTGGAGTTGCTCTTGGAGTTATTTACCTACTAGTAGCGCCTGCTCTACTACGAATCTAGTAGTAGCAGTACCACGTACTACGCTACCACAGCATAGGCTCCCGCAATTGGTACTACTACTAGTGTACTCCTATACTAGATTCGTAGTACTAGTACCAGGAGAGGCTGTCACAGCCTGTGTCGGGGGCACAGCAAATATCATGTCCCCCGGTTCTGATTCGCGGCAAAGCGGCCAGACGCTGCACCATGATGCCACTGCAGCGCCAGCTCTGCCAGAAACGGCGCCAGCATCGCCGTCAGTCTCGGTCCTAACCTGCTCCGATACCGCTAACGTTTCCGACGATGCCACCAGTGGTGGTAGCCCCGACTGGGAGGGCTCCTCTGGAAACCAGGACTCGCGGCGTGGTGGCAGGCGACGTGAGGTCGACGCCCATCATGCAGCAGCATCGTCACGGCTCCACATGATCCCCAGAGCCCACATTCCGGACTCTGAGTCGAAGAAAGCAGCTACCACCTCAGCAACTCCGCAGCCGCCGCATCAGCATCAGCATCATCACGGCTCCACATCATCCCCGTCGCTGCCACATCATGAGACCCAGGCACTTGACCAGAATCTTTCGCATATCAGCGATGCAATGCTTGCATCCCTCGACTCAACCACTCTCCAGAAGCTGCTGGAACATCTCGCGAGTATGTGCGCAGCGGAGCGGCCCGGAGGAGAAACACCGTCTGGAACACTGGCCCGGCCTGGAACAACCGATCTCTCCAACGTACCGCGTCAACACCACATTATGCATGGGCCGCTGGCAGCTAATGCGGGCCCACTGACAGCTAATGCGGGCCCACTGACATCTAATGCGGGCCCACTGACAGCTAATGCGGGCCCACTGACAGCTAATGCGGGCCCACTGGTAGCTAATGCCGGCCCACTCTCGTCTGTGCAACCGCTGGCAGGGGCGCCGCGGAACGCACCGGAGGCCGTTACATTCAAGAGCTCAGCCGCGGTTCCCAGCATCAGACCTGTAGCACCCGATCAAATCATATCCGATCCAGCTGGCGGCAGCGGCGGTCTGCGGTTCTACTATTTCTCCTTCCCCAACGGTGTGTGCGGGGTCTTTCAAGCCAACGAACAAGCCAGTTTGGGATCGACCCATGCTGATGCTCGGCCCGAGCCTAGTACCACCACCATCTGCCCACAGCCCGAGCCTCTGACCCATGCTGAGGCTCAGCCTAAGCCTAGCACCACCATCTGCCCAAACCTGGGGTCCGGAAATGTCAGTTCTTTTCCAGACAGTCATGCCGCGTCGGCGGATGTGAGATCATTTTATAGCCCGTCATCATGGCCCGCGGCGTGCGGCGGCCTGTTCGGGCAGAGTGCAGCGTGGGTTGGCGTGGGGGGTCAAGGAGAGATGCGTGTGGGGAATGAGGGAGATATGCGCATTGCGGAAGGGCATGGTGGAGAGATCCAGATCAGTTCAACGCCAACAAAACCGGTGGCGGAGTCTAGCCGTCCACCCTACGGTCCATCCTACGCTCCTCTCTGTGAAATGTGGCATGACCACCACGCCGCAGTCGTGGCAGAGTCGTCATCGTTTCACCGTCACGGGCATGGATCAACTTGGAGATTTATCTGAAAATCTCACTGTTTTTCCATCTGGAAATCTCGCTGAAAATCCATCTGGAGATCCAACAGTCCACAGCAGCCTGGCGCTCCTCGAAACGACGAGCGCACCAGGTGCAGAAACCTGCGTGATGCCACAAAACAATGGTGATTCTAGTGAAACAGGGGCTGCACTTGGTGTGGCTGGAAATGAGGTAGTGGCATCAAAGGAAGGCAGGCAGGAGGGAGGCACGCAGCAGAAGAAGAGGAAGAAGACACCGAAGAAGGCTGAGGTGGTGACACCAATGGAGGGTGGGCAGCTGGATTCAGCTCATGTGAAGGCTGCGCCCCAAGCCAAGAAAACAAAGAAGCAGAAAGCTCCACGGGGCCCTGAGTTCTCTGGCCAGGGCAACAGTCAGGCTCAGCCTTCCAGTGCTGCGAGTGCTGCTCCAGAATCAGCACCAGCACGTTTAGACTCGGCTGGTGATGCCAGTGCAGGGGTGAATAGCCTCTCAACCCCCTCTCCTGGAGATGCTGCAGCAAATCCGAAAGTACCCGGATCTAAGAAGATTAAGAGACGAGCAGAAGAGGTATCCCGTGGAGAAGTGAAGTATATTGGAGTCAGAAGAAGGGGATTGGGCAATCGGTGGGTGGCAGAGATAAAGGACAACATCCATGGAGTGCGGAGGTGGCTTGGGACGTTTGCCACACCTGAAGAGGCAGCCCGGGAGTATGATAAGGCAGCACGGGAAATCAGAGGTGAAACTACCCGCCGCACCAACTTCCCCTTTCACAAGTAAACGTTATCATGGAATCCAGGAATTCGGATCCGTTTTCTTCTGTGGCTGATTTTCAATCAGGTTTTGGATTGTGCCATTGATTGATAGTTGACTTTGAGAAGGCAAAATTGTTTCAGCATGAGATCATTGATCAATAAGAGCTAGTTCGCAATTGTACATTGTTCAAGAAGTGCTGCCGTATCAGGCGTACGGTAATGACAATTGAAACCTCGAAACCCAGTTAAAGTGTTTACTGATTGTCATGAAGGCTGTGACCACCTGGGACTTCGCTACTACCGTCATCGCCCGGATATAAGACAGTGTCGAATTGAAGACAGGGGGTGTCTTTAAAACCAGGGTGCACATTCAATTGGATTTCTGTCAAAGGTTAACCTTTGACCTCGGGGTTACTCAGTGATTTAGGAATATCTGGGGGGAGTGTTCGCTTCAGCAGGTGAACATTTGAACCCTCGAGATTTGGCAAATGTATACCGAAGTCATCGAATGTGCTTCCGCCAATTCGTTTCCCCCCTCCCCATACCTATTCCGCTCCCACCGAAATTGTTTCCCCTTCCCCCACAATATCGTCTCACCCCCTTTCCCCTTTCCGCCAACCCAGTTGCCCTCCCCTTGATCCCCAATTTCTAGATCCAAGTGTTATCAATTTCTCCCCTGCCAAGCCTCATCTCTCACGGACGAAAAGCCCCATGCTCGCCCATTCTCAACTATTTATTCGCTACTCGTCAACCAATCAGCAGTTCCCGCAAACATGCCGCCCAAAATTTAGCCTGGAGTCGCGTTGAATGTGTACCCTGGTTTTAAAACGGGTGTATCTTATAGATGGGTGTTCCTGATTATAAGACAACTGTCGGTGTGTACGAGTTAAGCCAGTGTAGGGGTTAGGGGCAATCCTATGACGAGGGGGTATCTTCTAAACGGTTTTTTGTCCATTTATAAAAATTATAAGACACCATAAACCGTCCCAAATACAAGACACAGCAAGCTTTTTTTCTAATGTATAAGATAAGACATATATGTCTTCTATCCGGGCGATGACGGTAACGTTGCAAAACCTTGCTGCTATGTGAGGCCTCACAACACCTCTCAAAGAACGCATGTGCCTTCCAGGATACGGAAATTCATCCCATTGTCAGACTGTGCACCTGCCACAATCGGAGTGAGGCGATGCGTCAAGGCGACTTAGAAGAGCGCCAAGCACCGAGGTCATGGCGTCCTGTAACGCTTCGTAGTCATTACAAGTGTCAATTTACATATACACTTTTATATGTGCATATTATATGCTAGGTTGGATTACTTTGTAGAGGGTACATATTTGGCACTATTCGCATATGTATGCCCCTCATTAGGCATTATTTCCTTCGCTAACATGGTATCAGATTGGTCGCCGCTTCCGCTTCGCCTACCCTAGCTACCCTGTAACGCCCTCTCCCGGTTGCCCCTAGCGGAGTGCCCCTTCGCGCCCCCTAGAGCGCCACGTCATGCCCCCTAGAGCGCCCCGTCGCGCCCCTAGAGCGCCCTGTCGCGCCCCTAGAGCGCCCCTAGCGTGCCATCCGCGCCAGCCAGCACGCCAGCCAGCGCGCCAGCCAGCCACACAAGCACGTCGCCGCACCAGCGAGCACGCTTCCGCGCCAGCCAGCACACTGCCGGCGCCAGCCTGCGCGTCGCCCGCACCTGCCAGCGCATCGCCGCTCCAATCGGCTGCGCCAGCCGAGCGCCAGCGAGCGCCAGCCAGCCAGCGCCAACCAACCACGCGCAAGCCAGCCGAGCCAGTCGCGCCAGCTGCCCCGACCGCTAGCCGCCCGCGCCAGCCGCTAGCCAGCCCGTGTTAGCAGCCCCATCCAGCTGTGCCAGGCTCGCGCCAGCAGGCAGCCAGCCGAGCCAGTCGCGCCAGCTGCCCCAACCGCTAGCCGCCCGCGCCAGCCAGCATGCCGCCCGCGCCAGCCGCTCGCCACCCCGCGCCAGCAGCGCCAACTCGCCAGCCGCGCACCAACCCCGCCCCTGCCTGCGCGCAAGCCCTCACCGTCGCGCATCCGCCGTTCCTGTGCTCGCGCCTGCCACTCCCACTCCTGCAGCCCCAGCGCCGCTCTCCCTGCTGCCTGCCATCTCCTCCGCCTGTGGCTGTCTCCTCTCTTCGCCTGCAGCTGTGCACCTGCTCCCGTGATAACGATTGAGTTTGTCCTGCAACTTGATGCGGAGGGGCGGGCAGTCAATTTTGCAGCGTGGCTCTTCAACGCCAAGCTCCACTTGCTGAGTCAGCTTCAAGGTGACGGCCCCCCGTACTCCACGTTTCGGGTGAGCTGCCTCTTTTTTTCCTTCCCTCTTTAAAGATCTCTCTGCATTCTCCACCTTTGCTGATCTCGCTACCCACCTGCGCTCACTTGACGCTAGCTACCGCGCAACTTGCACTACTGCAGTCGTTGCTGTTCACCCACCCCCTATGCATATCACCCTGTACCTCCTCGTGACCCGCCTCCCTGATCGCCTCGCGTTTGCCCGCAACATTTCCTCACCGAGCACCCCACGAGCCTCATTATCGATCTCTTTGAGACCCATCTCACTAGAATCGAGACCCGCTTATTCGCCATAGCCTCCACTGGTGGAGTTGTCCCCCCCATCTTTGCGTGGTGCGCCCCGTCCTTGCTTGCTGCCTCCACTGCCTTGGCTACTGTTGCTGAGCCTGCTACTACGACAGGGGTTGCAGCCATTGCTTCCCCTGGTGGGCAGCGACGTCACATGACTGGTCGTAGGATTGGAGGGGGTGGCGGCGGTGGAGGCAGTGGAGGTGCTGGTACGTCTAGGGGAGCTGACGGTGGAGGAGGTACTATGTCTGGTGGTACGGCCGGAGGAGGTGCTGGTCCTGAGGGTGTGGCGGTGACGCAGTAGCAGCAGCAGCAGCAGCTTCCGTTCTTAGCAGCAGCAGCAGCAGATCAGCCTCTCAGCAGAAGTGGGGACCTATTGGCTTGAGGAGCGTCGGCCGCGGAGGCGGCCCTGACAGCTGGGTGTCGCGTCGCTGAAACACCGGGCCCTGCCAATACAGACTTCTGATTGGTCCGGGCACTGGCAGCGTCAGCAGCGCTGCTTCCGTTGCCTTGACGACCTCTATTGCGACCGCTTTGGGCCTCAGGTGGTCACCCCGGTCTGGTTTGCGCTGCTGCAGCGTGGTCTGCCTATATTTACTATGGACATGTCTGATTTTTATTATGTATGTTGTTGACTTTAGTGTTGCTGGATCTTATTATTTGGTTGTGCCTAAACTTGATTCTCTAGCTGTCTCTAGTGTACAATCTTCTGATGTTGCTTGCCCAGGTGCATCCACCGCTGACGCGTCACTCTCCTTCACGCTTGATTCTGGCGCGTCTCAGTGTTTCTTCTGCGATCGCATTGCCCTCTCACCACTTCCAGCTCCAGTCGCTTTGGCCGGCCCCTCCTCTGGACCAGTCGTCGCTCGCAGCGCTACTGCTCTTCCATGTCCGTACCCTGTGGCTCCTGGGGTATGATTGGTGTTTACGATCAGATCGATTAGATAGTCGTAGAGAGTTCGCATCTAGCGCTCGAACTTCCAAAACGACTCCTCTTTCTCCTTGCTGTTCGCAAACACAACAAAGTGTTTGTTATAAGCAAGATCAATCAAAGAATCGGTTTTATGAAGTGCAATTTTTTATCTGCGGCCAACTTCTGTCCCATTTCCGTCTTCAAGCACCCTGCTAACAACCAACGTGTGCGGAACCGAGGTGACCAACGGAACGATGCGCGCTACTTCATGCTAGGGTGCCGACGCTTCATATACTGTGCACTTTGGCGCTCCAAAATGCTGACAGAGACGGCGAGGCCCTTGGTCTGGAACTGCTCCATAAACGGAAACTGTGACTTGCGTTTAGTAGTGGTAGACTGAGGAAATAAGGGGCACTACCACCTAATAACGACACTGCTAGTGTTTGGTGAGGTCACCATGCCACCTATGACGAGCACTCACAGCCTGCCGAGCACAACTCTGATTCGTGCACTGGAGCCGCTGCATAAAGGGAAGGGTAGAGTCGTTTGAGGTGGAAAGTAATGTGTTAAAGCGACGACAGGGCTGAACCGTGCATCACATCCGGCATCGGAGCATGCATGGACCCTTGTCTCAGGGTGCTTTCGCGTGTTGTGCGTCATTATGAATCAGTCAAGTGTCACATTTGGCCCACTGAAATTTGCCAGTGGAAGGATCCAATGGGGCCAGACATTATCGACAAATGCCCAGTTTCGTGTGCTTAAATTGTAACAGTAAAGGCAAACACAGAAACTTGTTCCATTTTTATTATGCTGAAAACAAAAATGCGTCATATATATGCACCCGGGTAGTAACCAACTGTTGCCACTGTTACGACACACCCCTTTAATGAATTTTCTTTCAGACTCTAAGGTGGTGAATCCGGGTGATTGCGGTTCTAGAAAGTCAGATTTTTTTTTTTTTTAACCTTTTTGTGGAGATAGTCCCCACTCACATTTCACCGGGCTTATAGGAAGGATAACGTTGCGGGCATTTCACCACGACCCCCAATTGCACCAAGTTCGGCTACGTTGCGGTCCAGTCGAGCGTCGACAACATATGAAGTTAAACTAACGAGCTCCCTCTAAGCCTTTTGTTAGAATCCAAGACAGAACGAGAATCGATTGACTAGCAGCAGAATGAGAGTACAAGTATGACAAACCTAAAGTTCTGTACCCCCTAGAGGCTAACCCACAATAGCCTACACAAATATAACACATACAATGTTTGACACACCCCCATAGGCTAAGTGGGGGAGAACAAGGGGTCACAGGACCAGTCAAAGCAAAGCAAAACAAGCTCAGGGTGGATCTCAAGGATACCACACAAATTCCGAGCACAAGCAAGTGGTCACAAGACCAGTACACATGCAGTTTGATAATAGAACAAGAGGTACAGTGATCACAACCTAGCAAGTGCAAGCATGCAGGTATATATATAGAGATCACAGTACAAGCAGAGTCAAGAAGTGAGCAAGTGAGGGAGAGTAGGCACAAGGCCTAGAACAGTACAGAAACGCTGATGGTCACAAGGCTGAAGCGCCTTGGTGAACACGTCAGCAGTGTTGGCCCGAGTGGCCACGTACGAGAGACGAAGCTGACCACGCTGCTGCAGCTCTCGAGCAAGGAAGTAGCGCAGAGCGATGTGCTTCGTTCTGTGCTCCAGTCTGTGCTCCTCACACAAGGCAATGGCTGCCTTGTTGTCGACGTACAGCGCTGGAGGAGAACGAGGCCGCTCTCCCAGGTCGGTCAACAGGTAGGTGAGCCAGCGAAGCTCCTGGGCAGCCATGGCTGTGGCATAGATCACAGCCTCACAACTGGAGCTGAGAACAGAGGAAGAGCGTGTAGAACGCCAAGAAACTGAGCCAGAGCCAAGGCTGAAGGAGTAACCCTGAGACGACCGCTGAGTAGCCTGGTCGTCAGCCCAAGAAGCGTCTGAGTGTCCAGTGAGGACAACGTCGCGCCGTCCTCCAAGCACAAGCCCCATGCCCGATGTACTGCACAAGTAGCGCAACACCCTCTTAGCAGCATCCATGTGCTCCTTCCGGTGACGGCCAGGAGCGACATAGCGTGCTAGGATGCTAAGAGGGTAGGCTAGGTCAGGTCGAGTGCAGGTCATCAAGTACATGAGGCAGCCCACAAGCTCTGGATACGGGCCACTCGGCTCTACGGACTCATCCGAAGGCAGAGCTGAGAGCGAGTGACCGGTAGGCAGAGGAGTGGGCTGAGGCGAGGAGTACGTGAAGCGGAAGCGCTGAAGGACCTGCTGCACCATGTGTGACTGAGTCAAGGTGATGGTGCGCTGTGCTCTGTCCCGGGTGATCCGCAAGCCAAGATAGCTTGTCAGTTCACCCAGGTCTGTGCACGTGTGTCTCTTCTGCAGCTCCGACTTCACGTGGGCGAGTGCCTCAGTGTCAGCAGTAGCAAAGACCAAGTCGTCTACGTACACGAGAACGTAGAACGGCGGCAGAGTGGTGTCGGTGCGTAGGAACAGCGACGGGTCAGCAGTAGAAGGAGCAAACCCAAGAGCCGCAAGAGTAGTCCTCAGTGTGTCGTGCCACTCAAGGGGTGCCTGGCGGAGACCGTAGACTGGCCGCCGGAGGCTCCACTGGGTACCAGGAGGGAACGACCCAGTGAAGCCAGGTGGGCGGCGCAGCCAGATCTCCTCGTGCAAGGTGCCCTGTAGGAACGCAGTGCTGAAGTCAAGGCAGTGGAGCTCGTAGTCACGCTGAGCAGCGACGTGCAGCAGAACCCGAAGAGTGGTCATCTTCGGGGTCGGGGAGAAGGTCTGGAAGAAGTCAACTCCCTCTCGCTAACTGAAGCCTCGTGCAACGTAACGCGCCTTGAAGACAGGCGGAGAACCCGGCGGCCGCTTCACCCTGAAAATCCACATGCCACTGACGATGTTCGCCCCAGGTGGGGGAACCTCGTCGACGTAGGTGCCTGTGGACTTCCAGGAAGCCATCTCTGCGTCCATGGCTGTCTGCCACTGAGAGGAGTAGAGACCCTCCATCGCCTCTGCGTAGGAGCGTGGGCATCCGGGTCTCCCTCAGGGGCAATCAGCATGGACACGAGATGAGGTAAAGCAGCAGCAAAGCACTCAAACTCCTCCTGTCTGTCCTCAAGGACGTCCGTGCCAAGAGCACACTCACCCCCGACGGACGGAGGACAGACAGACTCAGACTCAGCAACAAGGCTAGCGGCGTAGTCTAGACGACAGGCGGCAGCAAAGTCAACAAGCTCAGCGACTAGAGCAGACGCAGCAGAGGACTCAAAGGTAGGGTCAGTGACAACAGTGGCAAGGAGACGCGCGACAGTAGGACTGGCAGCACGAGTAAGGTCTGACGGCGGGTCGGCAACGTCAGGAAGAGAGGACGCAGGAGGAGACGGTAGAGGGACGCGCTGTGGAGCAGTGGAAGGACGCAGGGTCACATAGTGAGTGCCAAGGACAGGAGGAGGACGCTCACGTGGAGCACGACGACTAGTGCGGGCAGTGCGGACAGGCGACTCTGGACGAGACGCAGAAGACGCAGGACTAGACTCAGGCGACGGAGGACGAGACTCAGGCTCACGACGCTCCGTAAGACTACCCGACGGCGCAGTGTAAGGAGAAGGAGCAGGCAGTGGAGAGGCAGACTGTAACTGTGACTGCGACTGGACGGACGGTGGACTCAGTAGGGGAGGAGAGGGACCAGTAGAGGGCGGGAGACCAAGAACCTGCTGAAGGAGCGGAACGTAGTACGGCCGCGGCCGCTCAGCACTTGCAGCTCCAACCCCCTCAGCAGGCCCAGTCCCAGCAGCTCCAGAACCTCCAGTACTAGCACCTCCAGGACGAGCGGCTCCAGCAGCTCCAGCAGCACCAGCAGCGCCAGCACTAGCAGCACCTCCAGCAACGTCAGTAGCACCAGTACCTCCAGCAGCACCAGCACCAGCAGCACCTCCAGTAGCGCCAGCAGCACCGCCAGCAGCAGTAGCACCTCCAGCAGCTCCAGTAGCTCCAGCACCAGCAGCACCTCCAGCAGCGTCAGCAGCACCAGCACCTCCAGCAGCACCAGCACCTCCAGCAGTACCAGCAGCACCAGCAGCAGCAGCAGCTCCTCCAGGACGAGTACCTCCAGTAGCTCTAGCAGTACCAGCAGCTCCAGCACCAGCAGCACCTCCAGCAGCGCCAGCAGCACCGCTAGCAGCAGCAGCACCTCCAGCAGCTCCAGCAGCACCGCCAGGAGCAGCAGCACCACCAGCAGCTCCAGCACCAGGGTCCGCGACGCGAGGAGCGCCACTCCGGAGACTGCAGTGCCGAGCGTACCACTCTCGGAGCTGCTGGGGAGAGGGCAGCGCCCGCCTAGGAGGGGAAGCACTAGCACTAGCTCCAGCAGCGCTCCTAGCTCCAGAAGCACCTCTCCTGAGGCTGCAGTACTGTAAGTACCACTCACGCAGCTGCTCTGAGGAGAGAGCTCCTCCAGGTGTAGCACTCCCAGGCTCAGCACCCCCAGACTCAGCACCTGCAGACTCAGCACCCGCAGGCTCCGCACCCCCAGGCTCAGCACCCCCAGACTCCGCACCCCCAGGCTCCGCACCCCCAGGCTCCGCACCCCCAGGCTCCGCACGCTCAGGCTCAGCACCCCTAGCAGGACGAGAGTCGACAGCTACCTCGACAGGCTCAACCGGGTCTACCTGGGACACACCTGAGGGAGCGGCACCCTGAGGGGGGAGGGGGTCTACCACAGCAGCACCTGGTGCGAGGAAGAGAGGCGGGGGGGGGAGCGGGGCAGTGCGGTAGGGGAAGAGGCGGTAGTAGGGCACCGACTCGTCAAAAGTGACGTCCTGAGAGGGCAGGACACGGCGCGAGGTGGCGTGGTAAAACTGCCAACCAGACGCGTCCGGGACAAAGCCAAGGAAGACACAAGGAACAGCACGGGAGGAGAGCTTGTCCGCGGACGTATCGCGGACAAAAGCTCGAGATCCCCAGACCCGGAAACGCGACGCATCGCCAACCTCCCCCGTCCACAGCAGTGTGGGCGAGGTCTCCGGCAAGGAGACACGGGGCCAGAGGTTGAGCTGATGCGCAGCGTATCGGACCGCAAACGGCCACAGAAAGTGGGGGGCAGCCGCATGGATCAAGGAGGTACGAGCGACCTCCATGACCAAGCCAATGCGGCGCTCAGCAACCCCATTCTGCTGTGGAGAGGCCGGAAGCGTGAATGACTGGCGGATGCCGTGCTCCGCACAGTAGGCTGCCAAGAGGTCGGAGGAGAACTCACCACCTCTGTCAGAGTGCAGACGCAGGACAGGAAAGTCCGAGTGGAACCGCTCGCTGAGCTGGAGACGAGAACGCGGATCCAAGGGATCAAAACATCAGGGACCTCACCCTTGGTGCGCAAGGGGAAGACCGTGGTGTAGCGCGAGAAGTCGTCAACAACGATCAGGAAGTACCTCTCCTGACCCTGTCCACGGACGCGGGCTGGGCCCCACACGTCCATGTGGAGCGTCTGCAAGGGAGCAGTCGTCGGGGGAAACGAGGAGGAGTGAGGAGCGGCGCGCTGCCGCCCCTCGACACAAGGAAGACAGGGAGGAGCAGGCGAGGGTGGGAGGGGAGGGAGTACCCGGGGAAGACCAGAGACAAGGTACCGTTTGTGCATGGCACGAAGGCGCTGCACTGACGGGTGACCAAGGCGGTGGTGCCAGAGGACGGTCTCATGTGCTAGAGAGCGACACGAGCAGGGGGCAGACAGCTGACCTGAAGCAGACGCAGACGCAGCTACCTGAGGGGACTCAGTGGTCAGTGTGTACAGGTCCGACCCCGGCTGCCGAGTGAAGGTAGCCAGGTGACGGCCCGTCCGAGCACACGTGCAGTGTGTCACGCGCTCGTAGGCAGGGGTGAACTGGTGGACACCCCCGTCCTGGAGCGCACAACCCGCCACCAAGTTCGTAGAGAACGAGGGGAGGTGGAGACCTGACAGTGTGCCCGACGGAACCGCAGGACAAGGAAGAACAGTGGAGGAGGTCGCAATGACCGGACCCCCAGAGGGGTCAGCAAGGGAGACAGCAACTGGCCGAGCAAGCTGCTCAAGGGCAGTGCGGTCACAAAAGAAACAGCGAGAAGCACCTGAGTCCAGTGTAAAGGTGTGCAGTGCCTCAGTAGACGCAGTACCAGGGGGCGCAGACTCACGAGCACCTAGAGCAGCAGCCTCACCAGCACCTGGGGCAACAGACACACTAGCACCTAGAGCGGCAGCCTCACCAGCACCTGAGGCAACCGACACACGAGCACCTAGTGCGGCAGCCTCACCAGTACCTAGAGCAGCAGACTGGAAACCGGGGTCAGGCGGCACACACAAGTGACAGGCTCCCTCTGTACTAGTAGACAATGCATACATTGCAGTGAGAATAGCATCATAGGGAAGAGCAAAGATATCTACCCTCTGTCCAAGCAGCTCCACCAAGTCGGGGAGCTCAGCATCATCGCCAAACTCTGTACGCCAAGCGTCAGTCAGACGGGCGAAGCAGTGGGACTCTGTGTGACCACGCGTCCCGCAAGGCTGACCAGTCCAGGCACCCGTGCTAAGAACGTACGGGCAGCGAGCAGTACTCAGCGACCCTCTACTCTGAGCGTACCACTCACGAAACTGCTGGGGCGAAAGAGGGTCGCGCGGACGACGCTGCTGCTGCACCGGGCCACTACAAGAAGTTCCCGAACTACCCACTCCAGGACAACTCCCACTACGGCCACCCCGACAACCCCAACTGGCGTACCACTCACGAAGCTGCTGGGGCGTGAGGGACACACGCGGACGGCCCTGGAGCTGCATCTGGCCACGCCAGGAGCAACAGTAGAAGCAGTAGCAGCAGCAATAACAGCAGTAGCAGCACGGGCAGGGCAGTGCTCACTAGTGGTGGGAAGGGCAGGCGCACGACGGAGGCGACTGCGGCGGCGGCTGCTCCAGGGGCCAGGGGCGGCTGCTCCAGAGGCGGCTGCTCCAGTGGCCAGGGGCGGCTGCTCCAGAGGCGGCTGCTCCAGTGGCCAGGGGCGGCTGCTGTAGGGGCGGCTGCTCCAGGAGCCAGGGGCGGCTGCTCCAGAGGCGGCTGCTCCAGTGGCCAGGGGCGGCTGCTGTAGGGGCGGCTGCTCCAGGAGCCAGGGGCGGCTGCTGTAGGGGCGGCTGTTCCAGGGGCGGCTGCTCCAGAGGCGGCTGCTCCAGAGGCGGCTTAGGTCAGGGCGATGCAGTGGGCAGGGGAGACGCGCGGGCAGGGGCGACGCGTCGGGCAGAGCGACGCGGCGGGCAGGGGCGACGCCGCGGGCAGGGCGACGCGGCGAGCAGGTGGCGACGCCGCGGGCAGGGGCGACGCGGCGGGCAGGTGCGACGCCGCGGGCAGGGCGACGCGGCGGGCAGGTGGCGACGCCGCGGGCAGGGCGACGCGGCGGGCAGGTTGCGACGCCGTGGGCAGGTGGCGACGCCGCGGGCAGGGCGACGCGGCGGGCAGGTGGCGACGCCGCGGGCAGGGCGACGCGGCGGGCAGTTGGCGACGTCGCGGGCAGGTGGCGACGCCGCGGGTAGGGCGACGTGGCGGGCGGCGAGGGCCTGCAGGGGCGGCGCGCGGTCAGGCAGAGGCTGCGCGCAGGCCTGACGGGTCTGCAGGGGCGGCTCTCGGGCCTGACGGGCCTCCAGAGGCGGCTCGGGGCGCACGAGGGCGCACGAGGGCGCACGAGGGCGCACGAGGGCGCATGAGCAGAGAAAGGCGCACGAGGGCGCACGTAAGGTAGGGCGCACGAGGGCGCTTCTAGCGGAATAGTGGGCCCGTAGTAGAAAGCGGTCCTAGGTGGCAACCTAGGCCTCTGATACCATGTTAGAATCCAAGACAGAACGAGAATCAATTGACTAGCAGCAGAATGAGAGTACAAGTATGACAAACCTAAAGTTCTGTACCCCCTAGAGGCTAACCCACAATAGCCTACACAAATATAACACATACAATGTTTGACACCTATGTCTAACTGATACATGGGGTGAGGTTATGATATACTTTTAGGAGGATGTGACTCAAAAGGAGGCATCACAACCGTTTGTGATGCCTATTACTACGTATGATCGTGAGAGTCATAAACGTGAACCCCGATATGTGTGTTTTTTTAGGCTGCCATAGAACCCGTCACACGGCTCGAAATGTCGTATGTCTTCTTGTTGACGTGGCACACGAAAGCAATTTTCTGCGCACACCCAAACACTTGTTTTGCGCACATGACAATTTGAACACCGAATTAATCAATAATTGTGATACATAACAACTCGAAATGCCGGTCATGCCAATCATGCTAAATCTACATTTAGCGACGCACGAAAAAAGGCCCATAGAGGCAACTTCGGTCAGGATCATCACTCACAAGCGTGCTTATTCATCTCCACATCTGATGGCTCCATCTCGCTTCCTGGACGCCTCTGCCTCTTTGACCTTCAACAATGCACTTTGTTCGCCATAAATTCTTCTCGGCAGTACACCATACTCTATTATCCATTGTAGCATCTGGTTACGACCTTAATAACACATGAAAACAAGTTTGTTGTTCGCCTGCATATAATAAGGGCGGGCTAAGACCGTATTACCCTGGATATAGGCGCATATGCGCTTATAATAAATTCATTTTTTAAAGCAATGGCAAAGCACTCAAACTCCTCCTGTCTGTCCTCAAGGACGTCCGTGCCAAGAGAACACTCACCCCCGACGGACAGAGGACAGACAGACTCAGACTCAACAACAAGGCTAGCGGCGTAGTCTAGACGACAGGCGGTAGCAAAGTCAACAAGCTCAGCGACTAGAGCAGACGCAACAGAGGACTCAAAGGTAGGGTCAGTGACAACAGTGGTGAGGAAACGCGTGACAGTAGGACTGGCAGCACGAAGGGAGTCAGACTCCGGGTCCGGACCGTCAGGAAGAGAGGACGCAGGAGGAGACGGTAGAGGGACACGCTGTGGAGCAGTGGAAGGACGCAGAGTCATATAGTGAGTGCCAGGGACAGGAGGAGGACGCTCACGCGGAACACGACGACCAGTGCGGACAGCGCGGACAGGAGACTCTGGACGAGACTCAGACGACGCAGGACGAGACTCAGGCTCACGACGCTCCGTAAGACCTCTAGTCGGTCCAGAGTAAGGAGAAGGACCAGGCAGTGGAGAGGCTGGCTGTAACTGTGACTGCGACTGGACAGGCGGTGGACTCAGTAGGGGAGGAGTAGGACCAGTAGAAGGTGGGAGGCCAAGAACCTGCTGAAGGAGCGGAACGTAGTACGGCCGCGGCCGCGCAGCACCTCCTGACCCAGCAGAGACAGCACCAGCACCCTCTGCTCCAGGGTCTCCAGCTACAACTCCCGCAGCACCACCAGCTCCAACTCCCACAGCAACTCCAGTCCCAGCAGCACCTCCAGCAGCACCAGCACCAGCAGCACCTCCAGCAGCTCCAGCACCAGCAGCACCTCCAGCAGCACCACCAGTAGCTCCAGCACCTGCAGCACCTCCAGCAGCTCCAGCACCAGCAGCACCTCTGTCAAACATTATATGTGTTATAGTTTGTAGGCTACAGTGGGTTAGCCTCTAGGGGGTACATTGCTCTAGTGTTTTGTACTTGTACTCTCATTCTTGCTAGTCCAACCACTTCTTGTTTCTGACATGGTATCAGAGCGTAGGTTACACCTAGGAACGCTTACCTAAGGGCCCACCTTTTCCGCTAGAAGCGCCCTCGAGCGCCTTAATGACGTAGCGCCCTCGAGCGCCTCTCTCCTAGTGCGCCCTCGTGCGCCTCTCCTTCTCCTGCTGCCCGTGCGCAGCTCGCTAGTGCCGCGCGCGGCCCTTTTTCTTTTAGCGCGCGTAGCCCACTAGCAGCCCGCGCGCGGCCTTTTCTGCGCGCGCGCCGACCACTAGCCGCCCGTGCGACCAGCGCCGCCCACGAGCAGCCCGCCAGCCGCCCGTCGACCGGCCGTCCTGGCCGTCCAGAGCGCCGCAGCCCCGCCCGTAGGCCGCCGCGTCGCCCCTCTATGCTGCCGTCCGCGTGCAAGTCAGGCCCACGCACAGTCGCGGCCCGCCCGCTACAGCCGCCCACGCGCACGCCCACCGTCGCGCAGTGCCGCGTAGCCCAGTCCGAGCCGAGCTGCGCCGCCCGAACCGAGCCGCGCCGCCCGAACCGAGCCGCGCCGCCCTAGCCGAGCCGCGCCGCCCCACTGTGCCCCACCTGCAGCTACTCCTGTTCCTGTTCCTGCTGATAGAACTGCTCCTACTGCTTCAGCTGCTACTGTTACTGCTACTGCTACTACTGCTACTGTTCCTACTGCTGCTACTGCCACTATGGCCAGTCCTACTGTTCTCACTTTTGACGCTGAGGGCCGCCCGATTAAGTTTGAGGTTTGGTTAGATGACCTGCACCTGTTCCTCCAGATCACTGCCAAGGACGATGTCTCCCTGTATGACCACACGTCAGGCGCCGCTCCCGCACCTGCCACTACTGCTGACAGCACTTCTCGCTCACAATGGCAGACCCGTGATGCTCACGCTCGCCTAGCCGTTCGCAGCCACCTGCCGTTAGATGAGCGCGAACACTTCGGCCAGCATAAGACTACTAAGGAGCTGTACGATGCTGTAGTTGCGCGCTACTCCTCCCCTGCCACTGCTGCGATAGGCCGTCTCTCACTGCCGTACCTCTTCCCCGATCTGTCCGCCTTTGCCACTGTAGCTGACCTCATCACTCACCTCCGTACCAGTGACCTCCGCTACCGTGCCGCTCTCCCCCCCGATTTCCTAGCCAAGAACCCTCCCCCGATGTACCTCACCCTCTACCACCTAGTCACTCGCCTCCCTGACTCTCTTCGCGCTGTCAGGGACCACTTTCTCGCTCTCTCACCCACCGATCTCACTGTCGACCTGCTCGAGAAGGAACTCCTTGCAGCTGAGAAGAGCATTGTAGCTGTAGGTGCCTCTCGTGGCGACCCTCGCACTCCCTTCTTTGAGGGATGCTCCCCCTCCCCCCTTCTCCCCTCCATTGCATCTGCTGCTGCTGTCGACTACCTCGGTGCTGAGGAGGTCGGGGCTGCGTCTGCTCCTAGTTGGAGGCGCAAGAGCGGCAAGGGCAAGGGGGGCAAGGGTGGCGGAGGTGGAGGCGGGGGCGGCGGCAGTGGAGGGGGTGGAGGAGGCGGGGGTGGTGGCGGTGGTGGGAGTGGTGCTGGTGGGGGGGGGGTCAGTGGCGGAGGAGGGGGTGGTGGCGGCGGCGGTAGTGGGGGTGGCGGGGGTGGCGGTGGTAGTGGTGGCGGCGGTGGAGCTGGTGGCGGGCGCGGTGGGGCGGTGCAGCAGCGTGGAGGGTTCAGTGGTGGCCAGAGGCAGCAGCAGCAGCGTCCCAGCGAGACCCCGACCTCTCAGCAGCTCCGTGAGTGGTACTCTCAGCGTGGGGGGTCTGGGGGTGGAGGTACCTGCCCGTACCTTATCCGCACAGGTGACCGCACTGGCCAGACCTGTGGGAGGTTCCACACGGCACACCGCTGCTTCTTTCGTCTCGACGACGCCTGGCGTGCACAGTTTCCTGACGCCACTGAGCTGCCCCGCTGGGCTGATCTGATGAAAAAGAATATTGATGTCTTTGCTCTTGACTTTGATGCTATCCTTGGTGCCATGTATGCATTGACTATTATTGGAGAGAGTGACCAGTACCTGCGTGTCCCGCCTGACCCGGGCATTAGGACCAGTGAGGCTGCCGCTCTAGGTGCCAGTGCGTCTGTTGCCCCAGGTGCTGGTGAGACTGCCGCTCCAGGTGCTCGCGTTTCTGCTGCCCCAGGTGTTGGTGAGGCTGCTGCTCTAGGTGCTCGTGAGTCTGCGCCCTCTGGTACTGAGTCTACTGAGGCACTGCACACCTTCACACTGGACTCAGGTGCTTCTCGCTGTTTCTTTCGTGACCGCACTGCCCTAGAGCAGCTTGCTCGGCCGGTTGCTGTCTCCCTCGCTGACCCCTCTGGGGGTCCGGTCATTGCGACCTCCTCCACTGTCCTCCCTTGTCCTGCGGTCCCGTTGGGCACACTGTCAGGTCTCTACCTCCCCTCGTTCTCTACGAACTTGGTGGCAGGTAGTGCACTTCAGGACGGGGGTGTCCACCAGTTCACCCCTGCCTACGAGCGTGTGACACACTGCACGTGTGCTCGGACGGGTCGCCACCTGGCTACCTTCACTCGGCAGCCGGGGTCGGACTTGTACACACTGACCACTGAGTCCCCTCAGGTAGCTGCGTCTGCGTCTGCGTCAGGTCAGCTGTCGGCCCCCTGCTCGTGTCGCTCCCTGGCGCACGAGACCGTCCTCTGGCACCACCGCCTTGGTCACCCGTCAGTGCAGCGCCTTCGTGGCATGCACAAACGGTACCTTGTCTCTGGTCTGCCCAGGGTTCTCCCTCCCCTCCCACCCTCGCCTGCTCCTCCTTGTCTTCCCTGTGTCGAGGGGCGGCAGCGCGCCGCTCCTCACTCCTCCTCGTTTCCCCCGACGACTGCTCCCCTGCAGACGCTCCACATGGACGTGTGGGGCCCAGCCCGCGTTCGTGGACAGGGTCACGAGCGGTACTTCTTGATAGTTGTTGACGACTACTCGCGCTACACCACGGTCTTCCCCTTGCGCACCAAGGGTGAAGTCCCTGGTGTCTTGATCCCTTGGATCCGCGCTGCCCGTCTCCAGCTTAGCGAGAGGTTCCACTCGGACTTTCCTGTCCTGCGTCTGCACTCTGACAGAGGTGGGGAGTTTTCCTCCGACCTCTTGAGGGCCTACTGTCAGGGGCAGGGCATTGAGCAGTCGTTCACGCTTCCGGCCTCTCCACAGCAGAATGGGGTTGCTGAGCGCCGCATTGGCCTGGTCATGGAGGTCGCTCGTACCTCCTTGATCCATGCGGCTGCCCCCCACTTTCTGTGGCCGTTTGCGGTCCGATACGCTGCGCATCAGCTCAACCTCTGGCCCCGTGTCTCCGCTCCGGAGACTTCGCCGACACTGCGTTGGACGGGAGAGGTTGGCGATGCGTCTCGTTTCCGGGTCTGAGGATCTCGAGCTTTTGTTCGCGATACGTCCGCGAACAAGCTCTCCTCCCGCGCTGTTCCTTGTGTCTTCCTTGGCTTTGTCCCGGACGCGTCTGGTTGGCAGTTTTACCACGCCACCTCGCGCCGTGTCCTGCCTTCTCAGGACGTCACATTCGACGAGTCGGTCCCCTACTACCGCCTCTTCCCCTACCGCACTGCCCCGCTCCCCCCCCCGCCTCTCTTCCTCGCACCAGGTGCTGCTGTGGTAGACCCCCTCCCCCCTCAGGGTGCCGCTCCCTCAGATGTGTCCCATGTAGACCCGGTTGAGCCTGTCGAGGTAGCTGTCGACTCTCGTCCTGCTAGGGGTGCGGAGCCTGGGGGTGCGGAGCCTGGGGGTGCTGAGCCTGGGGGTGCGGAGCCTGGGAGTGCGGAGCCTGCGGGTACGGAGTCTGGGGGTGCTGAGTCTGGGGGTGCTGAGTCTGGGGGTGCTGAGCCTGAGAGTGCTACGTCTGAGGGTACTGAGCCAGAGGGTGCTGCGACTGACCGTGCTGCACCTGGAGGCGCTCCCTCCTCACAACAGCTGCGGGAGTGGTACCTGCAGTACTGCAGCCTCCGGAGGGGCGCTTCTGGAGCTAGGGGTGCTACTGGAGATGGTGCTCGTGGTTCCCCTCCTCGTCGGGAGCCGCCCTCTCCCCAGCGGCTCCGAGAGTGGTACGCTCGGCGCTGCAGTCTCAGGAGTGGCGCTACTGGTGTCGCGGACCCTGGAGCTGGAGCTGGTACTGGTGCTGGTGCTACTGACGCTGGAGCTGCTGGAGGCACTGCTGGCGCTGGAGGCACTACTGCTTCTGGAGGTGCTGCTGGCGCTGCTGGAGCTGCTGGAGGTGCTGGAGCCTCTGGTCCTGGAGGTGCTCGTACAGGCGGTACTAGAGCTGCTGGGACTGGGGGTTCTGCTGGAGCTGGAGCTGCTGGAAGTGCTGCTGGTGGTGCTGCTGGAGGTGATGCTGGTGCTGGTGCTGCTGGAGGTGCTGCTGGTGCTGGAGCTGCTGGTGGTACTGCTGGAGGTGCTGCTGGTGCTGGTGCTGCTGGAGGTGCTCCTGGTGCTGGAGGTGCTGGAGCTGCTGGAGCTGCTGCTGGTGCTGCGGGAGTTGTAGCTGGAGACCCTGGAGCTGGGGGCGCTGGTGCTGTCTCTGCTGGTTCAGGAGGAGCTGCGCGGCCGCGGCCGTACTACGTTCCGCTCCTTCAGCAGGTTCTTGGCCTCCCGCCCTCTCCTGGTCCTACTCCTCCTCTACCGAGTCCACCGCCTGTCCAGTCGCAGTCACAGTTACAGCCAGTCTCTCCGCTGCCTGGTCCTTCTCCTTACAGTGCGCCGACGAGTAGTCTTACGGAGCGTCGTGAGCCTGAGTCTCGTCCTCCGTCACCTGAGTCTCGTCCAGAGTCGCCTGAGTCGCGTCCAGAGTCGCCTGTCCGCGCTGTCCGCACTGGTCGTCGTGCTCCGCGTCTGCGTCCTCCTCCTGTCCTTGGCACTCACTATATGACCCTGCGTCCTTCCACTGCTCCACAGCGTGTCCCTCTGCCGTCTCCTCCTGCGTCCTCTCTTCCTGACGTTGCTGACCCACCGTCTGACTCCCTTCGTGCTGCCAGTCCTACTGTCACACGTCTCCTCGCCACTGCTGTCACTGACCCTTCCTTTGAGTCCTCTGCTGCGTCTGCTCTAGTCGCTGAGCTTGTTGACTTTGCTGCCGCCTGTCGTCTAGACTACGCTGCTAGCCTTGTTGCTGAGTCTGAGTCTGTCTGTCCTCCGTCCGTCGGGGGTGAGTGTACTCTTGGTACGGACGTCCTTGAGGACAGACAGGAGGAGTTTGAGTGCTTTGCCGCTGCTTTACCTCATCTCGTGTCCATGCTGATTGCCCCTGAGGGAGACCCGGATGCACCAGACATCCCGACCCCACGCTCTTACGCAGAGGCGATGGAGGGTCCCTACTCCTCTCAGTGGCAGACAGCCATGGACGCAGAGATGGCTTCCTGGAAGTCCACAGGCACCTACGTCGACGAGGTTCCCCCACCTGGGGAGAACATCGTCAGTGGCATGTGGATTTTTAGGGTGAAGCGGCCGCCGGGTTCTCCGCCTGTCTTCAAGGCGCGTTACGTTGCACGAGGCTTCAGTCAGCGAGAGGGAGTTGACTTCTTCCAGACCTTCTCCCCGACCCCGAAGATGACCACTCTTCGGGTTCTGCTGCACGTCGCCGCTCAGCGTGACTACGAGCTCCACTCTCTTGACTTCAGCACTGCGTTCTTACAGGGCAGCCTGCACGAGGAGATCTGGCTGCGCCGCCCACCTGGCTTCACTGGGTCGTTCCCTCCTGGTACCCAGTGGAGCCTCCGGCGGCCAGTCTACGGTCTCCGCCAGGCACCCCTTGAGTGGCACGACACACTGAGGACTACTCTTGCTGCTCTTGGGTTTGCTCCTTCTACTGCTGACCCGTCGCTGTTTCTACGCACCGACACCACTCTGCCGCCGTTCTACGTTCTCGTGTACGTAGACGACTTGGTCTTTGCTACTGCTGACACTGAGGCACTCGCCCACGTGAAGTCGGAGCTGCAGAAGAGACACACGTGCACAGACCTGGGTGAGCTGACAAGCTATCTTGGCTTGCGGATCACCCGGGACAGAGCACAGCACACCATCACCTTGACTCAGTCACACATGGTGCAGCAGGTCCTTCAGCGCTTCCGCTTCACGTACTCCTCGCCTCAGCCCACTCCTCTGCCTACCGGTCACTCGCTCTCAGCTCTGCCTTCGGATGAGTCCGTAGAGCCGAGTGGCCCGTATCCAGAGCTTGTGGGCTGCCTCATGTACCTGATGACCTGCACTCGACCTGACCTTGCATACCCTCTTAGCATCCTAGCACGCTATGTTGCTCCTGGCCGTCACCGGAAGGAGCACATGGATGCCGCTAAGAGGGTGTTGCGCTACTTGTGCAGTACGTCGGGCATGGGGCTTGTGCTTGGAGGACGGAGACACGTTGTCCTCACTGGGCACTCAGACGCTTCTTGGTCTGACGACCAGGCTACGCAGCGGTCGTCTCAGGGTTACACCTTCAGCCTTGGCTGTGGTTCAGTTTCTTGGCGTTCTACTCGCTCGTCTTCAGTTCTCAGTTCCAGTTGTGAGGCTGAGATCTACGCCACAGCCATGGCTGCACAGGAGTTACGCTGGCTCACCTACCTGCTGACCGACCTGGGAGAGCAGCCTCGTTCTCCTCCAGTGCTGTACGTCGACAACAAGGCAGCCCTTGCCTTGTGTCAGGAGCACAGACTGGAGCACAGAACGAAGCACATCGCTCTGCGCTACTTCCTTGCTCGAGAGCTGCAGCAGCGTGGTCAGCTTCGTCTTTCGTACGTGGCCACTCGGGCCAACACTGCTGATGTGTTCACCAAGGCGCTTCCGCCTTGTGATCATCAGCGTTTCTGTACTGTTCTAGGCCTTGTGCTTACTGTCCCTCACTTGCTCACTTCTTGACTCTGCTTGTACTGTGATCTCTATACATATACCTGCATGCTTACACTTGCTAGGTTGTGATCACTGTACCTCTTGTTATATTATCAAACTGCATGTGAACTGGTCTTGTGACCACTTGCTTGTGCTCGGAATTTGTGTGGTATCCTTGAGATCCACCCTGAGCTTGCTTTGCTTTGCTTTGCTTTGACTGGTCTTGTGACCCCTAGCTCTCCCCCACTTAGCCTATGGGGGTGTGCCAAACATTATATGTGTTATAGTTTGTAGGCTACAGTGGGTTAGCCTCTAGGGGGTACATTGCTCTAGTGTTTTGTACTTGTACTCTCATTCTTGCTAGTCCAACCACTTCTTGTTTCTGAAAACCTCCAGCAGCGCCACCAGCAGCACCACCAGCAGCAACTCCAGCAGTAGGCCCCCCAGCTCCAGCAGCACGGCTACAGCGCCGAGCGTACCACTCACGAAGATGTCGTGGAGAGAGGGGCTCCCGCCGCAACGGGACACTCGGAGGACCTCCAGTCGCAGCACCCCCAGGCGAAGCACCCCCAAGCTCAGCACCCCCAGGCTCAACACCCCCAGACGCAGCACCCCCAGACTCAACAACCCCATGCTCAGCACCCCCAGGCTCAGCAACCCCAGGCTCAGCACCCCCAGACTCAACAACCCCAGGCTCAGCACCCCCAGCAGCACCAGAGTCAACAGCTACCTCAACAGGCTCGACTGCGTCTACCTGAGACACACCTGAGGGAGCAGGACCCTGAGGGGGGAGGGGGTCTACCGGAGGAGTACCTGGCGCAAGGAAGAGCGGCGGGGGGGGGAGGGGGGCAGTGCGGTAGGGGAAGAGACGGTAGTAAGGAACCGACTCGTCAAACGTGACGTCCTGAGAGGACAGAACACGGCGCGAGGTGGGGTGGTAAAACCGCCAACCAGGCGCGTCAGGGGGGAAGCCAAGGAAGACGCAGGGAACGGCACGGGAGGACAGCTTGTCCGCGGACAAGTCGCGGACGAAAGCTCGAGATCCCCAGACACGGAACGCAGACGCATCGCCAACCTTCCCCGTCCACCGCAGAGTGGGGGTGGTCTCCGGCATGGAGACCCGGGGCTGGAGGTTGATCTGATGCGCCGCGTACTGAACCGCAAACGGCCACAGAAAATGGGGAGCAGCCGCATGGATCATGGACGTACGAGCGACATCCATGACCATGCCAATGCGGCGCTCAGCAATCCCATTTTGCTGTGGAGAGGCCGGAAGCGTGAACGTCTGGCGGATGCCCTCCACCCAACAGAAAGCTCGCAGAAGGTCGGAGGAAAACTCTCCACCTCTGTCTGAGTGCAGACGCAGAACAGGAAAGTCCGAGCCGAAACTCTCTCTGAGCTGGAGACGAGCAGCGCGGATCCAGTCGATCAACACCTCAGTGACTTCGCCCTTGCGGCGCAAGGGGAAGACCGTGGTGTAACGCGAGTAGTCGTCAACAACCAGCAGGAAGTAACGCTCGTGACCCTGTCCACGGACGCGGGCTGGGCCCCACACGTCCATGTGAAGAGTCTGCAGGGGAGCCTCTGTCGGAGGAAACTCGGAGGAGTGAGGAGCGGCGCGCTGCCGGCCCTCGACGCAGGGAACGCAGGTAGGGGCAGGCCCCGGAGGAAGGGGTGGGAGGGACTCTGGAAGACCTAAGACAAGGACACGGGAGGCCATGCCTCGAAGACGAGGCAGGGAGGGGTGTCCAAGGCGGTGGTGCCAAAGGAGAGTCTCGTGAGACAGGATGCGACACGAGCAGGGGGCAGACTCAGGGCCAGACCGGGATGCTGAAGCAAACACCTGACCCGACGCGGCTACCTGACCAGTCGCAGTGACAGGAGGAGACTCAGTGGTAAGAGTGTACAGGCTGGACCCTGGCCGACGGGTGAACGTGGCCAGGTGACGGCCCGTCCGAGCACACGTGCAGTGCGTCACACGCTGATGGGCAGGGGTGAACTGGTGAACACCCCCATCCTGAAGATCAGCACCCGCCACCAAGTTCGTAGAGAACGAGGGAAGGTGAAGACCAGACAGCGAGCCGGACGGAGCCGCAGGACACGGGAGAACAATGGAGGAACGGGCCACAACTGGTCCCCCAGAGGGGTCAGCCAGAGAGACTGCCACCGGCCGACTGAGCGGCGTGAGTGTGGTGCAGTCGCGAAAGAAGGAGCGGGAGGCACCCGAGTCAAGGGTGAAAGTGTGCAAGACCTGAGCCGACGCGGTACCTGAGAGAGCAGCCTCACCAGCACCTGGAGCAGCAGACACGCTAGCACCTAGAGCAGCAGCCTCAATGCCCGGGTCGGGCGGAACACACAGGTAGCAGTCACCCTCAGCACTAATAGACACAGCATACATAGCAGCAAGGATAGCATCATAATAAAGATCAAAGATAGCAACCCCCGACTTAAGCAGAATATCCCAGCGAGGGATCTCAGTGGAGCCAGGGAACTGTGCACGCCAGGCGTCAGTCAGGCGGCCGAAGCAGCGGGGAGTGGTGTGCGGGCCGCCGCACGTCTCTCCACTGCGGTCGCCGGTGCGAAGAACGTAGGTGCAGGGACCAGCACCCCCAGACCTCCCACGCCCAGCGTACCACTCACGGAGCTGCTGAGGCGACGGGGTCTCACGGGAGCGCTGCTGCTGCTGGCGCTGACCACCGCTAGAGCCTCCCCGCTGCCCACCACCGCCCCCGCCACCCCCACCTCTGCCGCCGCCGCCGCCACCTCCACCCCCACTCCCGCTGCCTCCGCCGCCTCCACCTCCACCGCCGCCACCGAAGCCCCCACTCCCTCCACCACTCCAACCTCCACCCCCACCCCCTCCGCCTCCTCCACCGCCACCACCGCCGCCCCCGCCATCCCCTCCACCCCCCTTGCCCCCCTTGCCCTTGCCGTAGCGGCGCTTCCCACTAGGGGCAGACGCAGCGCCGACCGACTCGGTGCCAACGAGGTCGACAGCAGCAGCAGAGGCAACAGAGGGCAAAAGAGGGACGGGGGAGCACCCCTCAAAGAAAGGGGCACGAGGGTCACCACGAGAGGCTCCTACAGCGACTATACTCTTCTCAGCTGCAAGGAGGCGCTCCTCGAGGAGGTCAACGGTGAGCGTGGTGGGGCAAAGGGAGAGGAAGTGGTCCCTGACCGAGCAAAGGGAGTCAGGGAGCCGGGTGACGAGGTAGTAGAGAGTGATGTACATAGGGGGGGGGTTCTTGGCGCAGAACTCGGCAGGGAGCGCAGCGCGGTAGCGGGTGTCACTAGTGCGGAGGTGCGTAATGAGGTCAGCGACTGTGGCAAAAGCGGCTAGGTCAGGGAACAGGTACGGCAGCATCAGGCGGCTAAGGGCAGCAGTGGCAGGGGAGGAGTAGCGCGCAACAACAGCAGCGTACAGAGTGCTAGCAGTCTTGTACTAGCTAAAGTGCGCGCGCTCAGCAGACGGCAGGTGACTACGGACAGCAAGACGGGCAGCAGCATCGCGCGTGGTCCACTGTGAGCGAACAGTACTGGCAGCATCAGCAGCAGGTGCAGCAGAGGCGCCAGACGTGAGGTCAAAAAGTGAGACTCCATCCTTGCTATCGCACTGCAGGAACAGCTGCAGATCATCGACCCAGACCTCAAAATCGACTGCTCGACCCTCAGCATCGAAGGTGAGTACGTTAGGGCTGGTCATAGCAGCAGGAGCAGCAGCACTGGCCTAGCGGCAGCAGCAGTAGCGCGACTCGGCAGGGCGGCGCGGCTCGGCAGGGCGGCGCGGGCGCAGCAGCGCGTGGGTGCGGCGGTGCGCTTACCAGGGGAGGGAGTGGAGGGCCGGGGCGCGTCGGCAGGGCAAGGCGCCGCGGCGAGGCGGCAGGGCAGGGCCGGGACAGCAGGGCCGGCAGGGTGGCTGCAGGTTTGGCAGCGGCAGCAGGGCCGCTACGGCGGCAGCAGGGGCGACGGCAGCTGCTGGCCGCGACAGTGGCAGCAGGGGCGGCGACGACGGGGCGGCGAAGAGCCGCGCAGGGTCGTGAAGGGTGGGCCGCGAAGGGCCGCGAAGGGGCCGCGAAGGGCGGCGAGGGGGCCGCGAAGGGCCGCGAGAGGGGCCGCGAAGGGCCGCGAGAGGGGCCGCGAAGGGCCGCGAAGGGGCCGCGAAGGACCGTAAGAGGGGTCGCGAAGGGCGCGAAGAGGCCACGAAGGGGCCGTTACAGGGCGCGACGGGGCGCTAGGGGCAGGCGCGAAGCGCGCTTCGGGCAGGTAAGGAAAAACAAAAGTCGTAGTGGTGGGCCCTTAAAAAAAAAACGGTCCCACTAGGGAACCCGCTCTATACCATGTGAGAATAATACGAGGAATGAATGAACTAGAAATGAGATGGGTACAAATAGGCAACCCTAGAATTGCTGTACCCCCTATTGTCTAACCCACTACAGCCTAAACAGGCTATAACATATGTTTGACAGCAGGCAGCTGCATTTCACCCGAACCATCGAGAAGGGGGTGGAATGCCCTGCCAGCGCAGCATGTACGTGCCGCGATACCCTCCTCTCCGGGTTCAGGCAGAGGGGTACCCGTCTCTCCCCGACGAGGACCCCGAGCCGCTAACCAGAAGGGGTCCCTTTCAATCTTTCATTTCTTCTCCCATTCTGTCAGTTTCTCATTCAGTTTCTTGATCTCTCCCGCCTGGCTGCGGAAGCCATGGCGGAATTCAGCGGCACACACTTCTTGTTCAAGAGGAAACTTACGCGAAGGCCCGCATTTAGAGTTGACGCTGACGGGTGGTACTCCCGTATCCCACCAGAACCACCAGAGCCACCACAGCCTCCTGCGCCTCCTGAGCCGCCTGCTCCTCCTTCGCCTCCTGCTCCGCCTGCGCCTCCTGTTCCTCCTGTTCCTCCGTCTCCTCAGTGTCCGGTATCTCCGCAACGTACTGGCGATCAGCTCGTGCTCACGATGCTGCTCCCATCGGCGTTTGACGAATACCTCTCCGAACCGGATTCTAACAAGGCCCCAGATGAGTACGTGGACGTGGAGTACGCGCCGGCAGCACGGTGGGGACAGCCCGACGATTGCCCTTGGGACGAATCTGCAATTGGCGCTGACGACGATGTGGCTGATGCTGAGGAAGCGAGTTGCGCTGACGGCGCCGAGGGTGGCACGGAGGCTACCGCCGAGGGCGGCACCGCTGAGGATGTGTTTCCAGAAGGTGTTCCGGGCTGCGACGACGATGACAGCGTAGAGTACTGGTCACGCGACGGGCTACCCGAGAAACTGCCTATACCATCCTATCCTCCGATTAATCGCAAGCGACCCCACCCCTCTTCACAGAACCGTGATGCCCGTCCCCCCTCTCCCAGGCACAAGGTCACCGACCACAAGCGTCCGGGTTATACCGCCGCTGAGAAATTGAAGTGGGTTGCGCTGCTTGATGTGGCGGTGTCGGTGCGCGCCTTGGCTCGCGAGAGTGGAATCTACCGCAAATGCCTCACAAACTGGAAGCGGGCGGCGGAATTCTTCAAAGAGGTTCATTCGCTCGGAAGCGCATGCACGGCCGCGGGAGAGCGTCGTGGTACCGGCCGATGGAGCTGAAGGTGTACGGGAAGCTCCTCGACTGGCGCAGCAAGGGAACCGTCGTGTCCGTCGGCCGCCTGCAGGAGTGGTCGCGGGAGTTCATGAAGATTATGTACCCCGACATGAAGTGGAAAGGAAGCCAGAGGTGGTCGGAGCGCGTTCGGCGGCGATGGAATCTGAGCGTGCGCATGAAGACAAGGGTTGCCCAGAAAACCGCCGCGCGTAAGAATTACCGCGTGTAATTTCCCACGTATTTTTCCTTTTGTTGTACTAACCCCCTCTGTCTGTGTCCGTCCTCTCTTCCACCGCCTTACATATGTCGCTGAACAGTGCAAGAGCTTCTGGCAATTCGTCCGTGACAAGCGTCGCGAGCGCGAGATCGAGACCATGTGGATCATCAACGCGGACCAGACACCGCTCTGGCTGGAGATGCCCGCCACCACCACCGTTGAGGAAACGGGTGTTCGGTCGGTGCCCATCAGGAGCGCGGGGTACCAGAAGCAGCGAGTGACCGTGATGTTGGCGTGCACGGCGGACTGAGTGAAGCTCAAGCCGTGGGTGTTCTTCAAGCGGAAGACGTTGCCGAAAGGGCGATTTTCCGGCGGGTAAGTGATGAGGTTTTGTTGACGTTCGATGCGGTTTTTCTTTGAGTACGAATTCTAACAACCCGATAATGTTTGGTGCAGATGTGGTCGTGGCTTGCCACGAGAACGGGTGGATGGACTCCGCGGGCGTCATTTGCTGGCTTGAGGAGTGCGTCAAGCCCTTCTTGAAGCCTCGGTTCGGTAGGCAAGCGAAGAGCTCGATGGTGGTGCTGGATTCTTACCGCGGTCACCTCACCGAAGGGGTGAAGGAGAAACTCCGCGAGATGAACTACGTGCCGGCAATCATCCCTCGACGTCTCCATCAACAAGAGTTTTAAGGCTTCGGTCCGCCAGCAGTACCAGAGGTGGTTTGAGGCAGAGGGACAAGAGCAGCTGACGGCAGCAGGTATGGCATGAACACAGTATTGTTTGTTCTACCCCTCCTAAATAACCTTGTTGTTGCACTAACGGCTTTCCACCGTTCCCCCGTATTGTAACAGGGAACCTCAAGAAGCCGCCACCTGAGGCCGTCCTGAGGTGGATATCTCAGGCCTGGAAGGCAGTGCCGGCCGACCTCATCAAGCGCGCCTTCCTCACCTGTGGCATCAGCAACGCGCTTGACGGCAGTGAGGACGGACTCGCCATGGCGCACAGGCGAAGCCAGCTGAAAGCGGAAGTGGATGTCGATGATGACATCATCGCTCATGGCTTTTTTGGCAACAACTGCCAGGAGCCCGAATCTGACGAGGAGGAGTAGCAGGGGTACTGGTAGATCTTTGTTTGGCCGACGTACCCTGGTTTAAGGTGTTGTTAGAAGATCTAGGATAATCAGAGGTTGTAGTTGCTACCCATGTGATGGTAGTCTAAGAAAATGTTACATTTTAGTGATGTCTTTGTAATACCTCCTTTAAAAGTTTAAGGGATGCGCTTATAATAAGTACATGTACAACAGGGGGTGCGCTTATAATCGAGTTCCGGCCATAAGCGCCATGCTCCAGATAGAAGCGCCGGCGCCTTTAATCGGACGGCGCCTATATCCGGGGTTATACGGTAGTCTGTATGTACCTAAGTTAGGACACACATTTGAACGATATCTCTTTTCACTATACACATATTTCTATCAAAAGATATATCGTATTTTAACAATTCGTGAAAATGTGGCAATGTCAAGAACCACACGTTCTAAAAGCTGGCTAAACCAGGCCCATTATGGTTAAGCAAAACAATGGATGTTATAGCAAGGTGAGCCCTGTGACCAGTCACGCCATCCGCATGCCTGATTGGCTTGTTTCGGGTTGGCAAATGTATTTGACATGGATACAAACAACAAATACGATTTCAAAATGGTCACGCAAATAGCAGATGCAATGTAATTAGGATTATTGTATTTGATCGCGGACATTTATCGTAGGCTCGTGTCGAAATAACTGAACGAGAATGAATGAACTAGCAGCAAGGCGGAGTACAAGTAGCAAACCCTAATTGGGTTGTACCCCACTATAGCCTACACAACATGCAACATATAAGTTTGACACACCCCCATAGGCAAAGTGGGGGAGAACAAGGGGTCACAAGACCAGTCAAGAAAAGCAAAGCAAGCTCAGGGTGGATCACGAAGTCACCACGCACTCTGAGCACAAGCAAATGGCCACAAGGCCAGTTTACATCCAGAGTTATATAATGGAGAACAAGCAGTACAGTGATCACAACCTAGCAAGTGTAAGCATGCAGGTATAAGTATAAAGATCACAGTACAAGCAAAGTCAAGAAGTGAGCAAGTGAGACCAAGTAGGCACAAGGCCTAGAACAGTACAGAAACGCTGATGATCACAAGGCTGAAGTGCCTTGGTGAAGATATCAGCAGTGTTGGCCCAAGAGGCCACGTAAGCAAGACGAAGCTGACCACGCTGCTGCAACTCTCGAGCAAGAAAGTAACGCAGAGCGATGTGCTTCGTCCTGTGCTCTAGTCTATGTTCCTGACACAAGGCAATCATAGCCTTGTTGTCGACGTACAGAACTGGGGGAGAACGAGGCGGCTCTCCCAAGTCGGTCAGCAGGTAGGTGAGCCAGCGTAACTCCTGTGCAGCCATGGCCCCTGCGTAGATCTCAGCCTCACAACTGGAACTGAGAACAGAAGACGAGCGGGTAGACCGCCACGAAACAGAGCCGGAGCCAAGGCTGAAAGTGTAACCCTGTGACGACCGATGCGTAGCCAAGTCGTCAACCCAAGAAGCGTCTGCGTGGCCAGTGAGGACAACTCGAGCCCGTCCTCCAAGCACGAGCCCCATGCCCGATGTACTGCACAAGTAGCGCAACACCCTCTTAGCAACCTCCCAGTGCTCTGGTCGGTGTCTCCCGGGCGCAACGTAGCGTGCCAGGATGCTAAGAGGGTAGGCAAGGTCAGGTCGAGTGCAGGTCATCAGGTACATGAGGCAGCCCACAAGCTCTGGATACGGGCCACTCGGCTCTACGGACTCGTCCGAAGGTGGAGCTGACTGGTAGGCAGAGGAGTGGACTCTGGCGAGGAGTACGTGAAGCGGAAGCGCTGAAGGACCTGCTGCACCATGTGTGACTGAGTCAAGGTAATGGTGCGCCGTGCTCTGTCCCGGGTGATCTGCAAGCCAAGATAGCTGCGCAGCTCACCCAGGTCTGTGCACGTGTGTCTCTTCTACAGCTCCGACTTCACAAGGGCCAGTCCCTCAGTGTCAGCAGTGGCAAAGACCAAGTCGTCGACGTACACGAGGATGTAGAACGGCGGCAGAGAAGTGTCGGTGCGTAGAAACAGCGACGGGTCAGCAGTCGAAGGAGCAAACCCAAGAGCCGCAAGCGTCGTCCTCAGTGTGTCGTGCCACTCGCGAGGCGCCTGGCGGAGACCGTAGACTGGCCGCCGGAGGCTCCACTGGGTACCTGCAGGAAACGACCCAGTGAAGCCAGGTGGGCGGCGTAGCCAGATCTCCTCGTGCAGGCTGCCCTGTAAGAAAGCTGTGCTGAAGTCAAGAGAGTGAAGCTCGTAGTCACGCTGAGCGGCGACGTGCAGCAGCACCCGAAGAGTGGTCATCTTCGGGGTAGGGGAGAAGGTCTGGAAGAAGTCAACTCCCTGTCGCTGACTGAAGCCTCGAGCAACGTAACGCGCCTTGAAGACAGGCGGAGAACCCAGCGACCGCTTCACCCTAAAAATCCACATGCCATCGACTATGTTCGCCCCATGAGGGGGAACCTCGTCGACGTAAGTGCCTGTGGACTTCCAGGATGCCATCTCTGCGTCCATGGCTGTCTGCCACTGAGAGGAGTAGGGACCCTCAATCGCCTCTGCGTAAGAGCGCGGGGTCGGGATGTCTGGTGCATCCGGGTCTCCCACAGGTGCAATCAGCATGGACACGAGATGAGGTACAGCAGCTGCAAACCACTCAAAGTCCTCCTGCCTGTCCTCAAGGACGTCTGTGCCAAGGGCACACTCACCCCCGACGGACGGAGGACAGTCAGACTCAGACTCAGCAACAAGACTAGCGACGTAGTCGAGGCGACAGGCGGCAGCAAAGTCAACAAGCTCAGCAACTAGGGCAGACGCAGCAGTGGACTCAAACGAAGGGTCAGTGACAACAGTGGCTAGAAGACGTGTGACAGTAGGACTGGCAGCATGAGCAAGGTCTGACGGCGGGTCAGGAACGTCAGGAAGAGAGGACGAAGGAGGAGACGGCAGAGGGACACGCTGTGGAACAGAGGAAGGACGAAGTGCCATCTGGTGCGTGTCTGGGACAGGAGGAGGACGCTGACGTGGAACACGACGACCAGTGCGAACAGCGCGAACAGGCGACGCAGGACGAGACGTAGGCTCACGACGCTTTGTAAGAGAGTCTGTCTGCTCAGTGTAAGGAGAAGGAGCAGGCAGTGGGGAGGCTGGCTGTAACTGCGGCTGCGACTGGTCAGGCGGTGGACACAGTAAGGGAGGAGTAAGGCCAGTAGAAGGCGGGAGACCAAGAACCTGCTGAAGAAGTGGAACAAAGTACGGTCGCGGCCGCACAGTGCCTCCAGAACCAGCACCGACAGCACCAGTACCCCCAGCTCCAGGGTCTCCAGCTCCAACGCCTGCAGTACCACCAGCTCCAGCACCTCCAGCAGCTCCAGCTCCAGCGCCTCCAGCTCCAACGCCTGCAGCACCTCCAGCAGCTCCAGCTCCAGCGCCTCCAGCTCCAACTCCTGCAGCACCTCCAGCTCCAGCAGCTCCAGTACCTCCAGTACGAGCACCTCCGGGACCAGCGGCTCCAGCACCTCCAGCAGCTCCAACTCCAGCGCCTCCAGCTCCAACTCCTGTAGCACCTCCAGCTCCAGCAGCTCCAGTACCTCCAGTACGAGCACCTCCGGGACCAGCGGCTCCAGCACCTCCAGCAGCTCCAGCTCCAACGCCTGCAGCACCTCCAGCTCCAGCAGCTCCAGTACCTCCAGTACGAGCACCTCTGGGACCAGCAGCTCCAGTGCCTCCAGCTCTAGGGCCTCCAGCGGCAGGCCCCCCAGCTCCAGCAGCGCCACACCGAAGGCTCCAGCGCCGAGCAAACCACTCGCGCAGCTGTGGTGGAGAGAGAGGCTCCCGCCGTGACGAGGCACCTGTAGGACCTCCAGCAGACTCAGCACCCCCAGGCTCAGCACCCCCAGGCTCAGCACCCCCAGGCTCAGCACCCCCAGGCTCAGCACCCCCAGACTCAGTAACCCCAGGCTCTGCACCCCCAGGCTCTGCACGCTCAGGCTCAGCACCCCCAGGCTCCGCACGCTTAGGCTCAGCACCCCTGGCAGCACCACCCCCAGCAGCACCAGAGTCGACAGCGACCTCGACAGGCTCGACAGGGTCTACCTGAGACACACCTGAGGGAGAAAGACCCTGAGGGGGGAGGGGGTCTACCGGAGGAGGACCTGGTGCGAGGAAGAGCGGCCGGGGGGGGGGGGGGGGGGGAGAGGTGCAGTGCGGTAGGGGAAGAGACGGTTAAAGGGAACCGACTCGTCAAACGTGACGTCCTTAGAGGGCAGGACACGGCGCAAGGTGGGGTGGTAAAACTGCCAGCCAGGCGCGTCAGGGGGAAAACCAAGGAAGACGCAGGGAATGGCGCGGGAGGAGAGCTTGTCCGCGGACGTATCGCGGACAAAGGCACGAGAGCCCCAGACCCGGAACACTGACGCATCGCCAACCTTCCCCGTCCAACGCAGTGTAGGCGAGGTCTTCGGCAAGGAGACACGGGGCCAGAGGTTGAGCTGATGCGCAGCGTACCGGAACGCAAACGGCCACAGAAAATGGGGGGCAGCCGCATGGATCATGGAGGTACGAGCGACCTCCATGACTAAGCCAATGCGGTGCTCAGCAACCCCATTCTGCTGCGGAGAGGTTAGAAGCGTGAACGACTGGCGAATGCCCTCCCCACGACAAAAGTCCCGCAAGAGGTCGGAGGAAAACTCACCACCTTTGTCAGAGTGCAGACGTAGGACTGGAAGGTCCGTGTGGAACCGCTCGCGGAGCTGGAGACGGACAACGCGGATCCAAGGGATCAAAACATCAGGGACTTCCCCCTTGCTGCGCAAGGGGAAGACTGTGGTGTAACGCGAGTAGTCGTCAACAACCAGCAGAAAGTAGCGCTCGCGGCCCTGTCCACGGACGCGTGCTGGGCCCCACACGTCCATGTGGAGAGTCTGCAGGGGAGCAGTCGTCGGGGGAAACGAGGAGGAGTGAGGAGCGGCGCGCTGCCGCCCCTCGACACAGGGAAGGCAGGGAGGGGCAGGCGAGAGTGGGAGGGGAGGCAGAGACCTGGGAAGACCAGAGACAAGGAGACGGGAGTGCATGCCACGGAGGCGCTGCACTGAGGGGTGACCAAGGCGGTGGTGCCAAAGGAGGGTCCGGTGCGACAGGGCGCGACACGAGCAGGGGGCCGCTAGCTGACCTGACGCAGACGCAGACGCAGCTACCTGAGGAGATGCAGTATTCAGTGTGTACAGACTCGACCCAGGCCGACGGGTGAACGTGGCCAGGTGCCGGCCAGCCCGGGAGCACGTACAGATCGCCACACACTGCCCTCCTGGAGTAAAGGTATCAACCCATACATCCTGAAGGACGGCGTTGCTCACCAAGTTCGTAGAGAACGAGGGGAGGTGAAGACCTGACAGTGAGCCAGACGGAACCGCCGGACACGGGAGAACAGTGGAGGAACGTGCAAGGACTGGGCCCCCAGAGGGGTCAGCCAGAGAGACAGCAACAGGTGCAGGGAGCGGTGTGACTGTGGTACTGTCGCGAAAGAAGCAGCGGGAAGCACCTGAGTCAAGTGTAAAGGTGTGCAAGGCCTCAGCAGGCGCAGTACCAGAGAGAGCAGACTCACTAGCACCTAGAGCAGCAGCCTCTATACCTGGGTCGGGCGGCATATACAGGTAACAGTCACCCTCAGCACTAAAAGTCAATGCATACATGGCAGCAAGGATAGCATCATAATCAAGAGCAAAGATATCCACACCCTGCCTAAGCAGCTCTGCCCAGCGGGGGAGCTCAGTCGCGTCGGGAAACTCTGCGCGAAAGGCGTCAGTAAGGCGGGAGAAGCAGCGGGACTATGAGTGACCAACCTTCCCGCATGTCTGACCAGTGCAGTCACCTGTGCAAATGACGTACTGGCAGCGAACACTACCCCCAGACGCCCCACGCTGAGCAAACCACTCACGAAGCTCCTGGGGTGTAGGGGTCTCACTCTGACGCTGCTGCTGCTGCCTCTGACCACCGCCAAAGCCTCCCCTCTAACTGGTACCACCCCGGCCGCCACCACTGCCGCCGCCACCACTCCCAGTGCCGCCACCACTACCGCCGCCACTACTCCCACTGCCGCCACCACCGCCGCCACCAACGCCTCCACCCCCACCACCACTCCCTCCGCCACCACCGCCACCTCCACCGCCTCCACCGCCCCCACCACCGCCTCCACCGCCGCCACCCCCACCACCCCTGCCTCCCTTGCCCCTGCCGCTGCGGCGCCTCCCACTAGGGGCAGACGCTGCTCCTACCTCCTCAGCACGAAGGTAGTCAACAGCTGCAGCAGAAGCGACGGAGGGGACAAGGGGGGAGGGCGAACACCCCTCAAAGAAGGGAGTGCGAGGAGTGCCACGAGAAGCGCCTACAGCGACTATGCTGGTCTTAGCTGCAAGGAGGTGCTTCTCGAGCAGGTCGACAGTGAGGTCTGTGGGGTCAAGGGCGAGGAGGAGGTCCTTGACTGCGCTAAGAGAGTCAGGGAGGCGGGTGACGATGAAGTAGAGAGTGATGTACATGGGGGGGGGGGGTTCTTGGCGGGAAGCGCGGCGCGGTAGCGAGTGTCACTATTGCGAAGGTGAGTGACTAGGTCGGCAACTGTGGCAAAGGCGGACAGCTCGGGAAACAGGTAGGGCAGCAGTAGGCGTCCTAGAGCAGCAGTGGCCGGGGAGGAGTAACGAGCGACTACAGCGTCGTACAGGGCTCTAGCAGTCTTGTGCTGTCCGAAGTGGGCGCGTTCGGCTAACGGCAGGTGGTTGCGAACGGCTAGGCGAGCAGCAGCGTCACGGGTAAGCCACTGTGAGCGAGTCGCACTGTCAGCTATGGCGGGAGGGGCGAGGGAGGCTCCAGACGTGAGGTCAAACAGCGAAACTCCGTCCCTAGAATCGCTCAGTAGGAACAGCTGTAAGTCATCGAGCCACGCATCGAACTCTATCGGGCGGCCCTCCGGATCGAAGGTGAGGACGCTGAGAGTTGCCATAGCGGGCAGGGCAGGCGGGCGCGCTAGCAGCAGGGCAGCACGCAGGCAGGGCAAGGCAGGGCGGCGGCCAGCAGGGCAGCGCACAGGCAGATCAGGGCAGGGCGGCAGCCAGCAGGGCGGCACGCGGGCAGGGCGGCACGCGGGCAGGGCAAGGCAGCGCGGCGGCGAGCGGCGCTCAGGCAGGGCGGCGCGGCGGCTAGCGACGCATGGGCAGGGCAGGGCGGCGCGGCTGCGAGCGGCGTGCTAGCAGGGCAGGGCGGCGCGGCGGATAGCGGCGCGCAGGCAGGGCAGGGCGCGCAGCGGCGAGCAGCGCACGGGCAGGGCGGCGGCGCTGCGGCGAGCGGCGCACGGGCAGGGCGGCGGCGCGGCGGCGAGCAGCGCGCGGGCAGGGCAGGGCGCGCGGCGGCGAGCAGCGCGCGGGCAGGGCGGCGCGGCGGCGAGCGGCGCGCGGGCAGGGCAGAGCGCGCGGCGGCGAGTAGCGCGCGGGCAGGGCGGCGGTGCTGCGGCGAGCGGCGCACGGGCAGGGCGGCGGCGCGGTGGCGGGCAGCGCGCGGGCAGGGCAGGGCGGCACGGCGGCGAGCAGCGCGCGGGGAGGGCGGCGCGGCGGCGAGCGGCGCGCGGGCAGGGCAGGGCGGCGCGGCGGTGAGCAGCGCGCGGGCAAGCGCGACGCAAGGCAGGGCGTGCGCGGGACAGCGCGACGCAGGGCAGGGCAGGGCAGCGCGGCACTAACAGGGCGGCGCGACGAGTAGGGTAGCGCGATTCGGTGGGCCCTAAAAAAAAAAAAACCGGTCCTAGGCTAGGACCTGCTCTGAAACCATGTCGAAATAACTGAACGTGAATGAATGAACTAGCAGCAAGGCGGAGTACAAGTAGCAAACCCTAATTGGGTTGTACCCCATATGGGCTACCCCACTATAGCCTACACAACATGCAACATATAAGTTTGACAGCTCGTAAACTGCGGGCCCATTGCCCATAACAAACAACTTTTGCTATACACCCAATTTCACATTATAAACACAACATAAATGCAATATTGCTGATCGATTATCCAATGTTGTAAATCTAACAATCTATAGTATGCAAATTGATCGACGCGTTCTTTGTGAAGGCGGGTCCTCATGATTCGTTTGTCCTCTTCATACCCAGCCATGTTATACCTCGAAGTGATTTGATTACACAAAAATACCATGTCATTGAGTCTCAATCATGCGAAATATGACAACACGGTGTGATGGCAAGCATTTGGGTGTGGTGTCTGCAAACTGTTATGTTTCAAAGGCAGGAAGAACAATATCGAAAAATGGGTGCATAGAATCATGGCAGCATAGAGACACATGAGTTTACACATGTACAAGTGTTTTACCATTGAGTCATGTTTGAAAAAAAAAACGCAAATGGGATTGTACCGTGAAAACATGTTTTAATGTTAACGAAATCGAAATCCGTGTCGTACCATGCGTGCTTTTACTATTTTTTGAAACCAGATGTAACTGAATGGTGGAGTGACTCCATAGTGAAATGAATGTATCTCGTTTTGAAAAGATAGTGAGGCGTGAAATTTCGGAGGAAAATCCCGTTTGGCACGTGGAAATGCTAGAACAATGTAACCGTCTTGAGATCCAAGACTGACGAGATTGCGCGCCTATGTTAAAAATACTATTGTAGTAAATCTATGAACCCCCTCATGCCGCTTGTGCCAAACGTCCCGGTCCTCTTTCATTTGGATCGACCGATTCGCTCAAAAGTCGAGCCGAGTTGAAAGCCTTCACCTTTTTTTGTTTTGATGCTAATACATTACGTGAACGCAAAGACATCGGCAGTCGTAACTGTTTTGCTCACAAGCATCAAAATCTCTCGCTTCATCTAAACTATTTTAGGCCCAGAAAAGAAACGACTAAAACCCTTTTTGAAAACGTGGTCGATCGAGTTAAAGAAGGTTGGAGCGCCATAAGCGCGCGGCAAGAGGGGTTGATGGGATTAGGAGGCTCGAGACTGGCCAAGGTCCACAATTTCGTTTCTAGGACTTCCACTCCACTCCCAATTTCCCAGATTCCAGAAGCGAGGAGCTATGAATCTTTTCTGCGGCGGTTGACCATTGCTCCCATTTACTGTTCTTGGACTGTAGTACGATTCCTCGAAGGGTTGCGGTTTCCTGGGTGAAGTACACTCACCCAGGAAGGATAGGGTTTAGGGTCGTTTATTTCATCTCTCGTTTATTTCCAAGACGGGTCGCGGTCTCAATGAGGGATAAAGACGAACGAACTTTTGGGGCAAAGTGTACAGTGAAGTCAGACCCTGATGCCGAGCGCCATACTGCCAGACTGCCAGTACCCCTCGGGCTACTTGGCCCACATCGTACAGTGCGCATGCTGCTCTTTCAACAGCGAGAGTCCAAGTGTGTTGGTCAATTCTACTGTTCTTCGTAAACTTGCCGGAAAAAAACAAGTACAGCTGCCACACCCTTGTTCACGAGATTCAGTCATCCTGGCTGCCCATCTTGCCCATTTTGCCCCACCCACCAGTGGGAAGATGCAATTGTCCTTTCAATCATGCGCCTTGGGATTTCGAAATATGGAACACAAAATCCAGATTCTGTACAGCCGAGACCCGAGAACCTACATGAACTGTACCCATAATCTGCTGGCCCGTATAGAACAAGTCCGAACGAAACTTACCCGGACCACATAGTACACGTTTTGCCATGCAATGTCTTCTTCTCTTACTGATCTAACGTCTACAAAAAAGACCGTATTTTTACTTATGTATACTTATAGTCCAGCAACATGGCAGTCAGATTTTTTTTTCACTATATGTATTGGATATATAAACTTTGAGAATCATCGTACGTTATATTTACATCAACCATAACCGTCACATCTGCGTTGCCAAATATTCACATAAAATGCACACCATTTGTTTCCTAGTCCTTTTGTACTGATATGTCTGGTTGGAAACGTGGTACATTACATCTATTTCCAGATAGCCCTGTTTTTATCCAAACATTCTCTCTGCAATAATGTTGCGATTATAAAATGTTCACATACCTCATTTTTTTACAAATTGTGGAATCTACTAGCACTTTACCGTAAATTTTCACTTTCGGTCTAAGGACATGGGGTCTTGTTGCTTCACCAGATACAATCTCTGCTCGGCCAAGAGCATAATCCGCAAGACTTTCAACATTGAGAATACGTTGGTCGACGTCGGCCCAACAACTTGCACACGCGGCCGATCCCGTCGTCGTGGTATTCGGGCTGGTACATGTAGAGCATCCGGTCGAGCTTGCTCTCCAGAAAGGCATTCTTCATGTCGAGCTACATCAGGTGCAAGTCGACGACGGCGACGATGCTGAGGAAGATCCATAGCGTGACGTAGCTCCCGACCGTCGCGTACGTATCGTCGTAGTCGGCGTTGTACACCTCCATGAAGGCCTTCACGACCAGGCATGCCTTCTCGCGGGCGACCGTGTCGTCGACGTGGTACTTCGTCATCAGCTCCCAGCGGTTCTTCATGATGTTGACACCGCGAGGCTGCTCAACGAGTTCCCACGTGCCGTTGGCGATGAGGCTCCGGATCTCCTCCTCCATGGCGGCCTTCACCGCCTTGCCCTTCGAGCTCGCCAACGCCTCCTTCACCGTCATCGTCGCAATGTCCCAGCGGTGTTCCGGGTCGGCGTGCATGTCGGGGTCGAGCTCAGGAAGGTCGACGTCGGCCTGCGCGTTGTCGTGCAGCGTTGTAAAGACGGTCGGTGGCAGGCAGGCGTGGTAGCTCAGCCGCTTAGGAGCCTTTCTGAGGCGGCCTGATCTTCGCGGTCCAGGCTTGTCAACCGGGACCTCCACCACGTCGCTGTCGGTGGAAACCTCTCCTGACGACAGCTCCCCTGCGTCGTCGCCGACTTCACCGTTGACCTCGAGCTGCTGCACCAAAGTCGGCTCCCCTGCCAACTTCTTCTCTGTCGTCGGCTCCCTCGCCGACTGCCCTTTCGCCGACAGCTCCCCTGTCGGCTTCACCGCCTGCTGCTCCCCTGTCGTCGGCTCCCCTGAAGTCGGCGGCCTCTCTCTCACGCTGACTTGCTTGGCATCACGTCGGCCGCCGGCGATGCCACTGGTCGGCGCCGCAGGCGACGCCCTAAGGCTCCCCTCATCGCCGATGGCCGACGCCGGCGTCGGCGCATGCAAGTCGGCGACGAGGGGTGGGACAGCGAGAACAAGGGAAGGAAGGGGAGGGGGAGGGTGGACGTCCTCGACGTCCTCGTCATCAGGCTCGCCGACCTTGGCGAGCAGCGGGAATGTCGCCGTGGAGGAGTCCATCGGCTGGTTGGCCTGCGCCCGTCCCGACGCCGGCCCGTACTCCGTTATCCACACCTCCAGCGTCAGCGTCTCGTAGAAGGTCACTTCCTCCGTGGTGACGACCTTGTTGTCGGTGAGGTCGAGGACCTCCCAGCCCTTCCTCTCCGGCAACACACCAAGATGAAGCCCCCACCGGGCCTTCGGCGCCAGCGTCCCACAACGCTGCTGCCCGGGGACCATGAACTGCACCATGCAGCCCCACACGCGCGCCAGCGTGAGGTCGGGCTTCTTGCCAGTCAGCAGCTGGTGCGGCGTCGTCCCCGGCGGCAGCGTCGACCGCTCAAGGCAGTTGCGCACCCAGACGGCCTGCCGTAGGGCGAGGTGCCACCAGTGGTGCTGCACACCCATGTGAAGCAACATCATCCGCACGGCCTCGACCACCTTGCGCATCTCCCGCTCGGCCATGCCGTTCTGCTGCGGGGTGTAAGAGCATGTCAAGTCGTGGATGATCCCCTTGCCGTCGACGAAGTCGGTGAAGGCCTTCCCGAGGAACTCGCCTCCGCGGTTAGAGCGGAGCATCAGCACTGACTTCTTGGTCTGCTGCTCCACGACCGTCAGCCACTTCTCGAAGACGCAGAGTACGTCGCTCTTCTTGACTTCCTGTCCTTCAGCAGAAGGAAGTAGAGGCTGCCATCCTTGGCGGCCACCCGGAACGGCCCGCACAAGTCAATGTGCACGACGACCAGGGCTTCGTCGGCGTCCGATCCCTTGTCGAGGAAGGTGTGTTGCGCCGGCTTGCCGCCGACACACGAGACACATGGCAGGTCGGCGCCAGCCGATGGCTTGATGTCCAGGCCGATGGCGACCTCGTGCTTCGCCGAGCTCTTGATCGTGTCGACGCCGACGTGCGCGAGCCTCGTGTGCCACATGTCCGGCGTCAACTTTGTCGCCGACGTGATCCTCCGCAGGGCCACCGTCTCCGTCGTGGCCGCCGTCGACTTCGTAAAGCAAGGGCGAAGGTCGGTGCAGAGGACCCGGCCGGTGTATTTTGCCCGACCAAGCACGTCCCCTGTCGCCGAGACGAGCAACATCTCGTCGCCGTCGTCCTGCAGCTTCACGCCGCTGTCCTTCAGCTGGCCGGCCGACAGCAAGTTCGCCTGCACACCCGGGACGTAGAGCACGTCGGGGACGAGAACCTGCTTCCCGGCATCCCCTCGCAGGGCAACGGTGTCGCGGCCTTGAACGGCCTGACACGCCCCATTGAAGCCGCGCACGTATCTCACGTCGCCGCTCGGCTGCATGTCGACGAAGGCCTCCTTCGTCCCATCAGGTGGTGGGAGCAGCCGCTGTCGAGCAGCACCACCGTCGCGTTCGCCTGCACGGCGGCCGCCACCACCTTGAAAACATCGCCGGCTTCCGGAGCCAGCGAGACCGTCGGCTCCACTACGCCGATCATCGAGCACGACGCCTCCCCGTTGCCTCAGGTTTTGCCGCCGGAGGAGTCGGCGTCCTTCGCCGACCACGTCTGCTTCGACGACTGCTTCTCCTTGAGCGGCTTGTTGTCCCGCCGTTTACGACCGCCGTCTGACCGTCTACGGCCTCCCTTGTGGTCGTCGTCGCCGGACTCCTCGCGGTCGGGACACTCGAAGGAAAGGTGGTCGGGGTCGCCATAGACCCAACACTCACGCCGTCGACCACCGCCGCCACGACCACTGTCTCGAGCCCACTTCGTCCAGTCGGTGTCCTTCGCCGACTTTCCACCTCCACTACCACCCCGCCCTGCCTTCCGCGTTGCCCCTGTTGACGTCCCTGCTTCGTCGGGGCAACGTAGTTCGCCTGTGGAAGGAATCTCGTGGGCCTCTCGGCCTCCTGCATGGCCTCGTCCTTGATGATGTGGCTGGTCAGCGTGTCCTCGTTGAGCGACTCACGCACGCCGGACATCGCCAGCATCCGGCGCATCAGGTTGTAGCCCGACGGGAGTCCTTTGACGACGTGCGTGATGTAGGACGATGTCGAGTAGTCGACGCCGGCCATCCTCATGTCGGCTAGGATCCGCCGAGCACGGTTGCAGTAGTCTGTCATCGACTCCTGCTCGCCCATCCTGAGATGAGTCAGTCGCTCTTCCAGCTGACCGATGTACAGGTCGTGGGTCGACTTGTACGTTGACATGATGAACCACCACGCTTGGTGGCCGGCGTCTAGTCGAAGTCGGCACGGCTTCAGGGCGACCTGCACCATAAGCGAGCAGCACCGCGAGATGACCATGAAGGTCAACAGTGAGCGGCGCGAAATTCCGCCCGGAGCTCGACGTCGGCCTCGTCCGGCGTCTCCACGTCGCCGTCGGCGAAAGACTTCAGCCCAGCGATCTCCAACTGGGGCTCGATCGACTCCGTCCACGTGATGAGGTCGTGCAGACCTTCTAGCAGCTTGGGCACGGTGATCTTGTGCGGCGAAAACTTGAAGTTGCCGTACGCCGGCGCAATTCCTCCGTCCGGCCCAGCCGACATGTGGGTCGCCGACGTCGGCCCGACTCCACTTCGCTGGGGAGAGCGACGCCGTCCAAAGACGTTGCCTTTCGAGCTGCCCACGGCCGCCGTCGACCGCTGCACTCGCGCCTGCATCCTGCCGACGCCGACGTCGGCGGCCCTGATCACTCTTCTCGTCACCCTCGTGAACTCGGAGCCGACTTGGTCGTCGCCGTCGACCTGGCCGTCGACCTGGTCGTCGACGCCGCCTTCGTTGTGCACCGATCGGGGAGAGGCGGACGCACCGTGCGCTTCCGGTCGGGAGGGATGGTCGTGCGCCCACTGTGCACGGGTGCCTATGAGGAGCACCTCCAAGGGAGCCTCACCGAACTCGACAGCCGTGTGGCGTCGCCGAACATCAGCCTCTCGTGCCTCCAAGCTATCCTCTACTCTGGCGGCCTCTGCCGGGGCAGGCGTCATGGTCTCCACGGGCTGCCGGCCTGCTCACGAATTAGGTAATGCTCCGATAAGTCGGCTAATCTGAAGGTTCTCTGCGGGGCCGTCCACACTCACCGCACCATGCGGAAAGTCACTCTACACTGTGAGCTGGACTACGGGGGAAAGCACGGGTGGTACGAGTGATCGTAGTGTTCCTTGTGTTCTTTAGCACTTGTGTGTTTACGGGGCAAAACGACAAGAGTTTTACAAAAAAAAGTTGAGAACAATGATGCAAGAATGGTAGGCAACAATGACTACATCAGGAACCTAGCAACCTAGCACACTGGTAGGTCGACCGCCAGCGCTGCAAGTCGTCGGCCTGCCAGCGCTGCAAGTCGGCGGCCCGCCAGCGCAGCAAGTCGGTGACCTGCCTGCCAACACAGCTCGATGGCGGCTTGCCAGCACTGCAAGTCGGCGACCTGCCTGCGCTGCATCAGGGCGGCTTGCCAATGCTGCAGCAAGGCGGCTTGCCTGCGTTGCATACGTGTGTGACCATAGCGCATGCGTGCACCCACTTCGCAGGTGCGTCTAGGCTGTCGAGCGCGTTGTGCACCGCCCCGGAATTATGCGGGCACCAAGCCGGCCACGTGCCGACGGTTGCGTCTGATGAGCCACGTCGACCTCAGGATACCAGCCCGAGGTCGGCTTCGCTAAAACCACCCGGGCGACGGCCGCGCTCCTTCGCAGGTTTTCATCGCCCTGGTTATTTGGTCGACGAGGAAACTGCCAAGTCGGCGCCGAGTCGACGGTAGGAGCTCGCCAATTGATGTACATGCTCGTCCACCGCCCATCTCGACACCGCCCGCCGATTTCACCAAGTCGGCGTCCCTGCAGGCCGACGAACCCCGGCTTTGACCACTCCAGTCGAAGTCGGCCGCCGACTTCCTGTCGTCGGCGGCTTTGCAAGGGTCCCGTGCAGGTCGACCCACTTCGTCGACCTGCTCGCCCAGGCCGGCATCTGCCACTGCAGGCAGTCGGGTGCTCCTCCTGCGCACCCGACCATGAATTCGGCTTCGCCCAAGCGAGGGCGGGGCCAACTCCCGTCAACAAAGCAGCTGACGCCGTTGTGTGATGTTGTCGTGGACCTTCTTGGACCTCCCAAAGTCAATCACGCATACATAATTTCACCTCAAGGGAGTGCTAATAAGGCCACGCTCTTCCCAACATGCAAGCCTTCGAAAGCATGGTTGGGTGAGGTTCTGCCAGGCAAGAACAAGGCTGATGATTGCGTGCCCGTTGCATTCATATGCAACACCTATGCTTCATCCATGTGTCGACTGATAATTATTACGATGGTCCACAAATCTTGCAATTTCAACGAATGTGAACTCAATGACGACGTCTTGTAGGAAAAGGGGGTGGTTAGTGGCCAACAAAACAATGTTTTATATGGTTGGTGCAAGCATGCAACTTGCCGCTCGTTTTCTTTTCCCGTTATTTTTATTCTGATATAAATTTCCTAAAATTCGTTGAATTGATTAGCTGATCCTTATTTACCAAGAACCACCAAGCTGTAATCCTTGCGGAAATGCTTTGAGCCACCATCAAGATCAAGATGGAACGACCTACAATAATGTAATAGGCTTTTGGGTAAGGAAACTACACAAGGTTCGTATTTGTACATGCCCTCAAACACGACGTCTTTCACATAACTGCTCGATCAAATTATCATTCCTACCATCTTGAGTACTAGTTAGGATCTTGAATATTATATAGGAGTCGAATAAGAGTGCAACAACCATGCGGCGCGTGCAACCAGAAGCATGAAGAGAGGTACGATGGTTGTCAGAAGCATGGAACAAAGTGGGGCTCGATACGGTTCAACAATGTTGGTGACACACGTCTACTACGCAGCGTTAGATCACATCCTTTCGCATGACACATATATATCATCAAATCTTTGTCACATGAAGCATTTTACGATAGTGTTCATAAATCTCAAACTGTATTGATTTCATAACATCTATATGTCATCTTAGGCGTATGTAGGGTAATTACACATTCGCTTTAGGCGTATGTAGGGTAACTTTGACGTTCATTTACTGTCACATCACTTGACGGATGAAGGCGAATTACCTTTGCTTAAACACGCCCATTGCCGCCCCAAAAGGTTGAATAAATATGGGTATCATGTATATAAATGTATGGTAGGGTGGGCAATCAAATGAGCACCGTTTGTGGATACACCTAGATGCGTATGTGGCTCAGTCAAAGAAAAACAAATGTGCTAAAACAAATCCATTTATCGTGATGACTTTTATTGTGACTGGTTTGGGATGAGATAACGCAATCCTAATATGCATTGGCAACAGTTTTTTACAGGATCAGGCATCACTATGTAGTCACATTCTTGCCATAAATAAAGGCCCAACGGCTCTCTTAAGCAAATAAACAGGACTTGTTTTGCCAAGTTATTCCACACTCTCTTAAAGCAAATTTTCATGCTACTCGGGGTTTGCCACAGTGATATTATCTAGAACCAGGTGTAGAAGTCTTGTTGTCCAGCAGAATGATTTCAATAGTAAGTCAATATGGGTCAGTCAATCGTTAGAATGGCAGTGACAGCCTGCTGCCAGCAGGCAACGTAGCAGAGAGAACAAGAGAGCCACCCGTAGTCCATTCGTGATGGGATTTTTTTGGAGTAGAAGGGGAGAGCATATTGGACGAGGGGCTTTTATTCTTGTTTGACGAACCTTAGTTTGCCTCTCTCAACGCGGTTTGAATCCCCTTCTTGAAGATCGCTCCAAACGCCTCCTTAGGAGGTGTTAGTACCAGGAGAGGCCACCTTGCGGCAATATGTCCTTAAATACGATCAAGCAAGGCGGCCAGTGGCAGAACCAAGGTGCAGAGGCAGTTTTGCCAGAAACGGCCCCAGCATCGCCCTCAATATCGGTCCTAACCAACTCCGATGCGGCTGACGTTTCCGAAAATGCTGATGCAAGCTCTGAGGCCTCCTCTGAAAACCGGCGGCGTCGTGGCAACGTCGAAGCCCACAGCATTCCGGACCCCGGCGAGTCGAAGACAGCAACCGTGACCACTTCAGCAACCCCGCAGCCGCCGCATCATCAATGCTCGACTTCTTTATCGCCGCAAACCCAGGAACACCCGAATGCATTGCCGCTTGCATCCGTCGATTCAACCGCCTCTCTCCAGCAACTGCTTGAGCATCTCGTTAGTAGCATGGGGGCAGCGCAGCCCGACGGACAAACACCGTCTGGAGCAACCGATCTCTCCAGCGTGTCCCGTCAACCGCTCGCGGCGGCGCCGCGGAACGCAACGGAGGCTACATTCAACAGCTTGGCGGTTCCTAGTGTCGGAGCGCTGGTAGCACCCGATCAAATCGAATCAAATCCAGCCGGCGGCGGTCTGCGGTTCTACTATTTCTCCTTCCCCAACGGTGTGTGCGGCTTCCTTCAAGCCGACGGACAAACCACTGCCAGTGGCACTTTGGGATTGACACATGCGTCTCAGCCTGAGCCGACCATTGGCTCCAACCAGGGGTCCGCCAGCATCAGTTATTTTCCAGGCAGTCAAGCGTCAGCGGATGTCATATCATCCTTCGATGGGTCATGGGCAGAGGCGTGTGGCGGCCTGTCCGAGCAGACTGCAGCATGGGTTGGCGTGGGGGGTCAGGGAGAGATGCGTGTGGGGAATGAGGGAGGGGTGTGCATTGCGGAAGGGCATGGTGGTGAGATCCAGATCACCACGACGCGGACACAACCGCCTGTGGCGGAGTTTAGCCATCCACCCTACGCCCCTCTCAGTGATATCCGGCATGAGCTGCCCGCAGTAGTAGCAGAGTCGTCATCGTTTCACGTTGCTGCTGATACACAGGAGTCGGCTCCCGGAAGGAGCGGCTGTTATGACATTGTGGCTTTTGAACCAGCTACTCAAATGCTTCAGAATGATGCTGGTGTGAACGCTGACTTTCACCGCTTGGTGGCGCCTCACCAGATACCAGTTTCGTCCATCACCCCCGCCGCTCCTCAGGGCTTGCACGGTACAAGTCTCGCAACTAATTCTTGCCTGCACAGCAGACAGGACCGGGAACCTGCTGGAGTGAAGGCTCTTCCCTTTGCCGATGTGCTTGCTACCACTCTGGAGGGGCAGAACGTCACCAAAAGCCTTCTTACCCCTTGGGAAGCTCAGCAGCTGCTTGCTGCTGCTGCGGCTGCTGCTGCTGCTGGGACGAACGAGCCCCATCGTTCCACAACGGTGGACTCTTCATACTTGCCTGGCTCCCCAGACGCTCCCCACCCTCCACACTACCTTGTACATGCTTCAGAATCTCCTGTCACGGACTCTCCAATCGCCAGAGGTGCTGCTGCTGCAGCTCCTTCTGCTGATTATACTGCCACTCCGTCTGCAGCTGATGCTGCCGCTGTCGTTGCCGCTGCTGCCGATCCCACTGCTGGTGCTGCTGAGTGCACAAATGCAGAAAGCTTGTTCATCGGTGGGTGCGACGACTTCACCTCCCTGTTTCTTATGGACCCTCTCAGCCTCGCTGACTCGCTGTCGCTACCCTATCCCTTCGCCACCTTGGACTCCTTGCCTCCGGCCGCAAACATGCGAACAGGAGATTCCCCGAGAGGGGATAAGCCGACAAAGATTTTCTCCGCGGCTGCGCAAGCAGCAGGTTATGTCGGAGAGGGATCATCGGGAGGGCAGAACAGTGATGCTGAGGTGGGAGAGGGTCTGCCACAGGCGAGTTTGGGCTTCATGGCACAGGAGGAGCTGTTTCAGGCGCTGCTGCTCGAGGAGGCAGCAGATGGAATCACAAAGAGGTTGCTGACTGCTACGTGCGGTGCGGAGATGCCTGCAGATCGGTCTGCTGAACCATCTGAGTATCCACCTGCTGTACCAACCATGAAACAACCTGGAGTTTCTTCTGCAGTTCCCACTGGAGATCCATCTGGAGATCCATCTGGAGATCCATCTGGAGATCCATCTGGAGATCTGACGGTCCATAGCAGCCTGGCGTTCCTTGAAACCACGAGCGCACCAGGTGCGGAAAGATGCCCTGTGATGCCACAACACGCGAGTGATTCTAGTGGAACAGGGGTTGCACTTGGTGTGGGCGGGCATGACGTAACTTTGAAGCCGACCGTGGTGGGTGCTTCTGTGGCGCCAGGGGAAGGGAGGCAGGAGGGGGGCAAGCAGCAGAAGAAGAGGAAGAAGACACAGAAGAAGGCTGAGCAGGTGTCATCAACGGGGGATGAGCAGCCGGATGGAGCTCGTGTGAAGGCGGCGTCCCAGGCGAAGAAAGCAAGGAAGCAGAAAGTTCCACAGGGCTCCAAGTCCTTTGGCCAGGGCAACAGTCAGGCTCAACCTTCCAGTGCTGTGACTGCTGCTCCAGAACCAGCACCAGCACGATTAGACCCAGAACCAGCACGTTTAGACTCGGCTGGTAGTTCCAGTGCAGAGTTGAGTAGCTGCTCACCCCCCTCTCCTGCAGTTGCTGCTGCAAAATCGAAAGGAAACGGACCTAAGTTGAAGAAACAAAGACGAGCAGAAGGGACTTCCTCTGGCGAAGTGAGGTACATTGGAGTCCGGAAGAGGGGATTGGGCAATCGATGGGTGGCAGAGATAAAGGACAACATCCATGGAGTGCGGAGGTGGCTTGGGACGTTCGCCACACCTGAAGAGGCAGCCCGGGAGTATGATAAGGCAGCACGGGAAATCAGAGGTCAAAACACCCGCCGCACCAACTTCCCTTTTGAGAAATAGGTGGCCTGTCCAGGATTATCTCAAAGAGTTTTATAGCGCCGGGGTAGTTCTGTGCTTGATATCTAACGTGATCCAGAAATTGGGTATTGTATTCCTCTGTGGCTGAATTTTATACAGGTTTTGGACCGTGACATTGATCAATCAGAGCTTCTTCACAATTGGACACTGGTCAATAAGTGCTATCAGGCGTACTGCAAATGAAGCCTGAGAATAATTTAAAATGTTTACTCATTGGAGTAAAGGCAATGACCACTAACCACCAAGGACTTCCGCGACTAATTTACTGCCATGTGTGCCGAGCCGAGGTTTGTTGTGAGTAACCTCTGCATCACTCCGGTAGCTGTCGTTTGGGTGAAGCCTCACAACCCAGCCATGTAACACATGGCAGCACACATGGCAGCAAACCGTGCACCACCTACCTCAATTGGTGTCAAACTATATACATTTGTATGCTAGGCTGTAGTGAGTGATACTGTAGAGAGTATAGCACGTTGTAGGGTTGTACTTGTATCACTCACATTCCTAGTTCAATCATATCGGCAGTTCAATCGCTGAGATGGTATCACGAGAAGGTATCTTTCCTAGCCTAGCCTAGCCCGCCCCGTCCCGTCCCTTAGCACGCCTCGAAGCTCCCCGTCTCGTAGCAGGCACCGCCCCGCCCAGCCCGCCTTAGCAGGCCACGTCCCGCCCGTTAACAGGCCGCGCCCCGCCTGTGAAGCAGGCCCCGCCCTCCACCTTCGCACGCACCGTCACGCCCGTTCACACGCCCCGTCCCGCCCATTCGCAGGCCCGCTCTGCCCCCCCCCCCCCCCCCCCCCCCCCACAGTCGCGCGCTCGCAGCCGCATAGCCGCCGCAGCCCGCCCCGTCGCCGCGCCCACGCTAGCCGCAGTTGCACGCGCGCACACGCACTGCCGCGGCTGCCCGCCCCATTTCGCTCAGCCCGCAACGCACTACCCGCCACGCGTGCTGCCCGCCTCGCGCTGCCCAGCCCGCGCTACCCGCCCCGTTTCGCCCAGCCCGCCCCGCGCTATCCGCCCCGTCCCGTCACGAGCAGCCCCGCGCGCCGCCTCACACGCGCAGCTGCACGCGCAGCAGCAGCAGCGCACGCGCCTGCACGCGCAGCAACAGCAGCGCATGCGCCTGCACGCGCAGCAGCAGAAGCGCACGCGCCTGCCGCCACACACGCAACAGCAGCCGCACACACAGCGGCAGCCGCACGCGCACCTGCAACCGCACGCTCAGCAGCAACTGCCCCTACTGCATCTACCATGCCTACAGCTACAGCCCTCTTCAGCAGCGCCCCTACAGCAACGCACCTACAGCTTTCCGCGAAGTCCTTGCGGCACCCGTTACCCCACCAGTGCATGCTGTCCTTCACGCGCCTACTGCCATAGGTGTTCTCCCACGGCGGCTGGCAGCCACAGTCGACATTCCTAGGGCAGATTAGGGTTAGTGCCTCTCCGTGCCTGTTGTTCCTAGACTAGCCCTTCTGGCTCTACTCACTACTCGCTCCGGCTTTTTCCTAGACTAGCCCTTCCGGATTTGTTCGTCTCAAGCTCCGTTCGTTCCTAGCCTTTCGCTCCTAGTCCGGTCGGGCCCTGGACATGGCGACCCCTCGACCCCTACGTTTCGACGCGGAGGGTAGGGCACTAGAGTTCCCCATCTGGATCCTCCGCACCGAGCTCTACCTACAGAGCCAGCGCCAGGATGGCGACACGTTATGGGCGCACGTCTCTGGTGACCTGCCCTCACCTCCGCGCCCTGCAGACTTGCCTCCTGAGCCTACTGACTCAGACAAGGAGCGCTTTACTCAGGCCCGTACAGCCCTGTCAGTGTGGCAGTCTCGTGACGCTGCCTCCTCACACTTCAGCCAGGTTCGATCTGCCCAGGAGTGTTTTGCTGCCATTAAGACCCGGTACTCCACTCCCTCCTCCGCCTCGCTTGGTCGTCTCTTCATGCACTTCCTATTTCCCGACCTAGGAGTGTTTGACCATATTGCTGAACGTGTCACCCACTTGCGCTCGCTCAACACCAGCTACCATGCTGCTTGTACTGAGGCTAAGCTTGCACTGCTTCCTCCGCCCATGGCGATCACTATTCACTTCATCATCACTAGCCTCCCTGACCGCCTTGCACCTGTACGCAACGCGCTTCTTCGGAAGCACCCTAGTGCGCTCACTATCGACGTCCATGAAGCAGCTCTCAAGGACATCAAGAGCAGCCTCCGCTCCGTTGCCTCCGCTTCTGGTGCCGTAATTCCGCCCCTCTTTTAGGGGTGCACTGTCCCACAGCTCCCCACCTTCACTGCTTCTCTTTCCTGTACTGCGTCTCCTGCTTCTGACGAGACTGCCGCCGTGTCCACTACGGGTGGGCGGCCCAGGGGCAAGGGTGGTGGCGCTGGTGGTGGTGGAGGGGGTGGCGTCTAGTGCGTGTGGTGTAGGCGGCACTGGAGGTGGTCCTGGGCCTGCGGGCCCGACGGGAGGGGGTGCTGGACCAGCTGGCTGGTACGCAGCAGCAGTGGTAGGCCCAGCAGCAGCAGCCACAGCCACAGCAGCCACAGCAAGGATAGCAGCAACAGCAAGGACCGCCGCAGCAGCAGGTTCAGCGGCAGGTGCAGCAGCAGTTCCAGCAGTGGGGACCTCGTGGACCAGGGAGCGCTGGGAGTGGCGGTGGCCGGCCCATATGGGTGTCTCGTGGTACCCCCCCTACTCTCTATACGTACCTTGTTCAGTTTGGGAGACATACGGGTCAGCCCTGTGGACGCTTTCACCCTCCTCGTCAGTGCTTTGCGTAGCTCACGGACTGCCTTCACGCGCAGTTCGGTGTTGGCCCAGCTCCCGACTGGGCCCCACCGGCTAGCTCCCTTGGTCCGTCGTTGTTTCAGATGACTGCTTTAAAGTTGTCTGATGCAATGCAATCCCACCCTGCAAAATCACACCCTGCGAATTCACACCCTGCGAATTCGCACAATGCGAATTTATACACCCTGCGAATTCACACCCTGCGAATTCACACCCCCTGCGAATTCAAACCCCCTGCATTCACAACCCCTGCGAATTCACACCCTGCGAATTCACACCTACGAATCCACACCCCCTACGAATTCAAACCCCCTGCGAATAGACACCCCCTGCGAAATCACACCCTGCAAATTCACACCCTGCGAATTCACCCCCTGCAAATTCACACCCCCTGCGAATTCACACCCTGCAAATTCACACCCTGCGAATTCACACCCCCTGCAAATTCACCCCCCCTGCGTATTCACGCCCCTTGCGGATTTGCGCCCCCTGCGAATTCACGCCCCCTACGAATTCACGCCCTGTGAATTCATACCCCCTGCGAATTCACACCCCCTGCAAATTCACACCCCCTACGAATTGACACCCCCTGCAAATTCACACCCCCTGTGAATTTACCCCCTTCGAATTCACACCCTGCAGATTCACACCCTGCAGATTCACACCCTGCAAATTCCATGCGAATTCATACCCTGCGAATTTAACACCCAGCGAATCTACACACCCTGCAAATTCACACCCCCTGCAAATTCACACCATGCGAATTCACACCCAGCGAATTCACACCCTGCGAATTCACACCCTGCGAATTTGCACCCCCTGCAAATTCACACCCTACCGATTCACACCCTGCCAATTATAACCCCCCTGCGAATTCACACCCCATGCGAATTCACACCCCTTGCGAATCCACACACTGCGAATCCACACCCTGCAAATCCACACCCTGCAAATTAAAACTGTGCGAATTCACCCCCTGCAAATTTACAACCTCCCCAAATTCACACCCTCTGTAAATTCACACCCCTTACGAATTCACACCCCCTGCAAATTCACAGCCCCTGTGAATTTACCCCCTGCGAATTCACACCCTGCAAATTCACACCCTGCGAACCCCGTGTGAATTCACACCCTGCGAATTCCCACACCGTGCAAATTCACACACCCTGCGAATTCACACCCTGCGAATTCACACCATGCGAATTAACATCCTGCGAAATTACACACCCTGCAAATTTACACACCTTGCGAATTCACACCCTGCAAATTCACACCCCGCGAATTCACACCCTGCGAGTTCACGCCCTGCGAATTCACACCCTGCGAATTTACACCCTACGAATTCACACCCTGTGAATTCACACCATGCCAATGCACACCCTGCGAATTCACACCTTGCGAATTCACACCCTGCGAAATCACACCCTACGAATTCACACTATGCGGATTCACACCCTGCAAACTCACACCCTGCGAATTCACCCCCTGCAAATTCACACCCTGCGAATTCCCCCCTGCGAATTCACAGTCTGCGAAATTCACACCCCCTACAAATTCACACCCCCTGCAAATTCGTGTCCCCAGCGGATTCACGCCTCCTGCAAATTCATGCCCTGCAAATTCACACCCTGCGAGTTCACACCCTGCGAATTCACACCCCCTGTGAATTCACACCCCGCGAATTCACACCCTGCAAATTCACACCCGGGAAATTCAGACCTTGCGAATTTACACACCCTGCGAATTCACACCTTCCGAATTCGCACCCCCTGCGAATTCACACCCCCTGCGAATTCAACCCCCCCCCAAATTCACACCCCCTGCGAATTTACACCCCTTACGAATTCACACCCCCTGCAAATTCACACCCCCTATGAATTCACCCCCTACGAATTCACGCCCTGCAAATTCACACCCTGCGAATTCCGTGGGAATTCACACCCTGCAAATTCCCACACCGTGCGAATTCACACACCCTGCGAATTTACACCCTGCACTGCAAATTTACACCCTGCGAATTCACACCCCCTGCAAATTGACACCCTGCGAATTCACACCCTGCGAATTCACACCCAGCGAAACTACACAGCATGCGAATTCACACCCTGCGAATTCACTCCCTGCGGATTCACACCCCCCGCGAATTCACACCCCCTGCAAATTCACACCCCGTTGCGAATCTACACCATGCGAATTCACACCCTGCGAATTTATACCCTGCGAATTCACACCCCCTGCGAATCCACACCCCGTGCGAATTCACACCCTCAGCGAATTCACACCCTCAGCGAATTCACACCCTGCGAATATACACCCTGCAAATCCACATCCTGCAAATTCACACCCTGCGAATTCAAGCCCTGCAAATTCCCACACCGTGCGAATTCACACACCCTGCGAATTCACACCCTGCGAATTCACACCCAGCGAATTCACACACCCTGCGAATTCACACCCTGCGAATTCACACCCCCTGCGAATTCACACCCTACGAATTCACACCCTGCGATACCTTCCGTATCACCTTCCGTATCACCTTAGTCGCTGTCTACTTCCCGGCGGATGTTGCCGAGCGGAAGTGCTTCATTCGTAGGGTGCTGGGCCCGGTGATTGACTCACTACAGCCTGGCGCTCACCTGCTCGTGTTAGGTGATTTCAACCTGGTGGAGGACCCCCTGCTTGACAGAACGTCGAAAAAGGGATCGGTGAAGGAAAAGAAAGAGCTTTACCAGCGGTGCGGAGCTTTCCATCTGTCGGACGCCTTCAGGGTTCTGCACCCCTTCAAAAGAGAATTTACCTTCTACTCCTGTGCTAACCAGTCCAGCTCCCGCATCGACAAGGCACTCATCTCGCAGTCGTTGCTGTCGCATGTTGAGTTCGTCTCACACATCATGCCGGCTGACCCCATCTCTGATCACAGTTTTGCAGTAAAGGCGGCGTTCATGATGATCACGCGGGTGCAGTTGGGTCCCGGTCTTTGGCGGCTTCCTGCATACATAGTTGAGAGACCGGGGGTTAGGAGGGTCATTGAAGCAGTTGAACGTCAGGCGGTTACACGCGGTGATGAAATCGAGCTGCTAATTTCGTGGCTAAACGCGGGCCTTAGAGCTTATGCGAAGGAGGAGCGGAAGAGAGTGGGGGCTACCATGGCTCACCTTCAGCGCAAAGTTGCGGCTCTGAAGCCGTCGTGGATGGGTGACCCAGGCGGTGCTCGTCTGAAAGGACTGCTGGATGAAAGAGAGTCGCAGCTTAAAGGCGACCAGCTGGTGCGGCAGGAGCGACTGCACGTGATGGCAGGGATGAAAGAAGAGGTCTTGGGTGAAGTCGCATCTCCGTTCCTGTCTACAAAGATCAAAGCTCGGAAGGAACGCACGCACATCTCAGAGTTAGACGTCGGAGGAAGGATGGTTGCCGACAACAAGGAAATTTTAGGCGCGGCATCGCAGTACTACAGGGAACTCTTTGGGATGGACAGGCGGCGGACTGAGACTGCTTGGCTTCCAGCTGACGGGAGGAGACTGTCACAAGCGTCGGCAGAATGTGTGTCCGCGGACTGGACGGAGAAGGAGGTGAAGCGCGCCTTCCGTTCGATGGCAAAGGATAAGTCCCTGGGGAAGGATGGGCTGCCGAAGGAACTTTTTGAAATGCACTAGGATGTCCTGGGGAAGCACTTCATGAAGCGGGTGGAGGGTTTCGCCGCCTCAGCATCACTCCCAACCAACACGAAGGACGCCGTCACAATCCTGTTACACAAGAAGGGGGGGCGGGACCAGTTAGAGAACTATCGGTCGATCACGCTGCTGAGTTTTACCTACAAGGTGCTGGCGCGGGTGGTTGCGGACCGGATGAAGAAAGTGCTGCATGAGGTGATTTCCCCGGAGCAGTATGGTTTCTTACCGGGTCGAAGGCTGTCGGATGCGGTGGGTCTGGTCGCGGACGTTATCGAGGCGGTTAAAAACAAGGACAAGGATTGGTATCTTCTGTTGGTGGACTTCAGGAAGGCCTTTGACTCGGTCTCGAGGGGCTTCCTGTTCACGGTGCTGGAAAGGATGGGTTTCCCCATCCGTTTCATAGGCTGGGTGCGCGGCCTGCACAAGGATACACGAACAAGCCTATGAATAAACTGCTGGATGGGAGATGCGGTGGAAGTGGCATCGGGGGTGCGTCAGGTCTGCCCGCTGGCGCCGTACCTCTTCATGTGTGCGGTTGAGCCGTTGGCGCAAGAAACTGCAAACCGGAAGCTGGGCCTCACGGGGGGAGATCAGCGCTTGGCGTAAATGGGTTACGCGGATGATACAACACTGTTCCTGCAAGAGGAGGAGCAAATTGCAGAAGCGGAGAAGCTGTTAGAGGACTTCGAAGCAGACTCAGGCTTAGCTACAAATAAGGGGAAGTCATCCATCTTACCGCTGGGGAAAAACCTGGACAAGCAGGCCTGCAGAACCGACGGCTTCAAATGGGTGAAGGCGAACGAAGCCGAGAGACTTCTGGGAGTGTGGGTGACGCCGGCCGGGTGTTGCGCTCCCACCTGAGAAAAAGCCTTTGCGCAGATAAAGGAAAAACTGAGGCAGTGGGAGGCACAGCATCTCACAACGGGGGCAAGAGCAGCGGTGATTAGCTGCTACATCTCCCCGATCATCGTTTTTCAGGCGCAAGTGTACCCGCCGCCGGTGGACATCTGGGGGAGGATTCTAAAGTTAACATAATTTTATGTCCGGCAACCGGGCCACCACGGACAAGGGGTTCATTCTGTGGAGCCGTGAGCTGCTGTACATGGCGAGAGAGGACGGGGGCGTGGGGGTCTGCTTCTCACCGAGTCCAACGAGCTGAAGCGGGACATAATGTTTCAAGCGGCGGATCTGCCGCTGGGGACGGACACCTTTGTAGCTCACGTGGAGCTCTTGAAATGCTGGCGCGGGAAAAGTGAGAGGTGGAGGCTGGCCTGCGGGGATTTCGTGCAATCGCCGCTTGCAGAAACGCCGCTGGAACGAACGAGGGATGAAGATGAGGTGGAGCGGCTAGTTTTTAACCGCCATATCTTGCTCAACGGCAAGACCCCGCTGGGAGGGCAGAAGGCCGCAGCGAAGCTGTGGGAGGTTCGTCTGAAGGATCTGCTGGCCCCGGAGGGCGCGGGAGGTCGCAGGGTCAAAGACGTGAAAACCTTAGCAAGGGAGCTGGGTGGCTCGAAGCAGGCAAAATTGGCACTACGGGCCTGGGAGGCAGTGCCGCAGAGCTGGAAAGAGCTGCTTCTGTCTGCCGAGCTCATGCAGTTGCCTCGGCCACCACTTCGCACCCCTCTCCAGAGAACCCCGCTGTTCAGTAGCGGGCAGTTGGCATCGCTGAGAGAGTTGAAGGGGAGCGGGGATCGGAAGAAGCATCAATCAGCCAAGAGGGAACTCTGGGCAGGCAGGTGGGCAGGGGAAATCGACTGGAAGAGGGTGATTAAAATCCGGGACTCCCTCGTGATACCAAACAGGTCGTGGGACGTGCTGTTAAGAATCCACAGTCTTAACCTGCAAGTGGGGTAAAGACTCTCATTTTTAAGTGGCAAGCCGGTCTGTCCGCACTGCGGGGAGCTCGAAACTTTGGAACACTGTCTTTTCACCTGCCCGCGCATTCAACTGGTGGTGGTGGTAGTCAGGCGTGCCATGCGCATTCTGAACCCATCAAGGCAAGTGGCTGATTTGGGGGACCTTCTGTTCGGGAAGGCAGCGTCCACCTCAGCTCTTCCGGAAGCATCTCTTTCTGCCATCGCGGTGCACCAGATATGGGCGGATAGATGCGAGTGCGTGTTTCGGGGAAGGAGGTCCAGGGCTCGGCACGTCCTCAGGCGTATTGAGGCAGCTTTTCGGCTGCATGTGAAGGTGTATACTCGGGCAATGGGGAAGAAGCTGGACAAAGGCGGCGGTTCGAAGCGACAAAGGAAGGCTTATGCGCTGGCAGGGCAGGAGGATGTCATTCTTGGCCGTATTCGGTGCTCGGCGGTGAAGGGTTGGAAGTGGACTCGTAACTTCGGCGCACTGTGGAATCTTGCGAGGGGGGCTTTACACCCGCCTTAGAAGCTGACCCTGAGGTCGTTACTGTCTTTCGGCCTTTCACGCACAGTTACGACTGACTTATGTTTATATACACTTGTATCACCGGTGTATAGTGGACATATTCACATGAAAACAAAAATTGTGCGGGCCGTATTGAACCAGCTGAGCTGCCTATCGCATATGTTGTGTGGTTCGTTCTTACACACCCACATCCTCAAATGTTTCGCCACCTGGACTTCCATGTTACTGTACGTGAAGTGCCCTACTATAATTATGCGGGCCGTATTGAACCAGCTGAGGTGCCTATCGCATATGTTGTGTGGTTCGGATCGTTTGGGTGTTGGCCGGGTGTTTGGGTTGGATTGGAGTGTGTGCGTGCACAGTGCACCCCATCTCTGTTCCATCCAGCCTTCTTTTCTGCACTGTATATTTCTGCACGAGTCCTAATCTTCTACTGTACACCAGAAAGTCAGGCGCGAAAGCAGGCCGGACGCGGGTAGTTCCACAGTATAGGCAAAAGGTTTCGGGCTTCACGTATGGCTGTAGGTGTACACCCTCATTCTCGATAGACTGGCATATGTTATACTGACTCAGACGCTTAGTGTGACCACACCGGACCCAAGAAGGTCCTATCACATGCGTTTTAGTGACAATTTGACCCAGGGCGTTTAGTCAAGGTTTTTTACGTTCTAGAACGGTACTGTTATTTTCAAAGCGTTTGGGATGGTTATTCAACGTTAATGGTTTTTTACGGCCCAAGGCGTGTTTCAAACCCTCGTGCGACTTTGCCCGCAACCGAGTTATCTCACCAGCCCGCTACGTCCAAACACTGTAGCCAGTGCTTTCCGCCGGTGAGATAGGTGAGAAAGAGGGTGTACTTCGGTGTCTACGCTTAGTGAAAGTCGCTACGTTGAAATCGTGCCTTCATTAATAACCGAATTGTTTGTTTTCAAAATACGGTCCAGATGTGGAGTGTAGTGCGCCGGCTTATCAAGACAAGAGCACCTGAGAGAGTTCCGTTGTAGCAACCACCCGCATAGTAAAACCTGAGAGAGTTGTGCTAGTTTCCGTAGCGAGTGAATAGTAGTAGGACGCGTGACGACAGACTTCCCCACCGCCTTATCATGCTGCCGAAACCAGAGCTCGCATTTCATTTTGAGCCGCTCTTCCCAAGGAGAGGCCTGCTTTGGCTGAAACGGGACCAACCAAAGCCAACGAGAACCGCAGAGGCGAAACCCCAAAGGCAGCCGTCTCTGATCTGGCGTCGCGTCGCATGTGATGGGAAGGAAGATTTCGATGCTCATCGCATCAAATCATGTCTCAATCCAATTTGGAGGGAGAGAGGGAGGGCAGGGGGAGGGGCGAAGAAAGGACGACCCGGAAGAAAGCGGAGGAAAACGGGGGGAGGAATACAGTACCGTATGTCACGGGAGGGTACTTGGGGGAAGGGGGGGGAAGAGGAGGGGTGGGTGGGGGAGGGGGAAGAGGGGGGGAGGTAGGTGGGGGGGAGGTCGATTGATCAATATCGGCGTAATCCATGAACGATCGTCCGTTCTGCCATCTGGCGCGAATCCGCGAATCTGGGAGTGCCTACTCCGCTGCACGAGCCAGCCTATGATTCCTGAGTGACTTGCCGGCTCTTTGACGGCCCTCTTCCTGCCCCGCCGGGTGATCGACGATCACCCCTCATTCCTGGCCACCGATTCCTGACCGCCTCTGCTGCGCCGTCCGCCTGCGCCGATCGCGATTTCCGCGAGCGCTGCGGGCGGAGGTGGGGAGAGCAGTTGTGCGAGCGGAGGTTGGCGATCATCGATGGCATATTGCTGTGTCATGGCCTGCCTTCGAGGGACCTCGCGCATCCGCAAGCACCTCGTTCCGCTCCTGCTGCTGAAACAACAGAAGTGCTGCTGTTCTGCTGCTGCTGCTGCTGCTGCTGCTGCTGCTGCTGCTGCTGCTGCTGCTGCTGCTGCTGCTGCTGCTGCTGCTGCTGCTGCTGCTGCTGCTGCTGCTGCTGCTGCTGCTGCTGCTGCTGCTGCTGCTTCTGCTGCTGAGGGTATATTTTCCAGGTAGCGCAGCCTACAAGAAGGGCCTTATTGCGCACCACTACTACCTAAGGGTGACCCTAGAGAGATTTCCGCCTCCCCTCGCCTCCTCTTCCGCCGACTAACGAGTTCCGCGCGCCTGACATGATGTCGGCTCTCCGCGGCTCCCGGCTAGCGCCGCCCGCGGCGGTTCTCGTAGTCCTGCTACTTGCCGCGGCTGGCGGGGTGCGCGGCGGATCCGGGGGGAATGCGGCGGCGGGCTCCCGCAAGCTGGTCGCGGGCGGAAGCGGGAACAATGCCGCGCTGGCGGAGCTCGTGAAGGATACCCCCCATGCTTCCGCGGAGGGGGAAGCCGCGCTTGTAGTGAAGGATTCCGCGCCTTCTTCCGCCAGTGGCGATGCGGCGGAGGAGGCGCAGATTCCGGCGCTGCAGCTGATTATTGCGGAGGAAGGGCGCGCGGAGGGCGCCGTGTGCTTGGACGGATCGGCCCCTGGGTTCTACTATCGGAAGGGATACGGCTCAGGACGCAATAACTGGGTTCTGTATTTCGAGGTGTGATTAAGACGAATGACTCGCCTTCCCTATTGGCTAGTACCCGATTTGCTACATTCTTTTGTAGCCCGTTCTCTCCATTCGAGGCGGCCTCGTTTTCACTCGTTTACCCTCCTTGCTCCCTCGTGTGTAAACCGCTTCCCATCTCACCTCCACTCGCTCCCTTCCCCTCCCCATCCCCCTCTGCTTCCCTTTTCCATCGACTTCCCCTTCCCCCTGTGATGCGCCAGGGCGGCGCATGGTGCGCGTCCCCCGAGAGCTGCGCGCGGCGGGCGGGGTCGCGCCTGGGGTCGACGGACCTGCGGCCGTCCGCGGCGGAGATGGAGGCGGCGCGCAGCGACAACAAGAACGGCAGCATGAACGGCATGCTCAGCCCCAACCGCACCGTTAACCCGGGTGAGGCTGCCTGTGGCTGCTGCAGTGGTGAACCCGCATCGCGGGAAGCTTCCTGCGCAGTGAATCCGGGTGGGGCCTTTGCCTTGTGCGCTGCTTCCTCCCATGTCTCGTCTCCCCACGCCTTCCCATGCCTCCCCACGCCTTCCCATGCCTCCCCACGCCTTCCCATGCCTCCCCACGCCTTCCCATGCCTCCCCACGCCTTCCCATGCCTCCCCACGCCTTCCCATGCCTCCCACGCCTTCCCATGCCTCCCCACGCCTTCCCATGCCTCCCCACGCCTTCCCATGCCTCCCCACGCCTTCCCATGCCTCCCCACGCCTTCCCATGCCTCCCCACGCCTTCCCATGCCTCCCCACGCCTTCCCATGCCTCCCCACGCCTTCCCATGCCTCCCCACGCCTTCCCATGCCTCCCCACGCCTTCCCATGCCTCCCCACGCCTTCCCATGCCTCCCCACGCCTTCCCATGCCTCCCCACGCCTTCCCATGCCTCCCCACGCCTTCCCATGCCTCCCCACGCCTTCCCATGCCTCCCCACGCCTTCCCATGCCTCCCCACGCCTTCCCATGCCTCCCCACGCCTTCCCATGCCTCCCCACGCCTTCCCATGCCTCCCCACGCCTTCCCATGCCTCCCCACGCCATTCCCATGCCTCCCACGCCTTCCCATGCCTCCCCACGCCTTCCCATGCTCCCCACGCCTTCCCATGCCTCCCCACGCCTTCCCATGCCTCCCCACGCCTTCCATGCCTCCCCACGCCTTCCCATGCCTCCCCACGCCTTCCCATGCCTCCCCACGCCTTCCCATGCCTCCCCACGCCTTCCCATGCCTCCCCACGCCTTCCCATGCCTCCCCACGCCTTCCCATGCCTCCCCACGCCTTCCCATGCCTCCCCACGCCTTCCCATGCCTCCCCACGCCTTCCCATGCCTCCCACGCCTTCCCATGCCTCCCCACGCCTTCCCATGCCTCCCCACGCCTTCCCATGCCTCCCCACGCCTTCCCATGCCTCCCCACGCCTTCCCATGCCTCCCCACGCCTTCCCATGCCTCCCCACGCCTTCCCATGCCTCCCCACGCCTTCCCATGCCTCCCCACGCCTTCCCATGCCTCCCCACGCCTTCCCATGCCTCCCCACGCCTTCCCATGCCTCCCCACGCCTTCCCATGCCTCCCCACGCCTTCCCATGCCTCCCCACGCCTTCCCATGCCTCCCCACGCCTTCCCATGCCTCCCCACGCCTTCCCATGCCTCCCCACGCCTTCCCATGCCTCCCCACGCCTTCCCATGCCTCCCCACGCCTTCCCATGCCTCCCCACGCCTTCCCATGCCTCCCCACGCCTTCCCATGCCTCCCCACGCCTTCCCATGCCTCCCCACGCCTTCCCATGCCTCCCCACGCCTTCCCATGCCTCCCCACGCCTTCCCATGCCTCCCCACGCCTTCCCATGCCTCCCCACGCCTTCCCATGCCTCCCCACGCCTTCCCATGCCTCCCCACGCCTTCCCATGCCTCCCCACGCCTTCCCATGCCTCCCCACGCCTTCCCATGCCTCCCCACGCCTTCCCATGCCTCCCCACGCCTTCCCATGCCTCCCCACGCCTTCCCATGCCTCCCATGCCTCCCCACGCCTTCCCATGCCTCCCCACGCCTTCCCATGCCTCCCCACGCCTTCCCATGCCTCCCCACGCCTTCCCATGCCTCCCCACGCCTTCCCATGCCTCCCCACGCCTTCCCATGCCTCCCCACGCCTTCCCATGCCTCCCCACGCCTTCCCATGCCTCCCCACGCCTTCCCATGCCTCCCCACGCCTTCCATGCCTCCCCACGCCTTCCCATGCCTCCCCACGCCTTCCCATGCCTCCCCACGCCTTCCCATGCCTCCCCACGCCTTCCCATGCCTCCCCACGCCTTCCCATGCCTCCCCACGCCTTCCCATGCCTCCCCACGCCTTCCCATGCCTCCCCACGCCTTCCCATGCCTCCCCACGCCTTCCCATGCCTCCCCACGCCTTCCCATGCCTCCCCACGCCTTCCCATGCCTCCCCACGCCTTCCCATGCCTCCCCACGCCTTCCCATGCCTCCCCACGCCTTCCCATGCCTCCCCACGCCTTCCCATGCCTCCCCACGCCTTCCCATGCCTCCCCACGCCTTCCCATGCCTCCCCACGCCTTCCCATGCCTCCCCACGCCTTCCCATGCCTCCCCACGCCTTCCCATGCCTCCCCACGCCTTCCCATGCCTCCCCACGCCTTCCCATGCCTCCCCACGCCTTCCCATGCCTCCCCACGCCTTCCCATGCCTCCCCACGCCTTCCCATGCCTCCCCACGCCTTCCCATGCCTCCCCACGCCTTCCCATGCCTCCCCACGCCTTCCCATGCCTCCCCACGCCTTCCCATGCCTCCCCACGCCTTCCCATGCCTCCCCACGCCTTCCCATGCCTCCCCACGCCTTCCCATGCCTCCCCACGCCTTCCCATGCCTCCCCACGCCTTCCCATGCCTCCCCACGCCTTCCCATGCCTCCCCACGCCTTCCCATGCCTCCCCACGCCTTCCCATGCCTCCCCACGCCTTCCCATGCCTCCCCACGCCTTCCCATGCCTCCCCACGCCTTCCCATGCCTCCCCACGCCTTCCCATGCCTCCCCACGCCTTCCCATGCCTCCCCACGCCTTCCCATGCCTCCCCACGCCTTCCCATGCCTCCCCACGCCTTCCCATGCCTCCCCACGCCTTCCCATGCCTCCCCACGCCTTCCCATGCCTCCCCACGCCTTCCCATGCCTCCCCACGCCTTCCCATGCCTCCCCACGCCTTCCCATGCCTCCCCACGCCTTCCCATGCCTCCCCACGCCTTCCCATGCCTCCCCACGCCTTCCCATGCCTCCCCACGCCTTCCCATGCCTCCCCACGCCTTCCCATGCCTCCCCACGCCTTCCCATGCCTCCCCACGCCTTCCCATGCCTCCCCACGCCTTCCCATGCCTCCCCACGCCTTCCCATGCCTCCCCACGCCTTCCCATGCCTCCCCACGCCTTCCCATGCCTCCCCACGCCTTCCCATGCCTCCCCACGCCTTCCCATGCCTCCCCACGCCTTCCCATGCCTCCCCACGCCTTCCCATGCCTCCCCACGCCTTCCCATGCCTCCCCACGCCTTCCCATGCCTCCCCACGCCTTCCCATGCCTCCCCACGCCTTCCCATGCCTCCCCACGCCTTCCCATGCCTCCCCACGCCTTCCCATGCCTCCCCACGCCTTCCCATGCCTCCCCACGCCTTCCCATGCCTCCCCACGCCTTCCCATGCCTCCCCACGCCTTCCCATGCCTCCCCACGCCTTCCCATGCCTCCCCACGCCTTCCCATGCCTCCCCACGCCTTCCCATGCCTCCCCACGCCTTCCCATGCCTCCCCACGCCTTCCCATGCCTCCCCACGCCTTCCCATGCCTCCCCACGCCTTCCCATGCCTCCCCACGCCTTCCCATGCCTCCCCACGCCTTCCCATGCCTCCCCACGCCTTCCCATGCCTCCCCACGCCTTCCCATGCCTCCCCACGCCTTCCCATGCCTCCCCACGCCTTCCCATGCCTCCCCACGCCTTCCCATGCCTCCCCACGCCTTCCCATGCCTCCCCACGCCTTCCCATGCCTCCCCACGCCTTCCCATGCCTCCCCACGCCTTCCCATGCCTCCCCACGCCTTCCCATGCCTCCCCACGCCTTCCCATGCCTCCCCACGCCTTCCCATGCCTCCCCACGCCTTCCCATGCCTCCCCACGCCTTCCCATGCCTCCCCACGCCTTCCCATGCCTCCCCACGCCTTCCCATGCCTCCCCACGCCTTCCCATGCCTCCCCACGCCTTCCCATGCCTCCCCACGCCTTCCCATGCCTCCCCACGCCTTCCCATGCCTCCCCACGCCTTCCCATGCCTCCCCACGCCTTCCCATGCCTCCCCACGCCTTCCCATGCCTCCCCACGCCTTCCCATGCCTCCCCACGCCTTCCCATGCCTCCCCACGCCTTCCCATGCCTCCCCACGCCTTCCCATGCCTCCCCACGCCTTCCCATGCCTCCCCACGCCTTCCCATGCCTCCCCACGCCTTCCCATGCCTCCCCACGCCTTCCCATGCCTCCCCACGCCTTCCCATGCCTCCCCACGCCTTCCCATGCCTCCCCACGCCTTCCCATGCCTCCCCACGCCTTCCCATGCCTCCCCACGCCTTCCCATGCCTCCCCACGCCTTCCCATGCCTCCCCACGCCTTCCCATGCCTCCCCACGCCTTCCCATGCCTCCCCACGCCTTCCCATGCCTCCCCACGCCTTCCCATGCCTCCCCACGCCTTCCCATGCCTCCCCACGCCTTCCCATGCCTCCCCACGCCTTCCCATGCCTCCCCACGCCTTCCCATGCCTCCCCACGCCTTCCCATGCCTCCCCACGCCTTCCCATGCCTCCCCACGCCTTCCCATGCCTCCCCACGCCTTCCCATGCCTCCCCACGCCTTCCCATGCCTCCCCACGCCTTCCCATGCCTCCCCACGCCTTCCCATGCCTCCCCACGCCTTCCCATGCCTCCCCACGCCTTCCCATGCCTCCCCACGCCTTCCCATGCCTCCCCACGCCTTCCCATGCCTCCCCACGCCTTCCCATGCCTCCCCACGCCTTCCCATGCCTCCCCACGCCTTCCCATGCCTCCCCACGCCTTCCCATGCCTCCCCACGCCTTCCCATGCCTCCCCACGCCTTCCCATGCCTCCCCACGCCTTCCCATGCCTCCCCACGCCTTCCCATGCCTCCCCACGCCTTCCCATGCCTCCCCACGCCTTCCCATGCCTCCCCACGCCTTCCCATGCCTCCCCACGCCTTCCCATGCCTCCCCACGCCTTCCCATGCCTCCCCACGCCTTCCCATGCCTCCCCACGCCTTCCCATGCCTCCCCACGCCTTCCCATGCCTCCCCACGCCTTCCCATGCCTCCCCACGCCTTCCCATGCCTCCCCACGCCTTCCCATGCCTCCCCACGCCTTCCCATGCCTCCCCACGCCTTCCCATGCCTCCCCACGCCTTCCCATGCCTCCCCACGCCTTCCCATGCCTCCCCACGCCTTCCCATGCCTCCCCACGCCTTCCCATGCCTCCCCACGCCTTCCCATGCCTCCCCACGCCTTCCCATGCCTCCCCACGCCTTCCCATGCCTCCCCACTCCCATGCCTCCCCACGCCTTCCCATGCCTCCCCACGCCTTCCCATGCCTCCCCACGCCTTCCCATGCCTCCCCACGCCTTCCCATGCCTCCCCACGCCTCCCCATGCCTCCCCACGCCTTCCCATGCCTCCCCACGCCTTCCCATGCCTCCCCACTCCTTCCCATGCCTCCCCACGCCTTCCCATGCCTCCCCACGCCTTTCCATGCCTCCCCACGCCTTCCCATGCCTCCCCACGCCTTCCCATGCCTCCCCACGCCTTCCCATGCCTCCCCACGCCTCCCCATGCCTCCCCACGCCTTCCCATGCCTCCCCACGCCTTCCCATGCCTCCCCACGCCTTCCCATGCCTCCCCACTCCTTCCCATGCCTCCCCACGCCTTCCCATGCCTCCCCACGCCTTCCCATGCCTCCCCACGCCTTCCCATGCCTCCCCACGCCTTCCCATGCCTCCCCACGCCTTCCCATGCCTCCCCACGCCTTCCCATGCCTCCCCACGCCTTCCCATGCCTCCCCACTCCTTCCCATGCCTCCCCACGCCTTCCCATGCCTCCCCACGCCTTCCCATGCCTCCCCACGCCTTCCCATGCCTCCCCACGCCTTCCCATGCCTCCCCACGCCTTCCCATGCCTCCCCACGCCTCCCCATGCCTCCCCACGCCTTCCCATGCCTCCCCACGCCTTCCCATGCCTCCCCACTCCTTCCCATGCCTCCCCACGCCTTCCCATGCCTCCCCACGCCTTTCCATGCCTCCCCACGCCTTCCCATGCCTCCCCACGCCTTCCCATGCCTCCCCACGCCTTCCCATGCCTCCCCACGCCTCCCCATGCCTCCCCACGCCTTCCCATGCCTCCCCACGCCTTCCCATGCCTCCCCACGCCTTCCCATGCCTCCCCACTCCTTCCCATGCCTCCCCACGCCTTCCCATGCCTCCCCACGCCTTCCCATGCCTCCCCACGCCTTCCCATGCCTCCCCACGCCTTCCCATGCCTCCCCACGCCTTCCCATGCCTCCCCACGCCTTCCCATGCCTCCCCACGCCTCCCCATGCCTCCCCACGCCTTCCCATGCCTCCCCACGCCTTCCCATGCCTCCCCACTCCTTCCCATGCCTCCCCACGCCTTCCCATGCCTCCCCACTCCTTCCCATGCCTCCCCACTCCTTCCCATGCCTCCCCACTCCTTCCCATGCCTCCCCACGCCTTCCCATGCCTCCCCACGCCTTCCCATGCCTCCCCACGCCTTCCCATGCCTCCCCACGCCTTCCCATGCCTCCCCACGCCTTCCCATGCCTCCCCACGCCTCCCCATGCCTCCCCACGCCTTCCCATGCCTCCCCACGCCTTCCCATGCCTCCCCACGCCTTCCCATGCCTCCCCACTCCTTCCCATGCCTCCCCACGCCTTCCCATGCCTCCCCACTCCTTCCCATGCCTCCCCACTCCTTCCCATGCCTCCCCACTCCTTCCCATGCCTCCCCACGCCTTCCCATGCCTCCCCACGCCTTCCCATGCCTCCCCACTCCTTCCCATGCCTCCCCACGCCTTCCCATGCCTCCCCACGCCTTCCCATGCCTCCCCACTCCTTCCCATGCCTCCCCACGCCTTCCCATGCCTCCCCACGCCTTCCCATGCCTCCCCACGCATTCCCATGCCTCCCCACGCCTTCCCATGCCTCCCCACGCCTTCCCATGCCTCCCCACGCCTTCCCATGCCTCCCCACGCCTCCCCATGCCTCCCCACGCCTTCCCATGCCTCCCCACGCCTTCCCATGCCTCCACACTCCTCCCGCCCACCAGACTTCCACAACTGGAAACCCGTCGATGCCAGGTTGATGGTGCCTCAGAAGCCCCCAAACCCCACCCTCCTCCCCGTGCCTCCCTCTCACCAGACTTCTACCATTGGAACGCCGTTTACCTCGTTTACTGCGATGGTTCGTCTAAGGCGCCTCGAAAGCCTTGCACTCAACCCCCACCCTCCTCCCTGTGCCGCCCCATGCCTCCCCATGCCTCCCCATGCCTCCCCATGCCTCCCTGTGCCTCCCTCTCTCCAGACTTGTACAACTGGAACGCCGTCTACCTCATTTACTGCGACGGCGGCTCCTTCTCAGGCGACGTCGACGAGCCCGTTCACTTCAATGTGAGCTCCGAGCTGAGCTCACTCTCCGCCTCTCCTCTTGTAGCGAGTTGACTTTTGAGTCGACTCAAAAGTCAACTGAGCTGAGCTCACCCTCCGCCTCTCCACTTGTAGCGAGTTGACTTTGAGTCGACTCAAAAGTCAACTGAGCTGAGCTCACCCTCCGCCTCTCCACTTGTAGCGAGTTGACTTTTGAGTCGACTCAAAAGTCAACTGAGCTGAGCTCACCCTCCGCCTCTCCACTTGTAGCCAGTTGACTTTTGAGTCGACTCAAAAGTCAACTGAGCTGAGCTCACCCTCCGCCTCTCCACTTGTATGCCTCTCCTCCCGCCTCTCCACCTCTCCGACCTCTCTGCCTGTCCGCCTGTCCGCCTGTCTGCCTCTCTGCCTCTCCTTCTCTCTTTCTCTCGTTCTCTCCGCCTCTCGTCTTTCCGCCATTGTGTTTCTTCTTCCTATTGATATTCCCCTCCCTCCGTTTTATCCCCCCCCCCCCCAGGGAACGACACTGTACATGAAGGGAAGGAGAATCGCGGACGTGCTACTGAAGCGCCTTTTGAATAAGATGGGGCTCGACCGAGCGGACACGGTGAGGGGGGGGAAGAGGGGGGGAGAGAGCGGGGAGAGTGAGCAAGTGGGTGAGGTGAGCGAGAGGATGGGGAGGAAAAGGAGGGAGAGTGAGGGGAAGGAGAATCGCGGACGTGCTACTGAAGCTCCTTCTGAATAAGATGGGGCTCGACCGAGGGGAGGTGGGGGAGGGCGAGAGGGTGGGGGGTGAGCGAGAGGATAGGGAAGGGAATGTGGGGTGAGACTGGGGAGAGGAAGGGAGGGTGAGAGCGGGTTGAGGGGGTGAGAGGTGGGGAGGGTGAGAGGGGGAAGGGTGATGGGGCTTCGGATATCCTTCGCTTGCTTGGCGCAGGGTTAGTGAGCCTGTCTTGCCTGGACGTTCCATGAATCTCTGCTGCCTTCTGTTGCTTTCACCTGACCAGGTGCTTGTGTCAGGGTGTTCAGCGGGAGCGGTGGCTCTGCTGGTGCACTGCGATGGGATTAAAGACACTCTTAAAGCCCTCTCTCCCTCCGTGGGAGTGCGCTGCCTCGCTGATTCCTCCATGTTCCTCAACGTGTAAGACTCCTCTTCACCCGTCGTCACTCCTCGTCACTCCTCGTCACTCCTCGTCACTCCTCTTCACTCCTTTTTACCATGTGAAATGACTTGCCTTCACTCCTCTCCGACTCTCCGTATCTCCGGTGGTCGCTCCCCTATCTCGCTCTCTTTCAACCCCTTCTCTCCGCGTCCCTCTGACTTCTCTGCGTGCAGTGCACACACCAACAGCACCAAGAAGGTGGAGAGTTTCCTCATTCAAGTGGGGACAAATTCTTCCGCCCCTATTTCTTTCCCGTATCCCATCCCTGTCCTTCATGCAGTGCAGACATCAACAACACCAAGAAGGTGGAGAGTTTCTTTATTGAAGTCAAGGACATGCATGTGAGCGCTACATGCCATCATGCCATCTCGGACTCTTCTCGCCTCTCCTCGCCTCTCCTCGCCTCTCCTCGCCTCTCCCCGCCTCTCCTCGCCTCTCCCCGCCTCTCCCCGCCTCTCCCCGCCTCTCCCCGCCTCTCCCCGCCTCTCCTCGTCTCTCCCCGGTCACGTTTGTTTCATTGCCACTCTCTCATGCAGAAGCAGCCCATCAAGCTCTGTTTTTTAGGCGCCTAAAAGGTGCAGAAGCTGCCCATCAAGCTCTGTTCGCTTCACTTGCATTGGCATATATGAAGAATAATTTGCCAGAGGATCGTGCCCCTCTCACTTCCCACTCTCTTGTCTCTATTTGCCTTACTTGCATTGCATTCCGCAAGAAAGCGATTTCCAAGGATCCCCCTTTTCTTCCCTTCCTTTTCTCCCCTTCCATTTCTCTCCTTCCTTGTCTCTCCGCATCTTCCTCCTGCCACCAGAATCTCACCGACAGTCTCCCGGCAGCATGCATTGCTGAGCGAGAGCCAGAGAAGCATCACGAGGTGTGTTGCGCTGCTGCTTCTCTTCTACAATGCCACGTCACCTCTTACAGCATGCCACTTCACCTCTTACAGCATGCCACGTCACCTCTCAACCATGCCACGTCGCCTCTTCCAGCCGTCGATGCAAGCCACTTTAAAAAAACAGAACGTTAACCGCACGTACCGACTCCCATTCCTACTCGCTTAATCCCTCTCCTTCCGCCCGCCCCTTACTCGTCTACACTCTTCAACCCTCTGCACCGCTGTTCACCGGGCCCTCCCTCTTTCTCCTGCTTCACTCCTGACAGTGTTTGATGCCTAAGCAGCTGCTGCAATTCGTCTGTTGAGCCGCCTCAAAAGCCCTCCCTCTTTCTCCCTCCTCACTTCGCCCTGGTGGCCCTTCAGTGTTTCATGCCCAGGCAACTGCTGCAATTCATCTCCACGCCTCTCTTCCTGATCAACAGCAATTACGACAAAGTTGCGGTGAGTTGCTTGGAATACCGTGTGACATCGTAACCGGATGACTTTTGAGTCGACTCAGATGCCATTCTAGTTTCTCCGTGCCTCGATTTCTCACCAGCAGTACTTACGACAAAGTTGCGGTGAGTCAATAAGAATGCTTCTCATGCATGCCAACGTTTCATACCTGTTGGTGTTACTTTTGAGAAATCTCAAAATCAACACCAACATACCACTGTTGTTATTGTTGCTCCTTTTGATTTTTATCGTAATTATTATTATCCGTCCTCCCATCCTGGTGAAACATTCTTGCTTTCCGCACCTCCTCACAAGCCTTCTCCATCTCGTGAACCTTTTTTCGCATCACAAGCCCTTTCTATCCTTTGCCTGCACCTGCACCACCACTGTATGCTATATGACCTGCATTTGATGCCCATTGGAGGCCCCCAGTGCGGAGCGCCCCTGGTGTTGGATGTGGGTACCCTCGTCGATTACTTGAATCAAGCACCACTTATGACCGGTTTTTTTGTTTCCTCCCTGACCTGACCTGCAGCTGATGGCCATAGGAGCCCCCCAGGTGCTGGGGCTCCCCTGGTGCTATTACTTGCTCCTCTGGATACAGGATACCCTCGTCCGATTATTTGCTTCAAGCGCCAGTCATGACCCGTTTTTGTTTCCTTCCTGACCCGACCTGCAGTTGATGGCCATTGGGGCCCCCCAGGTGCTGGGGCTTCCCTGATGCTATTACTTGCTCCTCTGGATAAGGGGTACCCTCGTCCGATTACTTGCTTCAAGCGCCAGTCATCACCCGTTTTTGTTTCCTTCCTGACCCGACCTGCAGTTGATGGCCATTGGAGCCCCCCAGGTGCTGGATACGGGATACCGTCACCCTCCGCATTGCTTCAACAACCTCACAGAGTGCACTCCCGCCGAGAAAGAAGTCGTTGAGAGTGAGTTCTGAGTCGACTGGAAAGTCGCTCCGGTTGTTGCTTGCACACCAGATGGGTACCTGGGGCCTATTGCATGTTTCTGGCGCTGAGAAGAGAGTCATTGAGGGCGTGTGGCATTACTGCATGTATGTGTGAGTGAGTGAGTGGGTTGGTTTTTGAGTGAATCTGTGTGCACACGTGATGAGAGAGTGAACAAGATGGGAGGGATGGAGTGTGAACATTTGATTGTGCTTCCATGGCCTTATCTTCTCCTACCCTCCTCTGCTTACTGATGACGCCTTGCCTTGTCTCACCTTGTCTCACCTTGCCTCACCTTGCCTTTTGCCCCACCGTGCCTCACTCCTGGGTTTCAGATTACCGGAAAAAGTTGGCTACGGCAGTGGCTCCACTCCTCCAGACCGGCGCACAGTCTGCCGCACCGCTCTCGTCGCCATCTGCACCGCTCTCCACACCTGCCAATGCCGTCTTCCTCTTCTCCTGCGTCCAGCACGGCTCCATCCACTCCGATATGACTTGGACCCTACGCACTGCAAATGGGGTGGTGCGTATCCCTTCTCTCGTTTGTTTTTCACGGTTGCAAGCATGTCATGTGTCTTGGGCCATACAGTTTGCTATACATGCACCCGTAATATCAAGTGTGGTAGTGTGTGTTTGCGAGCATGCATTGGTTGGTGGTATGTATGAATGGATGTTTGCTCAAGAGCGTCCTCTCTTTCTTTCTTTCCAACCCATCCAACGGCAGCCAATGAACGAAGATGTCAGCCGTTGGATGCACCCCGACAACACTGACAAGATTCATCTCATTGAAGGAGGATACCCGTGCAATTCATGCCCCATGAAGATGTGAAGTGTAACTGATTTTGAGGCGCCTCAAAAGCATGCACCCCGAAAATACTGCCAAGATTCATCTCATCAAAGGAGGATATCCACTCCATGCAGCAATTCATGCTTCATGAAGATGTGAAGTGTAATTGTGGCGGATTTTTTTCCTCTTCAAGTGTAATTTAGCCTGACTACTCTGAGCTTTGGCTGTGCAAACCCTGAGATAACCTCCAGGGGTTCAAGCTAAGCCATGAGCTGATTTCAGGGTGATTTCAGGTTTTCCACTTGGTGGAGACTGAAATTTCAGAATTAATGAGTTCTCAACCCAGATCCAATCAGCGTAATAGATTTCGTATCCCTGATTTTGAGTATAGTGTAACAGACTAGCCTGTTAGTGGACCCTGACTTAACAGAGTATCGACTCTGTGGACCCCGAATTTAACCTTATCGAGAGAAAGTTTCTCGGAAATGTCCTTTCGTCTCGAAGTTAGCGAACAACGGAATGCATCAACTAGGATAGGGAGTGATACAAATAGCAAACCTAAAAAGTGTTGTACTCTCTACAGTGCTACTCACTACAGCCTATTATAACAATGTTCAACATTTGACACACCCCCATAGGCTAAGTGAGGGGCATCAAAGCAAGCAGGGTGAACAAACGGTCACAAGACCAGTCAAGACAAGAGCAAGCCAAGCTCAGGGTGGATCTCAAGGACACCACACAAATTCCGAGCACAAGCAAGCGGCCACAAGGCCAGTTCAAGAGTTCACTATGATATATATAGGAAAACACAACAAGCAGAGCAAGTAACAAGTCTACAGCAACCGAGGGCCTACCTCAACAAGCCCCAACTGCACACAGAACCTGTGGTGGTCACCAAGCGCCAGGGCCTTGGTGAAGACGTCTGCAGTGTTGGCCTCTGAGGCCACAAAGTCCAGGCGTGCCTGGCCGCGTCGCTGCAGCTCTCGCAGGAGGAAGTACCTCACGTCAATATGCTTCACTCTGCTCTCCAGTCGAGGCTCTCGACAGAGGAGGATCATGGCCTTGTTGTCAGCGTACAGGGTCGGTGCAGAGCGAGGCCGCTCACCAAGGTCGGCGAGCAAGAAGGTCAACCAGCGAAGCTCCTGTGCCGCCATGGCACCAGCGTAGTGTCAGAATGTGATGTTTGTCTAGCCTGCAGTGGGGTACTCTATAGCGAGTACAGCCCAAATTAGGGTTTGCTATATGTACTCAACTGCCTGCTAGTGAAAACCTCTCTTTCCTGTTTCTGATTCTTGCCTAGACTTCTGACATGCTATCAGAGCAGGTCGACCCCCCCGGGTCGATCCTGTGGATGGGCCCACCGTTAGCTTCCGCTGCTGTCCTGCCTATCGCGCGCCTCGGGCGCGCTTCGTTTTCTGCCTGCCGCGCCCTCGGGACGCGCGGCGGTTTTTTTCTGCCCTGCCCGCCGCGCACCCCGGGAGCGCGCGGCGATTTCCTGCCCCGTCGACCCGCGCGTCGCCCCCCGTCGCCCGACGCGGCTCGCGCGACCTGCGCCAGGCCCGCGCGCGACCCGTACAGCCCGCGCGCGGCCCGTACGGGCTGCGCCAGGCCCGCGCGCGTCCCGTACGGCCTGCGCCAGGCCTGCGCGCGGCTCGTACGGTCTGCGCCAGGCCCGCGCGCGGCCCGTACAGCCCGCGCGCGGTTCGTACGGCCCGCGCCAGGCCCGTGCGCGGCCCGTCCAGCTGCTGCCCGAGCCGCGCGCCGTCACCCCAGCTGCTGCCCGCGCACCGCCCCCCGCTGCTGCCTGTTTTAGGGTTTGGGGATGGCGAGTGTGGGGGTGGTGAGTTTGGGGGTGACAGGTGTGTGCGCCGTCCCCTGCTCCTCCTCCTCCGTCTCCCACTGCAGCAGCTGCCGCTGAGGGGGGTGGATGTGTTGGAGCCGTCGGAGTGATACGAGGGGGGTGGCGTGTGAGCAGTGCTAGGGGTACAGCAGGGAGTGTGTGAAAGGGGTGTGGGACAGTTGGGGGAGGTTGACCGGAGGTAGCCGACTTGTCGTCCGCAGCGCCTGAAGTCCAGAGAGCCACGACCCCCTGTGGCCGTGTAGTCCGGGGCTCTGCGCCCAGTAGCCACAGTGTGAGCACTCCTGGTAGTCCAGAGAGCCACGACCCCCTGTGGCCATGTAGTCCGGGGCTCAGCGCCCGGTAGCCACAGTGTGAGCACTCCTGGGAGCACAGAGAGCCAGCTGCGCCTGTCGCCGTGTAGTCCGGGGCTCTGCGCCTGGTAGCGTCAGTGCTGCGCACTCCTGTTGCCCGTGTGTCTGCAACTTCAGCCGTCGCCTCCCATCTTCTCGCCCCCCACAGTTTCTCCTCCTCCTCACTTGCCCTCTGTGATAGCCTCTAGCTTTGCTTATCCTTGTGAACTATTGCTCTGCCTGCTTGTTGTGTTGATTGTACCCCACTTTGACTATGGGGGTGTGTCAGAATGTGATGTTTGTCTAGCCTGCAGTGGGGTACTCTATAGCGAGTACAGCCCAAATTAGGGTTTGCTATATGTACTCAACTGCCTGCTAGTGAAAACCTCTCTTTCCTGTTTCTGATTCTTGCCTAGACTTCTGACACGTAGATCTCTGCCTCCGCACTGGAAGTAGCCACAGACGACGACCGTGTAGACCTCCACGACACAGCACCAGCTCCCAGACTAAAGCAGTAACCCTGAGTCGAGCGCTGAGTCTCCACGTCGTCAGCGTAGGAAGAGTCGCAGTGACCAGTCAACGCCACTGGCTGAGTCCCTCCAAGCACAAGCCCCATGCCTGATGTAGTCGCCAGGTACTTCGCCACCCTCACAGCAGCTGTCCAGTGGACAGGACGGTGTCTCCCAGTCGCAACAAAGCGAGAAAGTATGCTGAGGGGAAAGGCGAGGTCCGGCCGAGTACAAGTCATCAGGTACATGAGGCAGCCCACCAGCTCTGCGTAGGGACCACTGGACTCAAAGGGCTCGTCGGGAAAGGGGCCAGTGAGTCTGTGGTCAACAGCAAGAGGTGTGGGCTGTGTGGTGGAGAACTGGAAGTCGAACCGCCGAAGGACCTGCTGCACCATGTGTGACTGAGTCAGTGTGATGGTGCGAGCGGCTCTGTCCCTGGTGATCTGCAGGCCAAGGTAGCGCTGCAGTTCACCTAGGTCAGTGCACTTGTGTCTCTTCTGCAGTTCGGACTTCACCTGAGCCAGAGCTGCCCTGTCTGTTGTGGCAAAGACCAAGTCGTCGACGTACACTAGTATAAAGAAAGGAGTGGAACCAGTGCGAACAAACAGCGACGGGTCGGCAGAGGAAGGACAAAACCCAAGGTCACGAAGCGTGGAGCGAAGAGTGTCGTGCCACTCACGGGGCGACTGGCGGAGACCGTAGACTGGCCGTCTCAGGCTCCACTGGGTCCCAGGTGGGAAGGTGTCAGTGAAGCCAGGAGGGCAGCGCAGCCACATCTCCTCGTGTAGCCGGCCCTGGAGAAACGCAGTAGAGAAGTCAAGGGAGTGCAGCTCGTAGTCTCGCTGTGCTGCTACGTGCAGTAACACCCGAAGAGTAGTCATCTTCGGGGTCGGGGCGAAGGTCTGGAAGAAGTCAACTCCCTCACGCTGACTGAAACCCCTAGCCACGTAGCGCGCCTTGAACACAGGCAGTGAACCAGGCGACCGCTTCACCTTGAAGAGCCACATGCCATCGACTACGTTCGCCCTGGGAGGGGGAATTGCGTCGACGTAGGTGCCTGTGGATCTCCAAGACGCTAACTTCGAGGCCATAGCCGCTTTCCACTGTGAGGCCCACGCCCCTGACACTGCCTCGCGGTAAGTACGAGGAGTCGGTATGTCAAGGGCGTCGGGGTCTCCCTCAGGGGATAGCAGCATGGCACAGACAGAGGGAGAAGCAGCTGCCCAGTACTCCAGCTCAGACTCTCTGTCCTCTAGGACATCACAGCCAAGGGCAAACTCACCCCCGACGGACAGAGGACGGGAGGGAGGAGCTGGCACCACACGGGCGGTGTAGTCAAGGCGACTGGCGGCAGCAAACTCAGCAACAGCGGCAGTGAGAGCCGAGACAGACGACGGAGGGAAACGAGAGTCGGTGACAAGAGTGGCGAGGACACGAGAGACAACAGGACGAACAGCGCGGTAGTAGTCAGTGACAGGAGTAGGGGGGAAAGGGAGAGAGGACGGAGGAGGAGACGGGAGAACGGACTCAGGAGGAGGACGACGAAGAGACGAACAAAGGAGGGCAGTGCGGAGGTCGGTAACGGGAGACGAGGGACGAGCACGCGGAGGACAGGGACGGACACGAGAGTGTGGGACACCAGGTGGAGGAGACTGCGGTGGAGGAGAAGACCAGACCGCTGGACTGTCGTCAGGAGGAGGAAACGTGGGACCAAACGCTGGAGGGGACGGACTGTGAACAGGAGGAGAGGAGGGAAGACCAAGGGCCCGAAGACCACTCACGGGTGGGAACAATTGCCGCTCCAGAGGGAGCTGCGGTGGGCGCGGCTGCGGCGGCGGTGTCCGCTGCTGCGGCGGCTGCTGCGCTGCTGCTGCTGCTGCTGCTGCTGCTGCTGATGCCGCTGCTGCTCCAGCAGGTCCAACTGCCGCAACTCCTACCGCTCCCTCTCCAACAGCACCTGCTCCTCACGCTCACGCCGACGGGCCGCCTGGAGACGCGTGTCGTGGCAGTGGGGAGGCGGAGTGGACTCCGGAGAACCAGTGTCTCTAGCTCCAGTCTCCTCAGAACCAGCACCTCCAGTGCCAGCGCCTCCAGCACCAGCACCCCCAGAACCAGCACCCCCAGAACCAGCACCTCCTGTGCCAGCACCTCCAGCTCCAGCACCCCCAGAACTAGCACCTCCAGTGCCAGCACCTCCAGCTCCAGCACCCCCAGAACTAGCACCTCCAGTGCCAGCACCTCCAGCTCCAGCACCCCTCGAACGAGCACCCCCATCGGCTGCACCTCCAGCTCCAACACCAACTGAGTCCACAGTAACCTGTCGCGGAAGTGCCGAAGGCTGCTGAGGAGACTGCGAGGAGGACTGCAGGGAGGGAGACGCTACCTGACGCGCGACCGAGGGAAGAGGGGTAGCGTGGGACACACCAGACGGGGCAGGACCAGGGAGGGGCGGGGGTACCGGAGGAGGGGGAGCAGGAGGAGGAGAGGGGGCGAGGAAAAGGGGGGGAGGGGGTACCGGGAGACCTCGACAGGGGTACCGGGTGTAGTAGGACACGGACTCGTCAAACCGGACGTCACGGGAGTCTAGGAACTGGTGGAGGGGAGGGTGGTAAAAGGACCAGTCGGCAGAGTTCACCGGGAAACCAAGGAAGACACAGGGGACGGCGCGAGCCGAGAGCTTGTCCGCGGAGGTGTCGCGAACAAGCGCAAGGCAGCCCCAGACACGAAAGGCCGACCCAACACCAGGGGACCCGGTCCAAAGACTGGTCGGTGAAGCCTCGGGCCGTGAGACGCGCGGCTGGAGGTTCAGCTGGTGTGCGGCGTAGCGAACCGCGTAGGGCCACAGAAAATGGGGCGCACGGGCATGGATCATGGACGTGCAAGCAATGTCCATGACCAAGCCAATGCGGCGCTCAGCAACCCCATTCTGCTGTGGGGACTCCGGAAGCGTCCAGGACTGTACGATGCCCTGTTCGCCGCAGAATCCGCCAAGAACGCCGGAGCGAAACTCGCCCCCACGGTCGGAGTGTAGACAACTGACACGACGACCACGAGTGCCCTCAGTGGCCAGAAGCCACCGGATCAGCGTAGCAGTCACCTCGGACTTCTTCGCGAGAGGAAACACTGTGGAGTACCTGGAGAAGTCGTCGACGACCACCAGAAAGTACCGCTCCCTCCCAGATCCCTGCGTCGGGGCAGGGCCCCAGACGTCCAAGTGGAGGGTCTCGAAGGGAGCAGTGGCCGGACGAAGGGAGGAGGAGTGAGGAGTGGCGCGTAAGCGACCGGCGACGCAAGGAGTGCAAGGGGGAGCAAGTGAGGTAGGGAGCGACGGAAAGGTGCGTGGGAGACCTGTGACAAGCCCCTGGCTGGTCATGCCGCGGAGGCGGGGGATCGACGGGTGAATAAGACGGTGGTGCCACAAGACGTTCCGGTGGGTGAGGGAGCGACAGGAGCAAGACGCAGCAACCGGACAGGACACCGCGACCGGACTAGACACGATCACCTGTCTAGACACAGCAACTGGACTGGACACCAGGACTGGAGGGGACGCAACGACCTGAGCGGAGGACGCAACCTGGGAGCGCTCGGTGTGGAGAACGTAGAGACCGGAGCGGGGCTCCCTGGTGAACGTGGCCAGAACAGCACCACTGGCAGCGTCTGTACAGACCGCAGTCCTCCCACCCCCCACAAAGGTAACCGTGATCCCCCTGTCCTGGAGGTAACCAACACCCACCAAGTTCCGAGTGAACGAGGGGATGTGGAGGCTGCGCAGGACACCAGAGGGGACCACAGGACACGGGAGGGTAGTGGAGTTGCGCGCAACGGCTGGTCCTGAGGTAGGATCAGCCAGAGCTACCGAAACAGGAGTGAGGAGTGGCGTGAGGGTCGTGTGGTCGCGGAAGAAGCACTGAGACGCACCAGAGTCCAGCGTGAAGGACAGAGACGCCTCAGCCGGAGGGTCACCTGTCCTAGTGGCTACACAAGCACCTAGAGCAGCAACACAAGCACCTAGACTAGAAAGGCACAAGTCTACACTAGCAGGAGGCAAGCAAGCTAATCTACGAACACGCGAGCACACAGATCCATCAACACTATAGTCAACATCAGCATACAAAGCATGCTGACGAGAATCGTCCATAGACAGATCAAACACATCAATCTTACGGGATAACAGGCGAGCCCAGTGAGGCGTGGTCGCCGCAGGGCCCCAACGAGCACGGTAGAGGTCGTCGAGGCGGCGGAAGCACCGCGCGGCAGAATGGTCGTCACGACCGCAGAGACAGGGGCTGCCCGGTCCGGTGAGGCACCAATGGGTGCAGGGGCCAGTGTCACGGCGAGGGGGGCGAGGGGCCCAGCTGGAAGTACTGCTGCTGCGGCCGGTGCTCCCAGGTCCTCCCGGACCCCACTGCGGCGGGGGACCCCAGTGCTGCTGCGGACCCCACTGCAGCGGGGGCCCCCACTGCTGGAACTGCTGCGGTGCCTGCTGCTGCTGATGTCCCTGCTGTGGCTGGTGCTGCTGCGACTGCTGCTGCTGGGGTCCAACACCCCCACCGGTCAGGCCACCGCCAGTGGGTGGGCCTGTCTGTCCTGCACCTCCTCCAAGGCCCCCTCCTCCTGGTGCACCTCCGCCGTCGCCACCGCCGCCGCCGCCTCCACCACCGCCGCTCCCACCTCCACCGCCACCTCCACCGCCGCCTCCACCGCCTCCACCTCCCCCCTTCCCGCCCTTCTTGCCACTCTTGCCCCGTTTCGGCCAGTCTGCGGCAGAAACGGCAGCAGTGTCCCCAGAAACCGACACAGCAGCAGAAGCGCGGGTAGCAGTGAAAGTGGGAAGCTGAGGGGCGGCACACCCCGCAAAGAGACGAGGGGCCACCGCGTCAGTGGCGGAGGCAACGGTGAGGAGGCTACTCTCGATCGTCTCGAGAGCGGTCTCAAGGAGATCGATAGTGAGCTCAGTGGGGTGCTTCTGGAGAAGCGCGTCGCGAGCAGTGGCAAGGCGGTCAGGGAGGCGGGTGACTAACCAGAGCACAGTGAGCCACATGAGGGGGGAGCAGCAAGAAGCTGGGCGTCGGTACAGGTCGCATGGAAACCGGCGTCAAGTGAGCGGAGGTGAGTCACTAGGTCGGACACAGTCGCAAACGAGCCGAGGTCGGGAAACACGAACGGCATGAGGAGGCGACTGAGGGAGGCAGAGGAAGGGGTGGAATAGCGTGCAACAACAGCAGCCCAAACCCCCTGAGCTGTCTCCACCTGGTCAAAGTGGACGGCCTCAGTCGGTGGGAGGAGCACCGTCAGCGCAAGAGCAGTGGCAACGTCGCGAGAGTCCCACACGTCCCTCGCCAAGACACGACGGTCGTAGTCCGCCTGCGCCGCAGGAGTCGGCTCCGGGTCGGTCGGGAGGGGGTCGGGAGACAGGGGCGCCTTGAGGGCACCAGACGCGTGGGCCCACAGGGTGGCGCCGTCCTGACGCTGACTGGTGAGGTAGCGCGTGGCCTGGCGCTGCCAGGTACTGAACTCGATCGGTCGCCCCTCCGCATCGAAACGAAGGCGGCGGGACTCCATACTGGAGGCTAGGCTAGAGGCGGCTGGAGCGCGGAGGAGGCGGATCTAGGAAAGAGGAGGGAAATCTAGGAGCGCCAGGTGTGGCGAGGCAAAAGACCGGCGGAGCTAGTGGCTACACGGGTCTAACCTAGGCGACCGATGAGAGTAGCGGCTGCCAGCCGCTGACAGAGAGACCAATGACAGTAGGAACGGCGGGGGGCCCAACGAACAGGGCGATGGTGGGGAAAAGATCCACGTGCCTAGTGCGGTGGGTGCGCACGGGTCGAGGGCGCGGGCTGGGCGCGGGCTTGGGGTAGGGCGCGGGTTAGGGGCAGGGCGCGGGCTATGGGCAGGGCGCGGACGGCGCAGGCAGCGCGGAGGGCATAGCGCGGATGCACGAGCAAGGCGCGGAGGCGCGAGGCGGAGGTGCGGATGCGCGAGCTAGGGCGTGGGCCTGGGCGACGGGCTAGGGCGACGGGCTAGGGCGCAGGCCTGGGCGACGGACTAGGGCGCGGGCCTGAGCGACGGGCTGGGGCGCGGGCTGGGGCGACGGGCTGAACGGGCGCCTGGGCGACGGGCTAGGGCGGGCGCCTGGGCGACGGGCTAGGGCGGGCGCCTGGGCGACGGGCTAGGGCGGGCTCCTGGGCGACGGGCTAGGGCGGGCGCCTGGGCGACGGGCTAGGGCGGGCGCCTGGGCGACGGGCTAGGGCGGGCGCCTGGGCGACGGGCTAGGGCGGGCTCCTGGGCGACGGGCTAGGGCGGGCGCCTGGGCGACGGGCTAGGGCGGGCGCCTGGGCGACGGGCTAGGGCGGGCGCCTGGGCAACGGGCTAGGGCGGGCGCCTGGGCGACGGGCTAGGGCGGGCGCCTGGGCGACGGGCTGGGGCGGGCGCCTGGGCGACGGGCTAGGGCGGTCGCCTGGGCGACGGGCTAGGGCGGGCGCCTGGGCGACGGGCTAGGGCGGGCGCCTGGGCGACGGGCTAGGGCGGGCGCCTGGGCGTCGGGCTAGGGCGTGGGCCTGGGCCTGGGCGACGGGCTAGGGGCGCAGGCTAGGGGCGCGGAGGGCGCTAACGCGCGGAGGAGGAGGGCGCTAAGGCGCGGAGATGGCGCGGAGGGCGCGGAGGCTAAGGCGCGGAGGGCGCCGAGGGCGCGGAGGGCGCTAGGGCGCGGAGGGCGCTATGGCGCGAGCAAGGCTAGGCTAGGCGAGAGGATCGACACCTACTCATGATACCATCTCAAAGTTAGCGAACAACGGAATGCATCAACTAGGATAGGGAGTGATACAAATAGCAAACCTAGAAAGTGTTGTACTCTCTACAGTGCTACTCACGACAGCCTATTATAACAATGTTCAACATTTGACATTTCGATAACCCCGTTGTTGGATTGTTCGGAGTACAGCCAGCGCGTGAGTGACCCCGAATAAGACATTATCGGAAAGAAGTTTCTTCGAAAGTTCGTTCCGACACACTCACCATCGAGATCGTACTGCGAGTTTCCTGGAAACATCTACGAGTACCCCCATGCGCGTAGCCCCCCGCTGTATCGGGAAGAAGTTTCCTAGAAATTTTGTTCCTATACCCCACCATCGAGGTTCAGTTTCGATAATGCACAGCGCGTTACTACTCTGATCCTGACTTCTCGACCCTGAACAATCAGAGTATATAACTTCCCAACACTGAGCAATCAGGGTTATGGTTTTCTGGAAAATATGCACCCATAATACTGGGGGAAAATTTTCCCCGAATTCTGGGAGGCCTAAATTGAAACGTCAGCCCTGCATGAGGCTCCTCTTATCTGTTCCCATTTTAGCGCCAGGCTGAAGACTGCTAGCCTTCCTGTAGCATTTGTTTTGTTCCATATTTGTTCATTTTTTTGTTGTCTCATATTTAAGACAGACGTATCCTGAAATTTTTAATTGGGGGGTAACAGCATAAGTTTTGAAATCAGGAGATCCATGGTGCAGAATGTTGGGGAATCACTTTACCCAAAATGACCTGAATGAGTAGTATGTACTTGATGTAAGTGGATTGGTTCAAATGAAACCAGGTCTACATTCACCACACTGAAGGCCTTGGTATCTAGCTGAAACGAACTAGAACGTTACTTTTGTTTTTCTAGTTCCTCCTTCAAGTTTCCGCGCCTGCACGTGCCAAGGCAACATCAGGTGCCCGAGTGGGAATTCCATTTTGCCTGGAAGCCCGTCCCAGGTGTTCCACGCTGGCACGGAGATTTCTTCACTTCCCGCTCCCAGATTTGCGATACAGTTGCCTAGATGATGCCCTTCCTGTCCCGCTCCTACACTACTTCCATTCATCCCCAGATTCGAACATGACACATGCAGGGTGAAGTAGTACGTTTACCCAAAATCATCCAGTTTTGGTAGTCATTCCTGCCATGGCTTCGGTAGTTCTTTCGGCCACCTCGTCACAGTGCCTAACGTGCTCCTCTTGGGCTCGGAGCAACGTCAAAGTTAGCGGTCCTGGCACGAGGTTCTTGTCAGGGAGGCAGCTATCGCAGCCTCTGGCTAGGAAATGCGAAGTGGTCACCAGAAGAAGCCTTAGGCTTGTCGTAGCGGAGAAAGGATCTACGAGCGATTGTAAGCTCTCGCGTGACTCTGAATTCGTGTCCCTTATTTTTTTCGCCAGAATAAGAAAGTATAATCGCTGCTGTAAGATACATATCTTATTTCCCTGGACATTTCCTGGATACAGTGGTCAGCACGGCAGTGAAGATAGGCAACGATGGACTCGACGCAGCGACGAAACTCGTTCCGGTAAGTCCTCGAGCAGATGAACTTACGGCTTTGCGATTTAGAAGGTTCAAACGCCAATTTTCGGTCATCGTCAATGTACTTCGCATCCCTTGTCGCCATCCTCTGCTCGGCCTATTCCATGCAGGCCAGCATCCCTCGGCCAGTAGCTAAAGGCGGCGTCGCGCTTCTTTCGCTCGCCATCCTCTTGTCACTCGTTCAGACCATCTTCAACACTTTCGTCAGCCTCCTTGTAAGAGCTCGTCCCTACCTCTCCCAGGCTGCGTCGCGCTTCTTTCTCTCACTATCACATGTTTGGAACGTCCCGAAGTTGTTGCTCATCGTTGATTCCGTTTCATTCGGCTTTTGAGACGTCTCAAAGGACGTTAATTCCATTTTATTCGGTAGAAGGGAAGGAGGAGGAGAGGGAGGAGTGGACGAATTGGGAAGGATTTGGAAATCTGGAGATCTGGATACGCGTTTATACTTCCGTATGAATGTGCATGCTTGTGCAGTTCCTCGGAGGTCTAGGATACTTAGGCTTCCAGTACCTATCCAAGGATGGGAAGAATTCTTCTGGGAGTTCAGGTGATGACCCCATAGATGAGGCTCGCCGCATCCTGGATAAGTACAAGTGAACTGCAGCTTATTTCGACAAACGTGTGGCATAACCTGTTTTGTCAAGCACGAAGAACGGAAAGCCGTTTCATTTGTGAATAGTATATGCGACATGCTTTTGTAACTTCTCCAGGAACATGAAGCACCTGTGTGGGTTGAACTCGTTTGTTTTCTATGAGAGCATTGTTCGTATACTCTACAATAGAACAGAGCAGACTTTCTTGCTCAAGTAGCATGCCAATATCGAAGATTGCCACCTGAAATTGCTCTAACCGAAACGAACCTTTCTGGAAACCTGTCGTCCCGCCTTCCTTCGCAAGCCTCGGAATTGTCGCCAATTCGCATGTTCTGAAATCTGCCTGCAAACCAAAATCATCCTTCTCAGATTCCGCACAACACTACCATCACATGGCGTATTTCTAGAGTTGCCGCGCGCCCTGCTAGCTCCACACAGCATCACTGACGCTCTTGGTACCATTCAGCCTTCGATCTGCGATTCTTACGTTGGTATTTCCGCAACGTTGGTGCCGCTGCAAGCTGGTAACTCTAGTCTGCAGCCATGGACGCGCAGAAGATAGCAGAGCTCAAGGCCTTCGTGCAGCTCTGCCAGAAAACTCCCGCCGTTCTCGCGGACCCGAAGCTCGAGTTCTTTCGTGATTATCTCGAAAGGTTGGTGTAATTCTGAGAATTATTGTACAAGATCATTTATATTCTTCCCTGTCTGCGCCAATCACTTGGTACAACATCGAAGTGGTTGGCATGAGCAAGGGAGGGGAGGGGAAGTCAGCTGGCAAGAAAATCAGGGATCCGTTTCGGAGACCGGAAAGACAGACGATGGATTTAAACGAGAGCGGGGGTTAAGATGATCTGGCCAGATGCCGATCGAGTTTGTGACGAATTCGGCTCTGGTGTTTATTCGGGAATGAATCGGGTCCTACCCAGTTTGGATCCAGCGAGTTTGGAGCCGGTTTTGTTCATTTCGCCGAGTGTTATTGTTGTCATTTCTTCGTTAGCTATTTCGGGTTCAGTGTCCCGTCTCTTGCACTCTTTTGGGTCTCTCTCCCTCCAACATACTGTCCCGTCTCTCCTTCCAATTTCTCTTTCCGTCACCCGTTTTGCGTCATCCTTTCCCCGTGACACTCTCCTGTGATTCTCGTACGCGTCTCCCTTCTTGATTTTCATCTTCGCTTATTTCCCATGCCCCCTCGTCCCTCATCCGTCGTCTCTCGTCCCTCGTCCCTCGTCCCGCATCCTTCATCCATCTTTTCCCTTCGCGCTCCCGTCTCCCCTCGTCCCACTCGTCCATCATTCATCTTCCCTCGCCCCCTTCCCCCCATCCCACTCGTCTCGCGGCCAGCCTGAACGCGGAGGTGCCAGGGGAGGCGTACGGCCTGAAGACGGGCGCCGCACCCAAGGTACGCGCCGCACCCAAGGCACGCGCCGCACCCAAGGCACGCATGCCAGGGCGTCGCTCGTTGCGAGGTAGCCGTGGGTGAGGTGAGGCAAGCGAGGCCAGTCACGGGGGGGGCTGGAGTTGATTGGCAGGGTCGATCAGAGCAACTGGTTTGTGAGGCGAATCGAGAGAAGGGTGGGGGGTTTTGGGGAGGTTACATCTGAGCAGCTCTTGATGCTGTAAAGTCAGCGAGCGATTCTCAGTGTGGGTTTCTTCACAGTTGGCATCATTGTTCGTGCACGTAGGAAAAGAAAGAAGGAAAGAATGAAATGAAGAGAGTAGGAAGAAGAAGAAAACAAAAACGAGGAAAGGTTTTGTTCTGTTTTCCCTGCACCTTCCGTGGCAGGCAGAGGAGAAGGCAGAAGAACCAAGCACGATGGAATCCGAGGCAAGCAAGGTGGAGGAGCCAGAGGAGGAAGAAGTGGAGGAACCAGAGGAGCCAGAGATCCTGGAGTCAGACGTGGAGATAGACGAGGAGGGCGTGGTGGAGGGGGACGACGACCCCCCGCAGCAGATGGGCGATGCCAGCAAGGAGGTGGGCGAGGAGCAGAGGGACGCCGCTCAGGCCGCCAAGGCCCAGGCCATGGAGGCCCTGGCTGAAGGTGCGTGGTGGCGCTGGGTGTGTTTGCTGTGAGTGCTGTGTGTGCTGTTACCACCCCACCAATTTCTTCCTCCCCACTTCACGTGTCCCTGTTTGCCTACCCCTCGTGCGCCCCACTGTGCCCATCAGACAACCTAGAGGCGGCAGTGGCGCATCTCACAGAGGCCATTCTCAACAACCCTACCTCCGCACTTCCCTTTGGTCACCCCCCTGTGCACTCCGTTGGTCACCCCCCTGTGCACTCCCTGCGTCCATCAGACAATCTCGAGGCGGCAGTGGCGCATCTCACAGAGGCCATTCTCAACAACCCCACCTCCGCTCTGCTCTACGGCAACCGAGGTGAGCTTTGCTGTGCGGCAACCGAGGTGAGCTTTGCTGTGCGGCAACCGAGGTGAGCTTTGCTGTGCGGCAACCGAGGTGAGCTTTGCTGTGCGGCAACCGAGGTGAGCTTTGCTGTGCGGCAACCGAGGTGAGCTTTGCTGTGCGGCAACCGAGGTGAGCTTTGCTGTGCGGCAACCGAGGTGAGCTTTGCTGTGCGGCAACCGAGGTGAGCTTTGCTGTGCGGCAACCGAGGTGAGCTTTGCTGTGCGGCAACCGAGGTGAGGTGCTAGCTGAAGGCACAGAACATTCAGGTGAGGTGAGGTGTACGCTGAGGGGTGTAGGGCAAGCCAGGTGAGGTGCGGTGCAAGCGTTTGAGACGTCTCAAAATCATGCATGCGAGGTGAGGTGCATAGCCCTTCCATTTCCCGGCCTTTCCAATGCCTTTCTACCCTTCATCCCCTTCATCCCCTTCCTCCCCTTCGACTACTTTTGCACCTTCCCACCCTCTTAAAATGAATCTCCTGTGTGCTCCTGGAGTGTTGATGCTCGTGGAGAAGCCCCTTCCATCACCACCTTCCAACCCCCATCCACCCTCTTCCACCCCATTTCAACTCCTTCCACCCATTTCCACCCCCTTCCACCCCTTGTCGTACACAGCTGGAGTGTTTGTGCGCATGAAGAAGCCCAATGCTGCCATTCGGGACTGTGACGAGGCTCTTAAGGTGAGTGAGTGAGTGAGGGAGTGAGTGAGTGAGTGAGTGAGTGGTGAGTGTGAGTGAGGGCGTGCATGCTGGATGAGTATGTGGTGGACTCTCATGGTATCGCACTGTGTGGTACACCCGTATCAGACTCTTACACTCAAATCGCTTCATCCCTTCCCTTCCCGCCTACAAATCCCGGGGGGAGGCCGCCAAAGCCCTGCTCGGCCAGTGGGAAGCGGCAGCCGCTGACCTGCGTTTAGCCTCGCGCCTAGACTATGACGAGGAGGTGAACTCGTTCCTGAAGCTGGTGGAGCCCAAGGCACACCGCCTCGAGGAGGGCGGTCAACCCACTTCCCCCCTCGCTCCCTCTGTTCCCCGTTGCCGATCCTTTCCAGCTGAATCCTGACTCCGCCCGCGCCTACAAGTCCCGGGGCGAGGCCAAAGCCCTGCTCGGGCAGTGGGAGGCAGCAGCTTCAGACCTGCGCTTAGCCTCCCGCCTGGACTATGACGAGGAGGTGAACTCGTTCCTGAAGCTCGTGGAGCCCAAGGCACACCGCCTGGAGGAGCACCGGCGCAAGTACGAGCGGCTGAAGAAGGAGCGGGCGGAGCGCGTGGCGGCCAAGGAGAGGCAGCGGCGCAGGAAGGCGGCTCAGAAGGCGTATGAGGAGGAGAAGAGGCGCGAGGAGGAGCGGAAGAACGCAGCTAGAGGGGCTGGGGGTGGTGGGGGTTTCCCAGGGGGGTTTCCAGCGGGAATGGGGGGTATGCCTGGGGGTTTCCCTGGGGAAATGGGGGGTATGCCAGGTGGTTTCCCGGGGGGGATGCCGGCAGGGATGGGGGGCATGGGGGGGATGGGAGGGATGGGAGGGATGCCTGGGATGGGCGGCGGTGCGGGTGGCGGCATGCCGGACATGAGTGAGATGCTCAATGTGAGTGAGATGCTCAATGTGAGTGAGATGCTCAATGTGAGTCAGATGCTCAATGTGAGTGAGATGCTCAATGTGAGTCAGATGCTCAATGTGAGTCAGATGCTCTATGTGAGTCAGATGCTCAATGTGAGTCAGATGCTCAATGTGAGTCAGATGCTCAAGGTGAGTCAGATGCTCAATGTGAGTCAGATGCTCTATGTGAGTCAGATGCTCAATGTGAGTCAGATGCTCAATGTGAGTCAGATGCTCAATGTGAGTCAGATGCTCAATGTGAGTCAGATGCTCAATGTGAGTCAGATGCTCAATGTGAGTCAGATGCTCAATGTGAGTCAGATGCTCAATGTGAATCAGATGCTCAATGTGAGTCAGATGCTCAATGTGAGTCAGATGCTCAATGTGAGTCAGATGCTCAATGTGAATCAGATGCTCAATGTGAGTCAGATGCTCAATGTGATTCAGATGCTCTATGTGAGTCAGATGCTCAATGTGAATCAGATGCTCAATGTGAGTGAGATGCTCAATGTGAGTCAGATGCTCAATGTGAGTCAGATGCTCAATGTGAGTCAGATGCTCCATGTGAGTCAGATGCTCAATGTGAGTCAGATGCTCAATGTGAGTCAGATGCTCAATGTGAGTCAGATGCTCAATGTGAGTCAGATGCTCAATGTGAGTCAGATGCTCAATGTGAGTCAGATGCTCAATGTGAGTGAGATGCTCAATGTGAGTGAGATGCTCAATGTGAGTCAGATGCTCAATGTGAGTGAGATGCTCAATGTGAGTGAGATGCTCAATGTGAGTCAGATGCTCAATGTGAGTGAGACGCTCAATGTGAGTGGGCCTAGTTGGGTGTTTCGGATAGCATGTGTGCTGTTGAAACTGCACAGCACACACAGCGACGTGGGAGGAGTTGCAGGTTCTGCTGTTTTAGGATGTGCGTTCTTGAAAATGGAGCTTCTCACCCAGCTGTTTTTATTATCCCCTGTTGTGTTTCCCCAAATTTTGATACGCATAGCATGCATGTGCGCACATGTGCCTTTGAGTCAGCTCAAGAGTCATCTTGAGAGCCATGGCATGCATGTGCGCACATGTGCCTGCTCCCTGTGTTGCCCTGTAGACTCCTGTTGACTGTTGTTCACTCATGTTGATTTTCTGACTCCTGTTGAATTTGTGACTCCTGTTGACTTGTGTTGACCCATTGGCTCCCGTTGACTCCTGTTGGCCTGCCACGTGTGCATGCAGGACCCTGAGCTGCTCATGGCGCTTCAGAACCCCGCTGTCATGGCAGCCATGCAGGACGGTGGGTGGACAGTGGTGGTGAGGGGTGATGAGGGGTGATGAGGGGCAACGAGGGGTGATGAGGGGCAGTGATGGGTTAATGATGGGTGATGATGGATGATGGGTGATGGGTGATGATGGATGGCTGATGATGGGTTGATGGTTGTTGAGGATCCATGGTGTTGGTTTTATTGTGTGTTGATGGTGAGTCATGATGTTCAATGGTCGGTGATGGTGGGTGGTCATGTCGAATGATGGGTTCATGGTGGCCCATGTGCAGCTCACTCATCCTCTTCGCTTCAACCTCCCTCCCCCCTCCTCCACCCGCCAGTCATGAAGAACCCGGCCAATCTGCTCAAGTATCAGAACGACCCCACAGTGGGGCCAGTGCTCATGAAGCTCATGTCCAAGTTCGGTGGCGGCGCTGGTGGCGCTGCTGGCATGTAGAACCTGGTGCTGCTCACGAAAGGATTTTTTTTAAGACTTGTGCTCATGAAGCTCTCAAGTCCATGTTCGGTGGCGCTGGCGCTGGTGGTGCTGGCGCTGATGGCACGTAGAGCCGTGTCATATGCTGACGTGGCGGTGTGCGTCTGTCTGTTTGTGTCTGTGTGTGAGAGACCAGTCAGAAGGTGTTAGGGAGGGAATGCAAAAGATTATACAACTCCCAGGCAGGCCAGTCACAGAACAGATGTTTTCACAGTTCCGTGCAACTGCCTGCCGTGAATGCGACCTCTCGATGAGGTCTCTGTGCTCATGAAGCCCGGCTCTTGGCCAGCTTTGATGGAGCTACTGGCGCTGGCGGCGGCATGTAGCGCTGGTGGCTGCTGCAATTGAGTGGTCTGGTCTGGTCTGGTGGCGTGATGTGAAGGCAGGCGGCCCGCCGCCGCCTATGCTGATTTCATTACCGTAGGTGTGGTGTCTATGTTAGGTTGGGTTACTATGGGGCTAATGGCGGCACACTGATGTGAAGATAGATAGTGGAGGGTTATACATCACACAGTAAAAAATGCTAACCCACGAAAATGCTTGCTTCCGGTGAAATGATTTGAGTGAGAGGCCAACTGGACAGGTTCTCAGTCAGCCGACCATTAGCTAGGGGGAACGAAGACGGCGTCGCTACCACGGGCAAGAGGGAGCGACGCTGTATGGTCAGGGCATGGTTGCGTGGCGCTGGTATCGCGGGGCATCAGCGTGGGGAGCCCACGCCAGCTGGCTCCCCCGCCCAGATAATGCTATGGGCTTGCTCAAGGGTGGGGGAGAGGTGCTCGCGTGTCTGGCAAGGCGTCGCGGGTTTCATTACCTATCCTATGATATGTTCTGGTATGACCCATGCCTTCCAGCATTTCTGAGATGACAGTGCCCAGCCCAATGAGGAGAGGGCATATGTATCTAACTTTTGCACGCTTTTGTCGAAGTTATGGGAAATATTGGGATAAAATTGTTCACTAGGGTCAGTGGTACTGGTTCCATTCCAGTAAATCCAGTGACAACATTTATTCAATGTACACTATTTTTCTTTGAAACAGCACAACGCAACATTGTCTAGAGTACATCTACCTGTCAACACCTAAGGAGTCGTGATCTTAAAACGCGTATCAACAAACGACTCGATGTCCCAGAGAAACCCCCCAAATGCGACGGCTTCAAGAACGAGGCGTCGCAGCGTGCTGACAGTGAGCCGCGCCGCGTCGTCCTTCACAACGGCCACGCCCTCCTCATTCGCCTCGACCTTGGGCTTGCCGAACAGCGCCTCCGTGTGCCGCTCGATCACCTCCACGCTTTCTCTGGTGAAGATCAATGAGGTGGGGGAGGGGAGAAGGAAAAGAGTTGATGAGTATGCTCACGTCATCACCCATGTGAGTTGGCCCTCCACCTTGGGCTTGCCGAGCTACGTCTCCGTGTGCCGCTCGATCACCTCCACGCTCTCCCTGATAGGAGGAACGAGAGGAGGAGGGTACAAAGGGGGGAGGGCGGTATAAGGTGAGGAAGGGGGATACAAGGAGGTGTAGGCGAGGATTCCCGTATGCTCATGCCTACTAGGTGACGCTAAGCGAGAATATCAAGGGCGTATTGCCTTCGCCACCATCTAGCGAATAGTTGTTTCACCCGCTCACTCCCCATCCTACTCATTTTCAAACGCTCTCTCACACCTCACTCACTCACTCACTAACTCACGTCTTCCCTCCCATCCCACTCACTTGCTTCTCATCGTAGCCGTCATTTGCAGAGTCTCCGGATCAAACGATAGCACATACGCGCGCAGGGTCCGCTCCGCCTTCCCCTCCCCCTCCCCTTCCCCCTCCTTCCCCTCCTCCCCCTCCTTCCCCCCCTCCCCCGCACTTTCCCCCTTCACCTCCTCCACCACCTCCTCAGGCGGAAAAACCACCTGCTGCGCCCCATCCTCCCCCTCCGCGTCCCCCTTTCCCCCCGCGCTCCCCATGAAGCCCCTAAGCAACCCAATGCTCTTCTCCAGCTGGAATCGCTGATCCACGCGCCGCAGAAAGTACCCGTACATAATCGACGCCGCGTACACCTGCCCTAATCGCAGCTTGCTCGTCCCCACCACCACCCTGTCGTCGTCAATTAAAGCCGCCATGGGCCCCGTCGGACGCGGTCCGAGAATAGTAGCCAAGTGCTCCTTAACCATGTCTAGAGCCTCCTCGGAATGCACGCTAGAGAGCTCTTGCTCTTTAACGGGGACGGTTGGAACGAGGTCCAGGCCGAAGGGTGACGTGGCGGCGGATGGGAAGAGCGTGGACGACGGATCGACGGTCACGAAGGGGACTTTCGGGAGGAGCGGCGCGCCGGATTCGATAAACTTTTGGACTATTAACGCGTACATGACCTCCTTGATTGCGCGCATGCGCTCGCTGTTCCGCACCTCCGCCATTCGTCTGCGTCGGGAAGAAGGGAGGGAGTCAGAGGAGCAGCGAGAGGGACATGACGGTGAGATTGGAGCAGAAGCGAGATCGAAGAACGGGAAGGTTTTCCCAATAATGTAATGAAGAAAGCTTCAGGCAATGAAGGAAGCTAAAACAAAAAACAAAAATAAACACACAAAAAACGAAGCCCGAAGGAATGGAGAAAGCCCAAGCAAAATGCTCAATACACACGTTAATGGTCCCAGTAGGGCTTGCGGCCTCTGAGGGTCGAGTTGAGACGATAGGTGTGAACCGGCATAATGCGTGTCTGCACCAGTGGCACAAGTTTTTTGTTCGTCCGGTGTTTTCCCTTGATGCTATGCTCGTGCACGCGCTGTACATTTTGCGCTGCCAAGTGTACAGTACGTGCATCTTTAACTGTTGTAACGGGCGTGTCATCTCAACTCACTTGTACAGAACGAGGTCGTTGCTCGACTTCTTCGCGCCGCTCTCCTTCGGGGCGTCCGTCGCCTCCGCCTCCGCCGCGAGTTGCTCCAGCTGCTGCTCCGCCGCCGCCGGCACCAAATGCGGGTGCGACAGAATTAACTGCTCCAGAAGAATTCCCGACGGCGACTCGGGACTTAGCGGAGCCGCCTTGGCAACTTCTTCTTTCGACTCGGGAGTGTTGTCTGAAGAAGGGGAGCTCGAGTCGGTCGACATGGCGAAGACTCGCGACATGCGGCAACGGCAGAAAAGGTTCTTCCTGCACGAGGTGGTAACCGCGCCTCGCGAAATTCGCAAGCCTGTAATTTCTGAGTTGACGGAATGCCATGACGCCTTGGTCTGTAGCCGGCGAGCGGGGGTGGTTCTAGCATCATTGAGACAGGCTGCAACGGCTGGCGACTGAAGCCGCTGAACAGCCATAGACGAAGCGTTCGCCATGCTTCAGTACGAGGTAAGCTGATATATGACTGTCTCAGTTAGTAGAGTCCTCGAGTTCGTTGGAGGTTCAAAAAGCTCAACTGGTTGTGACACAACGAATTCTTAGGGTACTTGAAGCTGAATGGTGGACTCGTACGCGAAGTCTCTCCTTATAAATGCAGTACTGAGCAGACAAGTTCGGGACAGACAAAACACTCGTCCGGAATTCGAGGAGAAATTGAAGCTGGATTCCTAAAGAACAAAGAATGGAGGATATAGGCTGCAAGTGAAGCAGAGGGGCGGGAGCGCGTGCATAATGAACGGAAGGTGGAGCAAGAGGCAGGAACCGTGTGAGTTGATTGGTGGCAGACAGGCTCACGATGATGACGAAATTTCGAGAAACAGCCAGAGCACACGCAACCGCGTCACTGGCAAATAATCCTGTCTACGTGGGGATTTGACGACGTGTCTATCGCTCACGTCCAGGTTGCAGTGTGCGGATTGCGGCATTCAAGTGGTACACGTGGATTCTTGTAACGATTGTTGGGATGAAATAACACGTGGCCTTCCGTGCGAAGCTCAAGGAATTCTGTCGACTCAGCAGGCAGACTGCAGACGCTCCGTTAGCTGACCAAGAATCGAGGCACCAGCTGCGGTGACATCAAATGGTGTAATCCTTTTCCGAAACAAAAACACGACTAGATATGCCAGTGTGTTAAAGGATATACGCTTATCGAGTACGCTTTACCCTCCAGTTTCAATGGATGTCAGGTTCAGCTGGCGAATCTACTTCTCTCCCGCCACTGTGAATCCCAACCAATCCCTGTGGTATTTCCCTACGGCAGCTTGGTGTGCCATGCGATGACACAGCTCCACCTCTGATCTCCCCGACCCGACGTTCACACGGGACGGGAGAAGCGAGTGTGGATGACAATTGGTCCGAGATAGTCACCCATACCACCTTCCGCTTCCGGTACTTGGGTCTACGTGGACTAACATCACCGTTGATCATAATCTATCGTTTAACTTTCGAAATAGTCACATCAGCCTATCTATGTCGACGTTGAATGTCACAGCTGTTACATTGTTTTCGGCCCTTTAAAATGACGATTTTTAACTAGCGTATCTCACACACTCGTCGAGGATGAATCGCGGTCCGGGTTACTGGAGAGGCTTCAGGGGTTCCCGAGCAGCGTTTAAGAAGCAGGCCAAGTTCAAGGCGTGCCAGTCGATACTCCTCTGCATTCTCGTCTTCTTTGTTATTCGTGTCATTGTAAGCCACCTTAGCGAGACGATTGTTGAGTCGACTCAAAAGGCGTCGTCCTTCATTCCATTGTAAGCCACCAAAACCTAGGTGAATTTTGAGTCGACTCAAAGTCAACTTTTCCTTCATGTGATTGTAAGCCAGTATAGTTTGCAAGCATGATATCCATCGTCGTCCTCTTCCCCCTTGCGTGATCCGGTTCTGATCTGAGCATTCGTAAGTGCAATGCGTTAAACATAGTTGGAGGTTACTGGTTGTAACGAACTACCTCGCGGTCGTCACGAAGTGTACCTTACCTTGAAGCTTGGGAGTTGTTCTTTCTTTTATCTCCTTCGCGAAGAATTTCGATACACTGAAACCGCAGACCGATTGAAGCATCCGTAATCCTCTTGGCTCCAAACAGGCGAATGTCTCCTTGTTTCATGACCTCGCACGAGCCCTAGCCTTGTATCTCAGATCCGTTCGCTGCCTCGTTCCTGACGCGTGCTCCGTATCCCTGACACGTCCCTATGACGACTGCCCGGGACACATGTCAAGAGGCACGTCATTGTACCTCGTGTGTGTCCGCAACGCACACGTGTCGAGCGCATGTGAACGGATGATTTTGGGGTCGGCATTGACGTGGCTTTTGGTCGACTCCTGGACGGACATGTACGCAACGTCTTTCCTTGTAACCTGTACTGAGTCCATTCATGCGTCTATAACGCGTACGTGTGCCCTCCCGTCGCGTTATTGTGCTTGCACTGTTCACATCGTCCAAGAGGTCCGCATCAACGCAGGCAGTGAACAAGCTCAAGAGCCTCACTAAGAGACTCCCCGAGGTGCGCTAGGGGCAAGGGGCAAAGGGCAGGGGGCAAGGGGCAAGGGACAAAGGGCAGGGGGCAAGGGGCAAGGGGCAAGGGGTAAGGGGTAAAGGGCAGGGGGCAAGGGGCAAGGGGCAAGGGGTAAAGGGCAGGGGGCAAGGGGTAAAGGGCAGGGGGCAAGGGGCAAGGGGCAAGGGGCAAGGGGCAATTGTCCGCGTCAACGCAGGCAGTGAACAAGCTCGAGAACCTCACTACGAGACTGCCCAAGGTGCGCAAGGGTTACAGCAGGCACGTGTGGGTGACAGCAGGCACGTGTGGGTTACAGCAGGCACGTGTGGGTTACAGCAGGCACGTGTGGGTTACAGCAGGAACGTGTGGGTTGCACTGGCAAGCCATAGGCCACGGTTGCATGACCCTGCAACGCCCATTCCTCTATTCACTCACTCTCATGGCCTTTTCACCTCCTCCCTCTCTAGAATCACATGAAACCAGCTGAAAGAAAGAAAGAAAAAAAATGATTCACACGCCTCTCAACTCTTGTTGTCCGTGTGATGCGCATATCCATGGCTGTTTTGCTGCTGCTCATTCAGGCGGGGGCGAGCAGCCGTTTGGCCACGGCAACACATGCCATCCAACAGGAGATCAGTGAGCGCCCCTCCCTCCCCTGCCTCCATTCAATTTGCCCCCCTCCCTTCTTCTCTTCGGCCTTTTTACTTTGTCCAACCTCCTTTCAAAACGCCCTGTGTTGTCCATCCCGTCCAATCCCGTCCAATCCTGTCCCATCCCTTCCCGTCCGTCCAATCCCGTCCCATCCGTCCAATCCCGTCCAATCCCGTTCAATCCCGTCCCATCCCGTCCAATCCCGTCCCATCCTGTCCCATACCGTCCCGTCCCATCCAATCCCGTCCAATCCCGTCCAATCCCGTCCCATCCCGTCCCATCCCGTCCAATCCCGTCCCATCCCGTCCCATCCCGTCCCATCCCGTCCCATCCTGCGCCATACTTTGTCCAACATGCGTACTGATTGCCGTTCACACGCCCCCCCACGCCTCTTCACTCACATCTGTCACTCACATCCCCTGTGCATGCATGACAGATGCACATCATTCCTCGTTGCCTCATGCACTATCTGAGTCGATTCACTATCTGAGTCGATTCACTATCTGAGTCGATTCACTATCTGAGTCGATTCACTATCTGAGTCGACTCTGAGCTAACTTCTAACTTCACATCACCTCTGCACCCACCCACCCACCCACCATCGTCGGTCTCTCGGGTTCCCTCTGCCCTGGCCCACTTCTTACCAGGTGCGAGGATTACAGAAGCCACGAGCATCACAGCAGACGCCCAGACAGCCCATGGCTACCCAGGTGGCGGCGCTGGGGGGATGGCGGGCGCGGTTGGGGCAGGAGGATTGGGAGGAGGGGGATTTGGGGGAGGGGGATTGGGGGGAGGGCAGGCGTCAGGTGAGGTGGCGGGAGGTGTAGCAGGGGGAGCCGGAGGAGGTAGCGGAGGGAATGGGTTGAGAAGAGCGGGGGGGGCGGAGACAGGGCGAGGAGCAGAGGACGGGAGTGGGGTTGATGTGGAGGAGGAGGAGGAGGGGGACGGGGCTCACCACAGGGACCGAGGGTGGGATGATAGCAGAGGGCGGGAGGAGGGCGCAGGGCAGGAGGAGCGGGCAGGGCAGCGGGAGGGGCAAGGGCAACACGACGAGGGAGCAGGGGACGGGGCGGAGGGGGAAGACGTGGAGGAAGGGCATGGAGAGGAGAAATCGGGGGAGGAGAAGCAGAGGGAGCTGGAGCTGCTACAGGGGCTGCTTAAAGCGGAGATGGACGCGCAGGGTGGGGGGAGGTGGAAGGGTGAGGGGAAAGGGGGGGATGGGGGGAAGGAGGGGAATGAGGGGAAGGAGGGGAGTGAGGGGAAAGGGTCAGGTGGGAAGGGAGGGGAGGATGAGGAGGAGGAAGATCCGGATGAGACAGAGCGATGGGGGGAAGGGGGAGTGGGAGTGGGAGGAACGGGGGAAAAGACTGAGAGGGAGAGGAGCGTGAGGGAAGGAGCGACGGGTGGAGGTGATGGTGGTGACGGTGGGGATAGCAGCAAGATAACGTCTGGGTCGACAGAGGCGGCAGCAGTGGGTGTGGGTGGGGGAACTGCAGGCACACACAATGGTGGGGAGCGTGGGAGGCGAGGGTCACGGGCTGCAAGGGAGACGGGGAAGGACAGGGTGATAGGGCGTGAGGATTCAAGCTGGAAGGAGGGGGGGGGAGGGGAGGTGGGGAGTAAGAGCGAGAGTGAGAGTGAGAGTGGGAGTGAGCACGATGAGATAGCCTCTGTGCTGAGAGCCATGGGTCATGCGGTTGGGGATGATGCTCATGAGACGGCTGCTGATGCTGATGTTGCTACCACTGATGCCCATCACAGTACGGCTGCTGCTGTCGCTGGTGGCGCTGCTGGTGGCACCAACTCGTTGCACGAGGGAAGCACACAGCGTGGTGTGAAGCCGGAGGAGGACCAACAGTCAGTGCACGAAGGGGAGGGAGTGGGGGAAGAGGGAGCAGACGAGGAGGGAGGGGGAGAAGAGGAGGAGGGGACGTCGGTGGCAGTGGAGAGGGGGCAGTCAGATCAGCGCAAGCAGCTCATGGAGCAGGAGGCTGCCCGACGCAGCGTGCCCCTGGTGGGCGCCAGAGGAGCAGCAGCTGCAGCAGATGCAGGGCTGGTGGGAGACAGAGGCGTAACAGGAAGTGCAAGGCAGGTAGCAGGCTCAGGGCGGGTAGGAAACGCAGGTCTGGTAGGAAGGGCAGAGCTGGTGGGAGATAGAGGGGCGGCAGCAGACGTGGGGCTGGTAGGGGGCTCTGGAAGGGAACTGGACGGGTCCTTGAGTGCAGAGACCCGAGCAGCTGCAGCAGATGCAGGAGCAGCGACAGGGTCAAGAGGGGAAGGAAGTGCAGGGAGTGAGAGAAAGGGACAGATGGGAGGAAAGCAGGCTGTGACGGGCTGGGGTGGGTTGTCGAGAGGTGAGGGCCTGCCAATGCGTGCTGCCCTGCCCAGGGAAGGGGCGCTGGCAGAGACACGTGTGGGTGCAGGTGCTACTGGGGCAGGTGTGAATGAGGCAGGTGCGACAGGGGCAGGTGCGACTGGGGCAGGTGCGACTGGGGCAGGTGCGACTGTGGCGGGTGTAACTGGCGCAGGTGTGATTGGGGCAGGTTTTGCTGGGGAGGGTGTGACAGCGAGGCAGCAATATACAGGTCGAACAGGACATGCAGAGACGAGACAGCAAGGCGTGTCTGGGTGGGCAGGTTTGTCCGTTAGCGGGGCAGGTTCATCTGTAGGCGGACGGGTGGACGAGGAGGAGGCGAGGAGGGCGGAGCTGCAACAGCATGGGAGGGCGCACTCGGTGGAGGAAGGGGAGAGGCAGCAGGTGCTGCACCAGGCGTATCGGCAGGAGAGACTGCAGCGGCACCAGCAGTGGCAGCAGCAGCAGGACGAGCAGCAGAGGTTTCTGGAGCAGCAGCAGCAGCAGCAGCAGCCACTGGAGCAGCAGGGGGGTAGTGGTGTCGGAGAGTCTGGGGCAGGGATAGGGGCAGGGGCAGGTGCAGGGATAGGGACAGGGGCAGGTGCAGGGATAGGGACAGGGGCAGGTGCAGGGATAGGGACAGGGGCGGGGGCAGCTGCAGCGGCAAGGGAAGGGGAAGTGGCAGGGGTGACAGGGGGTTTGGCAACAGGCGCTGCAGGGCCAGCGATCTCTCTGGCCCATCCAGAGGACTTCCTGGGCGAACCTGAAGAAACACCTGAAGAGGCAATGGAGAGCGCTGCTAGGAAAGCCAAGGCCGCCGCTGCTGCTGCTGCTGCTGGTGCAATTGGGGAGGGAGGGGGAGGGGGAGGAGACGGGGAGGGAGACGAAGGGGGAGCAGGAGGGGGAGGAGAGGAGTCGGCGGGGGGAGTGGGTATGGGGGAAGGGGGTTTGGGGGGAGGGGAGGATGAGGAGGATGGGATGCTGCTGCGGGGGGAGTTTCTGAAGGCGAGGAAGGAGAGTGCTCCCCAGGGGCAGCGAGGGACAGGACTTGTGCAGCCACAGCAGCAGCTGCTGCAACAACAGCAACAGCAAGACTTGCAACAGCAGCAGCTCCAGCGGCAACGAACGGGGACGGCTGCTTGGCAAATGGGAGGTGCTGCTGCTGCTGGTGCTGGTGCTGGTGGTGGCGTTGTTGGTGGTGGCGTTGCTGCTGGTGGTGGGTGGAGTGCGATGAGAGCAGGTGGGGCGATTGGTGGAGGGGGAGGGGGTACCTACGGCAAGGGCCCCGAGGAGGTTGTATCTGGTGCAGGTCGGACTGGTGGCTCAGCTGCTGCTGCTGTTGCTGAAGGAAGAGCAGCTACAGGAACAGCAGCAGGAGCAGCAATGGCAGGGGGAGAAGCAGGACGGGGTGCAGCAGAAGCAGCAACAGCAGGAGTTAAAGCGGTGGAGGTGGAGGAGGAGAGGGGGGAGGTGCAGGTGCCGGTGGTTGTGATTGTATTGAAGCCTCGCGTGGGCAAGTGTGCTCCTGGCACGGCGCTCCATCAAGTGCTGCAGGTGGGGCTAACCCCTCCCCTATTCCCATCCCCATGTCATGTACGCTATGTTCAAGGAATTCTCAGAAACCGCGCTCCACCTGTCCCGATTTCCATCCCCATGTGAGAAATTTGTGGGGATTCTCAATAACGGCGCTCCCTTGAGTGCTGCAGGGCTGCTTCATCTCATCCTCATCCCTATCCCCATGCCCATGCCCATGCCCATGCCCATGCCCATCCCCATGCCCATGCCCATGCCCATGCCCATGCCCATGCCCATGCCCATGCCCATGCCCATGCCCATGCCCATGCCCATGCCCATGCCCATCCCCATGCCCATGCCCATGCCCATCCCCATCCCCATGCCCATGCCCATCCCCATCCCCATGCCCATGCCCATGCCCATCCCCATCCCCATCCCCATCCCCATGCCCATGCCCATGCCCATGCCCATCCCCATGCCCATCCCCATGCCCATGCCCATGCCCATGCTCATGCCCATGCCCATCCTCATGCGCATCCCCACCCTCATACCCATGTGAGCTATTCGTGATAATTCTCAATTCCGCGCCCCATCAAGTGCTGCAGGTAGCCACCACTACCAACCTATCCACACCGCACCCCCCCGCTCCCTCCCTCACAGCAAGCCCGGCAGCGCAACAGGGAGGTGCATCTGGTGGGGCCGCACGAGTGTGCAGCAGCAGCGGGCGCCATGGGGGTGGCTTTCACTTTTGAGACGTCTCATAAGCCATTCATGCGCTCCGCCCTCTTCAACCATCCCATCACCCCCCTCTCCCCCTTCTCCCCACACAACTCCCCCTCCATTCTCCCCTCCCCCTGTGCAGCAGCAAAGGGCGCCATGGCCGTGGCATTCACGCGCTACGCCCTCTTCAACCATCCCACACCCCACCCTCCCCCCTCTCTCCATGCAATCCCCCCGCCATTCCCGCTCTTCTCACATTCACAGCAAGCCCGGCAGCGCAACAGTCAAGTGCATCTCGTGGGGCCAAAGGAGTGTGCAGCAGCCGTGGGCGCCCTGGGCGTGGCATTCACGCGCTACGCGCTATTCAACCAAACCATCTCCGCTCTCTCCCCCTTCTCCCCATGGAACTCCCAATCCATTCTCCTCTCCCCCTCCGCACAGCAAGCCCGCCAGCGCAACAGTGACGTGCATCTGGTGGGGCCGAGGGAGTGTGCAGCAGCAGCGGCCGCCCTGGGGGTGGCATTCACGCGCTACGCGCTATTCAACCAAACCATCTCCGCCTTCCGCTCCTCCTTCGGCACTCCGCGTACCGACCTCGTGAGTGCTCTTTATTTCTCCAGTGTGTTTTCGACAGCTCTCAAAAGCGTCCAGCAGCAGCAATGACGGCCCTGGGGGGTGGCATTCACCCTCTGCGCCCTCTTCAACGGCCCCATTGCTGCTTTTTTACTCGACTCAAAAGCTGAAGCCATGGGGGTGGTAATGTGGCATTCACCCCCCCCCTTATGCGCTCCTTCAGTGCAATGCTCCCCGCTCAGACCTCCTGTGTTCCTGCTCAGACCTCCTGTGTTCCTGCTCTCCCTACGCATGCCCTTCCCGCCCACACCTGCTTCTCCTCTCCCCTACCCCTCCTTTCCTTCCTCTCTCTCAGCTCCCTCTTCTGCTGCACACTCTGATTCTCTGCCCGGATCCGCCTCATGCCTCTCTCCTTACATGTCCCTCCTCCTTCCTCCCCCTTCCCCCGTCGTGCCCCATTTCCCGCCTTTCCCCCCTCTAACCCGCCTCTCCTCCCCCCCCTTTTCCTGCGCTTTTCCCCCCCATGCACGCCAGGTGCGTTGGTTCGTACTGCACGCCTACATGACTCGCGCCAGCCTCTCCCATGCCCTCTACCTCTCGCCCGACGTCCTTCTCTTTGCCAACGCCACCGAAGCTATCAACCAGGTTCGGCACTTGAATCTCGCTTCTTAGTCCACCCAACATCCTCTTTCTGCATCCCAAGCCCAAACCCAAATCCAAACCTAAACACAGTGTCTCCCCACCCCACTCAGCTTGATCCTTACGGTGTCTCCCCAATCCCCAACCCCCCTCCCCGACACCCCCCTCTTCCGTTCCTCTTTTACTTACTATACTTTCTCTGTCAGATCCCTTTCCCCCCTCCCCACTTCACTTCACCTTCCGCCTTCCCCTTCCCCCTTCCCCCCTCCCCCCTTCCCCCAGCTGTACCTCCCCCACGAATGCCACATCCTCCTCGTGTTTTCCCTCCTCCCCTTACCCCTTCCCCTTTCCCCCCCTCTCTGCTTCCCCCTCTTCCCCTTCCCCCTCCCCCAGCTGTACCTCCCCCACGAGCGCCACATGCTCCTCCCCCAGCCTTTCCTCCCCCTCCCATTCACCCATCCCGTTCCTGGCTCCCCTTTCCGCTCTCCCTCCCCTCCCCCAGCTGTACCGCCCCCACGAGCGCCACCTGCTCCCCGTGCGTTCCCTCCTCCCCTTACCCCCTTACCCCCTTCCCCTTTCCCCCCCTCTCCCCTCCCCCCTCCCCCAGTTGTACCTCCCCCACGAGCGCCACATGCTCCTCCCCCAGCCCTTCCCCGGCACGCGCCCCCCCCGCCGCGCCACCGCCCCCCCGCACACGCCCATCGACGCGCACACAGCCGGGTGGTCTAAAGAGGGCCTGGCGGACTTCCTCAGATTCGTGCGCGTGTTTGTGGAGCAAGGGGTGCTGGGAGGGGGGGAGGGGACTGCTGAGGGGACTCCTGCAGAGCGACTCAAGAACCCGGTGAGTTGTGCGGAAGTGGGGTGCACCGCATTTCGATAATGAGAATTCGAAAAGAATTGCTAGTGTGGCGCGACTGAAGAAGCCTGTGAGTTGTGTGGACGTGGATTGGGCTGCTCACACCACCGCTGCCGGCTCACACTCACATTCACTCATTCTCAATTACACTCCCACACACTCACACTCAATCCCACTCACATTCACCCACTCTCAACCACCATCCTCCCCCATGCTCTCAGGACCACTCTGACGCCACCATGCTGGGATGGTACGCTCGCCATGCATGCTGGCAGTGCTGAGACTTTCCCTGCGTGTGCGGCTGAGCCATGCTGTGGGATCACTCTCACCCCCACTCTCACTCACTCACGCTTCCACTCACACTCATCACTCCCACTCATCACTCCCACCCATTATCATCCCCACCAGGACTACTCTGACGCCACCATGCTGGGATGGTACGCTCGCCATGCATGCATGCTGGCACGCCCCTGAGAATGCTGAGGCTTCCGCTGCCTGTGCAGCTGTGGCGTGCTGTGGGATCACTGTCACTCTTAGTCAATATCACATTTCCACTCGCCAACCACCATCCTCTCCCACGCCACCAGGACTACTCTGACGCCACCATGCTGGGGTGGTACGCTCGCCATGCGTGCTGGCACGCCCCTGAGAACGCCGAGCTCTCCCCTGCATGCGTGGTTGAAGCAATGCTGTGGGATTACTCACTCACACTCTCAATCACACTCTCAATCACACTTATCACTCCTGCCCACCATCCTCTCTCCCTTCCCCAGGACTACTCCGACGCCACCATGCTGGGATGGTACGCCCACCATGCATGCTGGCAGGCTCTTGAGAACGCCGAGACCGCCCCTGCATGTGCGGCGGAGCCATGTTGTGGGATCACTCGTGAGAGGGCTGCCAGGCTGGCTGGGCGCTTCACACCCCGGTGAGTGGACGTGTGTGTGAGTGAGGTGGCTTGGGTCGACTCACAAGTCACCTGGGAGCGCTGAGACCGCCCCTGAATGTGCGGCGGAGCCATGTTGTGGGATCACTCGTGAGAGAGTTTCCAGGCTGGCTGGCCGATTTACGCCCCGGTGAGTGCACGTGTGTGTGAGTGAAGGGGACAGGGTAAGTGAGGTGTTTTTGAGTCGACTCACAAGTCACCTGGGAGTGCTGAGGTCTCCTCTGCTTGTGCGGCTGAGCCGTGTTGTGGGATCACTCACGAGAGTGCTGCCAGGCTGGCTGGCCACTTCACTCTCCGGTGAGTGGAGGGGACTACACGGGTGTGTGTATGGGGACTAGAGATGTGAGTGTGAGCGAGTGGTACTTGACGTTTGAGTGAGTGAAGGTGAATTCTAGGAAGATAGCGGGAGGGTCGCAGAGGGATAAGTGGATAGAAGGGGAAATGGGTGGAGGATTGGGGACTTGATATGTGAACGTTCATGGAAACTTGTGTTTCTGCATTGCAATATCCATTCGCCCTTTCTCTCTCTACCCTGATCCTGTCCAGGTTCAATGTATCAAGCTTGCTTCAGCCTCGCCGATGCCGATCCACGTCGTGGTCAGACGACGACGGGTGGTGTGTTTTCTCGGTTTATCCGTTCGCTCCTTCTACAAGTGAAATGTCAGCATCTGGAGGGATTTTCCAGCCAGCTCAGCGCCTCTCATTTCATCCTAAACAAGGCATGAAGCTTCCGCGCTCAGCTAAGTATCGGCATTTCAGCTTTTGGAAGCCAAGAGGGGACGATGGAGAGGTGGTGAAAGGTCCAGGCGCGAATGGGGTGCAGTTTTTGTCAGTGCGCTTCGCTGGTGACGCTGCAAATCAAATGCTTGCGGATCCAGAAACTACATGGGGAGCTGCTGAATGGTCCAGTGAGATGCAGTCTGGGCTTCTGAAAGTAGGAACTGACGATCAACGAGGGATAAATATTAATGTGAGTAGGCGTTAGGTAGTTTAGGTTTTGTAAAAAGTACACTGTACGGTAAAGGCACTGCAAGTTATCGAGCCGAAAAGAATCGCGTAGTTTTCCAGGGTCAAGCCTTGAGCAAGGTGTCGTTAGTAGCTGCCGCATATCCCGGACTGTACAGCGTGGCAGTTTTAGCCGCCAATACAGCATGTGCCAGCCATACACCGTCGTCAAGCCGTGCCCTTTCCACGTGTGAGCGAATTAATGCCATCAGACGGGAATCACGGCAGCCAGGGTAAATCAGCGAATGCCTGTCAGCGGAAGACAGGGTCAGAAATCCTCGAGGGCCCTTGTTGGCGAAACATTGTCCTTTCTAAAGTTACTATACGACTAGTTAGCGAGAATTTACTAACTTGGTAACGAGACCTCACAAATGTCGGTATGGGAAGTTCTCCGTCATTCTGCTCAAATCCGCCTGCACAGCAGCAACCACCACAACCACCATCCCCGTCGCTCGCGCTGCTCTTTTTCTGAACAAGCAGGCTGCGCCGCTGCTAGAGTTGTCGCTTCTGGAGTCTGGCTGGAAAGGAGTCTGACTCTCCTCTCGGTGTAGCTCCTCCGCATATTGCCAGATCCAATTCGATCGTCGATCACATCTGCTCTCACCTTCCACGTCGACGATCTGAGCCAGGGCCCTTGGTAACGCTTTCTGCTGCGCGTACTGCGCAGCGTTGCCCATTCTCAGTCGTTGACTTGGGACAGAGTAAGCAGGCTGCGCTCTAAGCATTCCGCGAGTTTTGAGGTGTTTCAAGACTCAGGACAGAGTAAGCGGGCTGCCTTTTCCGAAAGAATTCCGCCAATATGGCGTCATCTCTCGCTGCGGCTTGCGGCGCTGACGTCATCGTTCCCGCTCGCGCGCACCCTGTTTCTTCGCAATGTTCACACTCGTCGTCTTCGATGATCGCAATCGTTCAGAGCCGTCGCACGCTTCCGGACGGCGGTCGCAGAACGAATTTCTGGGGATTTCGGAATTCGCTGGATTTGAAAAGACTCCCGAATACCAAGATCTCAAATTTCAGCCGTGAGACGGCTCGATGGACGGTGACGCGCGCACAGGGGGGAGGCTCGACCGGCGGAGCGGGAACGGGAGAGGCAACGTCGTCCGGGAACGGGAGAGGCGGGGCGGCTTCCGGGGGGGCGGCAACGTCGTCGAGCGACTCGTTTCTGGGGATGTGGAAGCGCGCGCAGGAGAAAGAGCGCGAGGCGGTTCGCGAGGCCGAGGCGCGGAAGCGCGCGGAGGAGCAAGGCGCGGCGCAAGCGGCGGGGGACGAGCAGGGGGGGGAAGCGGGGGAGAGCGCGGATGTGATGAAGAAGCGCGAAGCGCAGTTCCTTCAAATGCTCGAGGTACCGTGGAATGGCGATATCGAAGTGTGACAATATCTAGCTACGGCTCGTTTAGAAGCATCTTAAAAAAGGAGAACAAAAATAATATTGTTGTTTCGTTTAGAAGCATAAGGCGGGGCACCCGTCAGTAACGTGCTTGCATGTCCTTCCTCTTTCCCTTTCCTCTTGCCCACCTATCCCGCTCTTTCGCTCTAAAGCCCCGGGCCGCCGTTCCTCGACCGCTAACGGGATCGCACGAGTCAGGCCGTTCCGCCCGCCCGTGCACGCGGTGTCCCAGGCGGTGCCCGCGCGCCCACAGCACGCGTACTAATCTCGCCGCGCGCCCGTGCGCGCACAGAGAACTCCTAACCCTTTCCGCCCCCTTGTGCGCGCTCACGCCTCCAGGTGCGCAAGCAAAGTTGCTATCTTGTACCCCTCTCTCATCCCGCCTTCCGCCCCCTCTCTTCCCTCCCTCCCCACCCCCACCCTCCCCAGGTGCCGAAGGAAGTGCGGCAGGAGGCGGAGCGCAAGGCTGTGGTAGACCGGGCGGCGGCTGCCCTGGCGGCGGCGCAGGCGCTGCTGGTGGAGGCGCATCCCGACCCCCTCACACCCACAACCCCCCACAAACCCCCGCGCGCAGGTGCCCAAGGAGGTGCGGCAGGAGGCAGAGAGGAAGGCTGTTGTAGACCGCGCGGCGGCCGCCCTGGCGGCGGCGCAGGCGCTGCTGGTGGAGGCGGAGGAGCGCGCGCGCAAGGACAGGCAGGCTTCGCGCGGGCGGCGGTTGGCGGGCGCGGGGGACCAGGGGGCGGCGAGTAGCGTCTGGGGCGGCAAGTCGTTGTCTGTAGTGAAGGAGAAGGGCGGGAAGAAGGGCGGGGATGGGAAGGCGGCAGCAGGGGCAGCAGCGTCAAAGGCAGCACCAGCGGGCGGCACAGGTGCTGCTGCAGGAGGGTTAGGGGGCTTCTGGAAGGCCATTCCAAGCCGAGCCAAAAAGTCTTCTGCCTCGTCCTCCTCCTCACCACCCGCAGCAGCAACAGCAGCCGCCGCACCAGCAGCCAAGCCAGCCTCGCCTTCCTCCTCCCCTGATGAAGCGAAGCAGCCTTCCTCAGGTGCCTCCTCAGGTGGTTCCAGCAGTCCAGGGCCCAGCTTCTGGGAGTGGGCGCCCCCATCCGACACCACCCCCCCGCGCGGCGCTGGGAGCGACAGTCCCCCCCAGCTGCAGCCAGCTGCCCCGAAACCTGCCCGTTCAGCTGCCCAGCGTGCTACAGTGACCATTGCCGACCCCCAGCCACAGCTGCTAGAGGCGCTGCTGCTGCCGTTTGAAAGCGCCGTCGCGCCCACCAAACCCGCCAGCGCTGGGGAAGCTTCTAACGCTGCCGGTGGCACCACTGGTGGCGGCGTTGGTGGTGCTGCTGGCGCTGCTGGTGCTGGTGCTGGTGCTGCTGCCAGTGCTGCTGGTTCTGCTGCTGCTGCTTCTGCTGCTGCAAGCACTGCGGCTGTTGCCTCTGCAGCAGCACTCGATCTCGCCTCCGCCTCGCCTTTCCTCAATTCTGACGTCAGCCTGCCGCCCCTGCAGTCCGCTCTTGACGCCCAGCGCGGCATCAAACAGGCTCTCCAGGCCGTCTTTGCAGGCTCGGAAGCCGACGGCGCGACCGTGGCTGCGGACGGGTCGCGGTGGTGGAAGGAGTCCGGGACTGAGGTTCGGGAGGGCGGGGAGGTTTGTGACTGGACGGTGGTTCGGGGGGTGAGCGTGGACGGATCGGTGGAGTGGGAGGAGAAATGGTGGGAGGCTAGTGATGAGTTTGATTTCAAAGAGCTCGGAGCGGAAAAGTCCGGGCGGGATGCGAATGGGGCGGTGTGGAGGGAAACGTGGAGGGAGGCTACTTGGCAGGACTCTAAGACTGGGTTGATGCATATTGAGAAGACGGCGGATAAGTGGGGGCAGAATGGGGAGGGCGGCGAGTGGCATGAGAAGTGGTGGGAGCATTATGATGCGACGGGGCGGGCGGAGAAGTGGGCGGATAAGTGGAGCAAGATTGACATGTACACGCCGCTGTATGACGGGCATGCACACACGTGGCATGAAAGGTGAGTGGTTTGAGAAGTGACGCGGGCACAACCAAACAACAGTGAAGTGGCATTTCAGTTTCTCACAAGTGGAGCAAGATTGACATGTACACGCCGCTGTATGACGGGCACGCGCACACGTGGCATGAAAGGTGAGTGGGGAGGGGAGCAGGCCCCAAGTGGTGTGGCAGGTGCGTTACCAGCTGATCTGGTGGTCTCACTACTACCATGGTCCGCTTCCCTTCCTTCCTCAACATCCCTCCCTCCTTCATGATGCTGCAGGGTGTTTTTGAGAATTCTCATCATCATGCAACACCCTGCAGCATCATGGTCTCACTACTACCATGGTCCGCTTCCCTTCCTCAACATCCATCCCTCCTTCATCCCTTCCGATATCCTACGTGACGAGCAAAGAACGACGGCAGGGGGTAGCATGCAAGTGTGGTGTGACAAGTGCGACAAAGAGTGTCCCTCAACTTTTTATATATCCTCATGCCGTGTCTTCCCGCTTACACCAGGTGGGGAGAGGAGTATGACGGCAGGGGAGCTGCGTCCAAGTGGTGTGACAAGTGGGCAGAGCGCTTCGAGGGCCACGACGGTTACGGTAACCAGCTGTGGGCCAAGTGGGGCGACAAGTGGGATGAAAAGCGCATTACCAACTGATTTGCTGGTCTTCCTACTCCCTCCCTTTCCTTCCTTTTCTCCCTCCCTCCCCTCTCCCATTCCTCTCTGCCCTCACACCAGGTGGGGAGAGGAGTACGACGGCCGGGGTGCGGCCTCGAAATGGTGTGACAAGTGGGCAGAGCGGTTCGAGGGGCACGACGGCTACGGCAATCAGCTGTGGGCCAAGTGGGGCGACAAGTGGGACGAGAAATTTAACCGGGACAAGACCGGGTATCGGCAGGGCGAGACCTGGTGGCAGGTGCCTTCTCCCTCTCGTTTCAGTCTCCTCCCTCCCCTCTTCATCCCTCCCATTACACCAGGTGGGGGGAGGAATACGACGGCCGGGGTGCGGCCTCGAAATGGTGTGACAAGTGGGCAGAGCGGTTCGAGGGGCACGATGGCTACGGCAATCAGCTGTGGGCCAAGTGGGGCGACAAGTGGGACGAGAAGTTCAACCGAGACAAGACCGGGTATCGGCAGGGAGAGACCTGGTGGCAGGGGTCGGGGGGGGACGATGCGCCCCGGTGGAACAAGGTGTGGAGCGAGGGGCATGACGGGTCGGGATGGGTGCATAAGAAGGGCGGCGCGAGCAGCGGCGAGGGGTGGGATGTGCGGGAGTGGATGGATACTTGGTTTGATGCTTTCCCTCACTTTGGGTTCAAGCAGTGCTTGGAGAACTCGAGGAGGCTTATGGAGGTGGGGAGGCGGCAGGGGAAGAAGCAGAAGTAGAGAAGCGGGCTGCGGGATGGTTGAAACAGGCAGGGCGAGACCTGGTGGCAGGGGTCGGGAGGGGACGATGCTCCCCGGTGGAACAAGGTGTGGAGCTAGGGGCATGACGGGTCGGGATGGGTGCATAAGAAGGGCGGGGCGAGCAGTGGCGAGGGGTGGGATGTGAGAGAGTGGATGGATACGTGGTTTGACGCGTTCCCGCACTTTGGGTTCAAACAGTGTTTGGAGAATTCGAGGAGGCTCATGGAGGTGGGAAGGCGGCAGGGGAAGAAGCAGAAGTAGAGGAGCAGGACGGTTGAAACAGGGAGGGAGATGGGTGCATGCGTGATTGACTGTAGCACTGCCCCTACACTGGGTTCTAGCAGTGCCTGGAGAACTCCGGTGGAGGCGGCAGGGGAGGAAGCTATAAGTAGGGGGAAGGAAAAGGTGGTGATGCATTTGCCTGGTGGGTTGGCCATGGTGTGCATTCCCGTGGATGTGGCTTGTTACATTGCTGGGGTGGGGACATAGGTACCGGTACAGATAAGATGTGTCCGGTCCGGCTGTGAGGATGGTGGGATGGTATGATAGGGCAGTGAAATGATAAATTGGGATGTGGCTGAAGGTGGCCTAGGAGGGACCAAACATTACAACACAACAGTGTTTTATGGTTACAGAACATGCTATAGCTTGATGTAATTTCATTTGCTATCACATCTAGCATGTCAAACCTTGGGAGACCTGGTAGTAAAAAAAAGTGGAAGGTGTTACACCTTTGCACTGCACTGCACGCCTAGTCTAGAAAAAACTGGAACCTACAGGTTGGGCTTTAAGCTCCCTGCGCTTCAGACAAAGCTGCCAAACCGGTTGCTGTGATAAATGCTCACTATCTGTCACATCCTGTCAACACTCAAGCCTGCTTCATTGTTTCTTGCCACCGATGCCAATGACCTTGAAGGCGCCATAGACAGTGGCGCCCAGGAGGAAAACAGCCACCGTGGGGGAGAAGGCCGGATACACCAGGTCCATTGCCATCTGATCCAGCTCCTCTGATAGGAAGCCTGGGAGGGGTGAGAAGGAGGGTGAGGGGGGGGGGGGGGCGGGGGTGTAATGGAGGGGTGAGAAAGGAAGGAAGAGCCTTCGAGGCTACATGGGGAGAAGGCAGGGTGCACCACGTCCATAGCCATCTGATCCAGCTCCTCCGATAGGAAGCCTGGGAGGGGTGAAGGGGGAGAGGGGTGAGAGGAAAGGGAAACTTTGAGTAACCAAGAAGGCACCGAAGGCAGGGTGCACCAGGCCCATGGCCATCTGATCCAGCTCCTCCGATGGGAAGCCTGGGAGGGACGGGGGGAAACAGGGTGAGAGGGGGAGAGGGGTGGGAGGGATAAACCATGAGAAGGAACCTCTGAGTCTGTTAATTAAGGTGGGATACACCAGGTCCATTGCCATCTGGTCCAGCTCCTCCGATAGGAAGCCTGGGAGGGGTGAGGGACAGATGGGCGAGAGGGGATTTTAGACGCACTAAAACCTGTCGAGTCAGACGTGCTTTGGTTGCGCCCAGGAGGAAGACGGCCGCCGTGGGGGAGAAGGCCGGATACACCACGTCCATTGCCATCTGATCCAGCTCCTCCGATAGGAAGCCTGGGAGAGAGGGGTGAGGAGGGCGACAAAAAAGAACTTTTGAGTGAGCAAGTAGCCATCGAAGGCCGGGTACACCATGTCCATTGCCATCTGATCCCGTTTGTCTGAGAGGAAGCCTGGGAGGGACGAGGGAGAAACCAGGGCCGAGAAGGCGTGGGAGGGGAGGGGAGGGAGGGGAGGGGAGGGGAGGGAGGGGAGGGGAGGGAGAGGGAGAGGGAGAAGCTTGGGGCGATGAGAGGGTATGGAGAGACGGCCGGATACACCATGGCCGTGGCCATCTGATCCAGCTCCGATGATAGGAAGCCTGGGCGGGACGAGAGGGGGGGAACAGGGGAGGGGTAAGAGGGAAAGGGAGGAGGGTTGAAAAGGGAGGGGAGAGCGTGGGGAGTCGAGATGATATGGAGAGAAGGGTAGTGGGACGAGGGAGCAGCGGGGAGGGGCGAGGGACGAGGGGGTGGGGTGAGGACGGGGAGGGGTAAGGGACGAGGGGCACGGGTAAGGGAGGGGGAGACTTAAGGGACGAGGGGAAGGGGTAAGGAGGGGGAGAGTTAAGGGACGAGGGGGAGGGGGATAGGGGGGAGCGGAAGCAAGCACTTGGGATGGTGAGACGGTATGGAGAGAGAAATCTGGGGTGCACCACATTTGCAGTAAGTTGAGAGGGGAGGGGAGGAATGAGAGGGTAGAGGATTGGATTGGGATGGTGAGATGGGAGGGATGGAGAGAGGGGCGGTGAGGCTTGAGACAAGGAGCGTGACAGGACGAGAGGGAAGGGGAGGGGAGGGGAGGGGAGGGGAGGGGAGGGGAGGGGAGGGGAGGGGAGGGGAGGGGAGGGGAGGGGAGGGGAGGGGATGAAAGGAGAGGGAGGAGCAAAGAGGAGATTAAAGGTGGCGTGAAGGCAGACGTACATCCCATCCATGGCCAACTTGTCCGACGAATCTCACCATTTCCCACCGCTTCCCCCACCTTCTTACCACTTCTCACACCTTCTCACCCTGGAAATCAGGAACATTCCAGAGTGACAAACACAGCAGTTAACCCCAGAGAGCCCCTCTTCGTCCCACTACTTCCGACCATACACCGCCGTGCCCTTCCCACCAAAAAGCTCCTCTACGAGGTGGCTTAGGAAACGACGGAAACGACTCTCAGAAGGCTTCCGTCCGAGCACCAATCAAACCATCCCCCGACCCCCAACGCCCCCTTCCGCCCAACCTCTTTCCCTCGCCCCTGCTCCCTAGCCGCCCTTCCGCATTCCCCCGCACTGCACTCACCGGCAGCGACGAGGATGATGAGGAGGAAGACGAACCCCAGCGACACCACCACGGCCGTCTCGACAGGGATCATCGGCCCTCTCGACCAACCCCGCCACCCTCACAACCCCCCCTCCACGCCACCTCCTCCCCCCCCCCTCCACCCTCCACCCCTCCACCCTCCACCACCTCCCCTCAGTCCAAGTCTCCCCCCTCCTACCACAACCCCCCTCCTGCCCCCTCTCCCCCCCCCTTCCCCCAATTCCTTCGCAATGCACTCACCCGCAGCGGCGAGGAAGAGCCCTTGGAGGATGATGAGGACGACCAATAGGGACGCTCATCGCTCCAGCTCCCCCTCCCTCCCCCCCTCCCTCCCCAACTTGGCAATGCACTCACCCGCAGCGGCGAGAAACAACCCTTCGAGGATGATGAGGACGAAGACGAACCCCAGCGACGCCACCACGGCCGTCTCGATCTCAATACGGGCCCTCATCTTGCCAGCTCCCCCCCCCCCCTTCCCCCCTTTCCCCCGCCCCCTCCCCCCCTCCCTCCCCAACTTAGCAATGCACTCACCGGCAGCGGCGAGGAAGAGTCCTTCGAGGATGATGGGGACGACCAATAGGACCCTCATCGCTCCAGCTCCCCCTCCCTCCCCAAATTAGCAATGCACTCACCAGCAGCGGCGAGAAACAACCCTTCGAGGATGATGAGGACGAAGACGAGCCCCAGCGACACCACCACGGCCGTCTCGATCTCCGCCGCTTTCTTCTCCTCCTCGCCCATCGGCTGAGTCGACAGTAGCGGCTGGGACGGCGCCGGCCGGCGAACCACAGCCGGCTGCTGCGGCGCCTTGCCGAACCCCTTGCCGGCCACCGCCTTGCCGGCTGCTGGCTCCTTCACTGCTGACGTGGATTCGGAGGTCTGGGATGGTTCAGGCTCGGCGGAGGCTCGGATGCCTACATGCCTGGTTGGTCGGAACCGAAGACCGGCATTTAAAGCGGGGTTAGGTACGGTTAGTGAAAATCGACATCTTGAAGAGGAGAGGGATGCAGTCGATTGGTGGAGGGGAAGTTGCGCGAGAGACATGGAGACAGCCATGTGGGTGCAATAGAAATATAACCGCTAACTTGGAGCAAAAGTAGGCTCGCGACGGGATAAATGTGTAGTCCGAAATGTAGTTGTTTACGCCCAAATGTGTAGTCCGAAATGTAGTTGTTCGTGAAGGAACTCAACCTGACGAGTTTTGATCAAGCAACCAAGCAATGGCTGTGGGCGTTTCGAGCTTGAGAACGTGAGCCTAGATTCTAGAGATAGCGGAAAGGTATGCGAAGACAATCAGAAGTCAAACAAGGCATTGCTAAAGGGATCTTCGTGAGCTGAATGACACGAAACAAACGGCCGAAACGAGAAGATTGCGTCATCCAATGTCTCACGTCAGTGTCCCGGAAACACATGACCAGGGGGTACGGGTCGACACCGATTATATGTACTTTGCTTCTACGGTTGGTTCGCGAAACACGGCTTGGATTCGTTTTGCAATGGATGATACACGGATTACAAAAGCCAATGGGAGAGAAGAACGTGGATATTCCCGAAGCCCGCAAACCGATAAGAGCGGCTCCAGTACAGATGTCAAATTTGGAATCTCAGCAAGAAAGTATGCGCTAGTCTGTACAGACTATTAGTTCGAAAAATATGACCATGGTGAAATCTGTATGAGCCTCATAACCGCCCAACATTAGTCCTGATTCCTGAGTCGCCCTACAACTTGTTTCTCCAGCATGCTCTGCAGGCACAGCTGGAAGTGCTGAAGCTCATTCCTCCTGACTCCATTATGTGAACGGAAATTAATCATTCCGTTTCATGCTTCTTAGGGGTCTCGCTCTGCCCTTCCTCCCTCTTATCCAGCCCTGGAGCAAACTTCCCTCCAGCGCGTTCACCAGATTCTTGCCCTCCTGGCTGAATTAGTCGCTCCCCTGTCTCAAACCCCATGTCCAACCTGCCATCACGGTGGACCAGAGATGTGAAAAAGCAGCACCCAGGATTGTGTCAGTCAGATACGTACTACGAGCGGCAACAGATGAACGTGATTATTGCACTCATTCCAACCGAAAGTCAACATGGGAAAAAATAAAAGAAATAAGAAATAACCATACTTAATTTGTTCCTCTGCCTTCTTGGCCGCTGGGCGTGGTTCCTGTTTCACGCGTTCTGCCATGGTCGCGAGTTCACCTGATCGCCAACGTTCCTAAGGCGGACGTGTATCGTCAAGACTAATCGCGACTAGGCGCACGCCGTGCAGCGTTCAGGCTCGCGTGATTAACCAGCAACAACAAATAGACAACGAATTCCTCTGCTTTTGAGATATTTCCGAGTGGCCTCATCCTCCCGCGTCGGATGCCATACGTCCATTTCGGAGCAGTCGGTCTCTCTGGCTCGGTACCAGACCTAATGTCTGGTATCGCCCTCTTCGCAATGCCGGTTCTCGCGAATCGAGAAAGAGCCCGTCACCTCACGAGCTTTCCAGCGAGGTCAGATGCAAGTGCAGTAGCACACATGTTCATTCGGCAACGCGAAGCTCTGAGAGATAATCTACCCCGGCTGCAGTGCATGCTCGACACCTCCCCTGTGGTTGGCGATCATGCAGAATGGCTTGATTGGAACCGCGAGCACAAGTCTTGTCCCGCGGGACTTGGTGCTTCGACGACATGGCAGGACAACCAGGAAAAAGGCAGAGCAGGGGGAGCGAAAAGCTAGGTACACGGCACTAAGTGACTGTTGTTATATTCTGTGTGAGTTGTATAAGGGAAGTAGGTACACGGCAAGCTCAGTACACCTCCTATTTGTCACACAATATCCTGATCCACCTGTTCAGTAAAAGAACATTTTCTTCCAATCTCCCGTGTTCTTTATCCCGCAGGTGGAGAGAGAACACAGTTCATATGTGAGATGCCGCCCACTCCCAGCCGTCTCACCTCTGCTTGATCACCGTGACATGTCACAGGTCCCAGTACTCACCACACAGCGAGCAAGTAATTTCCACTTCGCCTTCCAATTTCGACTGCAGCTATAACCAGCTCTTCCAAGAACTACGGAAGTTATCCAGCAAGCACGAAGCTCATAGTGTCTGCCACTCGCTTGGATGTGAAACCTAAAAAGGCCTTTCCGGGCGACATTAGCCAAAACGCGTGACAATGCTGAAGGCTGCGACGATTCGCGAGTTTGACAGCAACCGTCGCTCCAGGCGAGCTCCCGCGCGAGGTCGTCACGAAAAATCACCTAATGGTAGTCCGTCGAGCTCCCCGACTGCAGCAGCTGCGGCAAAAGAAGAAACTGCGAGCTCGAGAGGCTTCACAGCAGCCAAGGAACGTGGTGGTACTACCCATGGTCACGGCCTCAGTCACGGCGCACACAGCCACGTCCATCACCATCATTCCCATGACAAACCGAAATGGGCCACTCGGTCCGTGCAGCAGTCACTATTGCGGCTAATAAAAACGCTGCTTCTCCGCCGCACGAAGTGGGGGCCGCCATGCGTGCAGCGCATCGTTTTTCCTGACGTGTCGATTATTTTGCCCTCCGCCTCATCTATTCCCGCCAACTCTCTCTCCCTCCCCCTGTTTCCGTGTACCCGTTTCAGTGTGACTCCGTTAACGCAGGAGGAGAAGGACGAGCTGGAGGTGGCGAAGACCCCAGGCCTGCTCGCACCCATGAGCATTTCAGTCAGGCAAATGGTGACTCATGCGCGACAATCATTGCGGGATAGAGTAGAGGCGTCTGGTTATGCAAAATACGTTGTGTTAACTCGCACTGGAGAACCTGTTGGCCACAGCCGAACATGAGCACCTTATTCCTTTCACTTCCAGAAGAACTTCGTGGCAATTTCTATAAAGAATCTGCACTCTCAAATCTTTCCCTTTCTCCTGTTACTTCCCTATTCCGGCTCGCAGCCCGACAATCCGGAGGAGTTTGAGAACCTTGGCTCCTTGCGAACACGCTACTCGCCTGCCCTCGTCTACTGCCTTCTCAGAAACTTCGAGGATGCTCCACGTGTATATAAGAACATCGCCCACTGTGACGTGGACCCCATGGAAGAGCCTGGCACCTTTAGAGTCACACAGCACATCAAGTGGCGGTTCCTGTTTCTCTCCGGCACATTCGCCACCACACTCATCTGCCAGCGAAATGACGCTGCAAGATCAGTCAATTTCACACTGTAAAGATTCCTTCACCCTTCTCTCTCTTCAATTCCTCTCTCTCTTCTTTTGTACTCTCTTCTCCCTATGTTGCTCTCACTGCATCCTGTCCCCCTATCCAATCGCATCTCTTATTTTCGTTTCGCTGCTGCTTCACTTCACTCTTACCAGGGCTGAGCCTGGCTTTATGAAGGCTTTCAAAGGAGGCTGGACTATCCACGATCTGAGTCCTCCCAAGCCGTTGCCCCTTGCATCTCCATCTACTCCGCCTTCCAAGGTAGCCCTGAAGGCCAGCTTCCTTCAGTCGCTGGCGGCAGCACTTCCAGGGGCGGCTGCCGCGGCAGCTGAAGCACAAGCCCCTTCTGGGCTGCCTGAAGGAGCAGAGACTGGGAGTTTGTCCGGTGGATCTTTGATTGAGATGTGGCAGTTGTCTCAGCCTGCAATGGTCCCCCCTCGACCACTTCGTGAGTTCTCATTCATGTTTCACAAGGGACTGCAAATTTTTTTGCATGTGCAATAGTTCGTTCCTTCAGTTTCTCTTTTGCATTTGAATAACTATCACGTGTATGTTTCATCTTTGCTGGTTCATGCAGTGCCCTATGTTTATGGAATTATGTCAACCAGCATGCGATCAATCTTTCAAGACTTGTGTGTTGAAGCTGACCGAGTTGAGCGGTTGGAGAAAGACGCATCTGCCAAGGCTCAACAGAACAATCTGGTTTCAACTATCAGTAGGATGTAAATTATCTTACCTCACCTTGCCATGTACTGTTACTATATTGAAATCATCTTAGGGAATTGTTTGTATTCTGGATAATAGGCCTCGAGCTGTACTCGTTCCATAACCCGCCACATCACCGTCACTTCCACGTCACCGCATTTCGCGCCACAATTGCCTTCCCCTGACCTGTCGCCAAACCACATGTCACGTGCGCCTAACTTCGTTCGCACCCTCGGCTTCCGCACTCAGTTTTCGCCAAACTAATTAACCCCTCCCCACCGATGCCCACACCGCCTGCTCCCTCTATTATTTTCCGTGATCCCTTTTTAGTCCCACCAACACCCCCGAATTTCCCCAACCTACCCCCGTGCTTCCAGCTTCCCCCGCCCACTGTTCCCCCGTCCGACAACTCCGCTCCACCACGTGAAAGCTGTGGAAACGTAGAACTTAGAGAATTGCGACTGCACCTGTGGATTCCTGTAAGACGCACTTTATTTCTGTACCACTTCCATTTGAGTGTCTCCCCTTTTCAGTCTCGTTTAGCCGCACAACGGTAGTTAATCTGCCACGTTAGGCCACGTGAGGCTGTGATTCCAATGGCGGCTCTCGCGTCCTCCGCGTCTCTTCGCCTCGCGGCAGCGCCGCTCGCGGGGAAAACCCAGGTCCGCCTCAGCTCCGCGCAAAGCGAGCTCGCGGGACTTTCGCAAGGCCTTGCGAATATGTCGGTTTCCCGCTCGTCCGCACAACCTGCGGTTAGCCGCGTCGTCACGCCAGTCGCAAGTAAGTCGTTTTCAGCTTTAGTCGTAGGTGAACTAGGCGAGGGTTTATTCTCGGGTTTAGCACATTGTTCTCGCTGGCTGGTAATTCAGCCGGTTTCCGCCTCGTCAACAGGTATCTAAGTAAAACGACCGTTGCTACGCAGCGCTGACACACTTATTGCTCTGCTCGAGTGGACAATGGACGGCATTTGATCCTAACCCTATATCGGGTATCAACCTGTTGAAACGCGTTCTCTACATTTTGTACCGATAGCTGCAGCTCGTTCATAACAACCCGACGCTGAGTTTTTTTCGTTCGTTCGTTCTGAAGGCGCACGTGCAAGCCACATTTTAAAAGTGGAAAAGATGAAAGCCTTCATTCATAAGCGCACGTACAGATAAGCCACCGATGAAAGCGTTCATTGTCACGCCCTCTGTTATTTGAAGAGCGTGGATGGGGGTAACAACAGACCAAGAAGGAGGGGAGGATGCAGTAGGAAAGACAGAGGAAGTTTCGTGAGAGATGGAGAATGAGACTGGGAAGAGTGAGAGCGATGGGAAGAAGTGGGAGGAGGAGTGAGCAACCGATGGGGAAGGAGAAAGTGGAGTAGACGAGGAGGAGGAGGGTTGGGGACGGTGCAGACGAGGGAGGGAAGGCAGGCCAGTCCAGGAGACGGAGAGAACTTAAGGGAGGGAATCAAAGGGGGGTGAAAGGAGATGAGAGGGTTGGAGGAGATGAGAGGGTGGGGCAAATTGAGAGGGTGGGGGGAAATGAGGGAGTGGGAGGAGATGAGAGTGTGAGGAGATGAGGGAGTGGGAATGAGATGAGAGGATGTGAGGAGATGAGGGAGTGGGAGTGAGATGAGAGAGTGAGAGGATATGAGGAATTGGAAAGGGTGAATTCAGTTGGCGTGGCAGCAGTCGCCTGACTGCCGTCGTCTCCTCACACTCTCTCCAATTGTGTTGACGTCGTCTTCCCCTATCTTCCGCACAGCCCGCCTCGCTCCCACCACTCCCCTTCCCCCACCGTCGATTTTCTCCCGTCCCCCCGTACCACCTCCCGTCCCCCTCTGTTCATCCAACCTCCCACCCTGACTCGCCCCTCGTTTCTTCCCGCCTCCCTCCTCTTCTTTGTGTTCCCCTCGCTGTTCCCTTCGTGAGCCCAACGTTCCACTCTCTCCCACCCGCTCTCCATCTCCGCTTCCCGTTTCACAACGAGAGTGCGATCTCACAGGCAGGAGGCGAGTCAATGGCTGCTACGCGCTTCAAACACCCTTAGCTCCTCCGCCGTTCTCCACCTACCTTTTCCTCAACCCTTCCCCCTCCCACACGCACTCCCGTTTTCTCCCCCACCTTGCCATTTCCTTCCTTGCCATATCGCGCCTCGCTTCCCCCCGCAGCAAGTGTGCAACCTCACAGGCAAGGGGCGCAACGACAGGGACTTCATTCCCTTCTCCAACCATCTTCCCCCTTACCTCTGCCTCAGTCTCTCCCGCGTCCCCCTTTCCGTTCCCCCCTCCCCTGCTGCCCCTACCATCCCATCCCCTGCTACTTCTCAGAGCGAGTGTGCGACTTGACAGGCAAGAGGCGCAACAATTGCTACTCAGCCTCCTTCTCCGACCATCTTCCCCCCTCCCTCTTTTCCTTCCTTCTATTCCCCTTTCCTTGCGTCCCACCATCCCCTTCCCTTTCTACTTCCCAGAGCGGGTGTGCGACCTGACAGGCAAGAGGCGCAACAACGGCTACTCAGTCTCATTCTCAAACCACCGCACGAAGAAGGTGCAGCAGCCGAACCTGCAGTACAAGCGCGTGTGGTGGGAGGAGGGGCAGCGGTACGTGCGCCTCAAGCTCAGCACCAAGGCGATCAAGACACTCGAGTGGAAGGGGCTTGATAAGATGGCCAAGGAGGCCGGCATTGACCTTAGCAAGTTCTGAAAAGGCTACACTGCTGCAGCGATTATTTTTGTATTCTTACAGTGCAGTTGCGGTGCAGGTTCACAATAGTAGAAACGCTCCAAATTTATCCATTACAAAACAAACGTATATAAAGTTCGTTAAGTGCTACTCTAGCCCTTACATTTGTTAGGTCAGTCTGTATCGCGGGGAGCAACCCATACCGAACCATCGCACCAACATGCAGCAGCCAAACCTGCAGTACAAGCGTGGGAGGTGGGGCAGCGGTACGTGCGCCTCAAGCTCAGCACCAAGGCGATCAAGACACTCGAGTGGAAGGGGCTCGATAAGATGGCCAAGGAGGCCGGCATTGACCTTAGCAGGTCTGGCCTACAGTGCTGAAAGTGTTACTTTTGTGAACTTACAGAGCAAGGTTCACAATAGATTAACATTCCAGAAAAATGAGCATGGGAATGAGGACAGTGGGAAGTATGGGCATGCAAACAGAACACATTCGATACCAATCTCCAGGATTCTTTTCTTTGGCCCAAAAAGGCAAAGATGGTCCAAATTTCTTTTACAGTAACTCTTTAGAGTCCAAAAGATACGGTAGCGTCATCGCCCGGATATAAGACATATATGTCTTATCTCATACACGGGAAAAAATGCTTGGGTTGTCTTGTATTTGGGATGGTTTAGGGTGTCTTATAAGTCTTATAAATGGACAAAGAACCGTTTAGAAGATACCCCCTCGTTATACATTTGCCCCTAACCCCTACGCACAAATAGGTGTCTTATAATGAGGCTACCCCGTTTATAAGAGATACCCGGATAATAGACACCCCCTGTCTTCTATTCAACACTGTCTAATATCCGGGTGATGACGGTATATTCATTATACTAGTAACTCACACATCAACAATGTTGACATAAATCCTCGTGCTATCTATGCATTATTACCCTCCCCTCCCCTGCAAGCCATCCATCCATTCATATCCTCTCTCAAAATTCATAATATTTTGAGCTGGTAGTGAGGCACTCTACAGAGGAGGCGCTCCAGAGTCTAGATGACCTGGGCGAGCCAATGGAGAGTCTCTAAATGACCTGGGCGAGCTGGCACTCGGTGGTGTTGGTCATGGAGTAGCTGTTGCCGTTGCCGAAGCGCAGCTCCTGCACGCAGGGCCGGAAGTCCCACGTGTACGCATACACAATGTTCACCGTCTCCCCGGGGAGCATCTGCAGAGTGCCGCTAGCACCACGGTTCATGCACATCTCACAGTACCCCGGCGTGGTCTGCACGAAGATTTCGCCTTGCTGGTACTGCGAGGGGTTGGGATCGGGGTTGTCGAGGATGCCCTCCCACACGTTGCCGAAGTTGAAGCAATAAAATACGCGCAGCGGGCTGGTGACGTTGTAGGCGCAGCCGTTGTAGAAAGTCATGTTGTAGATGTCGTTGTGCAGGTCGTACGGCCCCAGGTACTGCGAGGGGATCGTCACTGTTGTGCGCCCGCACGCTGGGAAGGGGGGAGGAGATGTGTGGGGGGGAGGGGGGAGAGGAGTGAGTTTAGGTCGTACGGCCCCAGGTACTGCGAGCGGATCGTCACCGTCGTGCGCCCACATGCTGGGAGGAGGGAGGGGAGACGGGAAAGTGGAAGATCGGAGTGGGGTAAAGCAGAGGATTCAGGGCCAAGGAAAACCAGAAAAAAAATGTGAGCCAAGGGAATTACAAACAGGAGTGGTGGGAAAAAGGGGAGCAGCAATGCCAAAGCAGGTAGGGAATGAGGGGAAGGGGTAGCATTTGCGCGTACAGGTGGCGAGGGCCTGGCGGCGGGGGATGTGGTCGAGGTAGTCAGGCAGAGGGGCGTGGTGAGCGAAGGTCTCAGCCGCCAGAATGCGCGCGCCCTTCCTCTGCTGCCCTGCGCCCGCCCCGCCAGGCGCGCCCCCCTCCGTTGGGACGAGGCCCCTGGCTACCTTCATGGCGCCCCGCGCTCCACTCACCGCCGCCGCCAACAGTCCCACCGCCAGCGCCGCCAGCACCAGCACGCGCATCCCAGCCGTCGCCATGAGGAGAGGCGCGGAGATTACGGGTGAGAAGTGAGAAGCTTGAGGGGGTTGATGAGGCGAGTGAATTGGTTAGTGAGAGGCTTAGAGGGAGCAATGGGCGAGCTGATGACTTCATGGTAGCCATTATGACCGCTTTATAGGTCGCGCTAGACCGTGAGATGCAGTGCGTTTATGATGCTAAGGGAGGGTTTCTCTCCTCTGGCACGGAGGAAGAATCACCCTTCCTGCTGCAGCTGCTGGTGTGTTGAGGAGCCATCAATGCAGCGGCAATGGAGAGGAGGTGAGCAGTCAGGACGGCATGGCAAGAGTCACTGTCGACTGACATGCTGCCTACAGGAATCGTTCCTCTCACATCGCCACTGCCAACGTGCTTCTTCTCTCTTCCCACACCCGCTTGGAATTCCCGCTCGGCATGTCCGCTTCGTGCCAAGAATAGAACTAGGAATGAATGATTGAACTAGGCAAGAGGTGAGTACAAGTAGAGGAAACCTAACCCTAAAGTGTTGTACTCACTAAGGAGTGACCCTACTGTAGCCTAGAGATACAATTGTAATGTGACACACCCCCATAGGCAAAGTAGGGGACAGCAAACACAACAAGCGGTCACAAGACCAGTCTGCAGAAGAGAACACAGCTCAGGGTGGATCACTAAGTCACCACGCATTCCGAGCACAAGCAAGTGGCCAGACGGCCAGTTCACATGCAGAGGTATATAATAGCAAGGCAGTACACTGATCACAACCTAGCAAGAGAAAACATGCAGGTATAAAGATATATAGCAGTGTACAACAAGAGCAAGTCAAGCAACCAACAGGTGAGGCAGAGTGGGCACAAGCCCAAGAGCAGTGCAGAAACGGTGATGATCACCAAACCCAAGGGCCTTGGTGAACAAATCAGCAGTGTTGGTCCGAGAGGCCACGTCAGCAAGGCGCAGCTGACCACGCTGCTGCAGCTCACGCGCAAGGAAGTAGCGAAGAGCAATGTGCTTCGTTCTGTGCTCCAGTCTCTGCTCGCGACACAAGGCAAGCATTGCCTTGTTGTCGACGTATAGAACTGGAGGAGAACGAGGCCGCTCCCCCAAGTCGGTCAGCAGGTAGGTCACCCAGCGTAGCTCCTGTGCAGCCATGGCCCCAGCGTAGATCTCGGCCTCACAGCTGGAACCAAGCACAGAAGAAGAACGAGTGGACCTCCACGAGACAGAACCAGAGCCAAGACTGAAGGTGTAACCCTGTGACGAACGCTGAGTCGTCTGGTCGTCGGCCCAAGAAGCGTCAGAGTGTCCTGTGAGGACCACCGAACCCTGTCCTCCAAGCACGAGCCCCATGCCCGATGTGCTGCACAAGTAGCGCATTACCCTCTTCGCAACATCAAAGTGCACCTTTCGGTGTCGACCAGGTGCCACGTAGTGAGCCAGGAGGCTGAGAGGGTACGCGAGGTCAGGTCGTGTGCACGTCATCAGGTACATGAGGCAACCCACAAGCTCTGGGTACGGACCACTCGGCTCTACGGACTCGTCCGAAGGTGGAGCTGAGAGCGAGTGGCCGGTAGCCAGAGGAGTGGGCTGTGGCGAGGAGTACGTGAAGCGGAAGCGCTGAAGGACCTGGTGCACCATGTGTGACTGAGTGAGGGTGATGGTGCGCCGTGGTCTGTCCCGGGTGATCTGCAAGCCAAGATAGCTCCGCAGCTCGCCCAGGTCAGTGCAGGTGTGTCTCTCCTGCAACTCCGCCTTCACTAGGGCCAGTTCCTCAGTGTCAGCAGTAGCAAAAACCAAGTCGTCGACGTACACGAGGATGTAGAACGGCGGCAGAGTAGTGTCGGTGCGGAGAAACAGCGACGGGTCAGCAGTCGAAGGAGCAAACCCAAGAGCCGCAAGTGTCGTCTCAGTGTGTCGTGCCACTCACGGGGCGCCTGCCGCAGGCCGTACACTGGTCGCCGTAGGCTCCACTGGGTACCCTCAGGAAACGACCCAGTGAAGCCCTGTGGATGGCGCAACCAGATGACCTCGTGAAGGCTACCCTGCAAGAAAGTTGTCGAGAAGTCGAGGGAGTGCAGCTCGTAGTCACGCTGAGCTGCAACGTGTAGCAACACCCGAAGAGTGGTCATCTTCGGGGTGGGGGAGAAGGTCTGAAAGAAGTCGACCCCCTCGCGCTGATTGAAGCCTCGAGCAACGTAACGTGCCTTGAAGGCAGGCGGAGAACCCGCGGCCGCTTCACCCTGAAAATCCACATGCCACTGACGATGTTCGCCCCAGGTGGGGGAACCTCGTCGACGTAGGTGCCTGTGGACTTGCAGGAAGCCATCTCTGCGTCCATGGCTGTCTGCCACTGAGAGGAGTACTCACCCGAAATCGCCTCCCTGTAGGAGCGCGGGGTGGGGATGTCAAGTGCATCCGGGTCTCCCTCAGGGGCAAGCAGTATGGTCGCGTGATGGGGTGAAGCGGCAGCAAGGCACTCCAGCTCCTCCTGTCTGTCCTCAAGAACGTCACAGCCAAGGGCAGTACAGCCAAGAGCAGTCTCACCCCCGACGGACGGAGGACAGGCAGGGACAGGGTCAGAGACAAGACTCGCAAGGTAGTCTAGGCGGTACACAGCAGCAAAGTCAACGAGCTCAGCTACGAGGGCAGACGCAGCAAGAGACGAGAACGTAGGGTCCGTCATAACCGTAGCAAGAAGGCGAGTAACAGTCGGACTGGACGCACGAGCAAGGTCAGACGGAGGGTCAGCAACGTCAGGCAGAGAGGACGCAGGAGGTAACGGTAGGGCAACATGCTGAGGAACAGAGGAAGGACGGAGTGTCATATCGTGAGTGCCTGGGACAGCCGGAGCACGCTGACGACGAACACGAGGAACACGAGCACGGACAGCAGCTCTAGGCTCAGGCTCAAGGTCAAAGCTAGACACAGGCTCTCGACGCTCAGGGGTGGACGCACGAGTCTCAGGCTCTCGACGCTCAGTCAGGGACTCTGACACCGCAGTGTAAGGAGCAGGAGCAGGCAGTGGGGAGTGTGGTAGCAGCAGTGGCTGTGACTGGTCCGCCGGGGGACACAGCAACGGAGGAGTAGTACCTGCCATAGGGAAGCCAGTAGCACCTGGCGGAAGACTGAGAAGGTGGCGAAGAGCACCAGTAGCTCCCGTATCTCCAGCACGAGCAGCTCCTCCAGTAACCCCAACAACACCTCCAGCACCAGTAGCACCAGCACCTCCAGCACCACGAGCTCCGACAGTGCTAGCACCTCGAGCACCAGTAGTACCTCTAGCACCTCCAGTGCCTCCAGCTCCAGTAGCACCTCCTGCACCTCCAGCACCAGCATTACCACCTGCTCCGGCAGCTCCAGCACCTCCAGTACGAGCACCTCCGGTACCAGTAGCTCCAGCACCTCCAGTACCTCCAGCTCCAACGCCTCCAGCACCAGCAGTACCAGCACCTCCAGTGCCAGTAGCTCCAGCACCTCCAGTAGCAGTAGTACCTCCAGCACCAGCAGCTCCAGTACCTCCAGCTCCAGTACCTCCAGCACCGGCAGCACCTCCAGTACTAGCAGCTCCAGTACCTCCAGCACCAGCAGCAGCTCCAGCACCCCCAGTACCAGCAGCTCCAGTACCTCCTGCACCAGCAGCACCTCCTGGACTAGTAGCTCCAGCACTAGCAGGACCGTACCCTCCACCACCAGGACTGCCTCGCAGAACAACCCTCGCACGAATCGCCTGCGGCGAGAGCGACTCAAGTAGAGCAGGCTGCGGTGGCTGTCCAGCTCCAGTACCTCCAATAGTGGTAGCTCTAGCACCTCCAGCACCAGAAGCACCTCTAGTACCTCCAGCTCCAGCACCTCCAGCGCCAGCAGCAGCTCCAGTACCTCCAGCTCCAAGACCTCCAGAAGGACTCGCAGCACCCCCAGAGTCAGCACCCGAAGTCTCTGCACCCCCAGAGTCAGCACCCAAAGTCGCAGTACCCTCAGTCCCAGCACCCTCAGTCCCAGCACCCTCAGTCTCAGCACCCTCAGTCTCAGCACCCTCAGTCCCAGCACCCTCAGGCTCAGTACCCTCAGTCCCAGCACCCTCAGTCCCAGCACCCTCAGTCTCTGCTCCAGTGTCCACAGCAGTAGGCTGCAGAGGCGGCGAAGACGGTTGAGGTGGGAACCCGGGGGGGGTAGCCAGACGAGGAGAGCGGGCACCCCCAGACTCACCACCCCCAGTCCCTGCTCCAGTAGTCTCAGCTCCAGAGTCCACAGCAGCAGGCTGCGGAGGCGGCGAAGACGGCCGTGGCGGGAAACCCGGGGGGGTCGCCAAGCGAGGAGTGCGGCGAGTGGTCGCCGTGTCGTCGGCGACGGCGTCACCCCCCTCAAGTGAAATAGAGGAGTCAGAAGAGATATGAACTGGCTCATCCAAGGGGGGTGGGTCTACCTGGGACACACCTGAGGGAGCAGGACCCTGTGGGGGGAGGGGGTCTACCGGGGGGGGGGACTGGTACCAGGAAGAGGGGTGCAAGGGGGACCGGGTGGGACGCGTGCGGGTGAAGTCGGTAGTAACAGACCGACTCGTCGAAGGTGACGTCCTGAGAGGACAGAACACGACGCGAGGTAGGGTGGTAGAACTGCCAGGGCGGGGCGTCGGTGGGGAAGCCCAGGAAGACACAGCGGAGAGTGCGAGGAGAGAGCTTGCTCGCTTTAGTATCGCGAACAAGGGAGAGCGCGCCCCAGACCCGAAACGACGACGCATCACCAGGCTGTCCCGTCCAACGGAGTGTGGGCGAGGTCTCTGGAGCAGAGACACGGGGCCAGAGGTTGAGCTGATGCGCGGCGTATCGGACCGCAAACGGCCACAGGAAATGGGGAGCAGCCGCATGGATCATGGAGGTACGAGCAACCTCCATGATCAGGCCAATGCGACGCTCAGCGATCCCATTTTGCTGCGGAGAGGCCGGAAGTGTGAACGACTGGGCGATGCCCTCATCCTGGCAGAACTTCTCAAGGACGCCAGAAGAGAACTCACCACCCCTGTCAGAGTGCAGACGCAGGACTGGGAAGTCCTGCTGAAAGCGCTCGTGTAGCTGGAGACGAGTAGCACGGATCCAGGGGATCAAAACACCGCTGACGTCCGCCTTGCGACGCAAGGGGAACACTGTGGTGTAGTGTGTAGTCATCAACAACCAGCAGGAAGTAGCGCTCCTGGTCCGTCCCACCGACGGGGGCCGGACCCCACACGTCCAGGTGGAGAGTCTGCAGAGGAGCAGTGGTCGGAGGAAACTCGGAGGAGTGAGGAGCGGCGCGCTGCCGCCCCTCGACGCAAGGAAGGCACGGCGGCGCAAGTGAGCGCGGGAGGGGGGGCAGGGTCTCAGGGAGGCCAGAGACCAGGAGCCGGGAGTGCATGCCGCGCAGACGCTGCAGGGAGGGGTGACCAAGATGGTGGTGCCAGCGCTGAGTCTCGTGCGTGAGTACTCTGCACGAGCAAGACGCAGCTAACTTCCCTGACGCAGACGCTCGACTCGACGCAGCTACCTGACCTGACTCAGCCACCTGTGCAGACGCAGTGGTCAGTGTGTACAGACTAGACCCAGGCTGTCAAGTGAACGTAGCCAGGTGACGGCCAGTCCGGGAGCACGTACAGATCGCCACATGCTGCCCTCCAGGAATAAAGGTATCAACCTAGACATCCTGAATGGCAGCGTTGCTCACCAAGTTCGTCGAGAAAGTGGGGAGGTGGAGACCTGACAAAGAGCCGGAGGGGACTGCTAGACAAGGGAGGACCGTGGAGGCTCTCGCAACCACTGGGCCCCCAGAGGGGTCAGCCAGTGAGACTGGGACAGGTGCTGTGAGTGGTGTGACTGTGGTGCAATCACGAAAGAAGCAACGTGACGCGCCTGAGTCAAGCGTGAAAGTGTGCAAGACCTCATCTGAGGCAGGACCTGTGGTAGTAGACGCACTAGCACCTAGAGCGTCGGTAGACGCACGGGCACCTAGAGCTGCAACAGACTCACTAGCACCTGGAGCGGCAGCAGACTCACTAGCACCTAGAGCAGCAGTCCTAAAAGAACGATAACCTCCACCACCAGGACGACCTCGCTGAATAACCCACTCACGAAGCTGCCGAGGGGTGGGGTCATCCGGGAGAAGCAGTGCCCGCTGCTGTACACCCCTGGCCGCAGCAACTGCCGCGGAAGTGGCCATGACAGACAGTGACGGTCAGGAGTAGGTCCAGCACCTCCAGCTCCTACAGCGCCAGCAGCACCTCCTGCACTCCCAGCAGCACCTCCACCACTCCCAGTAGCACGAGTAGCAGCAGCAGCAGCAGTAGTAACAGCAGCAGGGCGGCGCGCGGCCAGAGCAGGGCGGCGCGCGGCCACAGCAGGGCAGTAGTAGGCAGTAGCTCCTAGGGCAGAAGCACCTAGGGCCCCTTTTTTTTTTTTTTTTTTAATAAACAATTTAATTATATTTAGGGTTTAGCAGGGCGCTGGCGCAGGGCAGGGCGCTGGCGCAGGGCAGGGCGCCAGTGCGCGCAGGGCAGGGCGCTGGCGCAGGCTGCAGCAGTGCGTGACGCGAGAGGCTGCCTTAGGGCGCGACGCGCGGGCTGCAGCAAAGCGCGATGCGCTAGGCAGCAGCGCGCGACTCGTGGGGCGGTGTGCGGGCTCCAGGGGCGACGCGCGGGCTGCAGGGGCCGCGCGGACGGGCTGCAGAGGCGACGCGCGGCTCGGCAGGTCCGCGCGCGAGCTGTAGGGGCGGCGCGAACGGGCCGCAGAGGCGGCGCGCGGGCTCCAGGGGCGACGCGCGGGCTGCAGGGGCCGCGCGGACGGGCTGCAGAGGCGACACGCGGCTCGGTAGGTCTGCGCGCGGGCTGCAGGGGCAGCGTGAACGGGCTGCAGGGGCAGCGTGAACGGGCTGCAGGGGCAGCGTGAACGGGCTGCAGGGGCAGCGTGAAACGGGCTGCAGGGGCAGCGTGAACGGGCTGCAGGAGCAGCGTGAACGGGCTGCAGGGGCAGCGTGAACGGGCTGCAGGAGCAGCGTGAACGGGCTGCAGGAGCAGCGTGAACGGGCTGCAGGGGCGACGTACGGGCTGCAGGAGCGACGTACGGGCTGCAGGGGCAGCGCGCGGGCCACAGGGGCAGGCGCGGCTACAGGGGCAGCACGGTAGCAGGGGCGAGCACGGCTGCAGGGGCAGCACGGTCGTAGGGGCGAGCACGGCTGCAGGGGCAGCGCGGTCGCAGGGGCAGCGCACGGGCTGCAAGGGTCGCGACAGTGAGAGCTAGGGGCGCCAGCGCGCTGGCTACTGTGTAGGGCGTGGCGCTACCACTAGGCGGAACGGTGGGCCCATGTAGGAACGGTTCCTACTCTGATAACATGTCTAGAATAGAACTAGGAATGAATGATTGAACTAGGCAAGAGGTGAGTACAAGTAGAGGAAACCTAACCGTAAAGTGTTGTACTCACTAAGGAGTGACCCTACTGTAGCCTAGAGATACAATTGTAATCTGACACTTCGCGCGGCCGCTGCTGCACAATGCGAGCTGCCGTGGGACCCGGAGATCGACATGATGCCAATGGTTGGTCGGCAGTGAGAACTCCAGCAGATCTGCGAGGCTCCATATCTCGCCGACACGTGGGACACGTGGGACGCGTGCGAAATGCCAATGGTCGCCAATCCGTCTTGCTAAGCGCTCCAGCGGCTGCCGCGAAACTCAGATCTCGCCAACGGATGTGCAGTCGGGATGCAGAGATTTCGATCGGCGGCTCAATCTGCGTTGCAACAACCATGGGAGTCGACAGCGACACGAGCATAGAAGTCCGCGCGGCAGCGACGATGCTCTGAATGGATCGATCGACGGTTAAACCAAACGACTACATGCGATTCGCCTGATCGGAATCAGCCACGCTTTTCTCACACCCCAGTCCCTCAGTCGAGCTTGGAAGACAGTTAACCGGCGATCTGCGATTCTAACGACATGCAGCAGTCGAATCGCGAACGACATGGTGGTTGCCCTACTGAACAACGGCTTTCAAGGACTTAGGACGGTTAGGCTGCTGTCTGGTCGGAGTTGTGTGCGTATCGCTTTGTCGCTAGATAGTTCTACGGGCAACTAATCAGCAGGCAACCTATAAAATACCGCGAGCTGGTTGTGTTGCAGGGTGGTGTCCATTGGTGTGCCTCGTGCAAAACGGTTATTGCAGCATCACGAAGCCTAAATTCGCACAAGCGAAGTTTGATGAAACTCAGTTGGATAGAAGCCTATCAGAGCGTTCGTCTCTGAACGGAATGGGTTTTACGACGCTGCTGACTGGAAACTCCTGTAACCTTGCTCACTCTGCGGAACTGACACACCTCGTCCGTCACGTCGCCGTAATTAATCTCCATTCTCATTTCAAACACGCTAATCCAAACTATCGCTATAAGAATCCAAATTCAATCTTTATTGCCTTCCCGTGTTGTTTAGGAAAAAATGTTAAATCGCCATAAGAATCCAACTTTATCTGTAAGTTTTAGTGTTGTTTAGCAAGTCCAGCTTGTTGCGAAAACACTTCATATAGAGCACATGAGTCAACCACGCCAACCAGATCTCAAACTATGTACATTGTAGTGGTACTAAAACCTAATCATACCCGCACAACACTAGCAAAGCCTCTCAAAAGCCCACCACCTGCTCAATGAGCATCGGCATCTCCTCCTCCCCCTCTCCCTTGCTCTTCCTGGGCGGCAGGATGCCAAACTCGCTCTGTCGGGTGGCGCGCAGCTTCTTCAGAAGCTTCTCATCAGCGTTGAAGGCGGCGCGCTGCACGGAGGCAGGCAGCATGCGCAACACCGAGTTCGCCCCCGCCAGGAACCCTGCCTGCGGGCGGCTCTTGGGAATCATTGTGACGCACTCCAGACCCTCACCATAGGCGAGCTGCACATAGAAACGAGAGGAGGGAAGGGACGGGGAATCAGAACAAGATTTTCTCTTTTGTACGAGGCAACGTAAAGCAGTACGCGAGTGTCCTATCCACTCACAGCAGCGTGTGGGAAGCCAGCAGGTACGACCACGAAGTCGCCCTCCTTCACGTCGTGTCGCAGCGCCTGCCTGCCGTCGGGGTAGGTGATCTCCACGCGCCCCTTGCCGCGCGTGATGAGATGCATGGACGCTGCATTCGCCAGCCACCTGGGAGCCGTCATGGCGTTGCCCTCCAGGCTGAAGCGCGCCACTGCAAAGCCCACTTTGCGGAACGCCGGCAGCTTGTACCCGTTGGCCATAGTCACGGTGCCACCGCGCTTCACGTAGATGTCCGGCTGGCGGGTCTTGAGGTTGTACGTGAAATCCGTAAAGATGCTCACACTGTGCTCCGCTCCCTTGCCATAGTGCGGCTGGTCGTTCTCCCCGTATGCCTCAGTCTCCTCCCCAATCTCCTCCTCCTCATCCAGCAACTCGGTCTGCTCAAGCTTGTTAACCAGCTGCTCTAGCTCTGCCTGCAGCTGAGGGGTGACCTTCACGAAGGAGGTTTCCTTCTGCCCCTCCAGCAGCTGCTGCACATCCTTCTCCTCCACGTCCCATGCATGTGCCAGCAGATCCCGGCTGAAGGGTACGAGGGGGTGTGGGGGGAGAATCAGAAACTAGAAAGTGGCAGGCAGCAAAATTGACTTGAAAATTGGAACAATAACGTCACAAAGGCATTGCATAACTGGTGTGAGAATTCTCAAAACAGCCTTGAGGTGCACATGGGCATTCACCTGAAGCCGTGCAGCACCCCTCCAAACCGCTCCTTCTGTGCGCCCATGAGGTGGAACCCGGTGTAGCGGCCGGCAGCAGGCCCCTTGGGAGGTGTCGTCTCGGCGAGAGTGACCATGCGCAGTACAGAAAGCAGAGCATGGAGCACGCACCTGAAACCGTGCAGCACCCCTCCAAACCGCTCCTTCTGTGCGCCCATGAGGTGGAACCCGGTGTAGCGGCCGGCAGCTGGGCCCTTGGAGGTGTCGGCGAGTGACACGACGCGAAGCGGCTGCTGACCGTTGTTCCACACCCAGCGCGCCCACCCCCTCGGGATCACAAACGCGTCGCCCTCCCTCAGCCACCTACAGTGGGGAAAAATGGAAACCGGAAAGAGGGATCGAGCGAGCAAGCACATTAAAGGACGGGGGACGAGAATGCTTAGATTCTGTCACTGTAGAAATCACACGGGGCAACGTACCTGACAGTGGTAGGAGCTCCCATGGGGCTGAGGAGCCCCGCCATGGCCTCACCGCTCAACACGTAGCCCACCTGGCGACACAGGGCATGGCAGAGGAGAGTGACCCGCAGGCAGGCAGGTAGGATACGGTGCGTAGGTAGACAGAATGACGAAAAAACAAAGGGTAGGATTGACACATGGATGGACGCGGGGAATCACAGTCAGTGTGGGAAAAACCTGCCCGTTGCACACTCACCTGAGCGGAATCGGAGTAGGAGGGCAGTGCAAGCGACTGGCTCTCCACAGTGATAATCGCTGCTCCCACATCTGCTGCCTGTGATGGCGCAGGGAGGGCAGGGCGACAGGCGCACGCGGCACCAAAAGACAGTTCGAAGTAAGGAATGTAATCAGATAAGGAACGGACAAAGGAGCCTGGCCCTCCACAGTAATCATTGCTGCTCCCACGTCCCCTGCCTGTGGAGGAGATGCGGGGGGGCAAGGCGATGCGGAATGCAAGCAAGGGGGCAGGGGGAGCGTCAGATGTGTTTTCAGGCGCCTCAAAAAGCGACTGGCTCTCCACAGTGATCATTGCTGCTCCCACGTCCGCTGCCTGTGGAGACGCGGTGGGCAGAGGCAGAGGTCAGATGTGAGGCACGCAGAGGGGGAGGGGAGGGGAGGGGCGAGGTGAGACGAGGGACGTGGTACCAGAAGCAGGGAAGGTCAGCGTGGAGAGGGGAGGAAGGAGGAATCAGAGGAGGAGAGGCAGGCTTTCACATATACAGGCAGTGATGAAAGGTCCGGTGAACTCTTGTTCTCTCACCTGCAGCTGCTTGAAATCTTCGCTCCACGTTTCCACGCGCCCTCCGCTGCCCCGAACACTCTCCTTGGGCTGCCCGGGAAGAAATTCCTGCTCCTCCGCGAAGGCGCCCACCAGCAGCGCCGCCAGCACCGCCACAACCACCGCGAGCTTCGCCATAGTGTTCGCGACTCGCAAACGAGAACGCAGTTGTTACGGACAAGAAAGCGCCGGAAACCCGCACGACGAGAGAAGCGAAGGGATGAAAGAAAAGAACGCGAGGACAGCCGTGAAGCAGCTTCACGACGATGCGAGGCGTCTTATACTCGCTCCGTCCATCCGTCCGTCCGTCCGTCCGTCCGTCGGTCTTTCAGTCAATCGGCAGCGCGGCGAGCAGCAGCCGGTAGCGCGGGAGGGAGAGCGCGACGGCGACTCGTCGCTGCTGTGCTCGAGGCGCCATTCGTTGTCGCTGGAGCGCCGCGAAGGACGTACGGCTCGCGCCAGCCCGCCGCTGCTTGCCGCGTCGACTTTCCTCCCCCCCTCTCAAATGTCAGGGCTCGCCGGTAACTGCCTCGGTCCTCCTGCCTCTCAATGTCAGGACTAAGCATGCTCCCATCATCTCAGCGTGCCGCCATATGGCGAGTCGGCGAGGGTGCTGAATCGGCTCGCGTGGGGTGGGAGTCATGCCACGCGTGCCGCGGCAAATTTGGTGCTATCATGCTATGCTATGCTTCGAGCTGATTTTTTAGGATTCTCAATCATCGGTTCGTAATATGCTATGCGTCTCCATGTCGAACGTGTCGCACCAACTGAGGCTAAACAAAGCTCATCACAGAGTCGCACGAGTGGCACGAACGAGCGAAGCCTCGGGTCCAGCGAGCCAATAGAATCGGCGGTTCGCGGTCGAGTGAATGCACGTGGCTTCCGCCACCACCGCGACTCACGCCGCGACGACTGCATGGGAGCTTCCTGGCTCGCAGCGAGACCTTCTCGCGTGGGAGGTTGATTGAATGTAATGGTAATCGGCGCGTAGTGGGGCCCGCGCACACGTCTCAGCGGACCCATGAAAGCCATCTCGATGGCGGCCCGAGCGCAGCTAGTATCGGCATGGCCGCCATGGCGTTCGGAAAGCGCTCTGAAGAATGATGGCATCATGGCGGCTTGCTGGCTTGGCGGGACGACTTTGCGTGGTCTCGGCTGGGTCGAACAGAACAGAGACCCTCGCATGAAGTTCGCGTGGAGGTGAGGAGGAGAAAGGAAAACGCTCCGTGTCAGGCTCTCATGCGAGCATGGAGCATAGTAGTGGAGGCTCGCAACGAATTCGGCTTGTTATGGCGGGTCGTGACTCGTGACTATGGTTCATACGATAACGTCAGACGGACACGTACTGTACGTACGCTGGAATGGAAACAACGGATAAAAGCCTGGGAGCCCAGCATAGCCGGCCTCGGCAATCCAGAGCGAGTGGGTTGGCTGTGGTGCGCCGTGGTGCGGCGCGGCGAGGGCTGGTGAGGGTGTATGCGGTTTCGGTGCTCCGTGGTCTTCGAGGTGGGTTCGCGGGAATCGATAGTAGCATCATACGTTAGCACAAGAACCTCTGCAGTACTACATCAGTTCTTGACTAATTCGAATCTCAAATCTCAATTCTCAAGTCACTATACAGGCACTTGTTGAAAATATCAAAACCCTGAGAACAATACGTTGCCATGGTTTTATTTAAAAAGAATTGGTGTAACTTACAAGACTGTATCCGGCACGAAATAAAGGGACAAAAGTTAGTGGCAGTTACCACGCCTCAAGAGAGACAGCCTGCGAAAATTCAAGTGTAATGGGTGAGATGACGGGAAGGGTGGCGGCCGGGTCAAGCTCCATGGCTCCTCAAGGCGGGGAGGGGAGTCCCTTGAAGTTGGCCTCATTGAATCCTTGAGTCGACTAAAAAATCAGTTCACGCGAGCCTTCAAGTGTGAATGGGTGAGATGACGGGAGGGATGGCGGCCGGGTCAAGCTCCATGGCTCCTCGAGGCGGGGAGGGGAGTCCCTTTGAGTTGGCCTCGTTGCCCTTGCAGGTGTATGTCGGCACGAGGTGAGAGAAGACTGTCACATCCACTGCCAGGCACTCACTCGTGCGCTGCCATGGGCACAGCGGGATGGGAAGCAACAAAGAGGGGCTTTAACATTTGCCACGAAGGGGAGGGGAGGGAGTCCCTTGGGGCCGGCCTCGTTGCCCTTGCAGGTGTACGTGGGGACGAGGTGAGAGAAGACTGTTACATCCACTGCCAGGCACTCACTCGTGCGCTGCCATGGGCACAACGGGATGGGAAGCAACAAAGACGGGCTTTAAAAATTGCCACGAGGGGGAGCAGCAGCAGGGGCAGCAGCAGGGGCAGCAGTTGAAATGCGCAACAGAGAGGTAGGAGGCAGGTCAGGGAAATTACCTGGAAGATGCTCGTGTATCCTTGCATGCGGCGCAGCAGCCACACCACCACCTGCCCTCTCACCCCATCCTCCGGCCTCTCAGGCAACCCAATCAGCCCCGCCGCCCCCACCACCGCTGCCACACCCCCCTTCACCTCCCCTTCCCGAGCCACATGCACCACATCATACCTCTCCAACCCCTCCCCCGATCCTACCCCCAAACCTCCCCCCGAACCTGTCCCGTTCCGCCGCTGCTGCTGCAGCACCCGGTCAGTAAACACCGCCCAGACCTGCCCCGGCTGCGGAAAAACAGCGAGAGGAAAGTTCGGGTGAAGATTCACCCCTGGCATGCGGAATGCAAACACATTGATGCTGTCCATTGTCTTGGCTCGGGTTACCAGGCGGAACCACCCGCATGGGGGCACGAGGGAGGAGGCGGAGCGGCGGGAGGAGGAGGGGAGGGGCGTGAGCCACTGCAGGCGGCACTTGAAGGCGGGGCGGTGGGAGACCTTGTGGACCAGCGCGTAGAAACGCGGAAGGCCGTCCCGATCGTCATACAGCGCCCACACCTGGGGAAGGGGTGCAGAGGGGAAGGGGGGGAGAACAGGAGGAAGAGGGGTGGGGCCGTGGGAGACCTTGTGCACCAACGCGTAGAAACGGGGAAAGCCATCCCGATCGTCATACAGAGCCCACACCTGGTGACGGGATGGGGGAGGAAAAGGGGGAGGGGAGGGGGGTGAGCCACTGCAGACGGCATTTGAAGGCGGGGCGGTGGGAGACCTTGTGCACGAGCGCGTAGAAACGGGGCAAGCCGTCCCGATTGGGTTGGGTGGGAGAGAAGGGGAAGAAGAGAAGGGGGGGAAGAATGGGGAAAAATGGGGAGGTCAAGAGGGCGAGTGGGAGGGGAGGGGAGGGGAGGGGGTGTATCATATCATGTATCATGGATGAATATGACGACAGGCATTCATGCCGACTCCTGTTGTCCACACAACCACGTACCTGCCCCTCTTGCACACTCTCCTCCTCACGATCGTTGTCAAAGCAGTAGAAATCCGGATCCGCCACTTCCATTCCCTCCTCCTCCTCCTCCTCCTCCTCCTCCTCCTCCTCCTCCTCCTCCTCCTCCTCCTCCTCCTCCCCCTCCGACTTTCCCTTTTGCCCGCTCGTCTCACCCGCCAACCCATTCGCAACACCAGCACTTGCACCAGCCGCAGCGGCAGCAGCAGCAGAAGCAGCCCCTCCGCCCTCGCCAATCGCCTCCTTGCTCCTCACCGCAGCAGCAGCCGCCGCAGCCGCCGCTGGTGCTGCAGGGTCGAGCACACTTGGCCGACCGTTGCGACCCGCAGCTGCAGCTGTCGCGTTAAAGCGGTAACCAGCGGTGCCAACCGGTGCAGGAGCATGCGCAGAAGCAGGAGCAGGAGCAGGAGCAGAGGAGGAGACGGGGTTCACCCCCTGGGCCGTGTTCCCCATGACTTCGAAGAGAGACGCCTGTCGCAGGGACTGAGCCGCCGCCCTCGTGTCTCTGCCAGAGAAGGCATTTGTGGCAGCTGTAGCAGCTGTAGCAGCTGTGGCAGCTGTGGCAGCTGTAGCAGCTGTAGCAGGGAGGGCACTCGCAGCACGCCCCCTGCTCGCTACAGCTGCTGATGCCACGTCCGCGCCTGAAACTACCTCTGCAGTCACACCTGTTGGTACATCCGCCGCCACCTCTACTGTGACCCCCGCTGCTCCTGCTGCTGCCCCTGCTGCTGCCGTCGTTGTTGTTCCTGCCCCTGGTGCTGCTGTGCCTGCCACCCCGCCCACCTCTACCCCATCCACCTCCATTTCAGAAGGCCCGTCTGAATCCAAATTGATAACAGTCGGCTGCTCCTCCTCCCTGCGAGTCCTCTTCGCCCTTCTCCCCGCTTCCCCCATTTCCTCCTCCGCCTCGTGCCCACCCTGTTCACCCACGCCATCCATCCCGCCAGTCCCAAGAGCAGCGCGCGCGGCAGCCATGGCAGCTTGCACGGCAGCAGACATATCGTCTGGCAGCAAATCCTCCTTCCCCCTCTGTCTCTTTCTCGTGCTCCGCCCTTCCCCTCCCGCGTCTTCCGCCCCTCCCACCCCTCCACCAGGTGCGCCCATTCCCTCTCCGCCCACCGCCTCACCCGCCTTCCCTTTCGGCTGCCTGCCTCCGCCTTCCCTCCCCGCGCCTGCCCCCATGGCCGCCACAGCCGCCGCAGCAACCGCCGCCGCCTTCTCAGCAGCCGCTGCCTTTTTCCGCTCCCTCTCCGCCTCCCTCCCCGCCTTCGCCACGCGCTTCCGCTCCGCCACCTCCGCCTCCTTCCGCTCGCGGTCCTTCCGCCGCCCCTCCGCCTGCTCGTCCATGCGCTCGCGCTGCACCTTGCCCCACACGTCGTTCACGAACGCCTGGCGGAACCCCGTCGCTGCGGGTCCTGGCGAGCAGAAGCGCTCGAAGAGGCTGCCCTGTGCCTGTGCCTGCGCCTGCGCGTGTGGAGGCTGCTCGAAGGGTTGGGAAGGGTGTGGGGCGGTGTGGTCTGGTGTGGGGCTAGCCGGAGCTTGGGAGAACGGGTTGTGATAATGCTGCTGCTGTTGTTGCTGTGCCTGCTGCTGCTTCGACTGCCCGGGTTGCTGCGGCTGTGGCTGTGGCTGCTGCGGCTGCGGCGGCTGCTGCTGTTGCTGCTGGTTCGAGCCTGCCGGCTGCCCTCCGAACGAGGCTGCGGCCTGCGGGAACGAAGGCACACCGAACGCAGGAATTTCGGAGGCGTTTCCTGCGCCAACACCACCTGCACCACCTGCTGCTGCAGCGGCAGCGGCGGCAGCAGCGGCGGCAGCGGAAGAGAAGCCATTGGGAGCGTGGGGCGGGTGCGCGGGGTGCGGCGGGTGCTGCCATCGATCCGCGGGCCCCGCGCGCCCCATCATGCCGGCGGCGCAGAACTGCGCGTGCATGTTCTTCATGAAACCCGCGCGCTCGCTCTCCGTCATGTTCTTCATGAAGCTCGCCCGCTCGCTCTCCGTCTGCGGCACCGCCGCGCCCTGCTGCCCGCCCGCCTGCGGTTGCCACCATGGTTGCTGCTGCTGCTGATGCTGCTGCTGCTGCTGCGGCTGCGGCTGCGACTGCGGTTGCTGCTGTTGCTGTTGCTGCGGTGGCGGTGGTGGTGGTTGTTGCGGCTGAGGTGGCTGCGGCTGCGGGGCCGGCCGCAATGGCACTGGCTGCTGCCGCTGTTGCTGTTGCTGTTGCTGTTGCTGTTGTTGCTGTTGCGGCTGCTGCTGTTGCTGCTGCTGTTGCTGCTGCTGCTGTCGTTGCTGCTGCCGCTGTTGATGCCGCTGCTGCCGCTGCTGCTGCTCCTGCTGTTTCTGCTGCCCGCGCCCCTTACCACCAGCAGGAGCGCCACTGGCAGCAGCCGGCTTTGCCTTGGCAGGAGGATCGACTTCGACAGCTAGGAACATCTTTTCGCACAGCAGGCACTTCACAATCTGCCCGCGCGAGTCCTGCTTGCATAGCAGACTCGCGCAGCAATGGTGGCACCGCGTGTAAAACTGCTTAACTGTCGCTCCGCCCGCCGCTGCGCCACCTTTTGCGCCGCTGCCTCCCCCTCCCGCTCCGTGCCCCCGACCGCTCCCCCCATGCTGCCGATTTGCCGCGGCGTGCTGCCGACTCGCGGCGGCGGCGGCGGCGGCGGCTGCGCCGGCGGCGGAGTGGTGCCCGCCGCGCGCTCCGATGGCTGCTCTGGCTCGCTTTCTTAGATCGAACTGCGACTTCTTGACCTTGTCGGACAGGCAACCGAACGCTTCTGAGACGTACTTAAACGCGGTCTCCGCCCCCGCGCCTTTGTTCTTATCGGGATGCAGCAGCAACGCTTTCTTTCGGTACGATTTCTTTATCAAAGCGTCATCGTCGCAGAAATCGGGAACGTCTAGAACGAGGTACCAGTCCACCTCGCCTTGACCGACACCGGGTAACCGCTTCGCGACGGCTTCGTGAACGTCGAGAACGGCCTGCATCTGCGAAAGGCCGTCGAGCGTAGCGAACATGCGACGAGCCTTCTCCCAGAATCGCCGGGCTCCTTCGACGTCGCCGGCCAATAGCTTCGTCTCGGCGAGGCCTTTCGCCTTCTGGGCTTCGTCTTTGTTCCCCTCCATGTCCGATCCCACATTATCGGGCGGGCCTATCTGAACGCCTATCTGAACGGCTCGCGATCACCTTTGGTTCGACTCAAAAGTCGGCTTCGTCTTTGTTCCCCTCCATGGCCGATCCCACATTATCGGGCCTATCTGAGCGGCTCGCGATCGTATCGCAACTGCCGTGGGAACTGCATTGACCGGTCGGCCCCCCTTACAACCGATCAGGCCTACCTCACACTAGGAAGGCGATAGCGAAATTTCATGGTAAACTGCAACTCGAAAGAATCCGGCCGACAGCAGCACACCAGCTCAAGTAGAGCTCGAAGGAGACAACGAGATGGATCCACTCGGGGATAAACAAAGTGCGGTACTAGAAATACGTTTTTCGCTCAGTTTCACAGGCGACAGGATGTAATGGAGTGATGGCGACAGGCGCTCCTCACGCGAACACCTGTGCTTGCTTACTCGGAGACTGAATGCAAGCTTACGACCATGGAAAAACAAGCAGTCACAAACTTGCAAGCTTACACCTCGTGAGTTACGAAGCAATCGCACGAGAGGACCAGAGAGAGTAGAAAGGCAGACCCCTCGAGCCAAGTCTGGGTTCAAACTTGGAAATCCGAATTTGACGACTCGAATCTGTTCGCCTAGGGTTTGTCTCGGCGTGTCAGACGAGCGCGAAACCCACATCGCTACTATCGAAATGGACGCTTGTTATAGGGGACTGTGCTTGTACTGAAGCCGAATGAGTGGTTGAGATAATTGGGACCACAAACTGGTGGCTGGCTTGAGAGGGTTTTGGGCACGAGAGACAAAAGGCCAAGCATGGTAGGAGAAAAACCCAACTTCATTAGTAGCACAAAGTTGGACAGGTACCAAAACACCGTACAGAATGACAACCCTCCCTGCTAAGTAAATTAGAGGTGAAAAATCAGGTCATACAATGCCCGAAATGTACACATATCATATCAACTCAACAATTAGCCAAGACTAAGCAGCCCCATTAGCATAAGGAACACCCTTCACTTACCCTCCCCTCAACCAATCCCCCAGCCGCTGGCTAATCTTCTCACGCCACTGTTCCCTTGCGGTGCAATCAGAACCGTTGATGTCATATCGAGGTGAATCTTATGGCAGGTAGTGAGGGGGATGTGGTGAGGTTCCACATGCTTCCATGCCGCATCCACTGTGGAGCAACTTGCAGGGAGAATGTCTCGGCACGCATACAGAATGGCATCCCTGAAAATGGTAGGCTTTTCCAAAAATAGCATATGACCAACCTGGAGATATGTGCAAGGGTATGGTGGAGAGGAGAGACGAGCACGGCAGGTTGAGTGTTAAAGAGTCATCTACAGCAGCCAGGGACTTGAAAGCAAGCATCTGCATGTGATGTGCTTTCCAAAGGGAGCACCTCTCACGTGCGTTTACGGTACATGGGGCCCTTTATCATAGATTTCATGTGGCTGTGTCCCGGTGCCTGGTTTTACTGGCCTTATACAACCAGTAAGGCACCATAAGGACACAGAGAGACACACACGCGTGCGCACATACCTCGCGCACGTTGAACACCTCTGCCGGAACTGGCATCTGCTTGGCCGCTGCCAACCCCGCCCGATGGTCCATGATGTCCTGCTCCCCGTAGATGAACGTTGTCGGCGCCTTCCAGTGCACCGCACTGCACCGGCACGTACCGGTTCACATCACATGGGCACAAACACACATGGGCGCGGGAGCAAGCATGCAAACCGCCAATCCATTCAGGAAGGGGGTTTGACATTGCTGAGGGATGTAGTGGCAAGCATGCAGTGGTTGTTTAGAGGACTCGGGCAGTCAGAGCACGTAAGGGGATGCGCTACACAGGAAGCACGCTGCAACAACCCACAGCCAACCAGCACAAAGCCCCCCCCACCACCCTCACGCAAGAAATCGTGTGTCATGCAACACCCTCCCTCTCTCTCACACACACACACCTGTCGATGAGCGGGCGGCGAGCGAAGGCTCCGAGGGAGAAGATGAATTTCATGCACTGCTCGCCACTCATGGGCGCTGATAGCGTCTGGTATATGTAGTCTGCGGCACAGGGGTGGGAAGGGGGAAGGGGAAAAGGGGGGGGGGGAGGGTGGGGTGGGTTGGGGACAGAGTGGGGAATAACGGCACAAGAGGGAAAGGCGTGAGGGAATATCATGGACTGTTGCACTGCTCGCCACTCATGGGCGCTGAGAGCGTCTGGTATATGTAGTCTGCGGCACAGGGGGGAAGGGGAGAGAGGAGAATAACAGCACAAGAAAAAGGTGTGAGGGAAGCTTCATGCACTGCTCGCCACTCATGGGCGCTGATAGCGTCTGGTATATGTAGTCTGCATGGAGGGAGAAAAGGGGGGAGGGGGGGGGGGGGGTGGGGGGGGGGGGAGGGGGTTGGGGACAGAGTGGGGAGTAACGGCACAAGAGGGAAAGGCGTGAGGGAAGGTCATGGACTGTTGCACTGCTCGCCACTCATGGGCGCTGATAGCATGTGGTATATGTAGTCTGGGCAGGGGGGAGGAGGGGGGATGGGGGCGTGGGTATGGGGAGAGAGAGGGGAATCAGAGCACACGAGGGAAGGTGATGAGCTTCATGCACTGCTCGCCACTCATGGGCGCTGATAGCGTCTGGTATATGGAGTCTGCAAGCAGGGGGGAAGGGGAGAGGGTTGGGGAGAGAGGGAAATAAAAGCACAAGAACGGGTTGGGGGGAAGTGGGGAATAAAAACACAAGAGGGAAAGGCGTGAGGGAAGGTCATGGGCTGTTGCACTGCTCGCCACTCATGGGCGGGCGCTGATAGCGTGTGGTATATGTAGTCTGGCGGGTGGCGGAGAGATGGGGAGGAGCGATGAGGAGGGAGAGGGGAAGCTGTATATGGATGCACATCAATGCAGGTCCATCCACCTCTCACGACAAATGAGCGCTGAAAATGGGCAATGGTCCTCACAACCATACATACCACCACCCAAGGCACCAATTAGCTAAGTGTCGAGTTTCCTTCGGAAAAATAAACGAAAAGAAAAAAGAAAGAAAGAAAAAGAGAGAGGAAAACGATTTGCAAGGGGAGAATTCTGAGCGTACCACAGAAGGCGTCCACTTGCTCGGGGGTCATGTTCTCTTGTGGTGGTGGCAGATCAGACCATCGCTGTGCTGTGGCGCTCTTCACTATGTCCCGACTCCAGGGACCCAGCCACCTGTGGGGGAACGGAGAGGGAAGGGTGACCTATTAGTCGACTGAAAATATTTTCACAACGGCTCGACTCCATACACCCAGCCACCTGGCGCTGATGGCGACGGTGATGGGAACAAGGTAAATAATCTGTTTTGTTCTTCAGAATTCACCAAAATTCTTTCGTTATCGAGAATTTCGACTGAGGTGGCGCATGGTGCATGTGTTGTAGCTCCCTTGCCTGTACTGTGAGCATCCACAGTGGGAGGATGCATACAAAATCAAGTGCTATGGTGAGAGGAGGGAGGGGGTTGGGGCGCACCGAATGAACTGCTGGGGCGGGATGTTGGTGTCCCAGTAGCACTGAAAGACAAAGCCCTTCCACGTGAGGTTGTCTGAGTGCCATGATGGGAGGGAACGTACCGAATGAACTGCTGCGGCGGGATGTTGGTGTCCCAGTAGCACTGGAAGGCAAAGCCCTTCCACGTGAGGTTGTCTGAGTGCCATGATGGGAGGGAACGTACCGAATGAACTGCTGCGGCGGGATGTTGGTGTCCCAGTAGCACTGGAAGGCAAAGCCCTTCCACGTGAGGTTGTCTGAGTGCCATGATGTGAGGGAACGTACCGAATGAACTGCTGCGGCGGGATGTTGGTGTCCCAGTAGCACTGGAAGGCAAAGCCCTTCCACGTGAGGTTGTCTGAGTGCCATGATAGGAGGGAACGTACCGAATGAACTGCTGCGGCGGGATGTTGGTGTCCCAGTAGCACTGAAAGACAAAGCCCTTCCACGTGAGGTTGTCTGAGTGCCATGATGGGAGGGAACGTACCGAATGAACTGCTGCGGCGGGATGTTGGTGTCCCAGTAGCACTGAAAGACAAAGCCCTTCCACGTGAGGTTGTCTGAGTGCCATGATGGGAGGGAACGTACCGAATGAACTGCTGCGGCGGGATGTTGGTGTCCCAGTAGCACTGGAAGGCAAAGCCCTTCCACGTGAGGTTGTCTGAGTGCCATGATGGGAGGTAACGTACCGAATGAACTGCTGCGGCGGGATGTTGGTGTCCCAGTAGCACTGAAAGACAAAGCCCTTCCACGTGAGGTTGTCTGAGTGCCATGATGGGAGGGAACGTACCGAATGAACTGCTGCGGCGGGATGTTGGTGTCCCAGTAGCACTGGAAGGCAAAGCCCTTCCACGTGAGGTTGTCTGAGTGCCATGATGGGAGGGAACGTACCGAATGAACTGCTGCGGCGGGATGTTGGGTGTCCCAGTAGCACTGGAAGGCAAAGCCCTTCCATGTGAGGTTGTCTGAGTGCCATGATGGGAGGGAACGTACCGAATGAACTGCTGCGGCGGGATGTTGGTGCCCCAGTAGCACTGGAAGACAAAGCCCTTCCACGTGAGGTTGTCTGAGTGCCATGATGGGAGGGAACGTACCGAATGAACTGCTGCGGCGGGATGTTGGTGTCCCAGTAGCACTGGAAGGCAAAGCCCTTCCACGTGAGGTTGTCTGAGTGCCATGATGGGAGGGAACGTACCGAATGAACTGCTGCGGCGGGATGTTGGTGTCCCAGTAGCACTGGAAGGCAAAGCCCTTCCACGTGAGGTTGTCTGAGTGCCATGATGGGAGGGAACGTACCGAATGAACTGCTGCGGCGGGATGTTGGTGTCCCAGTAGCACTGGAAGGCAAAGCCCTTCCACGTGAGGTTGTCTGAGTGCCATGATGGGAGGGAACGTACCGAATGAACTGCTGCGGCGGGATGTTGGTGTCCCAGTAGCACTGGAAGGCAAAGCCCTTCCATGTGAGGTTGTCTGAGTGCCATGATGGGAGGGAACGTACCGAATGAACTGCTGCGGCGGGATGTTGGTGTCCCAGTAGCACTGGAAGGCAAAGCCCTTCCACGTGAGGTTGTCTGAGTGCCATAATGGGAGGGAACGTACCGAATGAACTGCTGCGGCGGGATGTTGGTGCCCCAGTAGCACTGAAAGACAAAGCCCTTCCACGTGAGGTTGTCTGAGTGCCATGATGGGAGGGAACGTACCGAATGAACTGCTGCGGCGGGATGTTGGTGTCCCAGTAGCACTGGAAGGCAAAGCCCTTCCACGTGAGGTTGTCTGAGTGCCATGATGGGAGGGAACGTACCGAATGAACTGCTGCGGCGGGATGTTGGTGTCCCAGTAGCACTGAAAGGCAAAGCCCTTCCACGTGAGGTTGTCTGAGTGCCATGATGGGAGGGAACGTACCGAATGAACTGCTGCGGCGGGATGTTGGTGTCCCAGTAGCACTGAAAGGCAAAGCCCTTCCACGTGAGGTTGTCTGAGTGCCATGATGGGAGGGAACGTACCGAATCTGCTGCGGCGGGATGTTGGTGTCCCAGTAGCACTGGAAGGCAAAGCCCTTCCACGTGAGGTTGTCTGAGTGCCATGATGGGAGGGAACGTACCGAATGAACTGCTGCGGCGGGATGTTGGTGTCCCAGTAGCACTGGAAGGCAAAGCCCTTCCACGTGAGGTTGTCTGAGTGCCATGATGGGAGGGAACGTACCGAATGAACTGCTGCGGCGGGATGTTGGTGTCCCAGTAGCACTGGAAGGCAAAGCCCTTCCACGTGAGGTTGTCTGAGTGCCATGATGGGAGGGAACGTACCGAATGAACTGCTGCGGCGGGATGTTGGTGTCCCAGTAGCACTGGAAGGCAAAGCCCTTCCACGTGAGGTTGTCTGAGTGCCATGATGGGAGGGAACGTACCGAATGAACTGCTGCGGCGGGATGTTGGTGTCCCAGTAGCACTGAAAGACAAAGCCCTTCCATGTGAGGTTGTCTGAGTGCCATGATGGGAGGGAACGTACCGAATGAACTGCTGCGGCGGGATGTTGGTGCCCCAGTAGCACTGGAAGACAAAGCCCTTCCACGTGAGGTTGTCTGAGTGCCATGATGGGAGGGAACGTACCGAATGAACTGCTGCGGCGGGATGTTGGTGTCCCAGTAGCACTGGAAGGCAAAGCCCTTCCACGTGAGGTTGTCTGAGTGCCATGATGGGAGGGAACGTACCGAATGAACTGCTGCGGCGGGATGTTGGTGTCCCAGTAGCACTGGAAGGCAAAGCCCTTCCACGTGAGGTTGTCTGAGTGCCATGATGGGAGGGAACGTACCGAATGAACTGCTGCGGCGGGATGTTGGTGCCCCAGTAGCACTGAAAGACAAAGCCCTTCCACGTGAGGTTGTCTGAGTGCCATGATGGGAGGGAACGTACCGAATGAACTGCTGCGGCGGGATGTTGGTGTCCCAGTAGCACTGGAAGGCAAAGCCCTTCCACGTGAGGTTGTCTGAGTGCCATGATGGGAGGGAACGTACCGAATGAACTGCTGCGGCGGGATGTTGGTGTCCCAGTAGCACTGAAAGGCAAAGCCCTTCCACGTGAGGTTGTCTGAGTGCCATGATGGGAGGGAACGTACCGAATGAACTGCTGCGGCGGGATGTTGGTGTCCCAGTAGCACTGAAAGGCAAAGCCCTTCCACGTGAGGTTGTCTGAGTGTCATGATGGGAGGGAACGTACCGAATCTGCTGCGGCGGGATGTTGGTGTCCCAGTAGCACTGGAAGGCAAAGCCCTTCCACGTGAGGTTGTCTGAGTGCCATGATGGGAGGGAACGTACCGAATGAACTGCTGCGGTGGGATGTTGGTGTCCCAGTAGCACTGGAAGGCAAAGCCCTTCCACGTGAGGTTGTCTGAGTGCCATGATGGGAGGGAACGTACCGAATGAACTGCTGCGGCGGGATGTTGGTGTCCCAGTAGCACTGGAAGGCAAAGCCCTTCCACGTGAGGTTGTCTGAGTGCCATGATGGGAGGGAACGTACCGAATGAACTGCTGCGGCGGGATGTTGGTGTCCCAGTAGCACTGGAAGGCAAAGCCCTTCCACGTGAGGTTGTCTGAGTGCCATGATGGGAGGGAACGTACCGAATGAACTGCTGCGGTGGGATGTTGGTGTCCCAGTAGCACTGGAACGCAAAGCCCTTCCACGTGAGGTTGTCTGAGTGCCATGATGGGAGGGAACGTACCGAATGAACTGCTGCGGCGGGATGTTGGTGTCCCAGTAGCACTGGAAGGCAAAGCCCTTCCACGTGAGGTTGTCTGAGTGCCATGATGGGAGGGAACGTACCGAATGAACTGCTGCGGCGGGATGTTGGTGTCCCAGTAGCACTGGAAGGCAAAGCCCTTCCACGTGAGGTTGTCTGAGTGCCATGATGGGAGGGAACGTACCGAATGAACTGCTGCGGCGGGATGTTGGTGTCCCAGTAGCACTGGAAGGCAAAGCCCTTCCACGTGAGGTTGTCTGAGTGCCATGATGGGAGGGAACGTACCGAATGAACTGCTGCGGCGGGATGTTGGTGTCCCAGTAGCACTGGAAGGCAAAGCCCTTCCACGTGAGGTTGTCTGAGTGCCATGATGGGAGGGAACGTACCGAATGAACTGCTGCGGCGGGATGTTGGTGTCCCAGTAGCACTGGAAGGCAAAGCCCTTCCACGTGAGGTTGTCTGAGTGCCATGATGGGAGGGAACGTACCGAATGAACTGCTGCGGCGGGATGTTGGTGTCCCAGTAGCACTGGAACGCAAAGCCCTTCCACGTGGAGCGGAAGTGCTGCATCTTGGCTGACTCGTGGCTGAAGCCCGCTGGGCCCACCAGCACCAGATGGAGCACTCGGGATGGGTACTGTTGGGGGGGCGGTAGGGAGGGGAGGGAGGCCGCAGGGCAGGTAGGGAGGGGAGGCACCATAAGTGGAGGCAGCATGGGGAGAGGCAGAGTGGGGGGAGAGAGTGGGGGGAGGCAGAGTGGGGGGAGGCAACGTGGGGGAGGAAGTAAGGAATGAGAGGTAGTGACAAGCCGATGGTAACCAGCCCGTGACGTACAGCTACCATCAAGTACGGAGCATGGAGCCCTCACCCCCAGAACAGAGCGCCATGCTGAGAGCACATCTCAAATACACATCGCCACTCAACCTAGTGAGGCGATTTAAGCCAGTTTCAAAAGCGCCTCAAAAGGCGCTTAGGGTCGGTTCCCATGGGATCAGCGGCAGGTGTGAGGGCACCCACCTTGAGCGCGTATCTTGAGGCGACGAAGCCCCCAAAGGAGTGGCCGAGCAGCACAAAGCGCCGCAGCCCCATCTCCTTCCGCCACGCCTCCAGTGCCTCCACGAACCATGTCTCCGCCTCTGCGCGCACAGGGGGGTGAGGGGGAGCGAGGGGGGGGGGGGGTTGAGGGGAGGAGTGAGGGGGGAGTGAGGCGGGTGTGAGGCGCGTGAGCGGTTGAACCCCATCTCCCTCTGCCACGCCTCCAGCGCCTCCACGAACCATGTCTCCGCCGATGGTGGGTCGTACACACAGGGGGGTGAGGGGGGTTGAGGAGAGAGTTATGGGGAGAGCGGGAGGGGGCGTGAGAGGGGGATGATGGGGAATGAAAGGGAGAGTGAGGGGGGAAGTGCGAGGTGAGGGAGGAATGAGGGGGGGAATGAAGGTGGGGGAAGGACGGGGAGATTTAGGGATGCAATGCAACCGAGCGTGGCATGAACGAACGCAAGCGCGTGTCCATGCATGGCAGTAAATCAATCAACAATAGCAGAGTGCACGACGAGCAACTCCCACGAGTGCAACGATCTCACGAGCCTCATACACAAAGCAGCAGCAAGGTTTGGTCTAACCTCAAAAGAAACCGCGGCAGCAAAGAGAAGTTGCGCCTTACTGATGCTGTACCTTCAGGAGACGCGGGCGTGAACGTGGGGCGACTAGATGCTCCCCACCTGCCATGCCATGCCATGCCATGCCATGCCATGCCATGCCATGCCATGCCATGCAGCCACACGGGAATGGGAGAGGTGCTTTGATTGCATTGATTGGATTGATTGCATCGCTCGTACCAAGCCAAGCAACAAGGGCTAGCTAGCGACAGCACATGCTTGATCCTTTCGCCACTGCTATGTTCCATCTCACTCCTCCCCATACCACGCACAACGCCCTTCCCTCCACATTGCACACCGTTTCCCTTCTTGCCTACGCACGCCCAACGCACACTTCTCTCTTCCGCTTCCTACCTATCTGCTTCCTCATATCTGCTCCCCCTCTCTGCTATCCGTCTCTACTCCCCGTGAGCCACCCACCCGAGCTGGTCGATGGAGTAGACGTTGAAGTGCTCGGCCAGCGCATCGTAGTTGCGGAAGAAGAACCCCAGCGCGGCGGCGTACCCGTGGATCATCACCAGGTTCGGCTTCCCGTTCACCTCCTCCTCGTCGCCGCGCCCGTCGCCGCGGCACGTCGTCGCCCCCACCACCAGCGTGTTGATGAAGCAGTTCTCCGCCGCGTCGCCGCCGCTTCCGCCGCCGCCGCTTCCGCCGTCGGTTTCCGCCGCCTTCTGCCAGCCCCACGACAGGGTGTCTTCCAGCGGGTTGTCTGACGGCCAGACGGTGGCTTTCTTGCGGACGGCCGGCGGGTGGCCGATGTCGATTTGGATCACGCGATGCGGGGTCCTGCGCGACGCGGGGGTACGCGGGAGGGTGGAAAGAAGGGGTAAAGTTGACTTACGCGTACAAAGACCCGTTTGCTTTCATTACACGCAGTAACGATGCGTACGAGAGACTGAACAATGGGAGGCATGCCTCGCTTATAATGCCAGTGTCTGAGGAGAGGCGGACCGAGGGAGGGAAGGAGCGAGGAGGCGAGGCGAGAGGACGGTTGGGGGAGCGGAGCATGTTGAACGCCCTGTCCAGCGCGCCCACGCCACAACCTGGTACTCACACCTGCCTTCGCACGTACTGCACGGGGACCCGGTATTCGCACCTAACAAATGACAGCAGTCGGCATTCGCAGGAACGGAGCTCGAGGTCGCTGGCGGGGCACCAGCGGAGCATGTTGAACGCCCTGTCCACCGCGCTCACGCCCACCGGCAGCGGATCGTCGTCGCCGTTATCGTTTCCGTCTGCCGCCTCGTTTGCGTGGCCCTGCCGGTAAGTCTGCAGCTGCTGCTGCTCCTGCTGCTGTTGTTGGTGGTGATGGTGGTGGTGATGGTGGTGGTGGTGCTTTTTCGACGTGCTAACTGGTAATACGTCGAGCTCTCGAAGCTCTTGCTTGCAGTGCTGTTTCGGCCGGTGAACTACCATTTGTAATCCTGGCACGCCCGCTGTCTAGTCGAGCAGCTCGGGAAATATCGATCCTTTTTCTAAGCAACAGAGGTCGGCACGGGATATATTTCCGAGTCTGAAAGCGACGGACGGATTATTTAAAGGCGGGCGATTAGAACGATTTTGGTCACTGTCAGAACGATAAAGAAAGTTGGTATCGTCGTTGACTGTGACTGGGATGCTGAGAACGGCTAGTCGGAGTGCGGAGAGGAACCTGCCTTCAGCGCCAGTACAGTACCGTGTCTAATGCACAAGGAAACAATGGCGGACGAGAGGCAGGTGAGTAAAGAATCTCAAGGTTACCCCGCAACCCCGGCCTCGGAACTACCTGAGCTACCTTATCTATGGTACGTGTCGTACTGTATTGGAGAGGTAGCCTTGAATCAGGAGGAATTAGAACCACAAGAAGAGCAAAACGGGAACTATCGAGGGCTGTTGGCTGACTGGCGGAGGGAACCAAGCAGGGGAAGGTCAGGGAATTGACGGACATGAGGGACCCAAGAAACTGACGGAGCAGAAAGTTCCGTCCGTCTGCTTCTGCACGTGAGCCTTGTCGTTGAGGCACGGGAGGGCACTCCAATTGGTTGCGTGCTTCGCAATGGTGTCGCAAATTTTCGTCAACTGAGGGGTGGTGGAAGGCGCTGGTTGCCGTGCGCTTGGTGTGCGGCTGACATTGCTCGAGGTGCAGCCGTTTTGACGGTCGCTTGCAGACCTGACACGCCGCGCCCCAGCCAGCAAACTCACCTCCGCTGAGGTGGCTCGGCACGAATATGATTGGCTGGCGCCCCAAACCGACCAACGCAACAGCCATTCTTGTTGCCTCGATAACAACGAGTGGGTACTTCACGACAAGCAGGGCCGCCGAGACTGGCGCAGGCACGATCACATATGGAGGTACACTTGTGAAATATTACACCTTTGGAACTTGCACTTACATGTAGTCAAACAAATGGTAAAGAACTTGATTTTTTGCAAATGGTCTTTGATAAACCAAATTAATCTACAGATGCATATTAGTCATACTAGTTACGTGAAAACACCATTCCTCCCTTCGTCACAGCTCGCTCGATCTTCTGATGGCACAAAGGGCACTGCTTCTTCCGCGACACAAGCAGCGACGCACACTGCTCGCACGTAACATTGTGTGAGCACGGCTGCACGGTCGTGTTACGTGGATGCTCATGGCAAATCAGGCACTTCGCCATAGGAAACGACGGCCTAGGTGAGCCACCAGGACCGTGCTCACCATTCTCCGTCAAACCGGATGAGGGCGGAGAAGCGGACTTGAGAGGCCCAGCATGAGGCTTCCCCTGGCTCTTCCACTGCTCGGCGAGGTCAATGAGAGGGACCAGCGATCCAAGGACTTGCGTCATCGTTGGCCGGAAGGACGGCTCGGATTGCACGCACACTGCCGCGACAGTGGCCAGGTGGTGGAAGCTGGTTGGTGGAAAGCGGTTCCGCAAGGCAGGGTCAGCAATGGCGAGCGTCTCATCCCTGTCGATGAGCGGCACAGCCTGGTGTGACAAGGGGGATGGAGCCATGGGATTTTGTTTTTCTTTATTAATAACTCGAAAATTTGCTTAGCGAGGTCCGCGATGGCGAGCGGCTCGCCCCTGTCGATGAGCGGCACGGCCTGGTGTGGTGGGGCGGGTGGGGAGAAATGCAAGCGAGATGGGTGCTTGGGGACATGCGCATTTGTATGGGTGGGGAGTGACATGCATGGCATGACAGTGGCATAATAGGGACATTATTGGAAGGGGCGATGGTGGAGGCAGGAGGGAAGCAAAGGGCGCGTTTAGCAGCCGGATGAATTAGCACACAAGTGAGGGAATCTAAGTCGACTCAGAATCAGACCATAACAGAGTGGAACCTTTTCTTTAATGAATACATCGGAACACACTCATCAAGAAAGGTAAACGCACCCACGAGACGAGGGACTGCTCGTCGGGTCGCTTGGAGAGGTCGATGGGGCGCCGCCCTGTGATGAGCTCCAGCAGGATCACTCCAAAGCTGTACACATCGCTGCGCTGCGTGTTCACACCGAACAGCACCCCTCTGCACCGGACACAAAACACATGAAGCAGAGAAAGTACAGGTGCAGTTGGGACACGAATTAGGAAAAAAGTCTCAACATAAAACTTCCACATCGGGTATCCACACCCATGACTACCACACTCAAGTCCTCCCAAACCACTCAAGTCCCCCCCCCTCTTCTTGTTGCAAGCACCTACTCTGGAGCGAGGTACCCGAACGTGCCCGTGGCTCTACCGCCCCGCCTGGTGGGAAGAGCGTCCTCTGCCAGGCGCGAGAGACAGTAGTCCGTCACCTGCAAGAAGCCAAGGGGGAAGGGGAGGGGGAGGGTGAGGATATGGAGGGGGAGACAGAGAGGAAGAACGTCCTCCGCCAGGCGAGAGAGACAATAGTCCGTCACCTGCGGGAAGCCAAGGGGGGAAGGGGAGGGGGAGGTTGAGAGGGAGGGGGAGAGAAAGAGGACACGCGTTGATGAGTGTGGTACCCAGAAGTGCCCGTGCCTCTGCCACCCCGCCTGGTGGGAAGAGCGTCCTCTGCCAGGCGCGAGAGACAATAGTCCGTCACCTGCAAGGGGGAAGTAAGGGCAGGGGAGAGGCGGAAGGGGAGGGTGAGGGGGGACTGGCAAAGAGGGGGTTGTTGTCAGAAAGAGCATCGTCGCCTGGTGTGGAAAGCGTCCTCTGCCAGGCGCGAGAGGCAGTAGTCCGTGACCTGCAAGGGGCAGTGGGGAGGGGGGCAAGGGGAGAGGGATGGGGAGGGAAGAGGACACGCGTTGACGAGCGAGGTACTCGAAGGTGCCGGTGACTCTGCCACCCCGCCTGGTGGGAAGAGCGTCTCCGGTCAGGCGGGAGGGGAGGGGAGCAGAGGGGGGAGGATAGGGAGGAGGGGAGCAGAGGGGGGAGGATGGGGAGGAGGGGAAGGAAGATGGGGAGGTGAGGAGGGGAAAGGGGAGGGGGAGACGCACACACCCACCGCCCACACGCACTGCCGACACGCACTGCCCACACCCATTGCCAGCATCCACTGCCCACACCCACTTTTGAGACGTCTCAGAAACTGACCTTAGCGTTCCCCGAGTTGTCAAGCAGCACATTGGCGCTCTTGAGGTTCGCATGCACCGCTCACACCCACCGCTCACACCCACCGTTCACACCCACCGCTCACACCCACCGCTCACACCCACCGTTCACACCCACCAATCACACCCACCACCCACACCCACCACTCACACCCACCACCCACACCCACCAATCACACCCACCACTCACACCCACCGCCCGCACCTACTTTTGAGATGACTCAAAAAGTGACCTTGGCATTCCCCGAGTTATCAAGCAGCACGTTGGCGCATGCACCGCCCGCACCCACCACCCGCACACACCGTCTACACCCACCACTCACATTCAATTTCGAGATGTCTCAACAACTCACCTTGGCATTCCCCGAGTTGTCAAGCAGGACGTTGGCGCTCTTGAGGTTCGCATGCACCGCCCGCACCCACCGCCTCCCATCCCTCACCACCACCTCCTCCCTCCCCCCCACGCCCTCCCCTTCGCCCTCCTCCTCCCCTTCCCCACCCATCCCCATCCCGCCAACTCCACTCCCCACCCCGCTCTCAAACTCCCCACTGCTGCTGTAGCTATCGCTGTCACCACACCCATTCCCGTGACCCACAGAGACAAGAAACTCCTCCTCCCCTTCCCCATAACCCTCCCCGTCCCCGTCCCCCTCGCCCTCCAGCGGGCTCTCCTGCAGCGTGTCCAGCTTGTGAGGGGAGCCACTCAGGGACGAGGGCAGGGAGCTGTGGGGGGAGGCAAAGGCACCACTGGCACCACTCTGAAGCGAGTCAGAAGAGGCATCGGTGGGGGTGAGGCGGGCAGTGTTGGAGCTGTAGCCGGGGTTCGTGGTGTAAGGTGAGGTGGATGAAGCTGATTGGCCGGTTGCTGCTGCTGGGCGCTCGTGGGACGGGTCCCGGGAGGCACTGTCTTCATGGGGGTGGGCGAGAGGGCAGGCGGGGCCGATGGGGACCAGGCGCTGGTGCAGGCTCTGCAGGCCCCTGGCCACAGCAACAGCGATCTTCACCCTGTGCGCCCAGTCCAGCCGACCCGAGCCTGCCATGGGCGAGATTGGGCAGAGGGTTTGGAGGGGCAGAGGGGGCAGAGGAGAACGAGATGCTATGGGTATGTGTGTGATGAAGACTCTTCATGCTAACCAGCATGGGCTGCTGGTAAGCACAGCACAGGCAGTCAGCATCCAGGGGAGTAAGCGCCTGGCACGAAGCACCCGGGCAGAACGTCACAGCACAGCACAGCACCGCACAGCACCACACAGCACAGCACAGCACGTACCATGCAGGTGGTCGTGCAGGCTGCCGTTGGGCACAAACTCATACGCCAGCACGGCACTGACAGCATGCATGGAGGGAGTATGCAGCGCAATGTCACAGCCGGGCAGCACCCCACAGCACCACACAGCTCCTCCACACAGCACGTACCATGCAGGTGGTCGTGCAGGCTACCATTGGGCACAAACTCATACGCCAGCACGGCACTGACGCCATCCGTGGAGTAGCCGAGCAGCGGCACCACGTGCGGGCAGCGCATGAGAGATAATGCCTCCACCTGAAGGGAGAGAAGAAGTAGGGGAGGGAGGGGGAAAGGGCGAGGGCACAAAGTGCACGAGTGAGAGCACGTCAACTCATATGCAAGCACGGCACTGACACCATCTGTGGAGTAGCCCAGCAGTGGCACCACGTGCGGGCAGCGTATAAGAGAGAGTGCCTCTACCTGTTTGGGTGGGGGAAGGAAGGAAGGCGCAGTGGAAGAGTGGAGAGGAATGGCGATGTGGGAAAGGGGAGATTTGAGCGACGAACAGGTCGAGCCTCTTAATGGTGAGCCTCAGCCCATTGGGCAGAGTGCCTTGTACACGTGCCTCTAAACGCCCATGCAAGCACAACACAAAACGCCCAAGGATAACACGAACCACAAGAGACAAACCACCCACCTGCTGCACGAACAGCTTCCTGGCAGCTTCCCTGGACACCCCTGCTTGGCCTCCCACTCTCCCACCTCCTGTCCCTCCCCCTCGCCCAACGTCCCCCCCAGCAACGAACAGGTCGAGCCGCTTGATCGCAAGCCTCAGGCCGTTGGGAAGTGTAGCTTTATACACGCGCCCGAACGTGCCCCTTCCCAGAAGGTTCTTCTCACTGAAGCGGTGCGTGGCGGCTTCGATGGCGGTGTAGCTTATATCGAGTGCGCCTGTAGCGAGGATGGCTTCTGGATCAGGGATGAGTCGAGCAAAGGCTGAGAGGTGAGCATGTGGGGATGGTGGGAAGGGTGGGAAGGGGATGATGGAGGAAAACAAAAAGAGCACAAGCTCATGTATGTAAGTGCACGCCCACCAAGGAATTTCAGCACGGGAATTTCTATATAAAGTTTTAGTACTAAGCAGGCTTATGTGACGCAGCAGCTGCTTCTGACCAATTTGAACTCACCAGAAGAACGAGTATGTCAAGTTTATGGAGATTCGGAATTCTTGGCCATTCAGAAGCATCCCTCATTCTCACTTGCGCAGGCCGTACCTTTGCTTCCAAGCGCCTTGCGGAAACCATTCAGCTTCACCATCCCTCCATCGAGCCCCTTCCCTCCAAACACTCGCAGATTCGCCCCAAACAGCTTCCCGCCACCCTTGCCACCGCCGTTGCTCGCGCTGTCACTCCTGCGGTGCTTCCTCCTGCCGCCGCAGCAGGAGGAGGGGCAGAAGAGCAGGACAGCAGCAATGGCGGCAGTGGCGGCAGCAGCAGCTGCAGCGAGAGCAATGGCTACGATGAGAGGGGTGGAGAGGCCGGTAGGCGAGGCAGAATCAGCAGCGCTCGTGGCATTGCTGCTGGAAGAATCCGCATTCGGGACAGGCCAGCCGTCCACAGGGGATTCTCCAGCTTCAGCAGCAGCAGGGTCGTTTACAGCAATGTTGTTGCCAGTGACGTTGCTGCTGCTGCTGCTGCTGTTGGGAGCCGGCACCGTAACATCGCCCACGTGAAAGAACACCCCAAAGAGAGAAGGCCCGGTAGGCATCTTCTCAGCCCAAGAACCACCAGGAGGGGTACCACCCATACTCCCATTCCCCCTTCCCGAACCCTTTTCCCGTCTCCAATACCCACCAGTACCGTGTTGGGAACCCTCAGAACCGTTCCACACCGCACCAGGACCCCGCGGCCCCACATCCACGTCATACGCGCCCCGGCCGATGGCTACGAGATGCGTTTTGAGCTGCTGTTCCTCATCGGGAAGGAAGCCGTCGAAGCCCGGGCGGGGGTAGATCGCAAGGTCCACGCCTGTGAGGCCGCCGGGAGTGACTGCCACGGCGGTGGCGGCGATGTTAAGCGCCAGCAGCACCATGATGCTCCCTGCGAAGCGGGCGAGCGCGGGCGGGGCGAACAGCGTCGCCACCGCTGCTGTTGTCGCATTCCGCACTGCTTCAGTGGCAGGTGGGTTCCTCGAGAGGGGCGGGGAGGAGGGGAGCAGCAGAGGCAGGCAATGGAAATCAAGCTCTGGCAGGTTAGCAGGCATGGCTGCCGGAGGAGCATTTCCCCGCTCTGCTGCATCACCCCCCTGCTGCCCTGCCCTTCCCTGCCTGTCGCCCTGATAAGAAACGCTCTGATCATCGTCGTCCTCGTCTAGCTGTGACCGGGGTGGGTCGTTGCGCCCAATGGGTCCTTTGGGTTTGAACCACGGGAAGAAGCTGTCAGTGCCAGCGTCCGCCGCCCGCCTGTCAGGCGCGGGTGGGGAACCGGACGAGGAAGGGGATGATGGAGGAACTGGGGCAGGGCGGCCGGGTGGGGAGGAGAGGGCGGGGTTGAGGCGGGGCGAGAGGGTGATGTTGGAGGGGCAGAAGGAGAACAGCAGCGACACGTGGTATGGCTCCACGCATTTGCAACTCCGCTTCTTCACCTGCCCCTGTCCTTTGCCCTGCCCCTGCCCCTGCCCCTGCCCCTGTCCCTGCCCCTGCCCTTGTCCCTGCCCCTTCCCTTGTTCCTGCCCTTTCCCCTGTCCCATCAACTCGTCCGCCCAACTGTTATCCCTCTCAGTCTCCTTCTCCACCTCCTCCACATCACCTCCACCGCGCCCGTTCCCAAGCTCCCTATCATCCTCGTCCTCACCACTCTCCTCGCCAGCCCCACTCTCGCTGCCTGTGTCTGTGTCTGTGTCTGTATCTGTGTCTGTGTCTGCGTCTGTGTCTACGTCTGGCACGTCGTCCAGGAGAACAATCACGGAGCCCAGCAGATCGTCCTTTATGCCCGAGGCGACAGGCTCAAACTCATAGCCCCCGGGGCAGACGGAGGAGCAGGGGGAGGCGGGGGAAGGGGAGCGGGAAGGGGGGAGGGAAGTGGGGCGGGAAGAGGGGCGGGAAGGGGAGCGGGAAGGGGAGCGGGAAGGGGAGCGGGACAAGGAGTCGATGGCCGAGGCGACGGAGGGCCGCAAAGGTGGAGACGATTGGGATGATAAGAGCCGGCCGCTGCTCGCCACTCCTCCCCGCAGTTGGGCGAGGGCTGTGGACGTGGGCTCGAGACCGCTGTGATCATGCTGCAGCTGCTGCTCCGCACTGCCACCATCGGGCGTTTTACCAGCTACTAATACGACGGCGAGCAGCGGCAGCATCAGCAGGAGCGTGTTGAGGTGCCTGCTCCTTGCAGCCATTCTCGCTGTGCGCAGGCGAAAAACTGTCCTAATGAGGGTAGCTGGAGGAGTTAAATCGTGGTTAGAGGAGAAAAAAAGCGGTTGTTATGGTGTCAGAGGCGGAAACGAGGACCTTGCAGGCAGCAAGTACTACAGCGTCACCAAGTCTAAATGCGAGAAAAATACTTCAGCTACGTCAAAACGCGACTAACGGAGCTTCTGAAGTGAAATAAGACGGGGGATGCTGGAACTGGTCGTCGACTTCGGAGTTGTTGGGAGGAAGCAGCTTGACAATTCGCAGCTCCAGGGACGACTGTCGACTCACACTTCCTCACAATTTTCCTAGGTCGACTGTCGATCGGCTCGGCACGAATGGAACCGAGTCAGCACGAGACGGTTGCTACGTGAATCGCCGTTGTGCGAAAGCCTTGAGACATGCAACCGCTTTGACTGGGGACTAGGACACAAGGAGCGAGATTCTCTTGTGGGTGAGAATGTGAACAAATCATTTCCCAAGGAAATTAGGAAATTCGTGAGAGGAGGTGCATGCGAAATGCCATGTGGCGCAGATCGGCGGTAGCGCTGCGACTTGAATCGCGGCTCGCAGGCGATTCGCGAAATTGCGGTTGCGAACTGCCACAACTGTCGCTGGGACCATCGTAGAACCAAATCGCCGCGTAGTCAACGAGGTCACGCATTCGCTGCTTGATTTCGCGATTTCGATAAATGCAGTTTCGGTTTATTGACAAGCCACGCCTTGAAAATGTACAACAGAAACTTGTCAGCAAAACTGGGCAAACGTAATTCTACATTTCCACTCCCACCCAACTTACATTAATTTCGTTGAATGATATGCAAACACTCAAACCACAGGTCCCTTCCGTGAACTACACTTGAAGGGCCCACCAAGCAGAATCCAGTTTTTTCATAGAACCCTATCAGTGGCTGCACACATCCAATCCAATGATAAAATTACCGTTTTGAAGTGAAAACAAGGGACTGGAATAAAAAGGAACAGATATACAAACAAGCCAGTCATGCTTACCTTCTTGCACAATAGTCGAATGGATTGCAAACTTGGTTGTTCGATGGATGAAACATGCTTGATGTACGCTTCCAACAAACGCAAACCAATGCCTTGGCAACGGTACTCTTGCCCCACACACACAGAGTGAATGCACAAGGTCCCTGCACACGAGCATCGTGCACAATTGATAAAGTGAAGACGCTTCACATGCAAACAGACGTAAAATCAGCGCCAAGCATGTGAAGAATGCATGCAATAGTCCTTCGCTATTGAAAAAACAAGGGAAGCGAGGAAAGATACTGCTTGTGGGAAATAAACGTACTGCCTTGGGGGTCATGTGTGAACATTGACGCATGGTCCAGCTCGTCCCTGGCCGTCTGAGTGCCGCATACGAACCCCACTAGCTCGCTGCCAAGTGTCGCCACCAGAAACACCGAGCTGGCTGGGAGGGAGTGGGGTGGGAGAGGAAAGTTTTGGGTGAAGGCGAGGCGAGAATAGCCTAGATTGCACGACACCAGTGCACCACTATGGGCGCTTGCCAGGAAGGAGTAAGCGAAATCGGAACGTGTCAGAAGAGAGGGAAACAGAGGGACGGAGGCAGGGGAGGAGGGGAGGAAGGGGAGGGAAGGAGGGGAGGGGAAAGGTCCGAGAGAAGCTCTAACTTGATAGACAGCTGACAATCAGCCAGACCAAAGTGAAACGAGCGCAGTCGGAGGAAACATCTCGGTAGACGCACCTTGGTGGATGCGGTAGGTGAGGGAGTCGAGGGAGGCTGCTTCGTCAGCCGGGTATCCGGCCTCTTCCAGGGAATGCACGCGATGCAGGTCGCTGGGTGCTGCCGTGCGGAATGCCAGATGCCGGTCCAACATCTCTGCATGACACTGATGGGTGCAACCAGTTTCAGAGCCATGTCGGTGCCATGCCGGTGCCATGCCAGTGCCATGCAAGTTACCATGCATGCAATGCCACGTCACGCTTGAGACCATGTCATGCAAAGCCATACCATGCCACGTCGCACCACGTCATTCACGCGTATCATGCCGTGCAATGGTGTTAGACCCTGTTACGTGATGACATGTAACAAGAGGATTCATGCAGCAGCTCCAGTCATTCAACAGCACATCTGATTTTAATGGAACCAGAGGGAGGAAAATGCAGGAGGTTATGCATGTGATAGAACACTAACACCGAAGAGAAGCACACTCTCAACCTCCCTACCGTATGGGTCGGATGCGAGATTCTTAGCACGGACTGCCAAATTCCGGCCTACACCGTAACCCTGCTTGCCTGGCGATTCCACGGATACACGCTGATCCCACCATCGCGGATTGACTCTACAACCTCGCCGTTGGCTTCGATGATGGGTCCGTTCGCGAGGGATTCGCATGGAATTAACTGGAGGAAGGGAGACGATGGCAACGGCGGCGGTGCAGGAAGACATTGAATACGCGAGGCTGAATTCGCCGGCGAGCGAAGGGGTGGTCAACGGAGCAAGTACCGCTCTTAGGGAACCCACAGCGCGATCCATCCTCTGCGGGCCTGGGAACGATAGTGGATGGTCGTTCGGACTACTAGGAGTGCTGCCTGAAAGTGGCCATGGGGGACTACCAAGGTTGCCGCGTTTGTGCTCGCATCATCTAGCTCCACCCCTTGTTCCTATTCTTTGCTGCCTGAAGAATTCCAATGCAGATGCTGAGGGATTTGATGAGATGATCGCAACGTATTTACAAACGGTGTATTGTACATGGCATAAAAGTTCCACCATAACACCTTCATCCCTACATTTATCAATCGGCTCATTGTACCTACGATAATGAGCTATTGCCAAAAAACCGCTTAGGCCTACATCATCCACTTCAAATCGCATTTTCTCACAGCCCATCAAACCACTTGTAACCATCAAACAAATATGCCTCCAAGCAAGCTTGCCTTCAGGCAACACCAAGCTCCTCCTTGGTTGCTTCCAACAGCTGGCTCGCACGGCGCACTTCCCACAGCTGCCCCTCCGCAGCCTGCTTCCTCGACGCACGTGCCTGCCTGGGCAGCTGCGGCTGAGGGGATAGCGGAGGAGGGGGGGTCACCCCCACAAGATCACACAGTAGCTCTGCTTCCAGCCTGGGAGATGCAGGGCTTTGGATCGTCCGACCAATAAATTTCTCAAGCTTTTTCATCTCACTTGCAACCCGCACCCCCTCCTCGTGCACCTCTTTCTCCACCAACAGCTGCTCCTCCTCGGATGTCCTCTCACCCCGCCCATCCACTACACGCTTCTCCTCCGCCTCTGCCTTGGGTTTCCCGCCTTCCTGCCCTGCCATGCCTGCTGCTGCCGCCTCCTCTTCGCTTGCCTCAGGTGCTTCAGCTCCCGCACCACCTGTCTCTCCTTCTCCTGCCTGTCCTGTACCACCCTCACGAACACGCGCCACACCAGTCAAGTCCTGCACGCAAGAACACCATGGGAACAAGGATTGAATCAGCCAGACCTGAAGCAGTACCAGTGAGGCATTCATGGAGAGGTGCATTGCACCTCATAAAACGCCAGTCACACAGCAACAGAAAACAGGCACCTGCATGACTTCCTTTCGCTAAACGAGCAGACTCACTTTGGGAATGTGATGAAGCACCAGCGTTGGTCCCTCCTCCTCCTCCTCCACCTCTTCTCCCTCCTCCTCCATCCTCTCCAGCCGCTGTTGCTCCACCCCTTCTGATCCTCCCACCCTTGTCCCTCTTCCTCCTCGTAGCTCTTCCTCAGCCCCACAAGCGTCAATCGCCTGGACCCTCATTCTCACCGTCGGCCGTCGTGCTCCCGCCACAACCGTTGGTCCTTCCATGCCGCCCAGCCCTGCCACTGCCCTCGCTTTAGGAAACCCCGATACATGCACAGACTCTGGGCTCGAGGGAAGAGCTCGAATGCCAGCCGGGGGGTAAGGAGCAGCTTGAGAAGGGGCAGCTTGAGAAGAGGAAGCTTGAGAAGGGGCAGCTTGAGAAGGGGAAGCTTGAGAAGGGGCAGCTTGAGAAGGGGAAGCTTGAGAAGGGGCAGCTTGAGAAGGGGCAGCTTGAGAAGGGGAAGCTTGAGAAGGGGCAGCTTGAGAAGGGGAAGCTTGAGAAGGGGAAGCGTGAGAAGGGGAAGCTTGAGAAGGGGAAGCTTGAGAAGGGGAAGCTTGAGAAGGGGAAGCTTGAGAAGGGGAAGCTTGAGAAGGGGAAGCTTGAGAAGGGGAAGCTTGAGAAGGGGAAGCTTGAGAAGGGGAAGCTTGAGAAGGGGAAGCTTGAGAAGGGGAAGCTTGAGAAGGGGAAGCTTGAGAAGGGGCAGCTTGAGAAGGGGCAGCTTGAGAAGGGGCAGCTTGAGAAGGGGAAGCTTGAGAAGGGGAAGGGCAGCCTTGAGAAGGGGGCAGCTTGAGAAGGGGCAGCTTGAGAAGGGGAAGCTTGAGAAGGGGAAGCTTGAGAAGGGGAAGCTTGAGAAGGGGAAGCTTGAGAAGGGGAAGCTTGAGAAGGGGAGAAGCTTGAGAAGGGGAAGCTTGAGAAGGGGAAGCTTGAGAAGGGGAAGCTTGAGAAGGGGAAGCTTGAGAAGGGGAAGCTTGAGAAGGGAAGCTTGAGAAGGGGAAGCTTGAGAAGGGGAAGCTTGAGAAGGGGAAGCTTGAGAAGGGGAAGCTTGAGAAGGGGAAGCTTGAGAAGGGGAAGCTTGAGAAGGGGAAGCTTGAGAAGGGGAAGCTTGAGAAGGGGAAGCTTGAGAAGGGGAAGCTTGAGAAGGGGAAGCTTGAGAAGGGGAAGCTTGAGAAGGGGAAGCTTGAGAAGGGGAAGCTTGAGAAGGGGAAGCTTGAGAAGGGGAAGCTTGAGAAGGGAAGCTTGAGACAGGGGAAGCTTGAGAAGGGGAAGCTTGAGAAGGGGAAGCTTGAGAAGGGGAAGCTTGAGAAGGGGAAGCTTGAGAAGGGGAAGCTTGAGAAGGGGAAGCTTGAGAAGGGGAAGCTTGAGAAGGGGAAGCTTGAGAAGGGGAAGCTTGAGAAGGGGAAGCTTGAGAAGGGGAAGCTTGAGAAGGGGAAGCTTGAGAAGGGGAAGCTTGAGAAGGGGAAGCTTGAGAAGGGGAAGCTTGAGAAGGGGAAGCTTGAGAAGGGGAAGCTTGAGAAGGGGAAGCTTGAGAAGGGGAAGCTTGAGAAGGGGAAGCTTGAGAAGGGGAAGCTTGAGAAGGGGAAGCTTGAGAAGGGGAAGCTTGAGAAGGGGAAGCTTGAGAAGGGGAAGCTTGAGAAGGGGAAGCTTGAGAAGGGGAAGCTTGAGAAGGGGAAGCTTGAGAAGGGGAAGCTTGAGAAGGGGAAGCTTGAGAAGGGGAAGCTTGAGAAGGGAAGCTTGAGAAGGGGAAGCTTGAGAAGGGGAAGCTTGAGAAGGGGAAGCTTGAGAAGGGGAAGCTTGAGAAGGGGAAGCTTGAGAAGGGGAAGCTTGAGAAGGGGAAGCTTGAGAAGGGGAAGCTTGAGAAGGGGAAGCTTGAGAAGGGGAAGCTTGAGAAGGGGAAGCTTGAGAAGGGGAAGCTTGAGAAGGGGAAGCTTGAGAAGGGGAAGCTTGAGAAGGGGAAGCTTGAGAAGGGGAAGCTTGAGAAGGGGAAGCTTGAGAAGGGGAAGCTTGAGAAGGGGAAGCTTGAGAAGGGGAAGCTTGAGAATGGGAAGCTTGAGAAGGGGAAGCTTGAGAAGGGGAAGCTTGAGAATGGGAAGCTTGAGAAGGGGAAGCTTGAGAAGGGGAAGCTTGAGAAGGGGAAGCTTGAGAATGGGAAGCTTGAGAATGGGAAGCTTGAGAAGGGAAGCTTGAGAAGGGGAAGCTTGAGAAGGGAAGCTTGAGAAGGGGAAGCTTGAGAAGGGGAAGCTTGAGAAGGGGAAGCTTGAGAAGGGGAAGCTTGAGAAGGGGAAGCTTGAGAAGGGGAAGCTTGAGAAGGGGAAGCTTGAGAAGGGAAGGGGAAGCTTGAGAAGGGGAAGCTTGAGAAGGGGAAGCTTGAGAAGGGGAAGCTTGAGAAGGGGAAGCTTGAGAAGGGGAAGCTTGAGAAGGGGAAGCTTGAGAAGGGGAAGCTTGAGAAGGGGAAGCTTGAGAAGGGGAAGCTTGAGAAGGGGAAGCTTGAGAAGGGGAAGCTTGAGAAGGGGAAGCTTGAGAAGGGGAAGCTTGAGAATGGGAAGCTTGAGAAGGGGAAGCTTGAGAAGGGGAAGCTTGAGAAGGGGAAGCTTGAGAAGGGGAAGCTTGAGAAGGGGAAGCTTGAGAAGGGGAAGCTTGAGAAGGGGAAGCTTGAGAAGGGGAAGCTTGAGAAGGGGAAGCTTGAGAAGGGGAAGCTTGAGAAGGGGAAGCTTGAGAAGGGGAAGCTTGAGAATGGGAAGCTTGAGAAGGGGAAGCTTGAGAAGGGGAAGCTTGAGAATGGGAAGCTTGAGAAGGGGAAGCTTGAGAAGGGGAAGCTTGAGAAGGGGAAGCTTGAGAAGGGGAAGCTTGAGAATGGGAAGCTTGAGAAGGGGAAGCTTGAGAAGGGGAAGCTTGAGAATGGGAAGCTTGAGAATGGGAAGCTTGAGAAGGGGAAGCTTGAGAAGGGGAAGCTTGAGAAGGGGAAGCTTGAGAATGGGAAGCTTGAGAAGGGGAAGCTTGAGAATGGGAAGCTTGAGAAGGGGAAGCTTGAGAAGGGGAAGCTTGAGAAGGGGAAGCTTGAGAAGGGGAAGCTTGAGAAGGGGAAGCTTGAGAAGGGGAAGCTTGAGAAGGGGAAGCTTGAGAAGGGGAAGCTTGAGAAGGGGAAGCTTGAGAAGGGGAAGCTTGAGAAGGGGAAGCTTGAGAAGGGGAAGCTTGAGAAGGGGAAGCTTGAGAAGGGGAAGCTTGAGAAGGGGAAGCTTGAGAAGGGGAAGCTTGAGAAGGGGAAGCTTGAGAAGGGGAAGCTTGAGAAGGGGAAGCTTGAGAAGGGGAAGCTTGAGAAGGGGAAGCTTGAGAAGGGGAAGCTTGAGAAGGGGAAGCTTGAGAAGGGGAAGCTTGAGAAGGGGAAGCTTGAGAAGGGGAAGCTTGAGAAGGGGAAGCTTGAGAAGGGGAAGCTTGAGAAGGGGAAGCTTGAGAAGGGGAAGCTTGAGAAGGGGAAGCTTGAGAATGGGAAGCTTGAGAAGGGGAAGCTTGAGAAGGGGAAGCTTGAGAATGGGAAGCTTGAGAATGGGAAGCTTGAGAAGGGGAAGCTTGAGAAGGGGAAGCTTGAGAAGGGGAAGCTTGAGAAGGGGAAGCTTGAGAAGGGGAAGCTTGAGAAGGGGAAGCTTGAGAATGGGAAGCTTGAGAAGGGGAAGCTTGAGAAGGGGAAGCTTGAGAATGGGAAGCTTGAGAATGGGAAGCTTGAGAAGGGGAAGCTTGAGAAGGAGAAGCTTGAGAAGGGGAAGCTTGAGAATGGGAAGCTTGAGAAGGGGAAGCTTGAGAAGGGGAAGCTTGAGAATGGGAAGCTTGAGAATGGGAAGCTTGAGAAGGGGAAGCTTGAGAAGGGGAAGCTTGAGGAGGGGAAGCTTGAGAATGGGAAGCTTGAGAAGGGGAAGCTTGAGAAGGGGAAGCTTGAGAATGGGAAGCTTGAGAAGGGGAAGCTTGAGAATGGGAAGCTTGAGAAGGGGAAGCTTGAGAATGGGAAGCTTGAGAAGGGGAAGCTTGAGAATGGGAAGCTTGAGAATGGGAAGCTTGAGAATGGGAAGCTTGAGAAGGGGAAGCTTGAGAATGGGAAGCTTGGGAAGGGGAAGCTTGAGAAGGGGAAGCTTGAGAATGGGAAGCTTGAGAAGGGGAAACTTGAGAATGGGAAGCTTGAGAAGGGGAAGCTTGAGAATGGGAAGCTTGAGAAGGGGAAGCTTGAGAATGGGAAGCTTGAGAATGGGAAGCTTGAGAATGGGAAGCTTGAGAAGGGGAAGCTTGAGAATGGGAAGCTTGAGAATGGGAAGCTTGAGAATGGGAAGCTTGAGAATGGGAAGCTTGAGAATGGGAAGCTTGAGAAGGGGAAGCTTGAGAATGGGAAGCTTGAGAATGGGAAGCTTGAGAATGGGAAGCTTGAGAATGGGAAGCTTGAGAATGGGAAGCTTGAGAATGGGAAGCTTGAGAATGGGAAGCTTGAGAATGGGAAGCTTGAGCCGCATGAGGATGGGCAGGAAGCGGCCCGGCTGCTTTGACCCCTTTCCCCGCCTGCTGCTGGCTCACTTGCAGGATTTAATGACCGCGCATGATTGGTCAATTATATGCGTGGTGCCTTTTTTGGCAATGCGCGTCCAGTCAGGCGCGGTCATATGGGGTCACGAACATAAAATTCTGATATAAATGATCGCGCAATAACCAAGACAAACATTCGGAGCTACAAACCCCCGTAGGGTAATGCGCTGGGAAAACAAAAGCGTGCGGGAATCCCCTGGCGTGGCCACTGGAGTAATTATCACCAATTTTGGTGGCCACTCGAGTAATTCGAGGCCACGCGAGTAAGAAGGAATCACCGAACATGGTTCTACAGTAATTCTCTCATCTATCGTGTTGGAGTTCTGAGGAAAGGCCTCAAAGCCAGAAATGTTGGTCGAGAGAAAACATCTCGTCATACCCGGTAAAGGCGGAAACTCCAAACAATTGCGACACTTGGGGTGTATTTTGCGTGAGTGGAAGGTACCACGAGAAATAACTGTAATGGGGGTCAAATGGACAATGGAGCTCCTCTCTAAAAGAAATGGTATGTCACACGTATGGGACAAATAAAGGCAGATGTAAGTTATCTGCCCACTACGTTAGTGCAATCACTTATCCTAATCATTTGCTAGAACCAGGAAGGCTACAGAAATGTACAGCAGGAACACTGGGTATACAGCTAGGAACTTTCTAGGTTCTGGCACAGCGCCTGACACGAATGGGTAGGCTGCAGAGGAGCTCCAAACGAGGGTGGCTGTGACAACTGCGAATCTAATCCACTTGCTGTAGATAAATAGGCAAACAAAGGCTCCGATGTCAAGTGGAAAGAGGCAGTAGCCGAGCACGCTGAGACTCTGAAAGAAGATGATCCTCCCTCCCTGTAGAGCACCCCCCAAAGAGTGGAAATCAGGACACCCTGATTAAGGAGGGTCTAGCAGCAATGGAACCAGTGGGTTCAAAGAATTCAGCAATTGCAAAGATTGTTATAGATAGAAAATTCACAGCACACAGATTGTTCTAGATAGAAAGGGTGAGGGGCATACCAGAAGGAGCACATTGAGAGTGAGGATAATCGCCCCTGAGGAGAGAACACCGAAGACCACCGCAAAGACCTTGGACTGCAACAGAAAGAGAAGTCAAACAAAATAACGCATTTGTCACTTTGTAAATGTTAGTCCCTGACCACCACTTGAAGAAACGCACACACTCCTCTCATGACCCATCAAGCAAAAATGTACTTACAAACCTCTCCATACTCCCCGAATTCCCCTTTTTCAGATTCCCACCCCATTTGGGTAACTGCAAAATTACCACTTTTTTATTGAACAAACCTCATTCGCCATTGTGGTGCAAACACCGCATTCAAACATTATAAATTAGCTAATATATGGAGAAGGAGCTATCTGAGGAGGGAGGGGAAAGGGGAAAGAGAGGGGGGGGGGGGGGAGGGGGGGGAGAGCGGGGGCGGGGGGCCGACATGGCGGTTGTTTAAACTGTTCGAATCCTAAAGCCTGAATAAGCCAGATCCCGTACCTTGTTCTCAGAGGCCGAGGATGAGAGGATGAAGGCGAGGAAGATGATGAAGAAGAAAGGACCCCACAAGTCCCAGTCACGGATGGAGCTGTGGGCCCCTTCGCCTCGTCCGATCGGCAACACCACGTTCCGGAGATTGTGAACCACACGCCACACGTCTCGTTTCAAGGTGACAATAACGGGTTCTGCAAAAACCAGTCAGAAACCACATATCAAGACGGCAATCCGACGAATCCAGGCACATGATACGTATCAGGACGGCACAGGCGGTCGCCCTAATCCCGAAATTACCAACGTGATGTGGCTGCATAGTAGAGATCCTTCACCTACCATTGAGAGTGTTATACACTGGCGGGGCTTCGGAAGTCGCCATTGTAACGACGGCAGACGTCGGAGTGCTCGGATCCGCAGTGTTACTCGGAGCGCTGCTGACCGGGAGAAGCGGAACCACTGTTTCAGCCTTTCCGCTAGGATCTGACGGAGGGCCGCCAGCCACTATGCCAGCTGTTTCCAGAGGAACGGACTCCATATTGAAAAGACTGGAAATCTCATCGCTTTCCGCCTTGGATCGGTGCGAGCTCGCGCTGACATCCGCCATGACGAAGTAGTTCTTCCGTTTGAAACTCTCACCACGATTTGTGATCTAACAAAGTCCGAACTCGGCGATCTGAAGGTACCTACACGAGCAGCACTAAATCCTGGTATGAATGTTAAACTACAAAATCTCGTAACTCGGTGAGTGCAGATACCTCCCTCCCAAAGCCACAACGAGGCACTCGAGGTATTTTCAGGTCAATCACTGGGTGGAAGCGATCCACGAGCATGGCCAGGGAAATCCATCGGGGAATTCAGGCAGTAGGAACAAACAACGGTCATGTGGGAGTGCGTACGGGATCTGTTCGCAGCAGCAGTTCAAATCAGGGTGGAGCTCGGAAAGGCTTGGGAGAGGTGAGAGTGGGAGAAATGGTACATGTCATTTCACCATGAACGAACAAACAGAACAAAAAAACGAAAACCAAATCTCTCTAGCCCACCATTCCCTCTCCCACAATGTTACCCACCACCACGTATATTACGAATTTTCCCCGATTTCTTCATTTTCACGGGAATTTCCAGTACACCGCAGGCACGGTTATGATATAAACAAAGTTTTCCAAAGGTGCATCAGCATTTACTCGCACTTTCTTGCATTTTATGCCATTCTACGCACGCGAAAGTATCTACTCGCAGATTCTCATGGACAAACACATGCACATGGAGAAAATATGCACACTCATCACAGCAGATGCTGCTGCTGCACCTGTAGCATGGGGTTCTGCTGCTGTGGCTGGCAGCTGGAACAGTCCAGCTGGGCCATTTCTCTTGAAATATAATCCATGGAATATTCAGTTACAGTCACAGCCAGATGAAGCACGAGTTCTATTTAAAACAGGGATAATCAGGCACTAAAACAAGACTCTGCAACAGGAGTACAAAGATCAACCCGCAATACGGGTGATACAGTAGGCCAGCAGAATTGGCATTTGATTTGCACTGTGCAAGGACAGCTGATGGGGTACCGGATGTCAGGACAAACTTGAAAGCTCGTGGCATGGGCTATAAGGGCATGTAGTCTGCTACTGCAGCAACAGTATAGAAACTTGTTCACACCAAAACTTAGTCAACAATGCCGAAATTGGAGAGCAAAATGTAGAGCTGGTCTGGAAAGTTCACCCCTGTGGCGTATTCTGTGAGCAGACCCACTGACAGACCAAACATAGCCCACCTGCACAGACAAAAGATTCCAGAGAGTGGAGACGACGATAAGAGCAATGAGCAGGCATGCGAACATGTCCAAATGGTACCGGGGATAGAGGAGGGAGGGGCGAGCGAGGAGGGGGGGGGAAAGGGGCGGGGTTGGAGGAGGGGGTGGGAAAGGGAAAAAAGGTAAGGAGAGGACGACAGGAGATGGAGACCTACATGATGAAAGGCAGAAAGCCAGAATTGTTTGTTTTGGAAAGAGAGAGAGGCGGGAGAAAGGTCGACGGGGTGTGAGGGGGAAAGATTCAAAAGATGGGGAAAGAGAGAGAAAGCGGAGGGGTGTGATGGGGGAAGGGTTCCAATCCATTAACACTGAAGCACCCACTACAGGGTGAGAGCAACACCACAATGAATACCCTTAGACTTTAGAATACGCAAAGCTCCTCATACTCAATGCCTTCACAACCTAATTGCGGTTTCATGGAACGCTTGGCGAAGATGGTGTGAATTCACGCAAGAAACACAAGGCCGACATGGCGGCCAAAGTGTGTCGAACAAAGAATGGCCACGCGGAACGCGAAAAGCAGCACTCGACTACCCGACGATCACAATGTACGAACTCCCTTCATGCCAAGGCGATGCTGACAAGGATTCGTAATGCGTTACGTCACCTCACTGCTGTGGCTTTCTCTGGTCAAGAAAGTGTTGAATACCATCCACCTCGAAAACAAGACTTCTTAAAACCGAAAGAGTAGGCAAAAGTTGTCGCCAGTGCACAGCTTTAGCAATCTTTGTGCCACAGCGGGGTCGACGGTGCATGCGATAGACCGCAAGACAACGAGAATGCGACAGCTGGAAAAACCGCGACGTACCGTCCGTTGCCGATCTCGTTCTTGGTGGTGAAGCCGAGGACCTTCCCGTCCCGCACGTCCTGCTCGTACTTCTTCTCCTGGAAGTACGCCACCATCTCCTTCGCCGCCTGCCGCTGATACTCCACCGTCACGCCTGCCGGAACCGTCGCTGCTGCGGAGGAGGCCGGACTGGTAGCTGGCGCGTCTGCTGATTGCGGAGCGACGGGACCTGGTCGCCGGATGGGCTCGGCTTGACAGATGATGGTGCATCGGCGTGTGCTGGTGGCTGTTCTGGAAGGTGCGAACGACAGCTTCAATGTGGATGTTGCTGACGACATGGAGCACGCGAGGGCCATGGCGTCGTGGCGTAACTGAAATGAGAGGGAGAATGCACTCAACTATCCAGAAATGAGACCTACAGGCACACTGAAGACTGGACAAGCGGTCTGGTGAACTGACTATACAAACAAAACAACCTGAAAGAAGATCCTTGAATTACAACACAAGGGAATTCCTCAAATTTGACTGATAGTCGTGGACCACACTGAAAGTCATAAAACGGGGAGGTGGGCCAACCAACAGGAAAGGCGGGCCACGCTTCAATCTGTCACCCGCTGGAGCCACGCAGGCCTTGAGATTGTCGCGCTCCAGGGGGACCAGCAGGGGGTCCTCTCGGGACTGGATGCGAAAGGTCCACGTCTCCTTCGCCAAAAGGCCGAGCTGGGGTCTACGGTGGTGCCACGTCACATGTCCACGACAGATTCTTTCGCGATATAGCGTGAGCGAAAGCTCGAATCGAGTAACTTTGAAAGTAGCGATCTCCGGAGCACTGGAAAACTTAGATGATGTTACGAGTGCAATTGAGTGAACGAGCGAGAATTGCACTATCGAAGCAAGAGTACAATGAGCGAAGGCATGAGCGAAGAATATATAGCGAAACTACAGTGGTAACGGTAATGTGTAAAAAGTGGGGTGCGCGACGGGCCTAGTGCCGAGGTTGGGAGATGTCGAGGCGGAGGTCCGGAGCGCGGGTTACCAACCGAACCGTGAGGTTGGGTCGCGTCGTGAACGGTGGCGGGAATGGTGTCGAAGCGAGTGTCGCGAGTGGGATTACTGTTGGGTGCTGCTGGCGGGAACAGTGGTGTACGCGCTGAGCAGGGACGCGAAGTAAGGAAAAGGGATTTTCCTTACACTACCCCCCTCCCCAAGGAGGCCCCTCTTACGAGAGCGCGTGTACATCTCGGAAGTTTCGGCTTCGTAGATACTCAGTGAGGACAGGGTGATTCTCAATTCTATCCAGGGGGACCCAGTTGTCTTCGGTGGGCGTGCGGTCCCTCCAGCGGATCAGGAACTCAATTCTGCGGGCTCCCCGTGGGTCACGTACTCGATGGCTCAGTATTTTCTCGGGCGTGACGATTGGCTCAGTCGGTGGTCGTGTCATGCTGGCGGGGCGGTTGCGAGGCAGTTGGCTGGTGGATGGCACGTATGGGCGAAGCAAGCTGACGTGGAATGACGGGCTGACGTACCAGTCAGCAGGGAGGAGGAGATGGGCGGTGACGGGTGTGATCATGTGGCTGATGCGAAATGGCCCGCAATATCGGGGGCGGAGTTTTGGGGTGATGGGCAGGCGGAGGTTTTGAGTGTCGAGTAAAACTAGGTCGTCTGGCTGGTAAGTGACAGGTCGGCGGTGGCGGTCAGCGTTGCGTTTTGCGATGATGTTTGATTTTTTTATTGCTTCTGCTGCTCGGGTCCGTGCTGCTTGCAGTATTTCTGCGAACTGTTGCGCGCGTGGGACTGGGTTGTCGGGATTCGGGGTCATGGGTACTGTGGGGTCTTGTCCGTAGTTCAGGTAAAATGGTGACTGTTGGGTCGTGGCAGATGGCGAGTTGTTGTACGCGAATTCGATGAGTGGCAGTTGCTGTTCCCACGTGGTCGGGTCGTCGCACGTGGCCTGGATGAGCTGTTCCATGGTCTGATTTGTCCGTTCTGTCTGTCCGTCGGTTTCGGGGTGGTACGATGAACTAAACTGTAGTCGCGTGTCGAACTGCTGCCACAGGTTCCGCCAGAAGTTGCTGGTGAATTTCGTGTCTCTGTCGCTGATGATCGATGCTGGTATCCCGTGCAGTCGAACGACGGTAGAGATGAAGAGGCGGGCTGTTTCTTCGGCTGTGATTGATTTTTTGCAGGCTGCGAAGTGTGCCATTTTCGTCAGTCGGTCGACGACGACCAGGATCGCGTCATTCCCACTCGCTCCGGCCGGTAACCCCGTGACGAAGTCCATCTTCACCTGCTGCCAAGCACGCTCTGGGGGTGGTATCGGCTGCAACTGTCCTGCCGGCCGCTACCGTGATGACTTCATGATTTGGCAAGTGGGACACGATGCCACGTGTTGTTGAACGTCGGTCAACATTTCGGGCCAGTAATAATACCGCTGCAGCTGCTGCCGTGTTTTTTCTACCCCGAAATGTCCCGAGGTAACTCCGTCGTGTGCCTCCTGTAACAGTAATTCCCGTAGCAGTGTGTACCCTGGTACCCAGATGCGGTCGGTCCCGGCTTTTACGTAATAGACTCCTTTTGCTGCTGCGAACTGTTGTGAATTTCCTCCTGTGAAGAATGGATCCGTTTGGTACCCGTGGGTAAATAGGCCTGTCAGTAGTGGGCTGGTCTGGGCAAGTAGTATTGCGTGGATCTGGGCAGTGGGGCGGGTCAATGCGTCGGCGATGTTCGATGCCCCTTTCTTGTAGGTGACTGTGTAATGGAAGTTTGACTCGAGGAAATCGAGCCAGCGAATCTGTCGTGGGTTGAGGTGGGGCTGTGCGCGGAGATACTGTAGTGATTTATGATCTGTCCGTACTGTCACGTCTGCGCCGGTCAAGTAACAGCGCCAAACCTTGAATGCATGCACGATCGCGAGCATTTCGCGATCGTGTATCGGGTAATTCTTCTCGGGCGGATGCAGTTTTCGTGACTCGTATGCGATGGGCTGTAAACCGTTGCCGAAATCCTGTAGCAGGACGGCTCCAATGGCGATGTCGCTTGCGTCTGTAACTACTTCGAAGGGGCGGTGTGGGTCAGCGATGCGCAGTACGGGCGGTGAACAGAGAACATGTTTCAGGGCTGAGAAGGCAGCATGCTCTTTCTCCCCCCACGTAAACGTGACCCCCTTCCGCAGTAAATCCGTCAGTGGGGCAGTTAACCGTGCCATATCGGGGACGAACCGACGCACATAATTAACGAACCCTAAAAAGCTCTGCAGCTCCGTGATGTTCGTCGGGGGGTGCCACGCTTTTACCGTGTCCAGCTTCATGGGGTCGATTTCAACTCCACGTTCCCCAAAAATTCTAACCTATCCTGGAAGAACTCGCACTTGGAACCCTTGGTCAGTAATCGGTGCTCGTCTAAAACCTTAAATACTGTTTCCAGATCTTCTAAGTGCTGCTGCTTATCCCGACTGTAAACTAGGATGTCGTCGAGGTAAACTATCACGCATTTATCTAAGAGCGGCCTAAATGCCTCGTTCATGGTCATCTGAAAGGTCGCCGGTGCGTTGGTCAGCCCGAATGTCATCACGGTGTACTCGAATGACCCATACCTAGTTCTAAATGCTGTTTTTACGCAGTCCGATGGTTCGACCCGAATCAGGTGGTAACCTCCCCGTAAATATATTTTCGAAAAAACCCGTGCTGTTCGCAGCTGGTCGATCAGTTCGTCAGCGCGGGGAATGGGGTTTCGCGACTTGACTGTTACCCGGTTCAGTGCTCTGTAATCGATGCACATGCGAAACCCCCCGTCTTTTTTCGGTTTCGGCGAACGGTGACGAGCTCGGTCGGATGAATTTTTTCTCTAACAAGTAGTCTAACTGCTTCCTCAGCTCATCGAGCTCGGGCTGTGTCAGTCGGAACTGTCGCTGTACGGTTGGCTGTGCCCCGGGTTCTAACTCTATGCGGTGGTCGTGTGCTCGCTGAGGTGGCAGTCCCTCTGGTAAGTCGTCGGGAAAAATCCCCGGGTACCGTTTCAATAGCTCCTGTAGTTCGGGCGGTACCGCTGTCAGCAGTTTCTGAAAATCGCTCGGCTGCTCTACTTCTCCTACCAATGCTATATCCACTGCGTACACGTCAGCTCCAGCGGCGACAGCCCGTTTCATCGTGATAGCGTTGACGTGAACCGTTGAAGACTCGGGCGACTGCCAGCAAGGTAGCACGATCCAGTTACCGCTACTTCGCACAGTGCAGCTACCCGTCGTCCAGTCGATTCGCGGGTTATACCGTCGCAGCCAATCACGTCCTAGTAAAATGTCGTGCCCATCCAATGTCGTCGCGAGCATTTCCTGTGCAAACCCAAAATTCCCCCCGCAGCGGACCTTTACTTTCTCCACCTTCTCCCGTATGGCCAGCGGCGTTCCGTCCACTAAGCGTGCATCTATTTCCGGTAAACACCGACTAAGTGTCAGTTGCAGCTTCCGTGCGGTTGCGGTATTAACTAGGCTGTGGCTTGCTCCTCCGTCTATAAAGATTTTCACTGCGTCTCTTTGTACTTTCCCGTGAATCAGTACTGGGCAATCCGTCGCTGTACCCTCCTTATTCATCCGAGCCCGATCGATAGCGTGAATCGGTACTGTGACTCGGTGAGGGTCGGTGTGGTTGGGCGAGCAGGCAGTCTCGTCAGTAGTTGGCCCGATTCCTACTGACTGCTGGCGTTTCCCTGCCTTAGAGACTCCCTCCCCTGCTCTGCTCCGCGGCGCCTCAGCTCCTCTGGGCACTCACTCTTACGATGGCCCGGCCTATTGCAAGCGAAGCAGCGCCCCTTAAACGGCGCGGCAGCTGCGTTTGTCGCAACAGCGTGTACAGTGGCGTGCTCGATTGGTCCCCGAGGGCGATGTCCGTAGTAGGACCCCGGTCTCGGGCGGCGTAAAATGTCGATTTTTTCGGCGAGCGCGAGAATCTCGTTGAAATTCGAGAGTCCGCGTAGCATGATTTCGTGCGAGATGTCCGGCTTCAGCCCTCCGACGTAACGGTCCACCCGCTCCGCTCCGTGCATATAGCCGACTTGCTCGCATAATGCGAGAAAACCGCTCGTGTAGTCTTGGACCGATCCGAGCTGCCGCCAAGTACGCAGTTTCTGACGCGCCGAAATAGAAGCCGCGATCGGCTTGAAGCGCGCCCGAAGCCCTGCGCACCACGCATCCCACGTGCTGTATTGGGCGGTTTCGCAGAATGAACTCCAGGTGACAGCTGGGCCCGTGGGCCCTTCCTCTTGCGACGGTGGCTCGTAGGCGCGTGGCGACGTCACGATGACTCGCCACCAGTCCATGGCGGGGCCCCTCAGCAGCGAGACGGCGTATCTGATCTTCGCTGCGTCCGACTCGACGTAGTTCGCGTCGAAGAAGACGTTCATCGTGAAAACCCACGATTAAACCGTCGGACCTCCACGTTGGCTCGGATCGAAACAGGGCGGGCGCTGCGGCTTGAGTGGCATTGGTGCCATGATGTCGTGGTTGCCACTTGTTGCTGCAAACTCCACGTGCCGACGAGCTTCGCGAGGCCCACGCGGGCTTGGCGCGGCCCGATTTCTCTCCATGCCAGGCATCGATTGAGCGGCGCCATCACTGGCTGCGCCTGAGCGCTGTCCCACGCTGTCATTTTGCGTCGGTGTGCCGGATGAGATGACGATTGGTTCTTCTGATTGCGCAGGTGCATTTGCGGGTGCTTGTGATTGAGCTGGTGCATTCACCGTTGATTGCTGGCGGGCGGAGTCACGTTCCGCCGTGAGTGTCGCGATTTCGAGTGCCGAATCTTCGAGTTGACGCACGAGACGGTCGAGCTGCTCCTGCGTCAATGTCGCAAGATTAATGTCGGCCATGGCGGGGGTGTCGGGCAAACTCAGCGGGAGCCTCTGTCGTGGCCGTGCGTGCTTACGAGAGAGCACTTCGAGCGGCGGTGCTTGTTCACTGAGAGACGTCTACCCCCCCCCAAAAATTGAGATAGTGGGGAAGCGAAGGTGTGGGTGCGGTCCGAGAAGAGATCGTAGGCTCTGAATACCAAGTGTTACGAGTGCAATTGAGTGAACGAGCGAGAATTGCACTATCGAAGCAAGAGTACAATGAGCGAAGGCATGAGCGAAGAATATATAGCGAAACTACAGTGGTAACGGTAATGTGTAAAAAGTGGGGTGCGCGACGGGCCTAGTGCCGGGTTACCAACCGAACCGTGAGGTTGGGTCGCGTCGTGAACGGTGGCGGGAATGGTGTCGAAGCGAGTGTCGCGAGTGGTAACGGATTACTGTTGGGTGCTGCTGGCGAGAACAGTGGTGTACGCGCTGAGCAGGGACGCGAAGTAAGGAAAAGGGATTTTCCTTACAGATGATAACCATGTTGAGATGAAATTTGGTATTGATAGTGTGGGCTTCAACTAGTAAATGAAAATGTACAAGCAACAAACTGCAGAAGTTCACAACACAAAATTAACGCCACAACTTCTTCAAAGACATGTTCTGCTCCGAATCCTTCTTCATGACCTTCCCCACTGCCATCTCAAAATCTTCCTGCATCACATGGACCCTTCGCTCCCTGAGTGCAAACATGCCAGCTTCTGTGCAAACAGCCTGTAGGATGGATGCGGGAAGGGAGAGATGGCAATACCAAACAGCATCTTAGTGCAAACATGGGAGTACGTTAACTTCATAAACAACTTCTCAAACGCATTACGAAAAACCATTCCTCCCCCCCTCCCCCCCCAACAACAAACAATATTCACGGCCTTGGAACTCACCTTGAGCTCAGCACCACTTGCTCCATTCATCTTCCCAGCTATCTTGGCAAGGTCAATGCCCCTCATCAAGTTCATCTTGCGCGAGTGGATCTTCAGAATGTCCACACGAGACTGGACCAGGCAACAGAACAAAGATGGTAATCGGAAAGGGGTAAAAATTATCAGCAGATTTCAAGAAACTAAAAGTCAGAGAAAACCAGTCACACTCAGTTACAACACGAATTGCTAGAAAACCACTCTCTAGCAGGAGCACACGCCTCCAAAACATACACTCACCTCTTCGCTTGGGTTGGGGAACTCAATCTTGCGGTCGATGCGGCCAGGCCTGAGAAGAGCTGGGTCCAAAATGTCAATCCTGTTGGTCGCCATCAGCACCTGTTAATTGGCCGTCACACAAGATCGAAGAGAGACCGTACGAGTCAGATTGTAAGCACATGTCACACGACCTTCATATCTTGAAACAAATGACAGCAAGAACAAAAGAGGAGAGCAAAAGAGAGCATTCAAGCAGGACAAACAGCAGCTGGTGAGCCTCGTGACTGAACATGGGCCACACAAATTGCAGCAGCACAGCATTTCTTGACGGCACACCTTGATCTGATTGGAGGCCTCGAAGCCGTCGAGCTGGTTGAGCAGCTCGAGCATGGTGCGATACACCTCGCTGTTCCCGTTGCCACTGCCCGACTCCATGCTAGAGACTTCGGAGTCGACTCAAAACACACCTTGATCTGGTTGGAGGCCTCAAAGCCGTCGAGCTGGTTGAGCAGCTCGAGCATGGTGCGCTGCACCTCACTGTCCCCGTTGCCACTGCCTGACTCCATGCGCGCCGACCCGATGCTGTCAATCTCGTCCATGAAGATGATTGACGGAGCGTGCTCCCTGGAGGAAAATAATAATAAAAAAGTGTATGAATTGCCAGTTGAGAAAAGAGGTGAGTTGCAAACACTGGAAACGGCAACAGCCACGTGGGATGCTACCACCATAACCGCACCAGGAAGCCCATCTGGTGAGTGCAGCAGCACACAGCTAGACATCCAGTGCAGCACACTCGTCTGACCAACCCACCTGGCCATGACGAAGAGTTCGCGCACCATGCGAGAGCCCTCGCCAATGTACTTCTGCACTAGTGAGGTGCAGCACACACCTAGACACCTAGTGCAGAACACCTAGGAACCCATTGCAGCACACCCATGTGGCCAACCCACCTGGCCATGACGAAGAGTTCGCGCACCATGCGAGAGCCCTCGCCAATGTACTTCTGCACGAGCTCTGACCCCGACACGCGGATGAACGTGCAGTCCGTGTGGTGCGCCACTGCTCTCGCCAGCAGAGTCTTGCCCGTGCCGGGAGGACCATACAGCAGCACTCCCTGAGATGCCAGAAAACAATTATCAGTATGAAAATGATCCAAACGGTGCATGTGTAAGAATCAGAAAATTAGGAAAAAAAAAGGGAAAGAAAAAATCATTTATTTTTACTGCCCCTTAAGAGAGTTGCCTAGGACTGTTAAAAACAGCTGAAGAGGCAAGCCTTACCTTGGGCTGGGCAATTCCAAGGCTCTCAAAGAGCTCCGGGTGCTTGATGGGCAGCTCAATCACCTGCATGCGACACAAAAGGAACAGAGAAAGGGAGGGAGATAACACTGAACCCCCCAAAGCCCCAGGCAACGCCCATGCAGGGAACGGAACGTCTATGAGCGGAAAGAAATCCACTACAATACTGTCAATATCCTTGACCCTCACCTGCTTAATCCCCATGATCCGCCCGCCTCACCTCCTTGATCTCCTTGCTCAGCCCGCCTCACCTCCTTGATCTCCTTGCTCAGCCCGCCTCACCTCCTTGATCTCCTTGCTCAGCCCGCCTCACCTCCTTGATCCCCATGACCCGCCCGCCTCACCTCCTTGATCTCCTTGATCTGCTGGTCCAGGCCACCAATCATGTCGTAGGTGGAGTCGGGCACCTTCTCGACGCGCATGAGCGACACGAGCGGGTCCACCTTGCTGGGCAGCACCAGGTGCAGCACGTAGCTGTCGTTGCGCAGCGCCACGCGCGTGCTGGGCGTCAGCTTCGTCAGGTCGATGCCCTTGTCCACGTCCACCACGTACTTGCCCTCCGGGTGCACCTGGGGGGGGATGAAGGGCAGAAGTACAGACATGCAGAATACATCTATTCAGAACGGATCTAAGAACCAACAGCTTCGTCAGGTCGATGCCCTTGTCCCCACGTCCACCACGTACTTGCCCTCGGGGTGCACCTGAACACACAGAGGAAACAAAAGCGAAAGAAGAAGGGAATCCAACGAATCAAAACAAAATCTGAAGGAGTCAAAGTGGTGTAAACACGTCAAAAGAGCAGTAAGCACACGGACGCACCTTGACGAGCACCTTGGTCTTGCCCATGACCTTGACCACCTCGCCCACATACGACCCCGGCTCCTGCAGCAGCTGCAGCTCCTCCTTCAGCGCCCGCACTGCACGCACAGGGACGGGCAATGAAAGGGACGCACAAGACAAGCTGGGAGGTTGAAACAGCACAGCACAGCACAGCACAGCACAGCACACTCGCGAGTGCAGCAGCTGCACCCGCACTGCACGCACGGAGGGTGGATCCATGGGCGGGGGAAGCGTTCATGCATGAGATGGGAGGTTGCAACAGCACAGCACAGCACAGCACACTCGCGAGTGGAGCAGCTGCAGCTCCTCTTTCAGCGCCCGCACTGCACGCACCGGGATGGGTGCATGAGAGGCACGTTCATACATGGAATGGGAGGTTGAACGGATGCACGGAAGATGGTACACATGATTGCGTCAAGGACGGTCAGTTGGTGGGCGGAATCAAGAGATTAGGGTAGCATGAGAAACAATCCAGGGAGACACGGAGAACGATCACAAAGAGGAGGGGGGGGGGGGGGGGAGAGAGGGGGGGGAGCGCAGGGAGAGACGGGATAGACGGGTAGATGGGAGAGACGGCGGGATAGACAGGAGAGACGGGATAGATAGGAGAGACGGGAGAGATGGGAGAGACGGGTAGACGCGAGAGAGAGGAAAGACGGGAGACATGGGAGAGAGGGGATAGACGGGAGAGACGGGAGCGACGGGATAGTCGGGAGGAGACATGGGAGAGACAGGATACAGGGGAGGCAAGGTTACTGATGAGGGAAACGGTTACAAGATCTGACACGTCGGACGTCATGATACGCGAAGACGTTTGCACGCGAAGACGCAGTTACATACTAGAGGCTTCTTGACAAGGGAGTGCACGGACACACGAACTGGCATGTCCTTCGCTCTCATGCTGCACGGATTAGCCACGAGATCTGGATAGCGTGGCTGACACATCAGACTCGTGACTGAGCTACATCACGATGCGTAAAAACGTCCGTTCTGACCAAATTCACCGTATTCATCTCTGAACTTCCAAGAATCTGAGAAATGATCAGTGCCTTGTCGGACTGGAAATAAGAGGCACCCAGTTCAGGCCACCCTTTCCGACCGATCTGTACGTAGTCTGGATTGCAACGCGTCTCAACTCAAGTCTTTAAGGCGCAAATCTACCTTTGGCGTTCAGTTCATTTCGCTGAGCCTCGAGCCGACGAAGATTCTTGGTCTTCTCTCTGAGGTTGACATCGATCTGCTCGATTGCTCCTCGGTAATACGTCGCAAGCCCGTTCTTCCCGCTCTCCACGCCCATCGCAGCGACGAAGTAGACACTGACTAAATTCGAGAGATAACGCGCGAACGACGTGACCGGCAAAAGAGAAATCGATTAGCAGCTCTTCAATCCAGCTGACTTGAGCTGTACTTGGCTTGCTAACTTAGCTGGCTGCAGGCTACCTGAACTGCTGGATTTCGGCAGATTGCAAGTCTTGTTCAAGAATCTTGATTTCGAGACATGAAACCGTACCCAACCCATACATGGTAAAATCAAACCACAGAAGCTTCCTGAAATGCCACTCAACCCACTTAACACTAGGCTAGGAGCCAGAAAAATATGCTGAACTCACATTCTCCACGGTAAGAAAAAACATTCAGGAAAAAAAATAATCGGTACAGGAGATTTGAGGATATATATTTCATGGTAAAAAATCAATTCTAGATGCTTGAGGTGTTCTGTACTGCATATGGTGTCTCCACAAAACGGAATAGTTAATATGGTAACGGTCGTTTCCATATAGCGTATTCGTTGAAGTGGTCAGCTATTTTCTCCACGCAAGGTGCGCTGACTCGTGGCTTGTCAGGATTTCGTTTGGACATTTTCAACACCTCGTCCGTGGTACCTTCCTGAGCAGACCCGAACCAACTGGCTTAAAGGTATGACAAGCTGTAACACTGTCTGGACCAATCACATACCCGAAATCAGGGAACGTGGTGCGGTACCGTACCTGAAGGAGAGACTGCTGTGGAGTTGACCAGTCGTTGAGTGTAAACGAAGAGAAGCTATAAACAGCCATCGCTCGAACATGAAAGATAACCAGCTTCTCCTCTGCCTCCAAACAACTGTAGTCTCTAGTCTCTTTTCACTAAACCCGTTTTCCTCACGCACTCGAAGCCCGTTTCCTTACTCGCAACCCCCAGCCATGGCCTCCAAGGCAATGCTAATCGTCTGCTTCACGCTTCTCGCAGTGACGTCCGCCTTCGCGCAGCGCGGCCCGCCTGGTGGAGGCCCGCCCGGCGGTCAGGGGCCGCCAGGGGGACCTCGCGGCGGTGGCCCTGGTGGGCGCGGCGGACCTGGCGGCGGCCCTGGCGGGGAGCCGCGCGGTCCTCCGCTGAACCTGACGGCCGTCGGAAACCTGACGGCGGACGTTGGCGCGCAGCTGAAAAACTGCTCGGCGGACCCGACCTTCGTTGACGGCCGCTTCCATCTCACCGTCTTCAAGTAAGCCAAGCCTCCACCAGACTCCCCCACTCATTCTTCCCGCGAAAAACCTTACGAAGCACGAAGTTTTAGCATGCGCAATGCCTACACGAGGCGTTTTTTTCCCCCTTTCCTCAATCACAGCGGGCTCTCCCCGTCACTCATCAGATTCGCATCTCTCTGCCTCCCGCGCCCTCCTCCCCGCCCCGCTCGTCCCCGCAGGAACTCCTCGGGCAACTACAACCTCCTCGTCGACGCGCTTCTCGTCGGAGGCGACGCCGCCGCCGGCCCGCCCGATTCGATCGCGATCGTGCAGGGCGCCGTGTGCGACTCGGCCGCGTCCGCCGCCGCCGTGATCTCGCTGCCCTTCGCCGCCTCCGATTGGCTGCAGCGCGCCGGCTGGTGGCTGCTGCACGCGGAGGCGCGCCTCGACGCGTTCCTCGAGAACGCCGACGCGACCACCGTCGACGCGCTGCTCGCTTTCCTCCCCAACGCGTCGCTCCCGCGCAGCAACGGCGGCGGCCGCGGCGGGCATAACGGCGGAGGCAGTTCCGGGGGCGCGGGGGGCGCGGGAGGCGCGCGGAACGGGCAGGGCAGCAGGCGCATGGGGCTGGACGTGGGGAGGGTGGGGAGGATGCTGATGCGCGCAATGGCCCGCGGCCCCGCCAAGCAGGGTGGGCAGCAGCAGGGCGGGCAGCACCAGGGGGGCAGCGGCGTGAACAGCACGGTGAGCGGATATGCTGTGCTGGCTGGGAACAGTGCGTCGGGCGTCATCTGGGGCGGGCAGCTCATGGGCGTCAAAATCCCCTCCGCTGCTGCAGCAGCATAATGTGAAAGCAGTGAAATCCCCTCTGCTGCATGATTTGGCGGTGCTGGACAGGAGTGGCAGAGTGTGATGGTGTGGCCTTGATTCCCCTGCTTCAAGTCATGGAATATGGGCATCTGACTTGGTGGTAAAGTGGGTAGTGCTGTAAGTGAGTAGTGTGCATGGTTCTGAGCACGGGGGCAGGAATGCTGGCAAGCTGCAATGACGTGCCTTGCCAGCATTCCTGCCTCTGACAGCTCATGAGCACCTCTTAGATTTAGTTCCTCCTGTGTGGTTTATGCAGCAATGGAATTTTCTATGATTCAAAGCACTTCACATCACCAACACTACTAGTCCAACTACTAAACATTGACAGCTACAGGGTGTAGTGAACAGAGCACAGGGTTGGCTGATTAAGAGTGTCTTTCAGCAGGGTGAACTGTGAGGCAAACTGAAGAGCCTGGCGAAGTGACCAGTACGTTGTTTGTTACTTACATCATGACCAATAATTAATGGGCAAGGGGAAATTATACTAGAGTCCGCTTGGCAAGGGAGTGCATCGAGACACTGTCCGACATTCTCATGGTGAACGGATAGCCACGACATCTACCGTCATCGACCGGATATAAGACAGTGTTGAATAGAAGACGTGGGGTGTCTATTAAACGGGTGTCTCTTATAAACGGGTCTTCCTCATTATAAGACACCTATATGTGTGTACGACTTAAGACAGTGTCTTGCATTCAGAACAAGGGTTTAGGGGTGATCTTATAAAGGGGGGGGTGCCTTCTAAACGATCCTTAGTTCCTTATCGGGGGTACATGCATACATTCATGAATTTCTACTTATACCTAGCCCCCCTCCGTCACGGCCCCCTCATCTGCACTAACATCAGGCTCCCTAACACCCAGGTCTGGCACTCGCCAAGCATGCTTAGCCGTCTGCCTTGGCTCGATCATGCGGTCAACCTCGGCCGCCGCTCCGCGGTAGTTGGGGGTCTCCTGGTACAGCACCTCCAGGCCGGTTGCCACGGCCACCTCCCTGACGCCCTCCGCCTGCATCTCCTCCTCCTCAAGAGCCTGCCCAAGCAGGCGCGTGTTGTCGCCCGTGGTCCCCCCGAGGCACAAGTCCTCAGAGAAATCGGTGGTGCTCCTCGCGCGCAGGTGAGACATCACGAGGTGGTTCTCCGTCCTGTCCAGCTTGCTTGAAATCCCACAGTGGCGGAACGCGTCAATGATGACCTGCTTGGGGACTTGATCCTGTTGGGCTGAGAAAAGCCCTTAGGATCTTTACATGGATGAACTCTGGGTAGGATTGTAATAGCGGAAGCGTTTTGTGAAGAGATTGTGAACCACCTTGCGCTAGTATGTGAGGGCAAAGTCGATTGATTAAAGCAAAGAGATACAAGATTATATAAGAGTACAAGGAATACGAAGAGACACGGTTGTAACTACTTTAATGTTGCTGTTGCGGTTCGATACAGCGACGACTCGGGCAACTGCTCTGTAGCGAGTCAGTTGTGTGTCCTTGCTGTCGCGCTGTCAGGTCAAAGGTCGCTGACCTTTGACTTTCGCGTAACCTCCAGCGGTTACTTCAACCTCCGAGGGTTGACTCGCTGGTGCCTCGATATGCTTTGCTTCGCTTGTGTCTTGGTGTTTCGACACGACAGAGGCGCTTAAGACTGATTGTTTCCAACACTCCCCTTCGCTTCTGGAGTGTCGCTGCTGGTGACGTGGCTCTGTCCAGTCAGCAGCATGCAGTACTCAAACTTCTGCTTCCCGAGCTTCTTGGTCAAGTAGTCAGCTGCCATCTCGGTCGTGGGGCAGTATGACAGCTCGAGTCTCCCCTTCTCGATCTCGTCCTTCACGAAGAAGTATCGCAGGGCGATGTGTTTCGTCCTGTTCGCGAAGCCGTTCTTGTTGGCAATGCGAATTCCAGACTGGTTGTCGCAGAACAGAGTGAAGCTGGGTAACTGAGCCAGCTTCGCTTCTTCCAGCAGTTCGCGAAGGTAAAGTCCTTCCTTGGTGGCTGAGCAGAGTGCAATATATTCTGCTTCAGCTGACGAGAGGGCGATTAGTTCCTGCTTGCTCGACTGCCAAGAGATAGGTCCGATAGGTTCGAGGCGGTAGATGTAGCCAGTGCGAGAACGCCTGTTGTCGGAATCGCCAGCGTGATCGGCGTCGACGTAGCCGATTAACTTAGGTGTTGTAGTCCCGTTCTTTTGATAAGTCAGGCCGATCGTCGGAGTGCTGACGAGGTAGTGAAGAGCGCGGTCGAGCTCCGCCATGTGATCCGCTTCAGGTTTCTTGAGGTAGGTAGCGAGCTGACTTGCAGAGTACGACAGATCCGGACGGCAGGTGACGGCTGCGAAGAGAAGGCAGCCCAGCTTTCTCTGGTAGTCGCGTATGCCGGCGGGCTTGAGCAGAGCGGAGCCTTCTTTGTTGTTTCCTGTCGTGTAGCGGTACGGTGTGGAGATAGCAGTTGGTGTGAGTGTGAAGCGCTTGTCGATGGTGTCGGCGTATTTCGCGGCGCTGAGGTAGATGGCGTCTTCCTCTTCCCGGATGTTGAGCCCGAGGTACTGTGTAACGGTAGCTGAGACTGTCAGTGTGAGATCCTGCTGCAGCTCCCCTTCGAACCAGGTGGTGACGCTGTCAGTTGAGCCGATGTAGAGGAGATCGTCTACGTAGACGATTAGCAGGATGTAATATGCGCCTTTCGTGAGTCGGTACATCCCCTGATCGTGCGGTAATTGCTTGAAGCCGATGCGAATGAGGCGGGCGTGCAGGTACTGCTGCCATAGCCGCGGAGCTTGCTTGATCCCGTAGAGCGACTTTAGCAGCTGACAGACTTGGTTGGGCTCCCCGTTGGTACCGTGCGGTAGTTCCACGAAAATTTCTGCGTCAACGGGTGCGTAGAGAAATGCGTTTGCGACATCGATTTGCCGTAGCTTCTTTTTCTTCATGGCGGCGATCGCGAGAAGGATTCGGAGCGAAGTGTGTCGGCTGACCGGAGCGAAAGTTTCGGTGAAGTCTCGCCCGTGTTCTTGGTCGAAGCCGCGCACGACCCAGCGTGCTTTGAATTTGTCAATGGTGCCGTCGGCCTTCGTCTTCACGCGAAAGACCCATTTCCCGGTGAGTACTGTCTTGTTTCGTGCGACGCCGATGGGAACAACTTTCCAGGTGTTCTGTTCTTCCAGTGCTTTCAGCTCCTTGTCCATGGCTTCGCGCCATTTTTCCTTATGCTCCCCCCCCAGAGCCTGCTGAACTGTCGCAGGCTCTTTAGGAATGGCTGCGCCGTGAACTGCGGTGACGAGACCAAGGATTTGGAGTCCACTCTGTGTGTAGCGGGGGAGTGAAGTGTCCTCGGGATAAACTGCTTCGTCTCCCGCTTCTGGATCAGGTGCGAAATTAGGTCCTACGCGTTCTGCTTCGTCGATGTTGACTTGTGCAGGTGTAACGTAACCGTTGTCAGCGAAATGGTAGTAGGCGTCGGCGTTGATGCTTTCGCGTGGGTTTTCGTCGTCCATTGGCACGTTGACGGAGCAGTAGGGGAGGGGTCCGGCTTCTTCCGAGGCTCCTTCCACGTTCTGCTCGTCCCACTCAGCTTCGTCTTCTGCCGAAGCGAAGGCTCGGTCTCCACGGAAGCCACCTGTGGGGTCTCGGTTTTTGTCCAGGTTGGCAAGGTACGTCTGCAGTGTGAGCCGCTCGTAGAAAATGACATCACGTGCTGCCACTGTTTCTTTTGTCGCGACGTCGAAAATCTTCCATGCGTTGTAGTGTTTTTCGATGCCCAGGTGTAGTCCCCATTGTGCGCGCTGAGAGAATCGTCCTGCTCGTGCAGATGGAGATCGGTACTCTACCATGCAGCCGAAGACTCGTAACATTTTTGTGCTGCCCAGTTTTCCTGTCCACAGCAGATGCGGTGATGTGTTGTTCGGTAGTGACGACGAAGAAAGCAAGTTGTGCAGCATCACGGCGTGGTCCATTGCTTCTGGCCACTGGTGAGTGGGTAGCCGCATGCCACGTAACAGTTTCCGCATGGTGTTCTGGAGGGTCCTGTTCATCCTCTCTGCTACACCCTGCTGTTGATGGGCGTAGGGAAGGGAAATGAGCCGCTTGATTCCTCTATCTGCCAGGTACTGCTTGAACTTTTGTGCGGTGTATTCTCCTCCCCCGTCTGACTGGAAGCTTTTTAGTTTGACGCCCGATTCCCTTTCTGCTACGGGGAGCCAGGCGACGAACGCTTCGAACGCCATATCCTTGCTTGGAAGATTCAGGTGCCAAACGTAACGTGTCGCGGCGTCGATGAACGTGATGGTGTAATTGTACGCGTTCTGCCCCGGTTCGCGATTGTACAGGATGTCGCTGTACACTTTCTCGAGTGGCGCGTAAGCTGGTGCGCTTGGGTTATGGTGAGACGCGAACGGTTGATGCGGTAAGTCAGCTTCAGGGCAGGTGAAACACGTTCCACGTACGCGTTGAAGTTCTCTTCCATCAGTCAGTAGTAGTGAGTCCTTGTCGAGTACTCCTGCTCTTATCGTATTATTTAATACTGTGTTGCTTGGGTGTCCCATCCTTGCGTGCCAGGTGCTTTCGTCGGCGCGATGTCCGGGTGATCGTCGGTACAGGTCGGAGTTGGAGTAGAAGCTGGCGGTGAAGTTGGCGCTTTGATGTACTTCTCGAGGTGTTGGATTCAGCTGTTGTGCAAGAGTTGGTGGGGTGTCGTCGTCGATTGGGGCTGGTGCAGTTGAAGGACCCGCGATTGGTGCCGATGTTGTCTCTGCTGCTGCCGATGTTGTCTCTGCTGCTGCCGATGTTGTCTCTGCTGCTGCCGTTGTTGTCCCTGCTGCTGCCGAGTGTTGAATCGTTGCTAATGCTCTTGTTCGTTCTGCCTCAGGAATGGTATGCGAATACCAGAAACCTTCGGGGCTGAAGTCTGGATCGAGATCTGGTGGGTGCGTCCAGGAGGTGAAGGTGACGATTCCGTCGCTGTCGGCGGTGCCGAGGTCTGGAACGAAGTCGAGGACGAACACGTTGTTCTTCAGTACGGCCTTGCCGATGTAGAGGCCACCCTTCCCGTGGTACAGCTTGAACTCCTGTGTTGTGCCGTCTGCTTCGAGGTGGATTCCTTTCGCCATCAATTGACTGACGCTCAGTAAGTTGTACCCGAGCCCTTCTGCTATTAAAACCTTGGACATCTGTAGTATGACGTTTGTTTCTCGTGACTGAAGTTGTACTATGCCTTGTCGTCGTGTGCGCAGGTTCTGGTTGTTGGCAACGGTGATAACGACGTCTCGCTGGAGTTGATGTTCGCGTTGAACGAAGCGACCCGAGGAGCACATATGCTGCCTGCAGCAACTGTCCAGGAACCATGTGTCTTTCCCGGATGGTTCACTCTGGGCGATAGCTGCGTATGTTGGATTCGGTTGAAGTGACTCGCGGCGAGGTGTGGTGTTGTCGAGTTGTTCTTCCGGTGAGTAGTGTGGCGGTGACTCGGTGATGCAGGAATCAGTCAATTTTGCCATGCAACTGACGATGTTCCTTGCTCCTTGTGCAGGTTGTCCCGTTGGTGTCGTTTGAGCTTGAGCGGTGGGGTTCGCTTGTATTGAAGTAACTTGGCTGCTTGAAGGTCGAAGCTGTCGCTGTGAAGGCGTTGACTGTTGTCGATTCGGGCAGTGCGTGCGCGGGTGCCCTGACGTCTTGCAGATGTGGCAGAACGGAGGTACGGGTTTCGGTTGTTGTTTGTTGTTGTTGTAGCGTCGCTGAGTATGGAATGCGAATTCCGGTGTTGATGTCTTCTTCTTGTGTCGTTCTTCTTGCAGGTCCATGTCTTGCTGCTCGGCGTGGATTTCGGCGCAGAGCGCTGCTTCGGAGATTCTTCCGTGGGCTCGGAGAATGGCCTTTGTTGCGCGCCATTGAGGACCGAGGCCGCCAATGATAACTGTCACGAAGGCGTCTTCAGAAATTGACCCTCCGCATCGAAGAAGCTTGTCACGCAGCTCGCGACATCGGTTGATATACGCCATTCCTTTCTCGCCTGGTTTCATTTCGACCGTTGTCAGTTGCGCCATTAACCGACTTTGATTTACGCTGTCTGTTGCTTGATACAGGCTCTTCAAGTGGTTGTACGCGAGCTCCGCGGAGTTGCCGTAACCCCGGTAAGAACGTATATTCTGCTGTTGGGACGGGGTGATGTTTCTCAGTAGAATCGTGTACGCCATCATCGACTGATAAGTGTACTGCTGCTTCTCATACTGTGTGCCGTTCGTTGGGTGTGGCAGGGACCCGTCGAAGAAGCCAAGTATCTGCGCGCCTTCCATCATTAACTCGAATTCAAACGACCAGGTGAAGAAATCCTTTCCATCGAAAGGTCTTGACGTCTGCATCTTTAGAACGTGCGCGAACTGCGACTGAACTTGTAATGCGTCCAGTGGCTTTTCTTGTCCAGGTGAAGGTTGCGGGTGTGGCATAAAACTGATGGACCCGCGCTCGTACGGAGCAAAGGTAGGCTGCTGTTGATTTCCTCGTGCGTATGATGAGCCGTCGAGACTCATGGGAGTTGCTCCGTTGTTGTTGTTGCTGTTGTTCGACTGTGCAGGTGCCGACTGTTGGTGTTGCTCGTAGAAGGACATGAAGGAGAAAAACTTCTCCATCATGCTCTGATCGAATCCTGCAGGTTGATTCGCAGGAGTCTCGGTAGAAGTTGCTCTTGGTCTTGTTGCCGTGCCCTCCTCTGTCTGCAGGCCAGAGGCAGGAGGTGGAGTAGGAGTAGTACCCTGTGAGCCGTTAGAGGAGCTCCTTTCCTTTTGTGTAGCCATGTCTGTTGATGCTGTCGGTATTTTAATAGAAGTCGAATTCTCCCTGACTGCTCTCATACCATGTTGGGCTGAGAAAAGCCCTTAGGATCTTTACAGGGATGAACTCTGGGTAGGATTGTAATAGCGGAAGCGTTTTGTGAAGAGATTGTGAACCAACTTGCGCTAGTATGTGAGGGCAAAGTCGATTGATTAAAGCAAAGAGATACAAGATTATATAAGAGTACAAGGAATACGAAGAGACACGGTTGTAACTACTTTACTGTTGCTGTTGCGGTTCGATACAGTGACGACTCGGGCAACTGCTCTGTAGCGAGTCAGTTGTGTGTCCTTGCTGTCGCGCTGTCAGGTCAAAGGTCGCTGACCTTTGACTTTCGCGTAACCTCCAGCGGTTACTTCAACCTCCGAGGGTTGACTCGCTGGTGCCTCGATATGCTTTGCTTCGCTTGTGTCTTGGTGTTTCGACAAGACAGAGGCGCTTAAGACTGATTGTTTCCAACAGATCCCACGCATCCGCAATCTACTGCAGCACCACGGGGTGCGGAGGCCTCCGCAGGTTCCCTGATAGTGGGACAGAGGCATGGACAGCACGCCATTAGAGACATGAAGGTGTAACAGGACATGAAAGGGGTAACAAGGCTAGACTTGTATATATTTACTCACCCTTCTTCGTCTTCAGGTGAATCCCTTCACGCATAATCCACGTGGCGTAGCGTGCGCGCACCACGGCCTTGAAGCACCAGTTGATGGAGACGTCCAGGGGTTGAATCTGGCTCGTGCAACCTGCTGGGATTACTGCAGGGGTGATGCTATGCGTACGGTATGCTTGGAGCATGCCCTGGGTGATGTGGCCTCGGTAGGAGTCCAACACCAGCATCGCACGCCTCGCGTTCTGGCCGCGCTGGGGGTTGAGATGGGGCAGCACCTCCTTGGTCAGCCAGGTCTGCACAGCGCTCTCGTCCATCCACCCGTTATCCTATGCGTGGCACACGACTCCTGCCAGGCACAGAGGGGAGAGAGGGGGCTCAGACAAGAAGGGCAAGCCCTACACTCTTGGTAAGCAGAATTCGATTAGCTTACCATCCGGAATGTCACACTTCCGCACTTTTTTCAGCTTGAACCACAACCACGGGCACGACTTCTCCCCGGATGCGGTGCACGCGAGCATCACCGTCAGTCGCGTCTTCTCATATCCTGCCGTGCGGATTGGGACCGAGCGCGCGCCACGGTTCTCGATCGTCCTCTTGGCCGGCATCTCAACGAAGAGAGGCGTCTAGTCCGCGTTGATGATGCGGGTCGAGTCGATGTTGTGCCGCGCCCTGTTGATGCGCACGAACTTCCAAAAAGACTCGCAGTCCTTAGCGCACTCTGCGCAGGAAAAACACCGCACAGCAGGAGGGGATGGGTAGAAACATGAGAGGTGATTAGAGTTCTAGGCACATACAGTCAAGAATCAAGCGCGGATTCACTCCCTGAACCACTCACCAGCCGATAACCGTTGGCCGACCTTGGTCTTCACCCGCATGACCAGGTTCCAGCGGTCACGGAACCGTTGGCTCCAGTGTGAGCTCGCGTTCCAGTTCTTTCCGGGGTGGTGTTTCTTCATCGACTCGCGGCTCCACTTCTGCGTGTCTTTCACCGTGATCGCCACCACATTCGCGCGCTTCAGGCATATGTAGCGGTACAAAGCCGCCTCCATGTCGGGGTAGTGGGAGTGGCGGCCCGCCCCGTGCACCCGCTTGCGGCAGTTCGCCGCTCCCTTGTAAAGGCCCGCTGCAGCCTCCGCGCTCCAGCGTCTGATGCAGGCGATGGACGCGGTGGATTCCACGGAAGTCTTCTTGAGGGAGCCGAGCTCCTGGTAGCGGCGCGCCCACTTGAGTTTCTCGCATACGGTCCATCCGAGCCTCGTTTTCTTAGTTTCCTTGCTGCGAGCGGAAGGGGGACGGGAGTTGGGATTACGGAGGGTGGGGTCTTTCGGCTTCGCCTTCTCAGGGAATGAAGGAATCGGGCCTGCAGCCTCCGCGTAGTCATCGTCGCTGCCGAGCGCCTCGTTGACCACGATGTCGTCCTTGTTTGGCGTCTTCTTCTTCTTCTTCTTAGCAGCACCCGTGCTGGAACCCGAGTCGTCGTCGTTCTTCCGCTTCTTGTTGCTTGTGCGGCGACGTACGGTGGCCTTAGCAGGGACCTCCGCGACCTTGGCTTTTCCCTTGTGTGCAGCAGTGAGGCGCGGTTGACGCTCCTCCCCCGAACTGTCGTCATCGGAGAGCACCACGCAGGCATGCTTCTTCTTGTGTTGAAGGCGATGACGGAGCCTCTGCTTCAGCAGAGGAACGTCGTCGTCCTCCGTGATGCGCCACGGGTTGTCTTCCTCTTCTTCACCGTCAAAGAAGACCGCATCAGCACCTCCCTTCGCAGCATCCGCATCCGCCTCCGCCTCCGCATCCGCACCCCCATTTGCCGCCACATCCGCGGCCGCAACCGCATCCGCATCCGCTTCCGCCTCCGCTTCCGACGTCGCTTCCGCTTTCGCTTCGTCGTCTGCATCCGCATCCGCATCTGCATCCACCGTCGCACCCGCAGGCACATCTTCCGCCGTCGCCGCCGCAGGGCCTTGCTCCGTTGCATGCGCCGCTGCCTCAGCGTGCTCACCATCAGTATCCGCAGCTACGTCGTTGTCCGAGTCACCAGCCCGCCACTCTTCCACCCCGTCGTCCTTGCCAACCGGCCGATTCCACCAATCGTCGTCGTCGATGTCGCCAGCAGGGATTTCATCCCCCGACGCGCTGTCGTCGTGGCCATTCTCCGGCCAATCCTCCTTGCCGTCGTCGCCGTGTTCTTCTTCGACGTCGTCTTCGTCACAGCTCGCACCTGAGGCGGCGGTAGAGCATCCCGCCTTGCGCATATCCTTCGCCATAGCTAGACGGATGTCATCACCGGGTGAGTTGATTCGCCCGTAGTTGTTCACCTGGAAGTGAGGGCGAGGGGAGGCCGTGCCTACAGGGACTTTGTTGCGCATGGTTGAGCCTGCCGAGAGCAAAGGTTGAGCTAATCTCAACCTTCTTGAGCACCAAATGAAGCTCAAGCCCGACTACCCCCCCCCAGCCAAAGGCTGCCGAGCCGCTCCTCTACGAGGAATCTCCTCGTAGAGGACAGCACATGACATCCCTCAGGCTGCCATCGTGCTACCAGCAGCATTCTGGAAGCATCCATGCGCTGCTGGCAGCAAAACGACGCTGGCAGCATCATTGGATGTTGCATCCCTCACGTGGCATGTAGTGGCGACGCATGCATCACCACCGAGGTCGGCCGAATTGAATGAATCTGGCCTCTGGGTGGTTTCTACACACTTTGCAAATGTTACACACTTCATAAGATTTTTTCCATCTATAAGACTTATAAGACACCCTAAACCGTCCCAGATACAAGACAACCCAAGCATTATTTATAGTGTATAAGATAAGACATATCTGTCTTATATCCGGGCGATGACGGTAGATATTGTGGCCAACATATCAGAATCACGACTGATGACGCGTGAAAACGTCTTCTCTGACTAGAGTACTCAAGCACCACCTTGTAAGAGGTGAAATTAGTCGACACGCAGAGCAGAGCCCGCTTCCAAAACCACCAATCTGTGACTAGTTTGACTTCAACGCGTCCCAAGGTAACGGTAAGCTGGACTACCTTTGGTGTTTAGCTCAAGCCGACGAAGATTCTTGGTTTTCTCTCGCTCGAGGAAGTACCGCAGATCGATGTACTACACTCTGCTCTCCAGTTGAGGCTCTCGGCAGAGGAGGATCATGGCCTTGTTGTCAATGAACAAGGTCAGTGCAGAGCTAGGCCGCTCACCTAGGTCAGTGAGCAAGAAGGTCAACCATCTGAGCTCCTGAGCAGCCATGGTACCAGCGTAGATCTCAGCCTCAGCGCTGGACGAAGCCACAGACGTTGACCGAGTAGACCTCCACAACACAACTCCAGAGCCCAAGCTGAAACAGTACCCCTGAGTCGACCTGCAGGTCCCCAAGTCGTCGGCGTAGGACGAGTCGCAGTGCCCGGTAAGACGCACTGGCTCTCTCAAGCACAAGCCCCATGTCTGATGTAGTTGCCAAGTACTTCGCTACCCTCACAAGTGTCGACTAGTGAACAGGACGGTGTCTCCCAGTCGCAACAAAGCGAGCCAGGACGCTGAGAGGATAAGCGAGGTCCGGACGAGTATATGTCATCAGGTACATGAGGCAACCCACAAGCTCTGCGTAGGGACCACTAGGCTCAAACGGCTCGTTGGGGAGAGGAGCAGTGAGTATGTGGTCAGCGGCAAGATGAGTGGGCTGTGTGGTGGAGAATTGAAGCTCGAACCGCTGAAGGACCTCCTGCACCATGAGTGACTGAGTCAGAATGACGGTGCTACCGACTCCGTCCCTGGTGATCTGCAAGCCAAGGTAGTTGCCCAGTTCACCAAGTCCAGTGCACGTGTGTCTCTTCTGCAGTTCGGACTTCACTGAAGCCAGAGAAGCTTTGTCTGCGGTAGCGAAGACCAGGTCGTCGATGTAGACGAGGACAAAGAAATGAGTGGGGTTAGAACGGACGAATAATGACGGGTCGACGGACGAAGGACAAAACCCGAGGTAAGCAAGAGTGGTGCGCAGGGTGTCGTGCCACTCACGGGGTGCCTGGCGCAGTCCGTAGACTGGTCGTCTCAAGCTCCAATAGGTCCCAGATGGGAAAGTACCAGTGAAGCCAGGAGGACGGCGTAAACAGATCTCCTTGTGCACGCTGCCCTGGAGAAAGGTATCGGAGATGTCTAGTGAGTGTTGCTCGTAGTCTCGCTGTGCTGCGACGTGTAGTAACACCCTAAGAGTGGTCATCTTCGGGGTCAGGGAGAGGGTCTGGAAGAGGTCTACTCCCTCACGCTGACTGAAGCCTCTAGCCACGTAGCACGCCTTGAAGGCAGGTGGCGAACAAGGTGGCCGCTTCACCTTGAAGGCAGGTGGCGACTACGTTTGCCCAGGGAGGGGGAATTGCGTCGACGTACGTGCCTGTGGATCTCCAAGATGTCATCTCTGCATCTATGGCTGCTATACACTGAGAGGCCCACGTTCCCGCCACTGCCTCAGTATAAGTACAAGGAGTCGGGACTGGAACGTCAGGGTCTCCCTTAGTGGCTAGCAACATGGGACAGAGATGGGGAGAAGCAGCTGCAAGGAACTCCAGCTCAAATTGCCTGTCCTTTTGGACGTCACAGCCAAGTTTAGACTCACCCCAGGCGGTAGGGGGAGCAGCCACCAAGCGGGTGGTGTAGTCAAGGCTACAGGTGGCGGCAAAGTCAGTGACAACGGCAACAAGAGCTGCGACAGACGACATAGAGGCAGTAGGGTCTGTCACAAGAGAGGAGAGAACACGTAAGACAACAGGGAGAGCAGCACGGTAGCAGTCGGTGAGTGGCAGTGAGGAAACAGTGAGATCTGACAATGGAGGTAACGGGAGGATAGACGAAGGCGGAGAAGGAGGAGGGGTAGGCCACCGGAAAACGAACCGGAGGTCCCGAACAGGACGAGTGACGAGCACTCCGGGAACAAGGAGAGGTCCAAGGGGAGTGGATGACAGGAGGATACGACCGTGACCGAGAAAGGAAGAGAACAGCTGGAGCCGGATCCGGAGGAGGAAACATAGGACAGTGAGTAGGAGGAGACGCTGAGCATCCAAGAGGAGAGGAAGGAAGAATAAGGGTCCGAAGACCACTCATAGGTGGCGACGACCGATGCGGCAGAGGCTGCTGCGGCGTCTGCGGCTGCGGCTGCTGCGGCGGTTGTTGCTGTTGCTGCTGCTGCTGCCGCTGCTGTTGTTACGTCAGCAGCTGCTGCCGCTGCTGCTGCCTCTCCTGCTCCAGCCGCTCCTGCTCCTGCCGCTCCAGCTGCCGGAGAAATTGAAGACGCGCCAAGTAACGGGGGCCAGACGAAGCATGCGTCGTAGAACCAACGCCTCCAGCTCCAGCACCCCCAGAGCTAACACCTCCAAACTCTAGTACCTTCAACTACAGCACCCCCAGAAGCAGCAACTCCAGCTCCAGTACCGCCACCTCCAGCACCTCCAGCTCCAGCACTCCCACCAGCAGCACCTCCAGTGCCAGCACCTCCAGTCACAGCACCCCCGGCACCAGCTCCCTCAGAACGAGCACCTCCAGCACCAGCACATCCAGTAGCAGCACCCCCAGAGCCCACTGCGGCCTGCCGCGGTAGTACCAAAGGCGACTGTGGTGACTGTGAAGACGACATGGGGGACTGTGGTGAGGAAGACAACACCGGATGTGCTACCGAGGCAGGAGGGGTAGCGTGGGACACACCTGACGGGGAAGGACCTGGGTAGGTGGGTGTAACGGGGGAGCGAGAGCAAGAGGAGGAGTGGGGGCGAGGAAGAGGGGAGGGGTGGGTACTGGGAGACCTCGGTGGGGGTAGCGGGCGTGATAGGACACGAACTCATCAAAGGTGACGTCAATGGAGTCGAAGAACCGGTGGAGGGGTGGGTGGTAAAAGACAAAGTCAGGGGCGTCAACCGGGAAACTAAAGAAGACACAGAGGAGGGTGCGAGCCGAGAGCTTGTCCGTAGAGGTATCGCGGACAAACGCAAGGCAGCCCCAGACATGAAGCGTAGACACAACACCAGGGGACCCAGTCCAAAGACAGGTCGGTGAAACCTCCGGGCGAGAGACTTGCGGCCAGAGGTTCAGCTGGTGGGCGGCGTAGTGAACCGCGTAGAGCCACAGAAAATGGGGCGCACGGGCATGGACCATGGAGGTGCGGGCGATCTCCATGACCAAGCCTATGCGGCGCTCAGCAACCCCATTCTGCTGTGGTGAGTCCGGAAGAGTCCATGACTGGGTGATGCCCTGCTTGCGACTGAACCCGCCAAGCATGGCGGAGCGAAACTCACCCCCACGGTCAGAGTAGAGACTAAGGACACGACGGCGACGCTGTGCACAGGTGGACAGCAACCACGAGATCAGGGTAGAAGTCACGTCGGACTTCTGCCGCAGGGGGAACACCGTGGTGTAGCGGGTGAAGTCGTCAACCACCACCAGGAAGTAGCGCTCCCCCCCGACCCAGTGACTGGGGCCGGACCCCAGACGTCCAAGTGTAAATTCAGGAGAGGCTCGGAGGCGAGCGCAAGGGAGGAGGAGTGAGGGGTGGCGCGCAGCCCACCCTCGACGCAAGGAGTGCACATCAGCGCAGGCGAAGAAGGGAGCGACCGAAATAAGGTCGGAAGACCTGAGACAAGACGGAGGCTATACATCTGACGCAGGCGTGGGAGGGACGGGTGACCAAGACGGTAGTGCCACAGGGCTGTCGGGTGGGTGAGCGCCCGACAAGAGCACGGCGCAGCAACCTGACCAGAGGCTACCTGGGGGGACGCAGTGTGCAGTGTGAAGAGACCTGAGCGGGGCTGTCGAGAAACGTGACAAGATGTGACCCGGTAGTAGCGTCCGTACAGGTCGCAAACCTCTCGTGTGCAGGGAAAGTGACAGTGGCCCCACGGTCCTGAAGGTGTCCAACACCCACCAAGTTCCTAGAGAATGAGGGGACGTGGAGACCAGTGAGGGAACAAGAGTGGACAGCCGGGCACGGGAGGGTGGTAGAGCTGCGAGTGACAACTGGTCCTGAAGTAGGATCAGCCAGGGCAACTGAGACTGGTGCAGAAAGAGGTGTGAGAGTGGTGTGGTCGTGGAAGAAGCACTGAGACACGCCTTAGTTAAGAGTGAAGGGCAGCGACGCGTCAACCGTGAGTACACCTGGGCTAGTAACTACACAAGCACCTACACTAGCAACAGGCAAGGATCCTAGTCTAGGAACACGCGAGCAAACAGATCCAGCGGCACTATAGTCAACATCAGCATACATGGCATAAGCACGAGCATCATCCATGTTTAGATCAAACACCTGAATGCGACGAGCAACCAGCGTCGCCCAGCGTGGGGGGGCTGCCTCAAAGCCGTCTCGGTGACGGTAGAGGTCGTCGAGGTGCCGGAAGCAGCACGCTGCAGAGTGGTGGGAGCGCCCGCAGTGAGCGCCCGTACCTAGACTCGTTTGGATCCAGTAGTCGCACTGGCCAACGTCGCGGCCAGTGTGACGAGGCCCCCAGCTGGTGGGGCCGCTGCTGTGGCCAACGCTTTCCAGACCACCAGGTCCCCACTGCTGCGGAGGGCCCCACTTCTGCGGAGGTCCCCACTGCTGGAACTGCTGCTGCACCTGCCGCTGCACCTGTCTTTGCTGCTGCTGCTATCCCTGCTGAGGCTGCTGCTGCTGTGACTGTTGCTGCTGCTAGTGTGCTCCCTCCCCACCTCCAGGGCCAGCTCCTCCTCCCGCCGGGCCCGCAGGCCCAGTACCAACTCCAGTGCTGCCTCCACCAGGCGCACTAGTACCGCCACCACCTCCGCCACCCCCACCTCCACCATCGCCACCACCACCACCACCACCACCCTTCCCCCCTCCCTTACCTCCCCTACCTCGTTTCTGCCCACCAGCAGCAGAAACAGCTGCATTCTCCTCAGAAACAGAGACGTTGCAGTGGCAACAGAAGTAGTGATGGTGGGTAGCTGGGGCACAGCACAAACCTCAAAGAGACAGGGAACTACTGTGGCAGTAGCAGAGGCAACAGAGAGGAGTTTACTCTCGATCTTAGTGAGAGTGCTCTCAAGAAGATCGATCGTAAGTTCACTGAGGTGCTTCTGAAGAAGCAAGTCGCCATCGGAGGAGAGGCGGCGTGACTAACCAGTGGAGGGTGAGCCATATAGGCGGGGGTGCAAGGGCAAGCTGGGCCTCGGTGCAGGCGGCACGGAATCTAGTGTCAAGAGAACGCATGTGAGTGACAAGGTCGGAGACAGTCTCAAACGAGGAGGAGGTTGAGGGAGGCAGAGGAAGGGATGGAATAACGAGCAACAATAGCGTCATAACACCTCTTCGCAGACTCGACCTGGGAGAAGTGGACAGCCTCAGTTGGTGGGAGAAGGTCAGTCCAGTGCGAGGCAGGTAGCGGCATTGCAAGAGTCCCAGACGTTTCGCACCAAGAACAGCCTGTTGTACGCCGCCTGCTCCACGTCGGTGGGAGAGGGATCAGTAGGCAGGGGACTGGGGCGCTGAGGGGCCGAGAGAGCGCCAGACGCGTGAGCGAACATAGTGGCGTCGTCCTGACGCTGGCTCGTAAGGTGACGTTCGGCCTGGCGGAGGCACGTTCTAAAGTATATCGCACGACCCTCTTCGTCGAAGCACAAAACTCGAGGGGACGCCATAGTAGCCGCTAAGAGCAACCGGAGCTAGAGGGAGAAATCTGCTAGGAGCAGCCGGAGGGAGGAGCGAATGGAGCTAGGAAGGCCAGGCTAGGAACGACCGGAGTGAGGAGCGAACAGAGCTAGAAACGCCAGTCTAGGAACGGCCGGAGGGACGAGCAAACAAAGCTAGGAAATCCAGACTAGGAACGGTGGGCTAGGTAATGCGGGCTAGGAACGCCAGTCACGTCGAGGTACTAACCCTAATCCGCGCCAGTAGAAGCGACTGTGGCAACCAGCCGCTGCGAGAGATGCCTAAGGCAGCATGCGCGTTTGAGACAGCGGGCATATGCGGGATGGGGTGGTGCACGAGTAGCGCTCTTGTGGCAGCTCTTGGTGCGGCGGCGGTTGCGCGGGCTTGGCTGCTGCCGCGTGTGCACCCGCGGTCTCTGCTGTGCGTGCGGCTGCTGCTGCGTGTGCGCGCGCGACCTGTGCTGTGCGTGCTCGCGCGGCCGCAGCTGTGCGTGTTGTGCGGCTGCTGTGAGGCAGCGCGTGCGTGCGCGTAGATCTCGGCCTCACAGCTGGAACCAAGCACAGAAGAAGAACGCGTGGACCTCCACGAGACAGAACCAGCGCCAAGACTGAAGGTGTAACCCTATGACGAACGCTGAGTCGCCTGGTCGTCGACCCAAGAAGCGTCAGAGTGTCCAGTGAGTACCACTGAACTCCGTCCTCCAAGCACGAGCCCCATGCCCGATGTACTGCACAAGTAACGCAGTACCCTCTTCGCAGCATCAAAATGCACCTTTCGGTGTGTACCAGGTGCCACGTAGCGAGCCAGGAGGCTGAGAGGGTACGCGAGGTCAGGTCGTGTGCACGTCATCAGGTACATGAGGCAACCCACAAGCTCTGGGTACGGACCACTCGGCTCTACGGACTTGTCCGAAGGTGGAGCTGAGAGCGAGTGGCCGGTAGACAGAGGAGTGGGCTGTGGCAAGGACCACGTGAAGCCGAAGCGCTGAAGGACCTGGTGCACCATGTGCGACTGAGTGAGGGTGATGGTGCGCCGTGCTCTGTCCCGGGTGATCTGCAAGCCAAGATAGCTCCGTAGCTCACCCAGGTCAGTGTAGATGTGTCTCTCCTGCAGCTCCGCCTTCACTAGGGCCAGTGCCTCAGTGTCAGCAGTAGCAAAAACCAAGTCGTCGACGTACACGAGAACGTAGAACGGCGGCAGGGTAGTGCCAGTGCGCAGAAACAGCAACGGGTCAGCAGTCAAAGGAGCAAACCCAAGAGCCGCAAGTGTTGTTCTCAGTGTGGCGTGCCACTCGCGAGGTGCCTGACGGAGGCCGTACACTGGTCGCCGTAGGCTCCACTGGGTACCCTCAGGAAACGACCCAGTGAAGCCAGGTGGACGGCGCAGCCAGATGGCCTTGTGAAGGCTACCCTGCAAGAAAGCTGTAGAGAAGTCGAGGGAGTGCAGCTCGTAGTCATGCTGAGCTGCAACGTGTAGCAACACCTGAAGAGTGGTCATCTTCAGGGTGGGGGAGAAGGTCTGAAAGAAGTCGGCCCCCTCACGCTGACTGAAGCCTCGAGCAACGTAACGTGCCTTGAAGGCAGGAGGAGAACCCGGCGGCCGCTTCACCCTGAAAATCCACATGCCACTGACGATGTTCGCGCCAGGTGGGGGAACCTCGTCGACATAGGTGCCTGTGGACTTCCAGGAAGCCATCTCTGGGTCCATGGCTGTCTGCCACTGAGAGGAGTACTCACCCGAGATCGCCTCTCTGTAAGAGCGCGGGGTGGGGATGTCAAGTGCATCTGGGCTCCCTCAGGGACAAGCAGCATGGTCGCAAGATGAGGTGCAGCGGTCACAAGACACTCCAGCTCTTCCTGTCTGTCCTCAAGAACGTCACAGCCAAGGGCAATCTCACCGACGGATGGAGGACAGGCAGGGTCAGGGTCAGAAACAAGACTCGCAAGGTAGTCTAGGCGGTGCGCAGCAGCAAATTCAACTAGCTCAGCGACTAAGGCAGACGCAGCAGGAGACGAGAACGTAGGGTCCGTCACAACTGTAGCAAGCAAGCGAGTGACAGTCGGACTGGATGCACGAGCAAGGTCAGACGGAGGGTCAGCAACGTCAGGAAGAGAGGACACAGGAGGTGACGGTAGGACAACACGCTGTGGAACAGAGGAAGGATGGAGTGTCATATCGTGAGTGCCTGGGACAGCCGGAGCACGAGGACGACAAACACGACGAACACGAGCAGGAACGGAAGCTCTAGTCTCAGGCTCTCGACGCTCAGGAGTGGAAGCACGAGTCTCAGGCTCTCGACGCTCAGTCAGGGACTCTGTCACAGCAGTGTAAGGAGCAGGAGCAGGCAGTGGGGAGTGAGGCAGTAGCTGTGGCTGAGACTGGTCAGCCGGTGGGATCAGTAACGGAGGAGTAGTACCAGCGACTGGGAATTCAAAAGGAGCTGGCGGAAGACCGAGAAGGTGGCGAAGCGCACCAGCAGTTCCAGCACCTCCAGCACCAGCATCACCTCCAGCACTTAGAGCTCCAGCACCTCCAGCACTAGCAGCTCCAGCACCTCCAGCACCTCCAGCACCTCCAGCACCTCCAGCACTTCCAGCACCTCCAGCACCTCCAGCACCTCCAGCACCTCCAGCACTAGTAGCACCTCCAGCACCTCCAGCAGTACCTCCAGTACCTCCAGCAGTGGCAGCTCCAGCACCTCCATCACCAGCAGCACCTCCAGCACCTCCAGCACCAGCAGCACCTCCAGCACGAGTAGCTCCAGCACCTCCAGCACCTCCAGCAGTAGCAGCTCCAGTACCTCCAGCACCAGCAGCACCTCTAGTACCTCTACCAGGGTCACCCACAGCTCCACCGCCACTAGGAATCGCAGCACCCCCAGAGTCAGCACCCCCAGTCGTAGCACCCCCAGAACCAGCACCCCCAGTCGCAGCACCCCCAGGCTCAGGACCAGCAGTCTCAGCGGCAGAGTCCACAGCAGCAGGCTGCGGAGGCGGCGAAGACGGCCGAGGCGGAAAACCAGGGGGGGTCTTCAAGCGTGGAGAGCGGCGAGTGGCTGTCGTGTCGTCAGCGGCGGGTCACCCCCCTCAGCTGTTCCAGAGGAGTCAGAAGAGATCTCCAGAGGCTCAACCAAGGGGGGTGGGTCTACCTGAGACACACCTGAGGGAGCAGGACCCTGTGGGGGGAGGGCGTCTACCGGAGGGGGGGGACTGGTACCAGGAAGAGAGGCGCTAGGGGGACCGAGTGGGATGCGTGTGGGTGTAGTCTGTAGAAACAGACAGACTCGTCAAAGGTGACGTCCTGGGAGGAGAAGACTCGACGCGAGCGCGGGTGGTAGAACTGCCACGGCGGGGCGTCGGTGGGGAAGCCAAGGAAGACGCAGCAGAGAGTGCGAGAGGAGAGCTTGCTCGCTTTGGCATCGCGAACAAGGGAGAGCGCACCCTAGACCCAAAACAGCGACGCATCGCCAACCTTCCCCGTCCACTGAAGTGTGGCCGAGGTCTCTGGCTCAGAGACACGGGGCCAGAGGTTGAGCTGATGCGCAGCGTATCGGACCGCAAACGACCACAGAAAATGGGGAGCAGCCGCATGGATCATGGAGGTACGAGCAACCTCCATGATCAAGCCAATGCGACGATCAGCAATCCCATTCTGCTGAGGAGAGGCCAGAAGCGTGAACGTCTGGCGGATGCCCTCGTCTCGACATAACTCCTCAAGGAGGCCGGAAGAGAACTCACCACCCCTGTCAGAGTGCAGACGCAGGACTGGCAAGTCTCGCCGAAACCGCTCGCGCAGCTGGTGACGAGTAGCACGGATCCAGGGAATCAAAACACCGTTGGCGTCTGCCTTGCGCAGCGTGTGTAGTCGTCAAACACCAGCAGGAAGTAGCGCTCCTCGTCCGTTCCACTGACGGGGGCCGGGCCCCACACGTCCATGTGGAGAGTCTGCAGAGGAGCAGTGGTCGGAGGAAACTCGGAGGAGTGAGGAGCGGCGCGCTGCCGCGCGGAGACAAGGCACGGCGGTGCAAGCGAGCGCGGGAGGGAGGGCAGGAACCTGGGAAGGCCAGAGACAAGGAGACGGGAGTGCATGCTGCGGAGACGAGGCAACGAGGGGTGACCGAGACGGTGGTGCCAGAGGAGAGTCTGGTGGGAGAGTACCCGACACGAGCAAGACGTTGCAAGCTGACCAGACGCAGACACCGGACTGGACGCAGCCACGTGACCTGACTCAGCCACCTGTGCAGACGCAGTGGTCAGTGTGTACAGGCTAGATCCAGGCCGTCTAGTGAACGTAGCAAGGTGACGGCCAGTCCTGGAGCACGTACAGATTGCAACACGTTGCCCTCCAGGAGGAAAGGTATCAACCCAAACGTCCTGAATGGCAGCGGTGCTCACCAAGTTCGTAGAGAACGTGGGGAGGTGGAGACCTGACAGAGCACCGGAGGGGACTGCTGGACACGGGAGGACAGTGGAGGCTCGTGCGACTACTGGGCCCCCAGTGGGGTCAGCCAGTGATACTGGTACCGGTGCAGTTAGTGGTGTGAGTGTGGTGCAGTCACGAAAGAAGCAACGAGACGCTCCTGAGTCAAGTGTGAAAGTGTGCAGGGCCTCAACGGAGGCAGCAGACTCACTAGCACCTGTGACAGCAGACGCACTAGCACCTAGAGGTGCAGCAGACTCACTAGCAGCAGAGTCACTAGCACCTGTGACATCAGACGCACTAGCACCTAGAGCTGCAGGAGACTCACTAGCACCAGGAGCAGTAGCATCGACACCAGCATCACCAGGTACACAGGAGTAACACGCACCCTCATCACTAAGCTCAGTCACATACATATCATAAATAGCCTTGTTGATCTGAACAAAGTCAAGAGCATAAACATCTACTCCCATCCCCTGCAGTTTCAGCCAGTTGGGGGCTGGCAGCTCATCACCATACTCATCCACCCAGGCATCCTCAAGACGGCCGAAGCAGCGATACTCAGTGTGCGCCTTCCCGCAGGTCTGACTCTTCAGCTTCCCTGTGCGTCTGACGTACGGGCAGCGACCAGAGCCCCCAGAAGAACCACACTAGACAACCCACTCACGAAGCTGCTGAGGGGTGGGGTTGTCCGGGAGGCGCGGCAGCTGCTGTCCACTCCCAAAGCCTCCACCGCCACGTGCGGACGCGCCACGGCCTCCACCCTTGCCAGCTCCACCCCGACCTCCTCCACCGCCCACGCTGCCTCCACCACCCCAGCCGCCTCCACCACCCCCACCGCCTCCACCACCCCCGCTGCCTCCACCACCCTATCCGCCTCCACTGCCTCCACCCCCAGAGCCACCCCCACCGCCTCCACCCCCGCCACCACCACCCCCGCCACCTCCACCGATGTTGCCACCCCCACCACCCTTACCCCCCTTGCCCTTGCTGTTGTTGCGCCTCCCACTAGGAGCAGACGCAGCGCCAACTTCCTCAGCACCAAGGAGGTCGACAGCAGCAACAGTAGCAACTGAGGGTAGGAGAGGGGAGGGAGCACACCCTTCAAAGAAGGGGGAGCGGGGAGTGCCGCGAGAGGAAGCGACAGCGTTGGTAATGGTCTCAGCCTCAAGAAGAGACTTCTCCAGCGAGGCAAGTGTGAGCTCAGTGGGGTCAAGGGCAAGAAAGTGGTTCCTGACAGTCCGAAGGGAGTCAGGGCGGCAAGTGACGAGGACGTACAAGGTTATATACAGCGGGGGGGGGGGGGGGGGGGGTCGGGGGGGTTCGCAGTGAGGAAGGTCGGCTTGAGAGCGGCGCGGTAGCGAGTCTCACTAGAGCGAAGGTGAGTCATGAGGTCAGAAACAGTGTGAAAATCAGCTAGCTGAGGGAAGAGGTACGACAGCATGAGACGGCCTAGGGCAGTAGTAGCGGGGGAGGAGTAACGAGCGACAACGGCGTCATAGAGGGCTTTCGCCGTCTTCTGCTGGCTAAAGTGCGCCTTCTCTGCTACTGGAAGATGGTTGCGAACAGCAAGGCGGGCAATGGCATCACGCATGAGCCACTTCGAATGATCTGCGTGCGCTGTGTCAGCTGGGGCTAGGAGGGATCCCTCTGTGTGGGCGAACAAGGACACGCCATCCCTAGTCTCGCTCTGTAGGTACAGCTGGAGATCATCAAGCCAAACGTCAAAACTAATCGCACGACCCTCCGCATCGAAGCTAAGGACTGAGAAAGTAACCATAGGAGCAGTAGCAGCAGTAGCAGCAGTAGTAGCAGCTGCAGTAGCAGTAGCAGTAGCAGTAGCAGTAGCAGTAGTAGTAGCAGCAGTAGCAGCAGCATGGCAGTGCGGCTCAGTAGGGGCACGGCAGCGCGGCTCGGGCAAGGCGGCGCGGCTCGGCAGGGCGGAGCGGCTCGGCAGGGCGGCGTGGCGCAGGCTGGTCAGCGCGGCTCGGCAGGGCACAGCGCAGCAGCGCGTGTGGCAGCAGCAGCTCAGGCGCAGCAGCAGGAACACTTGCAGCAGCAGTAGCAGCAGCAGCGCGTTCTGCAGCAGTAGCCGCGCTCAGCAGCAGCAGCAGGTAGCAGCAGCAGCAGCAGCAGCAGCGCTTAGCAGCAGCAGCGTGTGTGGCAGCAGCAGCTCAGGCGCAGCAGCAGGAACACTTGCAGCAGCAGTAGCAGCAGCAGTGCGTTCAGCAGCAGCAGCCGCGCTCAGCAGCAGTAGCACATGCAGCAGGAGGGGCCGCGCAGGTGACAGCAGCAGCAGCGCACAGCAGCAATGACGAGCCGAGCGCAGGCAGGGCGTAGGCTGCTGGCGGGCAGCGCGAGCGGGCAGGGGCGCAGTGGCGCTCGCGGGCAGGGGCGCAGTGGCGCTCGCGGGCAGGGGCGCAGTGGCGCTTGCAGGCAGGCAGCGCGCTCGCGGGCGGGCAATGCGCTAGGCAGCAGGCAGCGCGATTGCGCGCAGGGCACGGCAGCGCGATCGCGGGCAGGGCAGGGCAGCACGATTGCGGGTAGGGCAGGACAGCTCGATCGCGCTAGAGGGGCAGCACGAAAAACAGCGCATTACACAGCACTAAGGGCACTCGTGGGGCAAAACGAACAGTGCGCTCTCAGGGCAGCGTGCTACGGGCAGTTATAACCTAGCGTGGTGGGCCCAAGAACACTAGGAACGGACTAGGAAGGTACCTAGACTCTGAAACCATGTTAAAAGTAGCGAGAAAGTGATGGTCGATTAGGTAAGGGGGAGGGTACAAGAGTGTTGAGAAAAGGGTTGTACCCCCTAGGGATAACCCCTACACAGCCTACAAGGCTATAAACATATAAAAATTTCTGACAAAAATCTTACTGACAAAGGTAATTGCTAATGCAGAATCTGTAAAATTGCTATTGCACGGCAGGAATATCATAGTAGATGCTTCAAATGTCTTGCACTGCATAGGGTGTCGCCAAACTGAAGTATCCCTGAAATATAATGGATAAATTTCTAACGCGTAGGTACTGTGGGAGTCAGCTATTTTCTCCACACACGTTGCGCTGACTCGTGCGACGTATGGAATTCGTTCGGACATTTTCAACACCTCGTTGGTGCGGCTTCCTTTACCGAGCCCGAACCAGACGGTTCAAAGGTGTGGCTAGCTGCAAAATCTGTCTGAACCAATCACATACCGATCTCAGGAAGCGATGTGTGGCACCGTACCTAAAGCCCAAACAGCTGCAGGTTTGACTAGTCGTCGCGTGCAAACAAGGCGAGGCGAGATGATAAATTGCCGTTGGTCTACGATTTCCGATCATCAGCTTCTAGTTCAACCTCCCTCACAAAGACTGCAGTAATCTCTCTTCGCTAGATACACCGTGTTTCGTCCCGCACTCGAATTACGTTTCTTCTACACTTGCAACTCCCAGCCATGGCCTCCAAGGCACTGCTTATCGTCTGCTTCACGTTCCTCGCAGTGACGTCCGCCTTCGCGCAGCGCGGCCCGCCTGGCGGAGGCCCGCCCGGCGGTCAGGGGCCGCCAGGGGGACCGCGCGGCGGAGGTCCTGGTGGGCGCGGCGGACCTGGCGGCGGCCCTGGCGGGGAGCCGCGCGGTCCTCCGCTTAACCTGACGGCCGTCGGCAATCTGACGGCGGACGTTGGCGCGCAGCTGAAAAACTGCTCGGCGGACCTGACCTTCGTTGACGGCCGCTTCCACCTCACCGTCTTCAAGTAAGGATCGCCTCCACCCCAGTCCCGCTCTTCTCGCGAAACCTGAGAAGATCGCACACCAATCATGAGCTCGTCTGAGGCAATGTGTCGCAAACGCTTATACGAGGCGGTACTTTTCCTTAGCTTTCTTGGCCTGCGAGTTTTAACAAAATCCCATCTCTCTGCCTCCCGTGCCCTCCCCCCCGCCCCGCTCGTCCCCGCAGGAACTCCACGGGCAACTACAACATCCTCGTCGATGCGCTTCTCGTCGGAACCGACGCCGCCGCCGCCCCGCCCGATTCGATCGCGATCGTGCAGGGCGCCGTGTGCGACTCGGCCGCGTCCGCCGCGGCGGTGCTCTCTCTGCCCTTCGCCGCCTCCGATTGGCTGCAGCGCGCCGGCTGGTGGCTGCTGCACGCGGAGGCGCGCCTCGACGCGTTTCTCGAGAACGCCGACGCGACCACCGTTGAGGCGCTGCTCGCTCTCCTCTCCAACGCGTCGCTTCCGCGCAGCAACGGCGGCGGCCGCGGCGGGCGTAACGGCGGAGGCAGTTCCGGGGGCGCGGGGGGCGCGGGAGGCGCGCGGAACGGGCAGGGCAGCAGGCGCATGGGGCTGGACGTGGGGAGGGTGGGGAGGATGCTGATGCGCGCAATGGCCCGCGGCCCCGCCAAGCAGGGTGGGCAGCAGCAGGGCGGGCAGCAGCAGGGGGGCAGCGGCGTGAACAGCACGGTGAGCGGATATGCTGTGCTGGCTGGGAACAGTGGTTCGGGCGTCATCTGGGGCGGGCAGCTCATGGGCGTCAAAATCCCCTCTGCTGCTGCTGCATAATGCGAAAACAGTGAAATCCCATCTGCTGCTGCTGCAGTGTGATGTGAAAGCAGTGAAACCCCCTCTGCTGCAGCTGTAGCAGCGTAATATGGTGGTGCTGCCTTGGCGTGGTAGCAGTGGGAGAGATGGTGCTGCCGTCATAGCCACTGAAATGGGTAGTGAGTAGTGGTGGTGATGTGCATGTGTAAGGTGCTGAGCGTGGGGGCAGGAATGTTGGCAAGCGGCAATGACCTGCCTTGCCATTGCCAGCATTCCTGCCTCTGACAGCTCATGAGCACATCTCGTATTTGGTTTGTGTGGTCCCTGTAGCTATGAAAAGAACTTCTTACCGTAACAGCTTTACAGCAGACTCATCTGGCCCAACTTGAACTCGTTACGGTACTTCAGGAATTAGACAGGCTACAGGGTGGTATAATGAACTGAGGCAGGCTTGGCCCTCATACAAGAAGCACACAGGAGAATCTAGCCTTCCCCATGTACAGTTAAATTTGAGCATCAAAACCAGGAATATACAGAATCTTGTCTGAACAAACCCCAGCTATACGCATTATTGCAGGAATATGGTTGTCAGATGGCCAGGATTCTGTAACTAGGTGTAGTGTCAGGACTCAGGCAGCATGGACACTGCAGCCGGATCAGGAAACGCTTAGGTATTGAACATGCATGGCAGCACTTGAACCAAATGCATCCAACATGGCAACTTGTTGATCCTTCAACCAGAACAATGCCGCACACTTTCATTGGTGTAAATCTAACGCCCTCAACACATGCATCCAATGCAACACTCATTCATGCACAACCAATCTCCACAGCAGCAACCTGTCGATCCCAGGCCAACCCACAAGCCACAACCGAAGTATGGGAACACGGCTGCCAGTGTGTGGCAAGGGGACTACAGGTTATCAAAACATGGCACTCCCAGGCCGGCACAGTATGACTGACTTAGACAGGGAGGCTGGTGAGTGACCGTGGAATTACGGTTGTTAGTAGGTCAGATGAGGCTGACTAGAATCCGACTTGGTGGCGCGATGGCATTACCAAGGTAACAAGGCAATACACTTCCAGAACGGACACTTCGTTTCAACGCTCCTATGATACCATACGTGGTGATAGGAGGTGACACTAGGTGCCCGGCGGTGCAACAGGGTGGTAGGGGTGATGCCGAGCCAGGGTACAAGTTGACTAAGTATCCCATATAAGGGCGCAGCAGCAGGGCGCTTATGGGAGTGAGGTGCAACGTGCATGTTCGCAAGATGGAATATTTCCAACGGAAGAAAGGGAGGGGGGGAGGATTGGGGGGTGGGGATGTTGTGGGGGTATGGAACGAGGAGGGGTCACACGAGCTAAGAAAAATCGGATCGCCTAATTAGTGGTCGATTCAGAGGTCGATGCAGTACAGTCAGTGGCAGAACGGCGCAACATAATCAGCAGGCGCACACAAAATCGCTACGACTTCGCAAAACATGGCCTTCGTCCAGAATCGCGGAATCACTAACACGTCTACAACACCCACGACTGCTACAACTACAAATCACCATGAGCGGCTGCAAAGCGACGATCCACGTCCAAAATTGCTACCGCGCCACACTTAAAACAGCCCTTCAGCAATCAGTGCCCGTCGCGCGAAACGGGGGCCAAATCGCCACGTCGAACAGCACTAGCATTACGCGGATCAACGGCAGGCACTACACAGCGTCCAAAGCACTAAGAATCAGCGGCGGGGGCGGAAGGGGGGCCCTCCGGCACCGCCTCCGCGGCCAAAGTCGCGGTCGTCGCGGCGGAAGTCGTCGCGCGGGTGGCTGCGCGGGCCCTGGCGGGCGAAATCGATTCGCAGGTTCGGCGACGTGTAATCGTTCTCGTCGAAACGGTACCCTGCAGAGTTTACGAGGCCGGGGGAAACGTGCACGGGTCGCCAGGGGGGAGGGACTAGATTCGTGGGATCGATCGAACATGTAACTTGTAAACGTCTCGTGAAAACAATAGCCTGCACAAATCGTCGGAAAGACAAGTGGGCACGGACGCACGCGCGCAACGCACCGGCGGGAACAGGAGCAGCTGGCGGAATCTGCTGGACGGAAGCGCGTGTTAGATCAGTGGGAATAATCGACACTACGATAGATCGAGGTAGGCTAGAACGAGGTGCGCACAATCTGGATCAAAATACCATGATACCTGGTGGGAAACATGCTGCGTCGGAACCAGCTACTAGTCGAGCGTGATCGAATCGGACTCAAACCACAACTCGTCCACTTGAAACCTCGTGGGATCACCATTTCGCACCCATGACTCGCCTGTCCTGTCTCGGCCTACTGGATCGAATTCGATTCAAAACTGTCACCATTCTTCGTAACTTCGTCCACGGCCATCTGCCTGCTTCGCTGACGCGCCTCAACTGCTGAACGATACCGCTACTCTGATGCTGAGCTGAATCCGAAACCCTTCTCTGCTTTTCTGAGCTCAACCCATCTCGGGAATTCAGTGCTTACCCTCTCAAGAAGAAAAGCCTTACCGTCTCAGCAGCAACCCTCACCGCCCTACCTTGCAGGGCCTCTAGCGCCGTGGCGGCGCAGCGCGCGTCGGCGAAGTCGACGAAGCAGAGGATGAGCTTCTCCGGCTCGCCGCCCTGCACCACGCAGCACGCAGCACGCACCACGCACCACGCAGCAGTTAAAGCCAAACGAAATTATAACGTCTTGGCTCGACTGGAAAGCAAAAGCGGGTAATTGGGTTGGGTGTAAGTGCAGAGCAGTGGGGGACCGCAGGGGGTGGGGGGCAGCAGTGGGAACAACAGGCGAGGGCAGGGCCTGAGGGGCCAGCGACGTACCCGGCGCACTTCCTTGGGCACGAGGCGCACCTCCTTAAAGCCGATGAACGGCCGGAATATGTCTGCGGGGTTGGGACGGACAGGGCGCAGGAGGACGGAGGAGAGGGAACGATAAGGGGAAAGTACGGGAGGAGATTGACGGACACGGGGGAGCGGAAGGCACGCCAAGGGCGACGGCGACGTACGGCAGGCCTCGCGGCGGGAGCAGTCGGGCGGCAGGTTGTCGACGTAGAGCGTGGGGGGGCGGAGGATAGGGAAGATACGGGTAAAAAGGGGTTGGAGATTGAAAGACAAGGGAGAGTGGACGTCACGGCAAGGGCAACGGCGGCGACGTACGGCAGGCCTCGCGGCGCGAGCAGTCAGGCGGCAGGTTGTCGATGTACAGCGTGGGGGACGCGTCGTGCGGGATCGGCATGTCCCCCGGATGCATGTCCATCGGCGGCATCCCCCCCGGACCCACCCCCGGCGCGCCCATCCCGCCAGGCATGGGCATCGGCGGACCCCCCGGCCCGCGCGGCATGGGCGGACCCGCCAGGTCCATTCCGCCGAGGCTGCGCATGCCCGATCCGGGGGGAGGCGGGCCCAGATGGTCGTCCGCCATGCCGCCCATCCCAAGCGTGCCAGGTGGCGCCATACCGGGTGGTGCCATGGAGCTCTGCCGATAAGGACGGGGAAGAAACGGGTGAAAAAAAAAACAATTCAAAAACTTGCAGTTACGACTTATAAAAGCCTCGTGGAACGAAATTGCCAGTCAACGGGACGCATCCGATCGCCTAAGCGTGCGACGCATCCGATCGCCTAAGTGTGCAAAGCATCCGATAGCCTAGCAGTGCGACGCACCAGATCGCCTCGTCTCAGCCCCGCAGGGTCGGCGTCCCGCCACCCGCCAGGAGCGCCGTAGCCCGGAGCTCCAGACCCCCTTGGGGGACCGCCGATTCCGCCGTACATTGCGGAACCAGGGGGCGGCGCGTCGTACTCTGGATAAGGGGGGGAACACAATAGTAATGCGACGCGGAAAGAGGCAGGAGTTTGATTGAGGAATTTAGGATAAAATATATGTATGTCCGCAAAAGTGTACTACGATGTGAACGAACAGAAGTGCATCAGAAAAAAATAAAAATGTTAACACGAACCGTAGTCTCGTCGGCGTTTGACACTGTTTGGCGGTGTCCCAGCACCCCGCCCGCGATCGGCGGCGTATCTATCGCCGTACCGATCGCCTGCGTCATACCTCCAGTCAGCCATTCCAGAAGACGCTCAGAGCGGCAGAGCACAAAAAGAAGCGAGCAGGAACAATCCTAAAAGTCACGAACAGAAAGGACTGGCGCAAGGACTGACTGGCTTGTGAGGACAAAACTGAAGGGTGTAAACTGATGGCTTGAAGCCTGGGAGGGAGAGGCAAAGCTAGAGGCAAGATGAGAGCAAAGAGGCACGGAAACAATTAGAGCTTGAAAGAAACCTCTCAGACGACACAAACCTCATCAGCTGAGGGTTTCAAAACATCAGGGGTTGCAAGAAGGTATATATGCTGTACGAGTGGTCCGATACGGTGAAGCGGTGTTCTCGAGGCTGGAGCAGCTGCTGGCAGCTTGGAGCGTGGAACACCCCCCACGAACGACCGCGACTTATGGGTGTATTATTTTGTTGCACTAAGTCTTAATAAGGTGAATTATTGATCACTCTCCTAGGGCAGACCAAATTGGCGAACACAAGCAGAAAAGGTGAAATCACAGGATGTAAAATGAATTGAAGTGATGAAGTCCAGCAAACTAGTCAGACTATGTAATCATAAATTACAGTTTTACTCTAAGCAAATAATGGGCGATGTTCTGGATGTATTTTCACAATGAGAATCATAACGAGGACCAAGAGGGAGGCTCATATCATAATGATGATAATATATAACTGTTTTACAAAAGACATCAATAAATATAAGGGTTGTTCTTTGCCCAGTGCGCTGTACCAGCGACAGTCCTTGCTCTTGGGTTTTCCACTCCACCCCCCGCAAATCTCACCACCCCCCCCCATGCCAACAGATGCTGCGGCGATTCACCAATCAGCAGCGACGGAGCGTCAAATGTAGGGGATCTCATGGGGAATTGCTCGCCAGTCACTAGGGAATTGCTGATTAGCGAGGCAGCGAGGAATTAGTTGGTCCATGCTACTAGTTAGTTGGCAGCGGCACTCCGTTCACCCTCGCACTCGAAGCGTGCGGGATCGCAGCGCTGTTAGCCAGCTTCGTTTGTTCGTTAATCTATGCCTTTGATCGGGCGAGATCTGGCTGCGTGTTCTTGAAATTAAGAAAAAATCACATTCTTGTCATATCCCCTCTGATCCGTCAGAAACCAGACAAATCATCGTTAGACCTCCAAAAGCGGCGATCGCATTAAGTCGCCAAGATGGCGTTGTGCGAGGTGCATCGATCGGCCACCGTGGCCTTCGCGCCGACGGAGCCGCTTATAGCGATGGGGACTATGGCGGGGGCCATCGATCTCTCCTTCTCCTCCTCCGCCGCCCTTGAAATCTTCCGCCTCGAGTTCGCATCCACCACCGCATCCGCCGACAATCCCGCCGCATCTGCCGCCTCCTCCGGTGCTGGTGTCAGCCCGGCCGGAACCTTCGGAAACGCTGCTGACGTGTCACCGGACGATTTTTTCGGCGGGCTGGGCAGCCCTGACCAATCCGGAGGCAAGGCGGCTGGCGGAGTGCCGGGAAGCGCGGGAGCGGGGGGCGGGCGATCGGATCTGCCGTCGCTGGGGGCGGCGACGGCGAGCGATCGGTTCAATCGGCTGTCGTGGGGATCGTGCGGCGTGGAGCAGTCGGAGGCGTTCAGCCACGGCATCATCGCGGGCGGCCTGATCGATGGCACCGTCGCTCTCTGGAACCCCGCGCGCATCATTAGGTATGGCGCGTGCGGGCATTAGCATGCAGGACGCAGCGCATGCGATGCGTGGTGCCTCGAATCGTGGCGCCGCGTGGAATCAGACCGGTTTTTGAGTCGATTGAAATGCGTGTGAGGCGTGGTGCCCGCGTGACTTATCAGGCATGTGTCCTGGCATCGTTGAGTCTGATGATGCGAGAAATTTGAAGTGTGGTCCGTGCACGCAAATTGCGGCATTTCGTGCAAAGTTTGAGGCGCTATACCGCTCGAAATGTTTTGTATTATTTGCAGCGATGCTTTAGGTGATACAGAAGGCTATGCTGGGTAGAAATCGGAAAAGATTCTTACTCGTTTCTGCTGACAAGCTATTGTGTGTCATTGTCGTTTCGATGGTTGTGGTTTCTGGAGTGGCAGCGGCAAGACGGGCGAGGGAGAGGGAGCTCTCGTCGCCAAGATGTCCAAACACAAGGGCGCGGTGAGTGACGATCGCGAAGGAGGTTGAGGAATGAGCGCGAAAGGGCGGTAAGTTGAGAAGGTAATGTGCAGTGTTGGGGAACGAGGACTGGTTCGCTCTGCACAGGGCAGGAGTGGCGAACACAAGGGAAGTCACACGACACACGCAGGCTGAAAAGAGTGGTAGAGAGTGGTTCTGTGAGGTGCGAATGATACGGACAGTCGAACCAGCGCCTTTACCTATTCTGTCCCTCGTTCTTTTAAGAAAAAACCACGTCCTTTGCATGAGCTATCCATCCCGCTCATTTACAACCTGTGCTCGCAGTTCTCATCTTTCGAGACGTCTCAAAAGTCATCCCGCATCACCTCAGATGCAACCTGTGCTGTGACCGCACTCCTGATCACTCCAACCATCACGTCATCTCGATTATTCCCGTCGCATGCACTCACTGTACCATTCACAAAATGCTCACTGTACCCTGTCCTATCTACCGCACGTATTCCTGCACTGTCGCCCGGCACGGCTTGGCACGGCTTGGTTGGCACGTTTTGGCACGGCGTGGAAAGGGTTGACACGACTTGACACCTCTTGATGCGGCCTGGCATGGTGTGGCATGGCTTGGCTCGGCATGGCATGGCATGGCGTGGCGTGGCTTGCCTTGCCTTGGCTCGGCATGGCAGGTGCGAGGGTTGGAGTTCAATCCAGCAGCGCCCAACCTGCTGGCGTCAGGCGCGGAGGATGGCGAGCTGTGCATCTGGGACCTCGCCAACCCCTCCGCGCCCTCGCTCTACCCCTCGCTCAAGGTGCGTGTGTGCCTCGAGGGGCGTGTCTGCCGCACTTACTACCCGCTCTATGTATACCCCCTTGCTAAGAGGACGGAGAGCTGGGGGACCTCGCCAACCCCTCCAACCCCTCGCTCTACCCCTCGCTCAAGGTCCGTGTTCCCTGCTTACTACCTTCCACTCGCCCTTATATCCACCCGCCGCCCAAGGAAGCGCAAGGCGTGACTCATGCTCAGCAGCTACCAGCCATGTGCTCTTTGATCGACCTGTCGTTGGCTTTCGCTCGTCTCGTCAGGATGGCATCGCTCCGTTGTAGCCGCCGCACATGAGTGGGATGCTCATGGTGATTGCTATGTGCATCCCTGTGTTTCGTTTGAGAATCACGAAGTGTGAATCAAGGTCAGCAGCTTCCAGTCCTGTGCTCTGAGACCGAACCAACGTTGGCTTTCGCTCGTCAGGATGGCATCGCTCCGTTGTAACCGCCGCACAGGAATGGGATGCTCATGCATGATCTGTATGCCCTTCCCGCTGTCTGCTGTGCTGCGTCGGTGGGCGTGGTTGGAGCAGGGAGCGGGGGGAGGCCCACAGGGGGAGATATCGTGTCTGGCGTGGAACCGCAAGGTGCAGCACATAGTTGCCACCACCTCTTACAGCGGCCTCTCCGGTGCGTGCTGGCTGTGGGGTTGGTTGGTAGTAATATGGTAGTAATATGCGCTGTAAGTCTCCCCTCTTGTTGCCACCACCTCGTACAGCGGCCTCTCTGGTGCGTGCTGGCGATGGGAGTGTCATCTCTGCCTGCCATTGTGACCTCTCCCTCCCATCCCCCCGCCCCCAACCTCCCTTTTGCACACATACATATGAGCTTGCCTTGCCTACCGCGTTCCCACTCAAACTCCACCGCATTCAAGTGGCCATGCACACCCCTGACATCTCCTCATTGAGAATTCCTAGAAGTGACATCTCCTCACCTCCTCCACACTCCTCCCATTGATCCCTCTCATGCCTCGCTTCCCTGCAGTCGTGTGGGATCTCCGCAAGCAAAAGCAGGTCATCAGGTGCGCCCCGCTCTCGCTCCTATCACATCCTTTATCCCTCTATTGGTCTCTCCCCTCTCCCCGCCCGCCCTTCCCTTCATCTCTTCCTCCCATGATCCCATCTCCTCCCTCCTCTCTTTCCCCATCCGTTCCCTCCTCTCCTCCCCCCTATTTCCGCCCCTTACTCTGCATCATCCCGTTTGCTCTCCTCCTGCCTTCCACCTGCCGCCCTCAATCCGCCCTCTGCCCACACTCTCCCCATGCCCACGTTCCATCGTCCCCTTCCCCGGCACCCGCCACGTCAGTTTTGCGGATCCAGTGAGCAGGAGGCGGTGCTCGTGTCTGCAGTGGAACCCCGAGATCGCCACGCAGCTCATCGTTGCCTCCGATGACGACCGCTCGCCCTCCCTCCAGGTAGGTACCCCTTCCACTCGCCTGCTCGCCCTCCCTCCAGGTACCCTTTCACACTCACCTGCTCTGCTTCCTGCTGCTATCCACCGTCTATTATGTGTGACTGTTGATTGCTCTCGTGCTTATCCGCTGCCGCCGCCACTTCTCTCCTCTCTTTTTCTCCCCCCCCCCTTCACCCCCCGCGCCCCCCTGTTAGTGTTAGCCCTCAATCTCACACTTTGTATTTGTACTTTCTATATCCTAGCGTAGTGTAGTTCGCACTTTGTGTTTGGTTGGGTGTACACCCACATCCCAACCAAACCCAAATGTGATCTCCAAGCAATCTCCAACCCACCAATTGGAGATTGCCTTGGGATTACCCCCAATCCCTAGAGATTGCCCCCGATTCCCTTCCCCATATTTTCCTTGTCCATCCTGGATGTACTTAAAGAGCTTCGAGCTCATTACTAATGCATGGATTCTAAGCTCAAGTTCTGAAACCCCCTCCCCCTCTTCTTCCCCCCCTGCATGCAGGTGTGGGATCTGCGCAACGCCATGTCGCCAGTCAAGGAGCTCACCTCGCACACCAAAGGTGCGACTTGCTGTAGCTAAAACGGGCGGGTGGGCAGGTGAGCAAAAATGCCATGCTCTGTGCGGGTGTTGCAGCGCGGGGCGGGACGGATGCGCTTTTGGCTCGACTCCAAACATATTTTGTGGCAGTGCAACGGAAATTGAGTGGGCAGATGACTCACGGTGCTGTCTCCCCCCCTGTCCACCCGCGCTGCCCCACAGGAGTGTTGGCAATGGCGTGGTGTCCCAGTGACAGCGGGCTGCTGCTCTCATGCGCCAAGGACAATCGCACCCTCTGCTGGGACACGTCCGTGGGGGAGGTGAGAGCTGGGTGTGGGCTGTGGAATGTGATTGAAGGGGTATAAACGGACTCATAAGCGGCTGTGTTGTGCTGCTCTCGTGTGCCAAGGACAACCGCACTCTCTGCTGGGACACGTCCGTGGGGGAGGTGAGACCTGCCCATGGGCTGTAAAATGTGGGACGCGTCCGTTGGGGAGGTGAGAGCTGAGCGTGTCGTGTCGAGTGTGGAGGTATACAAACCGACTGTTTAGCGACTGTGCTCTGCTACTCTCATGTGCCAAGGACAACCGCACTCTCTGCTGGGACACGTCCGTTGGGGAGGTGAGACCTGGGCGTGGTCTGTCGAATGTGGCTGAAAGGGTATGAACCGGCTCGTAAACTACAGCTTTGATGCCCTCGTGTGCCAAGTTCAACCACACTCGCTGCTCGAAGTTTCAAAGCTTTTCCTCCTTCATCCCCTTTCCTCCCCTCTCCCTTCTTCCCTTTCCTTCTCTTCCTCCCCTGTTCTCTCCTTCCCTTTTCCTCTCCTTCTCACCCCTTCCCACCCCCCCTTCTCCCCCACCTCAGGTCCTATGCGAGCTACCAGCGGGCACCAACTGGAACTTCGACCTGCAGTGGTCGCCACGCGTGCCGGGGCTGCTCTCCGCCTCCTGCTTCGACGGCCACGTGTCCCTCTACAACATCGAGGTGCGGCATGCTTGTTGCTCCGCGTTTCTCTGTTTTTTTTGGGACTTTTGAGTCGACTCAAAAGTCGCCTCCTGCTTCGACGGCCACGTCTCCCTCTACAACATCGAGGTGTGTCGCCCTACCTACACCATTGCCGTGTGAGCCTCTTTGTTTTGTTCTCCATGCCTTCTCCATTCTCGCCCGCTCAATCTTTTCGTTCTCGCCTATTTTGTTCTCGCCTGCCCGATATTCCGCTTTCGCCTGCCCGTTGTGAAGTTGCCCTTATCTTTCTTCCAGCCGTTCTTCCCTGCCCGTCATACCCCCCTGGCTACCTTCTATCCCTGATTCTGCTCTGCCGCTATCCTCATTCCTCTGTCCATTCCTCCCTCACTCTCCCCCTTGCGCGCTGCTTCTCCGCCCCACGCCCACGTGCCTGCCTCTGCCAGTCGGCCAGCAGCAAGGAGTCGGACTTTGGGGCGTCGCTCGCAAACAGAACGCCCATGGGTACGTTTCTCGTTTTGACTGTGCCATGCCATGCCGTTGTCATGTGCCGTGCCACATTGATAAATCTCTATCCGCGATGTGCCATGCAGCCACTCTTTGCCCTGTTTCACTGCATTGGAAACCCCCTCTGCCACTTCCCGCTCCTCCTCCTTCCACCCCCTTCTCCCCCCCCCCCCCCCCCCCCCCCCCCAAATTCCCCCAGCCACATCCCGTGCGCCCAAGTGGTTGAAGCGGCCGTGTGGAGCAACCTTTGGCTTTGGCGGGCGGCTGCTGTGCTTCGGAAGCAAGGCGGGGCAGGCGGGGGCGCAGGTGGCGGTGCACAGCGTGGTGACGGAGGAGGGCGTGGTGGCCCGTGCTGACGAGTTTGAAGCGGCTGTGGCGGGCGGCGACAGGGAGAATCTGAAGGCCTTCTGCCAACACAAGGCGCAGCTCGCCTCGTGAGTGGCACTTTGGGTGGTGGGGGCTGTGATCATGGGGTGGTTGTTGTGCTTTGGGGGACGGCGGGGCAGGGAGCGGGGGTCAGGTGGGGGCGCATGAGTGGGCGCAGGGGGGGGGCGCAGGTGGCAGGGCAGGTGGCGGTGCACAGGGTGGTGACGGAGGAGGGCATGGTGGCCCGCGCTGACGAGTTTGAGGCCGCCGTGGCGGGCGGTGACAGGGAGAATCTCAAAGCCTTCTGCCAACACAAGGCGCAGCTCGCCTCGTGAGTGCTGCTGGCGCTATGGTTGATTGTGGTGGTGGTTTTGATGCTGGTGCTGGTGGCGATGATTTGCTGGTTGCTCCCTAGCATAAAGACTCGAATGTTTTTCACGTCCGTGCGTGACACACTTCTTTGAGTCTCGCCCATTGGACAGCAAGGTGTGAGTCTCACACTACCTGTTACCCCTTTCCGTTACCCTCTCCCACTACCCTCTCCCACTACCCTCTCCCACTACCCTCTCCCACTACCCTCTCCTCTCCCACTACCCTCTCCCACTACCCTCTCCCACTACCCTCTCCCACTAACCTCTCCCACTACTCTCTCTCCCACTACTCTCTCTCCCACTACTCTCACTCCCACTACTCTCACTCCCACTACTCTCACTCCCACTACTCTCACTCCCACTACTCTCTTTCTCCCCTACCCCAGTGCCCCGAAGGACAGGGAGACATGGGACTTCTTGACAGTCCTCTTTGAAGACGATGCACGCCGCAAGCTGCTGGCACACCTCGACTTCCGAGGTGACTTTGAGTGGAATCAAAAGGCAACAAGGCGTGAGTCTCAAACACTCCGTTTCCCTCTCTCTCTGCTCTTTACCACGACTCTCTCTCCTCCCCCCAGTGCACCGGAGGACAGGGAGACGTGGGACTTCCTCACGGTCCTCTTTGAAGACGATGCACGCCGCAAGCTGCTCGCGCACCTCGACTTCCCCCCCATCCACATCCCCCACCCCACCCTGCCCCCCGCCGAAGACCCCGCCGCTGCTGCCGCCGCTGCTGAAGCCGAAGCAGCTGCAGCAGCAGAGGCCGCGGCGGGAGAGGCAGGAGCAGAGGCAGCGGCAGCAGGAATGGGAGGTCTGTCTCTTGACGGTGCTGCTGCTGCTGCTGGTGGTGGTGCGGAGGGAGGGGGGGTTGTGGGAGGGGTAGGGCTGGATGGAATTCCGTCCGCCACTGGCGACGTTGACTTCTTTGACAATCTCGCTGGAAGCACCACTCCTAACGCTGCTGCCGCCGCCGCTGCAGCCGCAACAGGGGAAGCAGAAGGAGAAGCTCCGGGGGAGAACGGGGAGATCACCGGGGAAGCAGCAGGGGAGGGCGACGCGGACGAGGAGGAGGAGGAAGAGGAGGAGGACGGAGGGGAGGAGGAGGAGGGAGCGGGGGAGTGGGAGGGCGAGGTGCAGCGGGCGTTGGTGGTGGGGAACTATGAGGCGGCGGTGGAGAGGTGTCTGGCGGCGGGCAGGGTGGCGGATGCACTGGTGCTGGCGGCAGTAGCGGGGTTCAATTCCGACCTCTGGGCGCGCACCCAGCGCTGGTACCTCCGCCGCAACCGCCGCCGCTCCTTCCTCAAGGTGCGTGTGTGGGCTGCTGGGGGTGGGGGCGCGCCTTGTGTGCTCTGTGCTCTGAGAGGTTGCTGTGTGTTGTGTGTGGTGGCTGTGAGGCGGTGTAGTGGCTGTGAGTAAGCGCGGTGGAGAGGTGTCTAGCGGCGGGCAGGGTGGCGGATGCGCTGGTGCTGGCGGCGGTGGCGGGGTTTAACTCCGACCTCTGGGCGCGGACGCAGCGCTGGTACCTGCGCCGCAACCGCCGCCGCTTTTTTCTCAAGGTGGGTGGGCTGGCTTCTGTGGGTTCCCTGTGTGCTCCGAGAGGTTGCCATGTGGTCTGTGTGGACCTCTGGGCGCGCACCCAGCGCTGGTACCTCCACCGCAACCGCCGCCGCTCTTTTCTCAAGGTGGGCGGGTGCCTCGTGATTTTCAACTAGTGTTTGGAGTCGACTCAAAACAGCGCTGGTACCTCCTCCGCCACCGCCACCGCTCCTTCCTCAAGGTGGGCCCACACTGTGTGACTTTTGAGTGAGCAAGGGGAAGTTGGCTATGATGCCTTCAACCTTAGTCCTGCACAAGACCCCCCCGCTCGATTTGTCACCCTAGTTTCACTCGCTCCGGCCTGCCTTGTGGTTTCAGTTCTGCTAGATGCAGTGCGCAAGGCCTACAGACGGTTGCTCCGTTTGTGCCTCCTCCTCCGCCCCTGGCACCCCGGCTCCTCAATCCCTTCTTCCCCTTCTTTAATCCCTCAGTCCCTCCCCAACTTCCCTTTGCTCACCCACTTTTCTCCTCCCCTCCACACACCTGAGCCTCCACATGCCCATCCCTGGCGGGAATCTCTCTCGGCGCGCAGCTGCTGGGCGCAGTGGTGGCGAGTGACATCAGAGGGCTCGTGGCGTCACAGCCCTAATCCCTCCTTCCTATTCGTTAACCCTCCATCTCTCTTTTCCCCCCCCTCCCCCCTTCCATCACTTCCCTTCTCACTCGGCCAACAGCTGCTGGGAGCGGTGGTGGCGAGTGACATCAGAGGGCTCGTGGCATCACAGCCGCTCCCCGACTGGCGGGAAACACTCGCCATGCTCTGCACTGTAAGCCCCTTTTACCCTTCTTGCTTCTTGATTCTTGACCTTCATAGTGCTCTTTCATTTACCGACTACTTGGCTCGCAGCGGATGTCTCTCCAGTTATCCCCTTCTCATTCACCCACTCTCCTCGTTCCCCCTCCCCTGCCAGTACGCGCCGAGCCACGAGTGGTCGGTGTTGTGTGACGAGCTGGCAGCACGGCTGGAAGCGGCGGGGCAGTGGCAGGCGGCGACGCTGTGCTTCATGTGTGCGGGCTCCATCGACCGTGTGGTCGACATCTGGGCCTCCCGCCTGCAGCCCTCCCAGGGGTCCCCGCCCCTGCCGCACCTGCAAGTGAGTCCAGTCAAGAGACTCGAGTACATGAATTGGTGTTGTGTCAGCAGTGGCAGGCAGCGACGCTGTGCTTCATGTGTGCGGGCTCCATTGACCGTGTGGTGGACATCTGGGCCTCCCGCCTGCAGCCCTCCCAGGGGTCCCCGCCCCTGCCGCACCTGCAAGTGAGTCCAGTGTAGAGACTGCTGTGCATGGATGGGTTTTGAGTCGCCTCAAAAGGCGACGCTGTGCTTCATGTGTGCGGGCTCCATCGATCGAGTGGTGGACATCTGGGCCTCCCGCCTGCTGCACCAACAACCCTCCTCCCAGGCCTCCCCGCCCCTGCCGCACCTGCAAGTGAGTCCAGTGTAATGACCGACATGGATGGATGTTCTGTCAATTGTGGCAGTCAAAGGGCTCAAACGCCGACTGGTTGACGTTTTGGGCACACGCTGGTTGCTAGCACTATCACTCCATCTCCGCCGCACCTTCAGATAAGTTTTAGGCTGAAGTGCGGAGAGAAGCAGCTGATCGGTATTAAAAGAGCCTCACTTCAAGCACAAGGAGTTGTTGATCTTGAACACTCTTTTTGCCTCCGTTTCCCCCCCCTCTCCGCCACGTGAAACTAGTAGATTTTTTAGACGTCTCAAGAGCCTCACTTCAAGCACAAGGAGTTGTTGATCCTGAACACTCTTGTTGCCTCCGTTTTTCTCCCCTCTCCGCCCCGTTCTCCCTCTCCATTTGTTTGTGTGTGCGTTTTTTTTTTTTTTTTTTTTTTGCAGGATCTTATTGAGAAGGCAGTGGTGCTGGGCCTGGCTACAGGACAAAGCAGAGTTGGCGGCAGGTGGGCGGCATCGCTCGTCTCAGAGTACGCGACTGTGCTGGCAGCGCAGGGCCGGGCGGCGGCGGCACAGCATCTGTTGTCTCTTCTGCCGCCGTGGGAGGAGAGTGTGAATGACCCGAGTGTGGCCGAGGCGGCCACGGCTGCCGCTGCCTTGAAGGAGCGAATCTACCGCAGCGGACTCGGTGGGTTGTTGCTCGGGGCGTGTGTGTGTGTGTGTGGGTGGGTGGTTGAGTGGGTGGGTGAGTGTGAGTGGCCGAGGCTGCTACGGCTGCTGCTGCCTTGAAGGAGCGCATCTACCGCAGCGGACTAGGTGGGTTGTTGCTCGGGGCGTGTGGGTGTGTGGTGGGGTGGGGTGGGTGGTTGGGTGGGTGGGTGAATGGGTGTGTGTGTGTGTTTGTGTGTGGCTGAGGCTGCCACGGCTGCTGCTGCCCTGAAAGAACGCATCTACCGCAGCGGACTCGGTGGGTTGTTGTTGTGTGTGGGGGGAAGGGGGGTGTGTGGTGTGGATGGTTTCATGTGTGTCTGTGTGTGTGGCATGGGATGGGCCTGAGGGCACTGTTTATCTGTGCGTGTGTCTTACGAGGGGGATGGGGAGGTCAAATCGCTTCAGATTAGAGGGAGACCAGGATCCCGTCTTGCATTTGCTACAACCAGAGCGCCGCATTTGCATTGCATCCTTGCCTGCATTCAGCTAACTCAGCAAACACCTTTCCTTGTCCCTCCCATCCCATTCACCGCAGCTGCAGTTGCCGTGGACCCCTCACAGCCAGCCCGCCCCTTCCCCTTTACGCCTGTCGACTTTCGAGGCGCCTCAAAAGCCGTGCATTCAGCCAACTCAGCAAACATCTTTCCTTGTCCGTCCCATCCCATTCACCACAGTTGCCGTGGACCCTTCACAGCCGGCCCCTCCCTTCCCCTTCACGCCCGTCGATGTGCCTGTTGGCTCCTCTTCCTCCGCCACCACCGCTGCTGCTAACGCTGCTGCCAAGTCGTATGCCGCACAGCAATCAGCATATGCTGCTGCTCCTGCTCAGCCTTCCTACTACCAGGCACGTACCTGCCTCATCTCCTGCCCCGCATTTGCTGTTGGCCACAATGCTGCTGCTGCTGCTGCCGTCTGTTCGTCACCATATACTGCTGTTTATGCTCACTCTTTTTTAGTACCAGCTCTGCACCCCTAGTAAGCTGTTAGCCTTTTCTTTTTGCTGTCCGACTTCCTTCCTCCCATTTCCGATTTCCGTTCTCCCCTCACCCTTCTCCGTTCTCCCAATTCCGTGTTCCATTTTCTCCTCTCCCCTCCCCCTTCTCCCATTTCCATGTCTAAATCACACCTCTCCCTTTTCCATCCACAGTCACCGGCACCTGCCCAGGCTGCCCCACAGCAGCCACAGCAGCAGGTCGCACACACCCCACCTCGCCAGCAGCAGCAGCAGCAGCAACGGCATCCGCAAAGCTCCTATGCCTCCACGTACCAACCCCAGCCCGTCGCTCCTCCTGCTCAGTCCTATGCACAGCAGCAGCAGCAGCAGCAACAGCAACAGCAACAGCAGCAGCAGCAGCAGCAGTATCAACAGCAGCAGCAGCAGCAGCAGCAGGTGCAGCAGCAGCAGTATCAACAGCAGCAGCAGCAGCAGCAGCAGCAGCAGCAGCAGCAGCAGCAGCAGCAGCAGCAAGGAGCAAGGCCACACATGTTCATGCCCACTGCACCGCCCCCGGGTGTGACCATGCCCCAGCACCCCCCACCCATGCAACCCATGGCAGCAGGGCACGCAGCAGCAGGCGCACAGGTGAGCTCTTGTCACCGCAACACATGCATGTGCGGTGCTGTGCTCTGCTGTGCTTCTGCCCTCTGCTCTACTGCTCTTGCTGCTGCTTCTCCTTCTGCTGCCGGGGCAGCAGCGCAGGGAGTGTGTGAGAGCTGCAGCTGTAGCCTGCAGGTGCTTTGCTGGATGGAATGTCAGTAATCCTTTTCAGCTCAGGGGTCTGGGCAGCTCGATCTCTGCTCATGCATTTCCTTTCCTCAGCTCGATCCCTTCTCATGCACTTCGTTTCCTCCGTTTCTTCTCCCTCTTGCCACCCCTGTCGACCTGCTTGCTTCTGTTCTTATCCTTCCCACCCCTCCCCCAGCCGTCCTTCATGCCTGTTGCCCCCCCTCCTGTGGCCGCCCCCCCTCCATCCGCGCATCACATGCCCTCTGGCCCTCCAGTAAGTCCCTCTGTCCCACTCCATTTGTACCCCTTGTCACCGCACTTAACCAGTTCCTTGTATTTTCTCTCATCCTTCACGCCCTCCATCCCAACCCAACACTCCTCCCAACCCCTTCCAACCTCCGTCATTCCCGTCCATCAGCCGGGGATGATGATGCCCACGCAGCCGCCACCAGCAGCACGGGCAGCACAGGGCCCGCGTGCCGTGGCCTTCACCCCCTTCTGTCCAACCAACACTTCTTCCAACCCCTCTCCCCGCCCCCCCCAACCACCACCCCACCTCCCCATCAGCCGGGGATGATGATGCCCACGCAGCCGCCACCAGCAGCACGGGCAGCACAGGGCCCGCGTGCCGTGGCCTTCACCCCCTTCTGTCCAACCAACACTTCTTCCAACCCCTCTCCCCGCCCCCCCCAACCACCACCCCACCTCCCCATCAGCCGGGGATGATGATGCCCACGCAGCCGCCACCAGCAGCACGGGCAGCACAGGGCCCTCGTCCCGTGGCCTTCACCCCTGTGGCTCCCCCTCCCACGCACCGCATGCCCACCGGTCCCCCTCCCGGCATGGGCCCCACCGCTCCTCCCCCCGGGGTCTTCCCCCCTGGCGCGCCCCCCCCTGGGGTGCTTCCCCCCGGAGTCCCCCCCCCTGGCGCTGCCCCCATGATGCGCCCCACTGGTCCTCCTCCCGGCGTGCGCCCACCTGGTGCTGCTGCGGGTGCGCCTGGGGCTGCTGCTCCTGCAGCTGCGCCCGCCCCCGCTGCTCCCGAGGCTGCGCCGCCCGCTCCGCCGCCCACGGTGCAAACAGCCGACACCTCCAACGTGGCCCGTGAGTGTGCTTCCCTGAGACAAGCTGTGTGCTTCCCTGAGACAAGCTGTGTGCTTCCCTGAGACAAGCTGTGTGCTTCCCTGAGACAAGCTGTGTGCTTCCCTGAGACAAGCTGTGTGCTTCCCTGAGACAAGCTGTGTGCTTCCCTGAGACAAGCTGTGTGCTTCCCTGAGACAAGCTGTGTGCTTCCCTGAGACAAGCTGTGTGCTTCCCTGAGACAAGCTGTGTGCTTCCCTGAGACAAGCTGTGTGCTTCCCTGAGACAAGCTGTGTGCTTCCCTGAGACAAGCTGTGTGCTTCCCTGAGACAAGCTGTGTGCTTCCCTGAGACAAGCTGTGTGCTTCCCTGAGACAAGCTGTGTGCTTCCCTGAGACAAGCTGTGTGCTTCCCTGAGACAAGCTGTGTGCTTCCCTGAGACAAGCTGTGTGCTTCCCTGAGACAAGCTGTGTGCTTCCCTGAGACAAGCTGTGTGCTTCCCTGAGACAAGCTGTGTCCTTCCCTGAGACAAGCTGTGTGCTTCCCTGAGACAAGCTGTGTGCTTCCCTGAGACAAGCTGTGTGCTTCCCTGAGACAAGCTGTGTGCTTCCCTGAGACAAGCTGTGTGCTTCCCTGAGACAAGCTGTGTGCTTCCCTGAGACAAGCTGTGTGCTTCCCTGAGACAAGCTGTGTGCTTCCCTGAGACAAGCTGTGTGCTTCCCTGAGACAAGCTGTGTGCTTCCCTGAGACAAGCTGTGTGCTTCCCTGAGACAAGCTGTGTGCTTCCCTGAGACAAGCTGTGTGCTTCCCTGAGACAAGCTGTGTGCTTCCCTCCTGCTCCCCCTAACCTTGTCTTCACCTGCTCCCCCTGACCTTGTCTTCACCTGCTCCCATCATCTTCCCCACCCCACCTGCTTCTTAGCAGCTGAGATGTGGCCAGGGGCAGTGAAACGTGTGAGATGTGGCCAGGGGCAGTGAAACGTGTGAGATGTGGCCAGGGGCAGTGAAACGTGTGAGATGTGGCCAGGGGCAGTGAAACGTGTGAGATGTGGCCAGGGGCAGTGAAACGTGTGCGATGTGGCCAGGGGCAGTGAAACGTGTGAGATGTGGCCAGGGGCAGTGAAACGTGTGCGATGTGGCCAGGGGCAGTGAAACGTGTGAGATGTGGCCAGGGGCAGTGAAACGTGTGAGATGTGGCCAGGGGCAGTGAAACGTGTGAGATGTGGCCAGGGGCAGTGAAACGTGTGAGATGTGGCCAGGGGCAGTGAAACGTGTGAGATGTGGCCAGGGGCAGTGAAACGTGTGAGATGTGGCCAGGGGCAGTGAAACGTGTGCGATGTGGCCAGGGGCAGTGAAACGTGTGCGATGTGGCCAGGGGCAGTGAAACGTGTGAGATGTGGCCAGGGGCAGTGAAACGTGTGCGATGTGGCCAGGGGCAGTGAAACGTGTGCGATGTGGCCAGGGGCAGTGAAACGTGTGCGATGTGGCCAGGGGCAGTGAAACGTGTGCGATGTGGCCAGGGGCAGTGAATTGTGTGCGATGTGGCCAGGGGCAGTGAAACGTGTGCGATGTGGCCAGGGGCAGTGAAACGTGTGCGATGTGGCCAGGGGCAGTGAAACGTGTGCGATGTGGCCAGGGGCAGTGAAACGTGTGCGATGTGGCCAGGGGCAGTGAAACGTGTGAGATGTGGCCAGGGGCAGTGAAACGTGTGCGATGTGGCCAGGGGCAGTGAAACGTGTGAGATGTGGCCAGGGGCAGTGAAACGTGTGAGATGTGGCCAGGGGCAGTGAAACGTGTGCGATGTGGCCAGGGGCAGTGAAACGTGTGCGATGTGGCCAGGGGCAGTGAAACGTGTGCGATGTGGCCAGGGGCAGTGAATTGTGTGCGATGTGGCCAGGGGCAGTGAAACGTGTGCGATGTGGCCAGGGGCAGTGAAACGTGTGCGATGTGGCCAGGGGCAGTGAAACGTGTGCGATGTGGCCAGGGGCAGTGAAACGTGTGCGATGTGGCCAGGGGCAGTGAAACGTGTGCGATGTGGCCAGGGGCAGTGAAACGTGTGCGATGTGGCCAGGGGCAGTGAAACGTGTGCGATGTGGCCAGGGGCAGTGAAACGTGTGCGAGTGCAAGCAGGTTGTGCCAGCACTGAACGCTCCACTGCTCCTCCCTTGGCTGCTTCCCCTCGCACACTTGTCACTTGCCCGTTTCCCCCAGCTGAGCTGCTCCCGTTGCCCCGCTAAACCCAATTACCCTCCCTCTCTCCCTCTCTCCCTCTCCCTCTCTCCCTCTCTCCATCTCCCCCTCTCCTGCTCTCCCCCGCTGAGCTGCGCCCGGTGGCGGGCACGCTGGGGAGGGTGTTCAAGGAGGCCTATGGATGCTGCTGTTTCTGAACTTCCTATGTCCCTCCCTCTCTCCCTCTCTCTCCCCAGCTGAGTTGCGCCCGGTGGCGGGCACGCTAGTGAGGGTGTTCAAGGAGGCCTATGGATGCTGCTGTTTCTGAACTTCCTAGTCCCTCCCTCTCTCCCTCTCTCTCCCCAGCTGAGTTGCGCCCGGTGGCGGGCACGCTAGTGAGGGTGTTCAAGGAGGCCTATGGATGCTGCTGTTTCTGAACTTCCTATGTCCCTCCCTCTCTCCCTCTCTCCCCAGCTGAGTTGCGCCCGGTGGCGGGCACGCTAGTGAGGGTGTTCAAGGATGCCTATGGATGCTGCTGTTTCTGAACTTCCTATGTCCCTCCCTCTCTCCCTCTCTCCCTCTCCCCCTCTCCCTCTCCCTCTCTCTCCCTCTCTCTCTCCTGCTCTCCCCAGCTGAGCTGCGCCCGGTGGCGGGCACGCTGGGGAGGGTGTTCAAGGAGGCGGCAGCGGCGGTGGCGGCGCAGGGCAATGCGGGGAAGAGGAGGGAGATGGACGCCAACAGCAGGAAGCTCGGGCTGCTGCTGCAGCGCCTGAACCAGCGCGATGTGTCGCCCTCTGTTGCCGCCAAGCTGGGGCCACTCTGTGCTGCGCTGGACGCTGGGGACTATGCCACTGCTCTGCATATTCAGGTGGGTTCTTGAGTCAACAGTCGACTCATCAATGCGGGCAAGAGGAGGGAGATGGACGCCAACAGCAGGAAGCTGGGGCTGGCAAGCTGGGGCTACTCTGTGGCAGCGCCTCAACCAGCGCGATGTGTCGCCCTCCGTGGCCGGCAAGCTGCTGCCCCTCTGTGCTGCGCTGGACGCTGGGGACTATGCCACTGCTCTGCACATCCAGGTGGGTGGAGAGCGGTGGTGAGAGATGACTTTCGAATCTACTCAAATGTCACCTCGCCAGCAGCGATGTGTCGGCCTCCGTGGCTGGCAAGCTGCTGCCACTCTGTGCTGCGCTGGACGCCGGGGACTAAGCCACTGCTCTGCACATCCAGGTGGGTGGAAATGCCACTGCTCTGCACATCCAGGTGGGTGGAGAGCGGTGGTGAGAGATGACTTCTGAGTCAACTCAAAAGCCACCTTGCCAACAGCAGGAAGCTCGGGCTGCTGCTGCAGCGCCTGAACCAGCGCGATGTGTCGCCCTCTGTTGCTGGCAAGCTGCTGCCACTCTGTGCTGCACTGGACGCCGGGGACTATGCCACTGCTCTGCACATCCAGGTGGGTGGAGATGCCACTGCTCTGCACATCCAGGTGGGTGGAGAGCGGTGGTAAGAGATGGGTGTATGTGATGTGTTTCACTTTGACACAGACGCTCACATTTCTCCCCCAGCGCGCACACACAGACACATACACACACACACACACACACACACACACACACACACACACACATACACATAACCCCTCCCACCAACATAATAAAGCATACACACACGCATGCTGTCCCGTCCCTTACCGCTCTCTGTACCACTCACCTTCCCCTCTCACATCCCCCCACTCTCTCACTCTTTCGTTCTCTCTCCCTCCCCTCACCTGCTCACCTGCTCACTCATCTGTAGGTGGATCTGACGACCAAGGACTGGGAGGAGTGTGGCGTGTGGCTCACAGCGCTAAAGAGCACCCTTCCCCCCCCCACCCACTCTCTCTCTCCCTCTCCCTCCCCTCATCTTCTCACTCACTGGCAGGTGGATCTGACCACCAAGGACTGGGAGGAGTGTGGCGTGTGGCTCACAACGCTAAAGAGCACCCTTCCCCCCCCCACCCACTCTCTCTCTCCCTCTCCCTCCCCTCATCTTCTCACTCACTGGCAGGTGGATCTGACCACCAAGGACTGGGAGGAGTGTGGCGTGTGGCTCACGGCACTCAAAAGCGTCATCAAGACGAGACAACAGATCGGATGAGAGGGCTGCTGGGAAGACTTCGAGAATTCTCAAAAGTGATTCTTAAATGACTGGGAGGGGTGTGGCGTGTGGCTCACGGCGCTAAAGGGCGTCATCAAGGCGAGACAACAGATCGGATGAGAGGGATGCTGGGAAGAGGGTTTCGATGCGATGATGGTTACCAACTTACCAGCATGGTTATGCATGCGGGTTGACTAGATTACTGGAGCGTGCAGGTTACAGGTACAGGAGACAGTACAGGTGATTAGAAAGTGATGATGCTTGCAGCTGCACCAATCATGGGGCGAACCATGAAGTGTTGTGCCTCCGCGGCAGACATTAGACTGCCGTTACTGTTGCTGGAACTGAGCTGTCATCTACCCTAGAGAAGTGATGATACTGTTACTGCAGCTGCACCAATCATGGGGCGAACAATGCTGTTTTGTGCCACAGTGGCAGACAGGAGAACTGCTGTGTTGTGCTGTCAGTCACTGTTGATGGGACTCAGCTGTCATCTAGCTGTCTTTTGTGGCTTGGGAAGGTAAACACTTGAATGATAGAAACAGGACAGTACCGTGTGTTTTGGAAACTTCTCCCACTATCATTTCATGCTTTCTGTGTGCTAATTAATTGGTATGCCTCGATCCTTACAGCTCTATTTCAGGAAAACGGGTTTATAACGTGTTTACCAATATCGCACTAATGGTAAGCCATACTCAACGGGTGCCATCTGTATTCTCCAACGGGTTGTAGGGCTGCTTTCCAACGGGTACAGACATAGTATCTACTACGCCATATTCTAATACTCAATTACTACCGCACTACCGGTACCTATATCCATCGCATGGGAGCACCCCCTCTAACTAGCGAGCGCGTGGTGGCTATCCCCATTACCAGACTATCCAGAACGTGTCTGTCTGTCCTCGTGAGACGTCTCAAAAACACCCCCTCTCTAACTAACGAGCGCGTGGTGGTGGCTATCCCCATTACCAGACTATCCAGAACCAGAACGTGTCTGTCTGTCCTCGTGACTGCCCCCCCTAACTATCCAGCACTTGGCTCAAGAGCAAGGCAACATTCGCTCTCGCTCGGCCCGTCCTCTCAGAATCACCATCCTCGCTACTGACTGCTCCATTCTTCCTATAAGCCAACGGCTCTATCATTGCTGTTGGCCGCTTCTCAAGCTCCCCAACCAAATGATCAACCCGTGTATCCACTCCCTGTGAAGCCAGTCCCAATTCAACCATCCCCACAGGGCGCTCCTGCTGCTCCTCCCCTTCCTCCTCCTCTTCCTCTTCCTCCCCCTCCTCGTCTTTGCCATGCTTCCAAGAGTAAGGATCATGCCCTGCCTTATCCCCCCCTGCTGCACCCATATACCCCGTGCTGCTGTATCTGGGTACACTCGCCCCTCCAGCATAATCAGCCGCATATGGGACCCTCGCCCCATCTCCTGCTCGCTCCCCATCTCCAGCGTAGTCAGGAGCATACAGGGCTCTCCCCCCATCTCTCTCCAGATCTCGCTCCCCATCTGCTGCATAGTCAGGCGTATATCGAGGGCCACCCCCCCCCCCCCGCCTCCCCAATATACTCCATATTGCCATACATCGGCGCATCCCCCTCGCCTCCCGTCCCCCCATCAGCAAAGAACTCTGCTGCCCGCGCCAGAAAGTCGTGCACTGATGCCGCCGATCCTGCTGCTCCTGGCCCTCCTGCATCCGCACCATACAGGTCTGCATCACCCGCGCTAGTCCCGTATGGGCCTGTGATGCCCGCATGAACCTCATATGAGTCTGTGTCGCCCCCATGCACCCCATATGGGTGCGTGCCTGGCCCTGACCCAGCAGCACCATAGGGATCCGGAGCACTGCCTTCGTCCTCCTCCTCCTCACCCACCCTGCTGCCCAAGACAGCACCCAATCCGCCCTCCTTCCCTCTCCCCTCGCCATCCCAGTGACCCACGCTGTTCTCGCCTTCTTTCCGCCCATCTCCATCCATGCCCCCTTTCTTCCGCCCATCTTGGCCCATGCCCCCATCCTTCCGCGCATCTCCCCCCATGCCCCCCGCCTTCCGCCCATCTGACCCCATCCCGCCTGTCCTCTCCCCCCTGTCCGCGCTGCCCTCAACCTTAACCACCCACGTTCCCCTCCCTCCCCCACCTCCGACAAGAGGAGCAGCAGCAGCACCAACAGCACCAGGACCACCAGCACCACTAACGGCACTAACGCCGCCACCCCCCACATTGCCACCAGCACCAGCCATCCTTCTCCCTCCCCCTCCCCCAACCCCATCCCTGAACCCCTCTTTCCCCCTCTCCACCTCTCTGAACCCCTGCCTCTCCCCAGCCGCGCCCCACGGCCTGTCCCTCTGCCAAATCTCTCTCAACCGCACCAACTCCCTCTCCTCCGCATTCCCATGGGAGAATCTGCACCTCTCCCCGTCCAAGCACCCTGTGCCCACGTGGAAGTACTTGCAGGGGAAGCGCGCCAAGTCGTGGGAGAAGGGGCAGTCATCCCCTTTAAGGCACGAATTCGTTACATGGAACTTGCAGGGCTCGTTCTTGGTCCGCGGAACGCCTGTGTGGGGGAAGGGGCAAGACGCGCCCTTGCTGCAGCGCCCACCCAGGTAGAACTTGCAGGGGACGGACACGCGCGAGGGTCCCGCTTCCATGCGCCGCCTATGCCCCCCCCCTCCGCCTCCGCCACCCCCTCCGCCTCTTCCTCTCCCGCGCCAGTCGTCCCGCCCGCCCCTTCCGCCGCCCCTGCCCCCCCGCCCGCGATACGCCCCCTCGTGTCGTCCCCCGCTCGTTTCGTCCTGCTCCCACTCGTGCCTTCTCCTCTTCCCCGCCCATCCTTCCCCTCCGTCCTGCCCTCCCCCTTCCCCATCCCCACCCTCTCCCATTTCCCCATTGCCCTCCCCACCATCACCTGCCGTCTCTCCAATGCCTGTTCTTCGCCTTACTCTCGCTCCTCCATTCTCCCCCTCCCCCGCCCCCACCTCCTCTTCCTCCTCCTCCTCTTCCTCCGCTCCCCAAAACCCTCCGCTTGCCAGCAGCGCCGACAGCTGCCCCTTCTCCCCGCTACCGCGCGCATCTCCCTTCCGCTCCGCCCTCTTCCCCCCTCTTCCAGCCTCCTCCGCGCCTGCTCTCTCCGCCTCTTCCCCTTCCCCCGGTCTCTCCCTGAACCCTCCCCCCCCCTTGCCTACAACCCCAACCCCGCCTTCTGAACCATCCGCGGCCGCATCAGCAGCACTAGCAACGCTATCACCGCCCCCAGCACCAATGCCGCCCGCCGTAGCAGCCACAGCAGCATCAGCCATGCTACCAGCGCCGCCCGAACGCATAGCAGCAGCAGCAGCAGCAACGGTAACTCCCGCCTTGCCGCCTTCGTGCGCCTTGCCCTTGTGATGGTGCCGGCTCCGGTGGTGGTGCGCGTGGTGATGGGGGTGATGGTGGGGGTGATGCGGATAATTGCCGTGGGGATGCGTCTGGGCATGGGGATGGGCATGGGCATGGGGAAGGGCATGGGCATGAGGACGAGGTTCCGAGTGCGGGTGCTGCTGGCGAGGATGGTAGGGCCGATGATGCTGATGCTTGGCTCTCTTAAACCCCAAGCCGTCAACCCCATCATCGTCGCCATAACCAGCAGAATCGCCACCAGCATCACCCTTACTGTCAGCAGCAGCATGAGCATCCGCATCCGTATCCGCATCCGCATGCGCAGCATCATGATCATGGGGGTGAGAAGTCATGGTCCACCCACGAGGCTTCACAGGGGACCCGCTCCCCGCGCCGATCCCTGCCATCTCCCCAAGCGCGTCGATCATCTGTCGCCCGTGCCCCCTCTGATGGTGCCCGTGCAACCCACGCCCGTGCGAACCACGACCGTGCGAACCACGGCCGTGCGATCCACGGCCGTGCGAACCATGCCCGTGCGAACCAAACCCGTGCGACCATCCTGCGACTGGATCGCCTGCGAGACTGGCGGGGTGACCGGACGAGGGGGGGAAAGATCCGAGCGCGGGTGCATGGCCAGACGTGTGCCCGGCCCACAGCTTGGCAACTTCGCTGAACATCGCATCTTCATCCTCCTCTAGATCAACTCCTGGAACGGCGAGCACAGATCCGAAATCACTTTCCACTTTTTTGTTCCTGTCTGGTTTCGATCCCGCGTCTCTCGCTCTGTCTGCCTGATCCGGCCTTTCCTGGTCCTTCGAGTCTCTGGGAGCAGGAGGGGTCTGCGTTTCGTATGACGATCCTGCTCTTAACGTGGATCTTTCAGCGATCGGACCTCGCTGCTCTTCCGTGTGTGGCACGGCGGAGTTGTCCAAATCGTTGCCACGTGGCAACGAGCTGGCCGAGTTAGTGACATTCGGATCGTCTGGCGCGACAAACTCGCCTTCTTCGGATTCTGATTGGCCATCCTCTTTCATGTTGATTGGAGCCGCCAAAAGCGGCAATCGGAAGCAATGCGAGATTATCGTAAGTGTTTTCGGTAGTGTGGCGCATCGCACATGGCTGGATGCACTACGAGACACAAAGCGGAACTGCGAGATGACTTTCTAGTCGACTTCAATACGGCAACTGCGGAAAGCGAAAGAGTTGATTAAATTTGGTACTCTTGAGAAACCTCCCGAACTATGGCTCCCAACGAGAGTGACACAAGTTCAGATCGAGGACTATTACGACGATCGATAATCTGTCCTGGATTTTTCCTCACAACTGCGGGATTTTGAGGCCAGAATCTCGGACGACTTCAGCCCTATGTTCATGCTCCTATGATCGCAGTTGCTGCTGATCCAGTGCATGCAGGCAGATACGGTACTGCACTGTTCTGTACCCATCTCATCTCCCTTTTCATCCCAACTACCTCTCCTCCATGGCCATGAGCCGCGGCCGCCGAACGCGTGGAGGAGAAGCAAGATGGCTGGTTTTTGGCGTCATCACATCACATCACGGGCCAATTGTACCATCCGTCGAGGTCTGTAACAGAATTAATCGAACGGTTGTGACATGTTGAAGCGGGAGATCCGCATCTGCTAATGACGTTCAACGGTAAAATCGCTTGGTTTCGTGGAAATTGGATTACGAAGTCACGTTGATAGCATAATGTACAGTGCTTCTCAAAGTCTTAAATTAAATATATCAACGGCTAATGTGCTGACATTGTATGAGATGCATTTCCTCCAGCATATCTTAGACTTGACAACTTAATAGAATGATTGATGCTGTTTTTCGAGTTTAAAATGGTTATTATGACCTCATGGAATCATGAATAAATGACAATAAGTTATGAACGCAAAGTACATTATTTGGAAACACTGCAGTATATAATCTTTATGATGGACTTGAGCCGACCATTCTTCATTTGAAACCTGACAGCTCTTTACGAGGCATCCTCATCTCGCTCGCACCCAGATGCAGTGGTGATGCTTGAACCTTGAAAATGTCTTCCTTCTGACGCTGAGAGAGTTGCTTGTTTGCCAGACCTACAATATAAGGAGAATACGGAAGAGCGTTTGCGGAAAACGCGCCGCGCTCAAGTTCTGGGAGTGTGTACGCGGTCGAACGCTTCCATTTCTTCGAGTTGTGCTGGGCAATGTCTCGAAACAGCCTTATTATCTTATGAAAAACAACCATTCAGTTCTCTCAGCGTCGTTACTTCCCATCCCAGCATAGCTTTCTTTACTCTCCAACCTGCTAGAAAGGATTTTGTTCCGTTGCCTCCGCCGCGTGTCTCCCAGAGATCTTCTTCTATTCGCCAGCCAGCTCTTTAGATCTGTCAGAGGGTTCGCACCTTGTGGTTCAGCCGCTATGCCGTCTGAGCCGTCGGATTCTAGCCAGCCGTCAGATCGCAGCCGTTCCCCTAATCCCACTCATTCTGGCGGGGTGGGTCCCCACCGCTGCAACGACCGTCTTGAAGACGTCATCCAGGCACGACATCCTCGTTATCAACCCGTTATGAAGATGATCCCATAGTTGTTGTCCCCTCTTATCGTAAATATCGTCTGGAAGACGCTATCCAGGCACGACATCCTCTTTATTGGTCTGCTATTGGCATTATCTCTTCGTTATTATCCCTCGTCTCGTTGCTGGAAGCCGTCATCCTGGCACGGCCTCGTTCCTCTCTTTGCTCATTCCGGCCCTGATCAGGGTTTATTCGAGGGCAACTGGAGCTCCAACCTTAAGAAGCCTCTGCAGCTGTTCTTTGAGTGTATCCGCTCCAAACCAGGGTATGAGCGCATGGCGGTGCTGTGCTACAGGGTACTGAATCTAGCAACACTTAGCAACGATATTCATTTCATATATTTCTATGGTAGTCACGCTAGCAGCTGTTGCATGCTCGGATTTGCCTCATTTTGCCATCCGTGGTTTTCCATTGTCTGTATTCACATGACTTGCCCCCTACGTCTCCTACACCCGTACTCGAATATTCCCCTCATCCTGTTTCACACAAGAGCAGGTCCGAACCAACAGAGCCGTACACCTTTCTCAAGGCAGCTCCCCCCAAGCCACATTCGAATACCAGCTGCCAGCAATAGCGTGGCATACACCCCCACCTGCTCTCACTGGTCTATCAGGTCAACGGGATCAACCAGGTCCATCAGGTCAACCAGGTCCATCAGGTCAACCAGGTCCATCAGGTCCGCCAGGACTGCAGATTTTACCAGGTTCGGAAGCTGAAGCAAGCCGTGTTGTGCTGGTGTCACAGCGGTTGTGCCAGCGTGGTGTGGTGTGGTGTGTTTGTGCCACTGGGAGCAACGTGCTGTGCTGGGAGGACCGTGTTGGGAGCACTGTGCTGTGTGTTGTGTGCTGTGTGCACTGAGCATTGTGCACTGTTCCCGTGCAGTGTGCTGTGCTGTGCACTGTGCACTCTGCACGTTTCACTGTGCAGTGTGCTGTGTGCTGTGCTGTGCTGTGCACTGTGTGCACATGCAGTGGAAGTTGCACCTTGGTCTAAAAAATGCCTTCTTCTGCAGAGGGGCTGTGGCTGCTGTCAGGACGGTTTGTCTGAGAGCAAATGGTGGTGCTGTAGCTGCTGCCGGCAGTGCTGGTCATTCCTCCTTCACTGCAGCTGCGTTTCCCTCTACACTTGCTACGGCTGCTGCTGCTGCTGCTGCTTTTCCTTCTGCACGCGGCAAAGCTGTTTCAGGCTCTCATTGCATGCTGCTGACTTCATCTGCACGTGCCGGGTACTCACAACTCTTGACGGTTCACTCACAACTCCCGACGGGCTGTTTGCTCCTTTCAACACGCTGCTGCTCTTCCAAAATGGCGTCTGCATCACCACCAGTCCGCCAATCAGCTTCGCTTCTAGTCAAACCTCAATCCAGCTCCCCCACTCCCACCCTCCGCCCTGCCAGCCACACCACACCAACACTTTACTCCGTATCACGAACCACCTGCTGCAGCACCCACAGTCACAACCGTAGCCATAGGGACAGCCACAGCCACAGCCACAGCCACAGGGACAGCCACAGCCAGAGGGACAGGGACTCCCTGTCTCCTGGACTCACAGACTTAGGATTCCGCAGTCCCATGATTCCGTTTCTCGGCAGGCGATTGGTCCGGCCTGCTAGCCTGGGTGTGCTTCTGGAAAATGGCGTATCAAGTAAAGCGGTGGGAAAGGCAGCTAGAAGAGCAGCAACCCCTATAGTTAGAGGAGAACCAGGAGGTAGAGGAGCCGTTGCAGCTTCTGTGCCTATTGCTGCTGGCGGTGCACGATTCAAACCGTCCTTGGGAGGAAGGCCCTCCTCTCTGCTGCTTGCCTGCAGCATGCGGGGGAGAGAGGCAGAACTGAGGGGGAGTTGTAGTAGCTACAGAGGGAATGGCACTGTGGCGTGTGCCATTGGTCGAGGCAGGGCTGCTAAAAAGGAGGTGTTGGCTTGGGGGAGTACGGAGGAGGTGACTGTAGGGGACGTGAGTGGAGCAGAGGTGATTGTAGGGGACGTGAGTGGAGCAGAGTTAGCTATAAGGGACGTGAGTGCAGAAGAGACAGTCGAGGGTGTGAGTGTAGGGGACGTGACTACAGAGAAGACAGTCAAAGGGGTGACTGTTGGGGACGTGGGTGCGGAATGGACAGTTGAAGAGGTGACTGTAGGGGACGTGAATGCAGAAAAGACAGCTGAAAAGGTGACTGTAGGGGATGTGAGCGAAGAGAGTAGCAGCAGTAGCCTAACAGAGGGCAGTCGAGCTCCAGAATTTACTGTTTGGGAAGAGGATGCACAAGCACTGGTGGTCGATGAGAGAGCATGGGAGAAGCATCAGGCAGCAGTCGAGGAAGCGTCGATTGGTCTGCACGACGCTGATGCCAATCGATTGGTCTTTGGAGTCAGCGGTCTCCACGACACCGAAGAGGCCGTCGAGTCGACTCACACACCGATAAGCTCACACCAGCCTTTCAAATCGACTCAAACACCACGTGCGGCTGAGGCAGCTTTGGTGGGTCAGCAGCAGGGCATTCAGGGTCCGTCTGAGCTGTCTCAAACATGGAAGGAGGGGCAGCAGCCCTGGCAACCGCAGCAGAAGCAGCAGCAGCTGAAGAAGCAGTGGCAAGGGCAAGGAGAGCAGCAAGAGCAGAAGGTGGGAGCGGAGGCAGTGGTGTTTGATATGAGTGAGCAGGGAGGGAATAAGGGGGGAGCAGAGGCAGCAGTGTCTGATGTGAGTGAGCAGCAAGAGCAGAAGGGGGGAGCGGAGGCAGCGGTGTTTGATGTGAGTGAGCTCGTTCAAGCTGTGGCGGTTGAAGCAGCTTCGGATTTCTCGAATGTCCAAGGCTTCAGGAGCAGGTGAGGCCTCGCCTCGCCCAGAGTTGACTTCTGAGTCGACTCAAAAGTCAGATTTCTCGAATGTCCAAGGCTTCAGGAGCAGGTGAGGCCTCGCGTCGCCCAGAGATGCTCGCTGAGAGATGCAGAGCGTGAGAAGGAGCGTCAAGCTTGAAACACTTCTGGATCAAGCTTTTACCAACTTAAAATCAAGCTTGCCTCGAGGTTGATTGAACCAAGCTCGAGTCAAGTGTGAGTCAAGTCAAGCTTGGTGAAATGAAGCTCCAAACTTTCCCACCTGGATTACAGCATCTCCTCTGCTCTCTTTTCATCCCTCCTGCTCAGCTCACCCTGTTTGTTCCCTTTCCTAAAACCAATCAGCTTTCACCAGTATCTTGAGTCGGTGCACGAGAGGATGACACGTCAGCAGCTGAGTGCCTCGCTGGAAGTGCAGCAGGTGGTGGGATGGGCAGGAGTGAACTACGACATTCTGCCACGTGCCGTGCGCATGCAGCGATTGGAACCGGTGAGATGTGTTTTGACTCTCCATGTTTGTGCCACGACATGACTTCATCTCACTCTGCAGCCTCAAGAGTGAACAACGACGGTTTCTGTTAACAAACAGCCACTCACAGCTGTTGCAATTCCGCTGCCCGTACTTCCCTCGCTCCCTTGCGCAATCGCAATGGCAGATCTCCCGGGCTCTTGGGTACTCGGACACGCAGCACCTGCTGGAGCACTACACGGCCGTTGATGACGCGATGAGCGGATTGGAGAGTTTCGGGCATAGCGGAGGAGAGGAGAGCGTGAGCTTTGAGTTGACTCATCTGGGGGAGCACCACAGGGCCACTGTGGAGGCACTGGGATGGGAGAGTGAGGAGATGGTGGGGCATAGTGGACGAGACAGTATGGAGCGTGGAGGGAAGGAGAGGGTGGTACACGAGTGCAAGGAGAGGGTGGCAGCAGATGATGGATGGCGTGCTCATGCTGTTGCTGATCTCAGCCACTCTTCCCAGGTCACGGGTCATCCTCGCCCACCTTCTGGATCTAACAAAGCAACAGGCGAACTCCTTTCCTCGCTGCCTCAAGCACCACTGCCATCACCTTCCATGCAAACCCCATCCCCATCCTCATCCCCATCACCCATATCCCCGTGGCATAAGTCTCCCCCTTACTCTCGCCCTTCCCAAGCGTCCGCTCATCCTTCCCACGCATCTCCTCGCACCAGCACACCCTCTCAAGCACCAGCCCGCAGTCCTCAGGTTGTACGGCCCCCAGGCACAAAGGCACAGTGGGAAGCCAGGGCCGCAGCTGACAGCAGGGTTGACTCTTTAGATTCGGGCAGCAAGGCAGCGAGGCAAGGCAGGGTGACAGGTGGCAGTGCAGCTGAGTCGTTGGATCCAGGCATTGGCTCCTTGTGGGCACGGGGAACCACAGTAGGAAAATCAGAACCAGCAGCAGCACCGGCAGGACCAGCAGCAGCACCGGCAGGACCAGCAGCAGCAGCAGCAGAAGGTGCGGGATGGAAGGGGTCTAGAGAGAGAGGGTGGGGGGAGGCAGCAGACGGACATTCCCCAAACCAGCAGCAGTCTGGATCCACTGTGGAGCCACACTCGGGTCAGACTCTGGCCAAGCCACACTCCCCTCAACGCTTCCACTCCACTCTCACTTCCTCTTCCTCTTCGCCTTTTAAGACGTCTCCAAACTTGGAGCCCCACTGGAGTGAAACAGCAGCCAAGCCACACTCCCCTCAGCGTTCCCAGTCCACCCCCACTTCCCTTTCCTCTTCGTCTGCTCCTGCTGTCCGTTCTTCTCCTTCTTCCGCTCCTTCTGCTCCGTCTGCTCCGTCTGCTGCTTCTGCTGCCACGCTTTTGGAGAGGAAGTCATGGGCCATGCGTGCTGCTGCTGCTGTTGCCCGTGCTGCCTCACCTCCCACCCCCACCACCACACCTGCCCCCACCACCACCACACCCGCCCCCACCTCAACCACCACCAACACCACCACTCCCACACCTCTCACCACCAGCACCCCCACAACACACGCCACCTCGGCCACTCCTCCCTATCCCTCAACTCGCCTTCCAGTCCCTCGTTCCACACCTCCTTCCTCTGCTGCCCCTTCTGCTGACCCTCCCACGTCTCTCTCTAACCCTCCCAGTCCTCCCCATTCCCACCCACAAGCACCGTCTGCACCCTCTTGGTCTGCAGACAGGCACAGCCCGTGGTCCCCCTGGGACCATCGAGGCACTACCTCTCAACAAGAAACACCTCAAGTCTTCACTGAGAGGCGAGGCACAATCCGAGCTAGGAGTGTCGTTGAGTCGACTAAAACGAATCAAGAAACGCCTCTTGTCTCCAGCACCACTGTGAGGGAGGACGTTATCCGAGCCAGCAGTGTGGTGCAGGGAGCAGGCCACGTGTCAGCACAGCAGGTAGAGTGGTTATCCCTGGAAGAGAGTGACAGGGTGGGTCGTCAAGAAGCAACGCATCCTGCCGTGGCTGCCCTGCTGGCTCGGTGGCGCCAGACCCAGTTTGGCTCGGTCTGCTTCGAGGACCGGCCGGAGCTGAAGCTTCCAGGCCTGATTCGAGATGTGGTTGGAGCTGAGGCTCGGGAAGCAGGTCCGGGAGTTGTGGATCCGGTGCAGGGAGTAGAGGGGGGGAGGATGGGAGAGGAAGGTGGAGGTGTGAGTGGTTTGAGGGGGTTTGGAGGGGCTGATTTGGAGGACGATGATTGGGTAGAAGGAGGGGAGGATGGGGAGGAGGTGGAGGAAGAGGAAGGAGAAGAGGAGGAAGGAGGGTTTGAAGATTTGGATGCGGTAGGCGAGGAGGAGGAGGAGGAGGAGGAGGAGGAGGAGGAGGAGGAGGAGGAGGAGGAGGAGGAGAACGAAGAAATGATTGACGCATTTTTACAGGAGCAGGGGGGTTTAGGCTTTAGAATGGTAGAAAAGGAAGAGGAGGAGCGGAGTGGTGTTGCAGTGGTAGCTGTGGAAGCATGGGAGGCAGACAGCCTGGCGACAGGCACAGGCACAGGCAGGGCGAAGAGGGGACGGAGAAAGAAGACAATAGAAGCCAGTGGGGGGTGGCAGGAGGGCAGGGGGGAGAGCAGCGGTGTTGCAGTGGTAGCTGTGGAAGCATGGGAGGGAGGCAGCATTGCAACAGGCACAGGCACGGCAAAGAGGGGACGGAGGAAGAAGACAATAGAAGAAGATGGAACTGTGGCTTGGGATACACAGAATGCAGAAGAAGGGCTGGTCATGCCGTCAGGTAGAAGCACAAAAGGTGGGGATGCAGCGGCGGGTGGGGATGCAGCCGACCGTGCGGCAGCAGAGATGGTCTGGCTGGATGCGACACTAGGGAGCACAGACGGAGCAGCTGATGCACCAGCCTCACACGGCGGGGCAGCAGCAATAGAGGAGCACGTGAGCTGGCTGGAGACGCCACTGAGGAGCCTGGCTCGGCGGAGTGGGGGTGTGCTGACGCCCGGGCAGCTGGGGAAGCTGGAGAAGGCGGGGATGTGGACGGTGCGGCACCTGCTGGAGCATTATCCGCACACGTACCGGGACCTCACGTGTAGCAGAGAGGATGTGATGAGGGACGGGCAGGTGGCTGCTGTGGGCGTGGTGGAGTTCGTCAGGTGAGCGGTTGGGATGGGTGGGGCGGTGATTGAATGGGTGCGACGTGGTTGGTTGGGCAAGCCTGCTTGTGGAGAAGTGAGACCAAGTGACAAGCCTGTTTGTGCATGCGCGTCTTGAGTCAACTCAAACAGACCAAGTGTGAAGTCTGTCTGCTGTGCAAACAATGGCGATGGGTCTGAACAAGAAAATTTGCGAGTCGTCTGGAACCATACCTTCCTTATTTCTTGCACCCATCGCCATTCGCTGCTTCACATGTATCCATGATCCATGGACGTACTGCCCCTCTCCTGCCTCTCTCCTGCCTCTCTTTTGAGTCGACTCATTGTGAGTCACTGCTTCACATGTATCCATAATCCACGTACGTACTGCCCCTCTCCTGCCTCTCTTGCATGTGTCTGTGTCTACCGATCTGCACTGCGCCTCCCCGCTTTTCATCTCTCTACGCCCGTCTGCACATCCCCGCACCCATCCTCACCGCAGTGTAAATGCAGCCAGAGGTGGGTCGTGTGCGGTGGCTGAGCTTCGAATCCGGTGCAGCCCACCTGACAACGCCGCCACCGCAGGCACCACCAATTCCCCAACCAGCACCACAACCAGCCGACCCGGATATTTCATCCCGGGATTCACCAGCAGAAGTAGCAGTAGCAGTAGCAGCAGCAGTGGCAGCAATGGCAACAGTGGTGGTGGGTTCGTGGTGACAGCGAAGCAGTTCCGTCCTGGGAGCTGGGCTCGGAAAGCTCTTTACTCCGCCTACCCTAAGGGCTGCCTCGTCTCTGTCACTGGCCAGGTGGGTGGTGGGTGGGCCGTAACTGGCCAGGTGTGACCTGGTGCTCTGGGGCACGAGGATATGGGCAGGTGTGTGGGTGGATGGGGCCGGGTAGGGGAGTGTGGATGGATGGGGGGCGTGGTAAGTTGCTATAATTGACCTCGAATGCTTGTAAGGGCTCTCTCGTTTCAATCACTGGCAAGGTGTGACCTGGCTCTTGGGGGCACGAAGGCAGGGACAGTGCAGGTGGGGCCAGGTGGGCCCAGGTGGGCCCAGGTGGGGCCAGGTGGAGGCAGGTGGGGGCAGGTGGGGCCAGGGGGGTGGGAGCACGTGGGTGGGGGTGTGGGGGCGGGTGGGTGTGCCATTCGTCATGCCTGTCTTGGATTGTATCTGCTGTGCTGGGATGGGATCAGAGCAGCGATAAGCAGCAACCCTCAACATCCTCCTCCTCCCCTTTCCCTGCACCCAACCACTACTCCCTCCGCGCTATGCACCCTTCACCCCCTCAGGTAAGGGCTATGCATGGGGATTGAAACATCTAGACGCCTCATTAGTTCCTCAACCCTCCGCTCAGCCTTCCCCTTCAGATGAAGGCAGTGGATGGCGATGATGGGACGTTCGAACCGTCTCTATAAATCGCTCCCCTTATCCTACCCCCTCCCCTCGCCCCTCCCAGCTGAAGGCTGTACACGGGGATAGGGCCTTTAAGCTGGACATGAACAGCGACAAGCAGGGAGCCTCAACACCCTCCTCCCTTACCCCACGCCCATCCGCTCCTCATCCCCTTCCCTTCACCCCTTCAGGTGAAGGCAGTGCAGGGCGATGGGAGCTTCGAGCTGGACATGAACAGCGACATTGTGAAGGTGGATGCAGGCGGTAGCAGAGGGGATGGTGACCCTGTCCCTATTCCCCAGCATCTATTCCCTTCTCCTTCCCCCCCTCTTCATTCGCTCAGGTGAAATCTGTGCACGGCGATGGGACGATTGAGCTGGACATGAACAGGCGCCAGCAGGGTGAGGGCAGTGCAGGGCGATGGGAGCTTCGAGCTGGACATGAACAGTGACACAGTGAAGGTGGGGAGGGGATGCAGGCTGTATCAGAGGGGATGGCGGCCCTGTGCCTATTCCCCAGCACCTATTCCCTCCTCCTCCCGTCCCCCTTCACTCCTTCAGGTGAAGGCACTGCATGGTGATGGGACGGACCTTCGAGGTGCATTGCATATGAACAGTGACACGCAAGGAGCCTCAACACCCCCTACCCCGCTCCCATCCGCTCCTCATCCCCCTCCCCTCGCCCCCCTCAGGTGAGGGCAGTGCATGGCGACGGGGCCTTCGAGCTGGGCTGCACAAGAACAGTGACACGCAGGGAGCGTCAACTCCATCTGAGACAATTTTTTAGGCGCCTCAAAAATAGAACAGCAACAAGTAGGGAGCGTCAACTCCATCTGCTCCTCGTTCCCCCCCCCCCCCCCCTCTTCTCTTCCTCCCTTCACCCGCTCAGGTGAGGACCGTGCACGGGGATGGGGCGTTCGAGCTGGACATGAACAGTGACATAGTGAAGGTGGATGCAGGCCGTGGCAGAGGGGAGGGTGGCCCTGTGCCTATTCCCCGGCACCTATTCCCTCCTCCTTCCCCCCCACGTCACCTCCTCAGGTGAAATCTGTGCACGGGGATGGGACGATCGAGCTGGACATGAACAGCGACATTGTGAAGGTGGATGCTGGCCGCAGCAGAGCGTCTCAATTCTATCTGCTCCTAATTCTCCCCTCCTCCCCACGTCAACCCCCCAGGTGAGGGCTGTGTGCAGGGCGATGAGGCCTTTGAGCTGGACATGAACAGTGACATTGTGAAGGCAGCAACAGGGGGGACGGCGGCCCTGTGCCTATTCCCCACCACCTATTCCCTCCTCCTTCCCCCCCACATCACCTCCTCAGGTGAAGGCAGCGCAGGGCGATGGGACGATCGAGCTGGACATGAACAGCGACATTGTGAAGGTGGAGAGGGGATGCAGGCTGTATCAGAGGGGATGGTGGCCCTGTGCCTATTCCCCACCACCTATTCCTACCTCCTTCCCCCCCTCTTCATTCGCTCATGAACACGGGGATGGGACGTTCGAGCTGGACATGAACAGCGACATAGTGAAGGTGGATGCAGGCGCTAGCAGGGCGCCTCAATTCTATCTGCCCCTCCTTCCCCCCCTCCTCTCTCCCTCCCTTCACCCGCTAAGGTAAAGGCTGTGCAGGGCGATGGCACGTTTGAGCTGGACATGAACAGCGACATTGTGAAGGTGGATGCAGGCGCCAGCAGGGGGGACGGTGGTGCTGTGCCGGTGTATTCAGCCAGGAAGGACATGGATCCTCTCTCCCTGCGCGTCATCCTGGAAAGGTGCGACTCACCTGTTCCTGTGGTCTCTCCATTGCATACCGCTGCTGCTGGGTGTGCATGTAGTGAGTGTGGATGGGGGATGGTAGCAGAGGGGAGGGTAGCAGAGAGGAGGGTGCTGTGCCGGTGTATTCAGCCAGGAAGGACATGGACTCCCTCTCCCTGCGCGTCATCCTGGAAATGTGGGGCCTTTGTATCACTGCTGCCGGGGGATAAATGAGCATGCTGCTGCTGCCCCCTGCGCTACTGGAAATGTGGGCCTTTTTATCATCGCCCCTGGAAATAGCGCTGCTGCTGGGTGTTCATGCAGTGTGCTCAACCCCCCACTTACTCCCGTCCCCCCTCTTCCCCCTCTCACCACAGTCTAATCAAGCTCATTCCTCAGGACATGGAATACCATTCCCCCTCCCTCCGCGCGCGCTACAACCTCCTCCCCCTCCCTCTCGCCCTCGCCACCATCCACTGCCCGTCCGACCGCGCTCTAGTTCCCCGTGCCCGGCGCCGCCTCTTGCCTTCCCCACTTACCCCGTCCCCTCCTCTTTTCCCCCTCCCACCACAGTTTAATCAAGCTTATCCCTCCAGACATGGAATATCATTCCCCCGCCCTCCGCGCACGCTACAGCCTCCTCCCCCTCCCTCTCGCCCTCGCCACCATCCACTGCCCGTCCGACCGCGCTCTCGTTCCCCTTGCCCAGCGCCGCCTCTTGCCTTCCCCACTTATCCCGTCCCCTCCCCTTTTCCCCCTCCCACCGCAGTCTAATCAAGCTCATCCCTCCAGACATGGAATTTCATTCCCCCGCCCTCCTTGTTCCCCTTGCGCGGCGCACCACCCCCTTCAGTTTTTCCACCACCCCCTCTTGCCTTCCCCACTCCTCTTTTCCCCCTCCCACCGCAGTTTAATCAATCTTATCCCTCCAGACATGGAATACCGCAGTTTAAAAAAAAAAGAGTTAACGGTGGGCCCACTAGGAAATTAGGTCCTAAGACCTAAGTGCTCTTAATACCATGTTAAAGTAGGATGATGACTATCGAGAAGGTTTTGGTACAAAAGTGGAACCTAAGGGGTTGTACCCCACAGTGAGTACCACACTAAAGCCTACCTAAACTATAACATATAAACATACGTTTGACATGAAGCGCGGCGGAAGACTTTGGCGAAAGAACTATTGGCGAAATAGGCGAAGATGTTACTGAGTAATTGAAGAGTTGAATGAGAATTGATTGATATTGGGGAATACAAGCAAGGTTGATATAGCATGCAAAGTCGAATGTCGGAAAGTACTTCGTGGGACTAGAATTGTAAGGCAAGAAGAGTAGAGTGCCACGTGGCACTAGGAAATCTGGAAAGATAGGATGATGATAAGGTTGGGAAGTACTGTTCTGGATGAACAGTAAAACCCCCTGTAACACTACCCCCCTCCCAAGGAGGCGACGTCCGCGGCGCCTGCAGACTGAAGGTACGCTTGGAGGTAAGCGTTGTCATGAGACAGTGAGGACGAAGGAACCCAGCTGTCGTCTGCTGCGTCGTAACCACGCCAACGAACCAAGAAGTCGATGAAGGAGACACCCCCCTGGAGACGGCGTCGGTGCCTGAGGATGCGCTGGATCTGGTAGTCGGGCTCGTCGGTGTCAACAGCTACCGGCAGTGGATTGCGATCACGGCCCGAGAATGCGGTGTTAGGATCGGTGTAAGGCCGAAGAAGAGACACGTGGAATGACGGGTGCATGCGGAAATGAGCGGGAAGGCGAAGGCGGTATGCGACTGGACCAAGTGCGCGCTCAATGACAAATGGACCAATGAAGCGTGGGCGGAGCTTGCTGCCCTGTGGCAGTCGGAGGTTGCGGCTATCCAAAAGAACACGGTCGCCGACTGAAAACGACACCTCACGACGACTGCGGTTGGTGGTGCGTGCCATGCGTGCATTTGCGAGCTCAAGGTGCTTCCTCACGTGATCATGAATGAAGGTGAGATGCTGGTGGAAGTTGTCCGCACGAGGGACTGTGGGTGTGAGATCGACACGAGTGGGGACATTGGGGTGCTGACCGTACAGTGCGAAGAACGGTGATATGCCTGTGGACGAGTGGTGCGTGTTGTTGTAGGCGAACTCGGCCATGCTCAGCTTCTTGTCCCATGCGGCTGCGTCGTGCAACGTGATGCTGCGAAGAATCTGCTCCAAGGTCTGGTTCACACGCTCGGTCTGTCCGTCTGTCTCTGGATGGTACGCAGACGACATGGCTAAGCGAGTCCCAAACAGTGCGAAAAGCTGCTTCCAGAACTTCGAAGTGAAACGAGGGTCGCGGTCTGAGATGATGGAATCTGGAACCCCGTGCAGTCGGACTACGTTATCTACGAACAGCGTCGCGGCTTCCTCTGCTGTGACCTTGCCGTGCGTGGGGATGAAGTGTGCTGCTCGAGAAAACTTATCCACTACCACGAAGATGGCGTCGTGACCCCTAACTGTGCGCGGTAAAGCCATGATGAAGTCCATCGTAACTACCTGCCAAGGGCGGTCGGGTGGTGGAATCGGCTGCAAAAGTCCCGCCTTGCGCTGGCGAGAGGACTTCGTACGCTGACACGTGTCGCACGAGCGAATGTAATCCTCTACGTCTGCTGGAAGCCCTGGCCAGAAGTACGTGCGACTAAGCGACTTAGCCGTCTTATCTGCTCCGAAGTGACCTGCACTAACGACATCGTGCGCCTCGGAAAGAAGGAGCTGTCGAAGAGGGCGGTAGGCGGGAACCCAAATCCGTGCTGTACCCTTCCGAATGTAGACACTACCCTGCACCTCTGCTCCTGCGGGCAGTTGCGGTGTGAAGTCGGGATCTACTGTGTAACCGTGCTCGAAGAGTGCTGTGAGAAGTGGATGGCCGGCAGTGACTGTGAGACTAGCAAGCTGGCAACTAGGGCGGGTGAGTGGATCTGCTGGGTTGCGAACGCCTGGCTTGTACTCTATCCTGTAGTGGAAACTCCCCTCCATTAACTCCATCCATCTAGCCTGGCGACGACTCAGCTGCGGCTGCGATTTGAGGAAGCGAAGCGAGCAATGGTCCGTGCGTATAACACTATCTGCCCCCTCTAGGTAGCACCTCCACACCTTATACGCATGGATGATCGCGAGCGCCTCCTTGTCGTGAATCGGATAGTTCAGCTCGGCCCCCCTCAGCTTACGCGACTCGTACGCGATCGGCTGCAACCCGCGCCCCTAGTCCTGAAGAAGCACTGCTCCAATGGCTCAATCTGATGCGTCGGTCACTACAACGTACGGGCGATTGGGATCTGGGTACGACAGTGTCGGTGAAGACGTGAGCGACTGCTTCATCTGCTCGAACGCCTGCTGCTGCGCTGGACCCCAATCGAAATCTACGCCCTTCCGAAGTAGGTCGGTGAGTGGACTAGCGATCGATGCGTAACCCTGAACGAAACGACGGTAGTAATTCGCGAATCCGAGAAAGCTCTGCAACTCCTTGACTGAGGTCGGAGCTATCCAGTCCTGTACTGCTGCGATCTTCTTCGGGTCGGTCCTAATGCCACTAGCAGATACTACGTGACCTAGAAACTCGACTTCGGGGAGAAAGAACTCGCACTTCGACTGCTTAGCGTACAACTGCTCCTTCCGCAAGACCTCGAAGACCTTCTGCAAGTGCTGCACGTGCTCCTCTTTTGTCTTGGAGAAGATCAGGATGTCGTCTAGGTAGACTACTACGAACGAACCTAGGAACTCGGAGAGGACGGTGTTCATGAGCGTCTGAAACGTCGCTGGGGCGTTGGTCAAACCGAATGGTAGAACCCTAAACTCGTACAACCCTTGCTTCGTACGAAATGCCGTCTTGTCCTGATCCTCCGAAACTACTCGAATCTGGTGATATCCTGAACGAAGGTCGATCTTTGAGAAGACTCTAGCGCCCTGCACTGCATCTAGGAGATCTTCTACTCTCGGTACTGGGAATCTGTTCTTGACGGTGGCGGCGTTCAGTGCGCGGTAATCTATGCACATCCGTAACCCTCCGTCTTTCTTAGGCGCGAAAAGGATCGGTGCTGCCCAAGGCGATCTAGATGGCTGTATGAACCCCTGCGCTAGAAAGTGCCTAACCTGCTGCGTCATCTCCTCTGTCTCTGCTGGACTTAACCTCCACTGCGGCTTCGCTACTGGCCTGCTCCCCGGCTCCAACTCTATTCGATGGTCGACTGCTCGGCTAGGAGGTAACCCTGGGGGCAACTCGTCGGGGAAGACGTCTGCGAACTCTGCTAACAGTGCACTCACCTCAGCAGGAAGAGTCGCCTTCTCACCAACTGCTGCACTCCCTCCTTTCCCCTCCTCAGCTTCCACCTCCTCAAGGAAAACCGCGAAGATCCGTGCCGCACGCTTCACCAGCTGCAGCACACGAACAGCATTGATGATAGCTGTGGATGATGTGGCCCCATCACTCCACTGTGGCAGCTCCCGGAACTCCCCGTCTACCTTGACGCTGCAGCTTCCCTGAGCCCAATCGAACTGAGTACTAACCGTCCGTAGCCAATCCCTACCGAAGATGAAGTCATAACCGTCCAGCGTCGCAGAGTCGAAGTCACGCCTAACCGTGATTGGTCCTAGCACTACGCGCAACTTGCGGATGACAGGTCCTATGTGGAGAGGCGTCCCATCTACCATGCGAGCGTCTTTGAAGTTGACTGCCGAATCTGCCTCGATATGGAGATGACTAACTAGTGAAGACAAAACGAACGAGTAGCTAGCTCCGCTATCGATGAGAATCTTGACTGGAACACCGTGAAGCTTCCCTAGAAGCACGACTGGACGATCAACAGTGTCTACCTCGTTCGGCGTAGATGATTGGTCTAAGGCCGTCTCCTCTACGTTGGTAGACGTGGCGGGTTCGGAAGCGTCCACACCAGCTAGCGACCCGCTATCTACTGGCGGTTTCCGTTTCCCTGCTGCCGCTCCTTAAGCTGTGGGCAGTCCCGCTTCATGTGTCCCGGCTTTTTGCAGTAGTGACAGTTCCCCCTAAATCCCGTTTTCTGTGAGCTGTCACTGTTAACTGCACCAATCTCCATGGGCGATGGTCCGTCCCTCGATCGAGTGTCGGTGATCGGTTTGTATCCCCTATCGCGATCGTCACGACCCCGTCGGCTTCGTACTGCGTCGACGCGTTCTGCTGCTGCGACTACCGACTCGAAGGTGGACAATCCGTGAATCGCTATGATCTCCGCTATGTCCGGCTTCAACCCTTCGAGGTAGCGATCGCGCATCTCTGCTTCCGTGATATCGTCTATCTCGTTGCTGATGCTGAAGAACCGTCGTGTGTACTCCTGGACGTTTCCTATCTGTCGGAAATGACGCAGACGCTTCCTAGTAGCTTCGGAGGCATTCACCAAGTCGAACCTACTCTTCAGCGCCGCTTCAAATCCTTCCCATGTCGTCGGAACCGTGGTAACACCCAAAGCTAAACTCCCTAAGCACGAAGTTGCAGCTGCATGCCCCACGCCCTGTTGATGCCCGCCTGTCTGAGCCCTTCTTACAGCAGTTTGCGTGAGTTGGCGCCACCACTCCAAGGCCGGGCCCCTCAGCAGCGTAACGGAGTACTCGATCCGCTGCTGCGCGTCCGCCTCTTGCACCCCGCTCGCGGCGAAGTAGTTGTTCAGCATGAAGATCCACGTCCGCACGTTCGCGTCGCGTTGACTTGGGTCGAACGGCTCGGGCTTCTGCGGCTTGAGCGCGCTTCGACGTTCCGGCAGCGCTTCCGCGCCAGTTGACGTGTTGGGTGCAGGAGATGGTGCGGCATGACCATGAGAAATTGACGCGAATTCACGAAGCTGTTGCATTTCAGCCCGTACCTGACGATTTTCCAGCGTCAACGTTTCGAGTTGGCGCATGAGCTGAGCAAGCGTGTTGCCCATGTCGTTGGGGAGAGCGGTCATGGTTTCATCCATGTCGGCTCGACGACTCCAAGTCTGCAAGTCGGCACCGCGGGACGATGACGTCATAGTCTCGTCGTCGACGGTCGCTCGTTGGAAGTCGCTCCCCGCGAAGGCTCCTGATACCAAGTGTTAGGCCCCTTGGCCTAAATCCGCTAAAGATTAGCGGGGTCGACTAAGTCGAGGATGAAGCGCGGCGGAAGACTTTGGCGAAAGAAATATTGGCGAAATAGGCGAAGATGTTACTGAGTAATTGAAGAGTTGAATGAGAATTGATTGATATTGGGGAATACAAGCAAGGTTGATATAGCATGCAAAGTCGAATGTCGGAAAGTACTTCGTCGGACTAGAATTGTAAGGCAAGAAGAGTAGAGTGCCACGTGGCACTAGGAAATCTGGAAAGATAGGATGATGATAAGGTTGGGAAGTACTGTTCTGGATGAACAGTAAAACCCCCTGTAACATGTGTTGTGTCCTGTTGTAGATCAGGAGACTAAATGTTCAGGATATGTAAAATTACTCTCATGTAGACAGTGACAAGTGTGTAGGCTAGGCAGTAATTGATGAATATGAGAACCACATGTTCGTCTTACCTAATCGGAAACCCAGTCAACTGATTTCACGTGATCTCTGATCTAAACCGCGTTACTGGTCAGCGACGCTTCCGCGTTCTCCTTGACTGCACGATTTTGCTGCAGTCAACCATGGTTGCCCGTGCGGCTGGAAAACTTCGGCCCCCGCAAACTTCGGCCTCCTGACCCAGACCGGAGCGGATGCCTCACGCAATCGTGCTGCAATTGGGGGGAACAGCTCGCCCGCGTTTGGGGTGGGCAGGGCAGCTCTCCCGCGTTTCCTTCCAGGCCTCACGCGTGCTTGAGTTGACCTCAAAGTTGACGAGAAGGGAAGGTCCAAGCGACGGGGGGTGAAATATTTTCTGTTCACTGTCTGCGACATGTGGCGAAAAGAAGTGAGTTTGGATTTCGACAGTGAGCGCAACGAGATCTTCAGATAGGACGTATCGGCGAAACGGCGAAGAAATCGCTAGTCATCCACAGTGAGCGAAGGAGTGAAAGGACCAGATCATCCGTACTGTGCGAATAGGCGAAACGTCGGACGAGATTTACGCAGCATGAGACCAACACAACACAAAGGACACACCACCAAATTTCCACAGCTGCCAAGAAATCGGCGAAAATGCTCGGCCCTCGGATTTTCGCAGTCTACCATTTTCAGCCCTTCGCAGCATGATCCAGTCAAAATGCCATCGCCCGTGCAAGCGCCAAGCGCGTACGCGTGTAACCAAATCCGCATGCGCTTTTTGCTGTTGGAATTTACGCATGTTCAGCCGTTCCACGCGGTTCTCTGCTCTGCTTTGCGCATGCTGCTCTTATTCGTGTACAGTAAACTCAGGACTGTTGCCCCCAAGCCATCAGTATCTTGGGTACCGTCAAAGATCCGCAAAGCGGCAGTCTCTACTATTCGACCTAAGCGCCACGCCTTCTGCTTTCTGCACTACATTATCCGCTGTCGTGAAGTTCCATTTCCATTCTGAAATCGCAAAGCCTCCATTACTCACCTGCGCAAGTGATCAACTTACCAAAGTTAGTAGTAGTTGTGTGATACTCGCTCGCAGAAGCGCCCGTTATGGCGCAACCCCCCTGCAGTCCCCACATGATAGCTCCGCAATTCACAGCGTTGCAACAGCCGCACGAAGCCCCTTTGCTCCGTCTCCCATCCGCCAAAAGGCTGCGACTGTTCGGGCAGCAGATCGACGCTTCGGAAGCGTCGCCCGGCGACGTTACTAGGTCGTCGCTCACATCGCCCATGTCGCCCACATCGCAGACGCCTTCCGGATCGAGCAGCTCGAGCTCCAGTGAACGGTTACCACCCCCTCTTTTTCCGCTTTCCGATCCGTTGATGCCAGACCCAACGACAGCCGCGCGTTACCATGCTTCCGATCCTTGCCACGTGTCATCATCTACGCCGTCGCTTCCGGATCTCGGCGACGACATCCTTCGTCAGATTCTCCAGGCGATGCGACCGACGGCGTGGGATCTCTGCCGCCTTGCTTGCGTCAACATGACGTGGAAGAACCTCTGCTACAGCCGGCAATTCTGGACGAAGCTTCGCATCGGCCCCGGTGCCATGCACCCCGGTATGGCAAAGCTCGCGCCGCGCTGCAGGAGCCTCACGGACCTCTTCATTGACGACCCACGGTGCGAGCTCCACGTTCTTAATCCCATCATCGTCGCGTGCGCCTCGTCGCTGCGCCGCGTCGTCCTAGACTGCGACTCGATCGCCGCGGCGGCGATAGCTGCTCCAGGACCCGCCGCCGCCCCCGCCGCCGCCGGAAACGTCGCGCCTCGCGGGAACGCGGAATCGTCGATTTGCAACCTCCTATGGCTCATCTCGCTCCACTGCCGCAACGTCTCGAGAATAGAGCTTCTTTCCTCGCGCGCTTCCGCAGCCGCCACGGCTGCAAACTCCGCGAGACACGACGTAAGAAACGGCGCAGCCAACGGCGCAGGAAACGGCGCAGGTAACGGCACGGGCAACGGCGCAACCAACGGCGCAGCGAACGGCGTCGTCATTACCCCTCCTGGGACGAGCACGGGGTCCGCGTTCGCGAGCCTCTTAGAGTCGCGACTCATGTGGTTCCTCACGACCGCGTTCCGTGGGATCCGGCACTTCTCGTGCGTGCTCCCGAACAGCATGACGACGCAGACGACGTGCCTGATGGCGATCGCATGGCGTCGCCTGTCCTCCCTGCGACTCCACTGCGGCGCGCTCCAGTTCGCCGACCTTCTGGCGCTGCGGAAATGCGGCGCACTCAGAAGCCTCGAGCTTGTGGGCGGCAAATTGGAGGATACGTCCAAAACGGCTGCTGGATCCCTAGAGTTGGGTTCGCAGGGGCAGCCGGAGGAAGGGGAGAGATTAGCTAGTCTGGAGGTGCTTGTATTGAACGGGTGTGACTATGACCCTGTGACTGTGGCGAACCTTGCCTGGCACGCGCCGAAGCTGCAGCGGATTGTAATGAAGGGTGGGAGTCGAGACATCATTGCGGCACAGAGCAATTTGGTAATGGGAACCAATGTATCATTTAGCCGAAGCAACAGCAACGGAAGCAGCAGCAGCCATGGGTCTTCTACCGTCGGCGAGAGCAGATCACTTGGTGCTGTTCCTTCTGCCACAGACACAGCCGGTCTCCCTGTCACTCCCATCCTCTCTCCCTTGCATGCACGTGCCATGGTTGCAGCGGCTGCAGCAGCGGCGATTATGGCGAGGACAGGCAACCAGACAGCAGGAGAATCAGAATGGCTGGCCGGGATTGTTGATGCATTGACTCGCCAAAATCGCACGGGTACCATGTCAGTACCTGGCAGCACGGGGACAAATCTAGTGTCTTCTGATCCCTTCGCTCGACTAAGATCGAGCCTTGGCGAGGTGGGAAGGGGCCACGTGAGAGTTGTTTCGCCCCACGCACCAGCCCCCATTAAGTAGACAATGGTTCGTAGCTTGGCCCAGTTCATCTGGATATGAAGGTGTCCAACTCCATGTAGAGCTAACTTGTGTATGTTTCATAACATGATTCATATTTCAGGCTATCTCAATTGAACTAGGAAGCTGGCCCAGAGAATGGAGCATGATAAAAGGTTTCAGCTAGGCAGAATGAAGCAGGATAAACTTGTAACTACGGTAACAGGTCGCCAGAAAAAAAACCCGAAAACCAGAGTAGTGAAAAGTGAAAAATAGGTATAGGTCAAAGAGGGACCCCAAAAATGACTTATAGTTGGTTACAGAAATGCATTGCTCGCAGCCTTAGTGAGATTGGAGGAACCAAGACATTGCAGAACAGAATACTGTGCTAGTAATACATAGTTTTTTGCTGGTACACAAGGGAAGCTTTATAGGATAAGTTTTGTGCAATGTACGGTATATTGTCAAATTATCGGCTCATAACCTGTTATCAGTCCCCTTCGTCCATGCAGATTTATTATTGACACACCCACCGTCACCGAATGTTTTGCCTGCATTGGTTGGTTGGAAGGAAGAAGGTTTCGTCTGCTGTTGCTCATTTTATGGTGTGTTGGCATGTGATGAACTGTTGATCATGTGACAGTGCACAGCACTACACAGCTGGTGTGTGTGTGTGGGGGTTGTTGGGTTGGCTTGGACCACTGGGGAAAGCTCGTTCGACACATGCCGCAGCTTTTGATTCGTGTTGAGAACTCGAGATTCGAATACAACAACTCGATCCAAAAGTCCTCAGAAAAGTGCACCTCGCGGATCCAACCAGCTCTCTAGATCCTCGCTGGGGCTTTGCTCCTGGTGACGTGGCTGTGCTGACAAGTTCGCGAAACTATTCGTCAACTGTAAGCTTGCGGCCAGTGAGTTTCGCCTGCGTAGGGTAACTTAGGCCAGTCTGGATATTTTACAGCGCATGTACTGTTCATATCCAGAAACCCTTGCAAGCAACACATAACCGCGTCTCGACTCGATTCTGCTTTCCTTGCCACCCGCATCATCCTCTGCCCTGCTACAGAACCCGCACCATGTGTGCTGCTGCTGCTCTGCCCCCAAAACGAGCAGCTCACACAGACACTCCCTCTGAAATGCGCGTCAAATGTTTTCCACTTGCCCCACACAGCCTCCTCCAGGCCTCGTCTTTCCCCTTTCTTCGAGTTTCCTCCCTCCCTCCCTCCCTCCCTCCCTCCCTCCCTCCCTCCCTCCCTCCCTCCCTCCCTCCCTCCCTCCCTCCCTCCCTCCCTCCCTCCCTCCCTCCCTCCCTCCCTCCCTCCCTCCCTCCCTCCCTCCCTCCCTCCCTCCCTCCCTCCCTCCCTCCCTCCCTCCCTCCCTCCCTCCCTCCCTCCCTCCCTCCCTCCCTCCCTCCCTCCCTCCCTCCCTCCCTCCCTCCCCTCCTCCCACTCCCCAAACGGATTCCCCCCAAACATCTCCAGCTGGCGCTTCTACCCTATCCGATTCCCCACGAATGTGTGTTGCCGTTACTCTACCGATCTACGTATTTGAAGTGGCGTCAGAGTTTGAACTGCCAGCTTCAAGCTTTCACTCATTTGGAACTTCCGTCATTTTCTTCTAGATAATCTACTTCTTCCCGTGCACGCCTTTGCACTATAGATTGAGAACTCTGCTCTCGGCCTTTCTTAGCGAGCAATTGACAAAGCACACATAACTTTCAGCCATGGATTACTCTGCTTTCTCGTACACCACGCCAAATGATTTAAATATGGCCGAGACATCCTCAAAAGCCTCGGAGCTTCCTCGAGACATACTGCTCTCGATTTTCTCCCGTCTGGACATGCCCTCACGGGCCCGCAGTCTCTGTGTCAACAAGGAGTGGTATCGAACGGGGAGCGACTTCTCCCTATGGCAGTCCATTGACATTCCTCGGAAGATGGCTCACCGGGTTTGGGACTATGAGCTCGGCGTCATGCTGCGACGCGCGGGTGCAGGAAACATCGATTCTCTTCAGCTCTCTGGTTCCGGAATTACCGGAAAGTCGCTCATCAACATCATTCGTGTAAGTTCACCGAATTCCACATGTCCCTCTTTTTGTTACCACATAACGGGACAATTTGTGGCAATCCAATGGCAATGAAAATAGTTAGAATTGTGAAATTATGGAGCATCTAAACCAAAAAAATCTGACGTTATGCTCCGCGTTCCGTCCTGCTGTCCTTCTCAATCTGCAGACCAAGGCACTGGCTCCCAGAGTCACCGAGATTTCGGTCGACCATTGCTGCAACCTGAAAGGCTGCGACATCTTGGCCTTCCTTCAGGCTATTACGCCATCACAACCATCCACCTCCACCTCGTCGGCACCAGCACCAGTAGTAGCTTATAATGGGTATGGTTACCAACGATCTGCAGCACCAGTTTCAGCACCAGCTTCAGCACCAGCTTCATCTCTCATCCAGAGCTTCCGAATGGACGGCTGTAAATGCGCTACGGTGGCAGAGGTGGACGCAATCCGGTCGCACGTGCGACAACTCGATGTGTCGCAGTGCGGGTGCGGTCGCATAGCCTGCTTGAAGCACTGCGAGCAGCCGCGGTGCCCGGGCCTCTGCCCGCGCTGCTCGGACGTGTTCGACGATTCCGGCCTGAAGTGCGGAGCCTGCACGCGTCCTCGAAACCCCCGCCAGGTAATTATACCTAAATTATACCACGTGTTCGACGATTCCCGCGCTGAAGCCCTATTTCTATCAGACTTGCCGCTCGTTTCGAAGGGTTTTCGCATGGAATACCGACTAACTCCATCCTCGCTTTCCGTCTTTTTCCAATGTTATTTATTCAGGCGATGCGAGTCCAGATTCAGCGGATTCATGCGATCTTGGGTGGTGGCGAGGCGGCGCGTACCAGGTGGACCGACGTGCGGTCTGGCGTTGTCACTGTCAGGATGTAAAAAGCTGATAAATGAATTAGAACGTATCCCATAGCTAGATCAACTAGGCCAGGCGGTCTTCAATAGTGTCTTGTGTATGTTTATCGTCAAGTTGGTCAGAATACTTGGTGTTTAATTTTCATTTTAGCGATTTCTTGAGGGGTTTTGAAATTGAGAATATTGCTTCCCGTCATCACATGGAGGGAACAAAACTTGTACAGTAAATCGATTATCTACCTGTATTTGCTCAACGTCGAACAGCGTCGCAACCCTAGAGTTTGTCGAACCCAGTGGCCATGGCACTTCTTATGCCAGAGTGCGTTGTGTGCGTGTCAGAATTCGACGACGACTCCGCCGTGCCGCGTGTCCTCACATCCTGCGGCCACTCTCTCTGCGCCACGTGTATAGCCGCGCTCGCCGCGCCGTGGACCCTCCCCGCGTCCGCCTCCGCTAGTTCTTCCGCTCCTCCCGCGAACGCCTTGATTCCTCCTTCGGGCCCGGCCTCCGCTTTCCCCTCCGCGTATCCCTCCGCTCACGCTGCTTCCGCACCTCCCGCAGCCGCGGCTAGTGCCACGTCATTAATTGTGCGGTGCCCAGAATGCTCCGTGCGGTCGCGCTCCGCGAACGGACGCGTGGACGGATTTCCCAAGAATATTGAGCTGTTAAGATTGCTTCACGCGATCCGCAGCTCGAGTCGCACCGAAACGACCGCCATTTCTGACGAAGGCATTAAGAAGCAAGCGGAAAGCGGTAGTGACGTTAGCGGCGTTAGGCAGAACAGCAGGCTTCGAAGCATCAGCAGGAGGGGTAGTTTCTGGCACGCGAAATTAGGGTTGGCTACGGGGCGCGAAAGCAGTCGCAGTGGCGACGCGTCTACACCGCATCAGGCACGAGATTCTGAAAACATCGCGGGTAGCAGGTATAGAAGATATCAGTCGGAGCGAGAGTGGCTGCTGGGAAGGATTGCAGGCACCGACCACGGGGCAGCTATTAATGAAGCGCGTAATAAGGAAGGACTTTGTGACAATAAGGAAGCGGGTGACACCCATAACGGAGGGGCTGAAAATGAAGGAAGGGTTGAGCACGAAGGGGGTGCAGCAGGTAATACAGGGGGTGATAGTAACGAAGCAGATGCCCAGCAGGGAGGAAATAAGGAGAGTGACAATAGTGAAGGGGGCGAGGCACACAGGGATGAGAGCAAGGATGGGCGAAAGAGATCCGAATTGGAAGATAAAGAATCAGGTTCCGTTGACGAGCGGTCAGGATCTAATGTTGCGAGATCGGAGTTGGATGGTGCGAGAGAGATGGTGCTGCTGCATGAGGTGGTGGCACATCGTGACAATGTAACGGCTGTTGCGGTTACCAGCGACTCATCTCTGCTCTTCACCGCCTCATTTGACAAGACTGTGCGCATGTGGTCCCTCCCGGTATGTGTTTGTCATTCCATGCGCATGTTTGTCATTCCATGCGCATGTTTGTCATTCCATGCGCATGTTTGTCATTCCATGCGCATGTTTGTCATTCCATGCGCATGTTTGTCATTCCATGCGCATGTTTGTCATTCCATGCGCATGTTTGTCATTCCATGCGCATGTTTGTCATTCCATGCGCATGTTTGTCATTCCATGCGCATGTTTGTCATTCCATGCGCATGTTTGTCATTCCATGCGCATGTTTGTCATTCCATGCGCATGTTTGTCATTCCATGCGCATGTTTGTCATTCCATGCGCATGTTTGTCATTCCATGCGCATGTTTGTCATTCCATGCGCATGTTTGTCATTCCATGCGCATGTTTGTCATTCCATGCGCATGTTTGTCATTCCATGCGCATGTTTGTCATTCCATGCGCATGTTTGTCATTCCATGCGCATGTTTGTCATTCCATGCGCATGTTTGTCATTCCATGCGCATGTTTGTCATTCCATGCGCATGTTTGTCATTCCATGCGCATGTTTGTCATTCCATGCGCATGTTTGTCATTCCATGCGCATGTTTGTCATTCCATGCGCATGTTTGTCATTCCATGCGCATGTTTGTCATTCCATGCGCATGTTTGTCATTCCATGCGCATGTTTGTCATTCCATGCGCATGTTTGTCATTCCATGCGCATGTTTGTCATTCCATGCGCATGTTTGTCATTCCATGCGCATGTTTGTCATTCCATGCGCATGTTTGTCATTCCATGCGCATGTTTGTCATTCCATGCGCATGTTTGTCATTCCATGCGCATGTTTGTCATTCCATGCGCATGTTTGTCATTCCATGCGCATGTTTGTCATTCCATGCGCATGTTTGTCATTCCATGCGCATGTTTGTCATTCCATGCGCATGTTTGTCATTCCATGCGCATGTTTGTCATTCCATGCGCATGTTTGTCATTCCATGCGCATGTTTGTCATTCCATGCGCATGTTTGTCATTCCATGCGCATGTTTGTCATTCCATGCGCATGTTTGTCATTCCATGCGCATGTTTGTCATTCCATGCGCATGTTTGTCATTCCATGCGCATGTTTGTCATTCCATGCGCATGTTTGTCATTCCATGCGCATGTTTGTCATTCCATGCGCATGTTTGTCATTCCATGCGCATGTTTGTCATTCCATGCGCATGTTTGTCATTCCATGCGCATGTTTGTCATTCCATGCGCATGTTTGTCATTCCATGCGCATGTTTGTCATTCCATGCGCATGTTTGTCATTCCATGCGCATGTTTGTCATTCCATGCGCATGTTTGTCATTCCATTCCATGCGCATGTTTGTCATTCCATGCGCATGTTTGTCATTCCATGCGCATGTTTGTCATTCCAGGCGCATGTTTGTCATTCCATGCGCATGTTTGTCATTCCATGCGCATGTTTGTCATTCCATGCGCATGTTTGTCATTCCATGCGCATGTTTGTCATTCCATGCGCATGTTTGTCATTCCATGCGCATGTTTGTCATTCCATGCGCATGTTTGTCATTCCATGCGCATGTTTGTCATTCCATGCGCATGTTTGTCATTCCATGCGCATGTTTGTCATTCCATGCGCATGTTTGTCATTCCATGCGCATGTTTGTCATTCCATGCGCATGTTTGTCATTCCATGCGCATGTTTGTCATTCCATGCGCATGTTTGTCATTCCATGCGCATGTTTGTCATTCCATGCGCATGTTTGTCATTCCATGCGCATGTTTGTCATTCCATGCGCATGTTTGTCATTCCATGCGCATGTTTGTCATTCCATGCGCATGTTTGTCATTCCATGCGCATGTTTGTCATTCCATGCGCATGTTTGTCATTCCATGCGCATGTTTGTCATTCCATGCGCATGTTTGTCATTCCATGCGCATGTTTGTCATTCCATGCGCATGTTTGTCATTCCATGCGCATGTTTGTCATTCCATGCGCATGTTTGTCATTCCATGCGCATGTTTGTCATTCCATGCGCATGTTTGTCATTCCATGCGCATGTTTGTCATTCCATGCGCATGTTTGTCATTCCATGCGCATGTTTGTCATTCCATGCGCATGTTTGTCATTCCATGCGCATGTTTGTCATTCCATGCGCATGTTTGTCATTCCATGCGCATGTTTGTCATTCCATGCGCATGTTTGTCATTCCATGCGCATGTTTGTCATTCCATGCGCATGTTTGTCATTCCATGCGCATGTTTGTCATTCCATGCGCATGTTTGTCATTCCATGCGCATGTTTGTCATTCCCGGCGCATGTTTGTCATTCCATGCGCATGTTTGTCATTCCATGCGCATGTTTGTCATTCCATGCGCATGTTTGTCATTCCATGCGCATGTTTGTCATTCCATGCGCATGTTTGTCATTCCATGCGCATGTTTGTCATTCCATGCGCATGTTTGTCATTCCATGCGCATGTTTGTCATTCCATGCGCATGTTTGTCATTCCATGCGCATGTTTGTCATTCCATGCGCATGTTTGTCATTCCATGCGCATGTTTGTCATTCCATGCGCATGTTTGTCATTCCATGCGCATGTTTGTCATTCCATGCGCATGTTTGTCATTCCATGCGCATGTTTGTCATTCCATGCGCATGTTTGTCATTCCATGCGCATGTTTGTCATTCCATGCGCATGTTTGTCATTCCATGCGCATGTTTGTCATTCCATGCGCATGTTTGTCATTCCATGCGCATGTTTGTCATTCCATGCGCATGTTTGTCATTCCATGCGCATGTTTGTCATTCCATGCGCATGTTTGTCATTCCATGCGCATGTTTGTCATTCCATGCGCATGTTTGTCATTCCATGCGCATGTTTGTCATTCCATGCGCATGTTTGTCATTCCATGCGCATGTTTGTCATTCCATGCGCATGTTTGTCATTCCATGCGCATTCTGGTTTGTGTTTGTATTGGATTCCATTTCACATTCTCATGTGGCCCCTCACGGTACAAGCATGCATGGTGGTTTGTCCCGCTATGTGCATGCATGGTGGTTTGTCCCACTATGTACATGCATGGGGGTATCTGCCAGTATGTGTTGTCATTCCATGCTACGTATGCGCATGTGGGACACTTCATTTGCTCCCTCGCATTACGAGCATGTATGGTGATCCTCCCTAGTTTGTGTTGTCATTCCATGTGCATTCCCCCCTTCCCACCCCCCTCCTCCGCCCCCCTGCTCCCCCTCTTCCCTGTCCCGTCTGTGCACCTTCCAGGATGCTTCTCTTCTCCACACGCTCTCAGGCCCGGCCCATCGCATCACCGCCCTCACTCTCGCCAACACCTCAGCGCCACGTGGCGCCAGCACAGCCATCAACTACGGCCATTTGCTTGTGTGCGGGGACTATGGAGGGTCCTTCCACGCCTGGGACCTCTCTCACTCTCTTCCTCCTCCTCCCCCCCCTCCTCCTTTGGCTTCCACCCACCCTTTCCTCCCACCTACTGTCTCCTCGGCCCTTCCTTCTGCCCCTCCTCTCCCCTCCTGCCCCTCGTTTCTCGTTCCCTCAGCGCCTGCCCTCCCCACCAACCCAAGCCATCCCACATCCACCCCCCACCTAGCCACCACATCAACCACTCCACCTGTCTTTGCGACACGTCTGGTTACCACATCGGTTACACTTCCCGTACCTGCCCCGCGTCTGGTTACCACATGGAGCGAGGAGAAGGACTGGCGATACTCGGGTGTGCTTTCATTGGCTGCGCCGCAACCGGGTGATTATAGTGACGATGGCGCAGCGGCAGCAGCTGGTGATTGTAATGAGTATGTGGTGTACAGTGGGAGTGGTGACCGCACTGTCAAGGCCTGGGCTCCCAATGCTGATGTGAGTCCCTTGAATCCCGTATTTTCTTTATCCAATTTCCATCATTCTTCTTTCCTTCGCCCTTTCTTCCTTGACCCTCGCTTCCTTCGCTCTTTTTTTGTTCATCCCTTCCCATCCTTCCCCTTCTCCACCTCCGCTCCCCCCTCTCATCTCCTCCGCCCATCGTTGCATCTTTTGCTGGCAAATAATCTTGTCCCCCGCTTTCCCCTTCCCCACTTCCCCTCGCCCCGCTTCCCCGTTCCTCACCTCCCACTAACAATCCCACTTCTTCCCTTCCCCTCCCCTCTTTCCCCCTTTCCCTCCCCCTTCCCTCCCCCATCTCCCCGCCAGGGATCCTACTCCCTACTAGCACGCATGGAGGGGCACACTGCGTCTGTCTCCTCCCTTCAGGTGGATTCTCAGGTGGTTGTCAGCGGATCGTGGGACGGCACCGTTCGTCTCTGGTGGCGCCCTGACCACTCCCCCATGGCCGTCCTCGTTTGTAGCAGCCCCACTACCAGCACAAGAGCTCTCGGAAGCAGCACTGGCGTGGGGCAGGGGTTGGGTGCGAGTGGGGGTGGGAGTGTGGGTGTGGGTGGGAGTGTGAGTGTGCGAGCAGTGGTGGTAGATGAGGAGGGGGATTTGATTCTGTGCGCGAGGGAGGATGGGCGGGTAGAGGTGTGGCATGGCAGCAGCAGCATCATGCTCTTGAATCCCAACCATGCCATGCATGTGACTGCTAGCAACAGCAGCAGCGGCAGCAGCAGCACCACCACCACTGGTAACACCACAGCCACTACCACCACCGCCACCACCAGCAGTGCCAGCAGCAGCAGCAGCACCACGAATGCTTCGTCTCCGCCGCCCGCGCTGCTGTCGCTGGCAGTGTGCCGCCCGCTTCTGGCTGCAGGCTCTGCTGATGGCTCCATCATGGTATGGACGGATGTGTGCTGTGGGGTGTGGTGCTGTGGGATGTGTGCTGTGGTGGTGTGGTGGTGCTGTGGTGCTGTGGGTTGTGGTGCTGTGTGTGGGGTGCAGTGGTGTGGATGGGCGGTGGTGGTGTGGAGGGATGATGGTGGCATGGATGGTGGGACAGGTGGTGTTTCTGATGTTGTGCCACATGCGCCGCTCTTCTTTCTGTTATGAGGTGACTTTTGAGTCGACTCAAAAGTCACCTCTTTGGGACAGGTGGTGTTGCTGATGTGCTGCCACATGCGCCGCTCTTCTTTCTGTTATCATATGCGGTTGACGTGATTCCGGCAGTTATGCATGTCCCCATGCCATGCCCACATTTTTAGATTTCTTAAAAATCGTCTGCCCTCTGCCCTGCACACCCTGTCGTGCCCCTTCATCCCACCAGCTATGGCACATGCATGGGCATGGCTCTGATGTCAGCTTAACCCTGAAAGCGACTCACACACTGCCCTCTGCCCTCTGCCCTCTGCCCTCTGCCCTCTGCCCTCTGCCCTCTTCCCTCTGCCCTCTGCCCTCTGCCCTCTGCCCTCTGCCCTCTTCCCTCTGCCCTCTGCCCTCTGCCCTCTTCCCTCTGCCCTCTGCCCTCTTCCCTCTGCCCTCTGCCCTCTTCCCTCTGCCCTCTTCCCTCTGCCCTCTGCCCTCTGCCCTCTTCCCTCTGCCCTCTTCCCTCTGCCCTCTGCCCTCTTCCCTCTGCCCTCTTCCCTCTGCCCTCTTCCCTCTGCCCTCTGCCCTCTGCCCTCTTCCCTCTGCCCTCTTCCCTCTGCCCTCTTCCCTCTGCCCTCTTCCCTCTGCCCTCTGCCCTCTGCCCTCTGCCCTCTGCCCTCTGCCCTCTGCCCTCTTCCCTCTGCCCTCTGCCCTCTGCCCTCTGCCCTCTGCCCTCTGCCCTCTGCCCTCTGCCCTCTGCCCTCTGCCCTCTGCCCTCTTCCCTCTGCCCTCTGCCCTCTTCCCTCTGCCCTCTGCCCTCTTCCCTCTGCCCTCTTCCCTCTGCCCTCTGCCCTCTGCCCTCTTCCCTCTGCCCTCTTCCCTCTGCCCTCTGCCCTCTTCCCTCTGCCCTCTGCCCTCTTCCCTCTGCCCTCTGCCCTCTTCCCTCTGCCCTCTTCCCTCTGCCCTCTGCCCTCTGCCCTCTTCCCTCTGCCCTCTTCCCTCTGCCCTCTGCCCTCTTCCCTCTGCCCTCTTCCCTCTGCCCTCTTCCCTCTGCCCTCTGCCCTCTGCCCTCTTCCCTCTGCCCTCTTCCCTCTGCCCTCTTCCCTCTGCCCTCTGCCCTCTGCCCTCTGCCCTCTGCCCTCTGCCCTCTGCCCTCTTCCCTCTGCCCTCTGCCCTCTGCCCTCTTCCCTCTGCCCTCTGCCCTCTTCCCTCTGCCCTCTGCCCTCTTCCCTCTGCCCTCTTCCCTCTGCCCTCTGCCCTCTGCCCTCTTCCCTCTGCCCTCTTCCCTCTGCCCTCTGCCCTCTTCCCTCTGCCCTCATCCCTCTGCCCTCTGCCCTCTGCCCTCTGCCCTCTGCCCTCTGCCCTCTTCCCTCTGCCCTCTGCCCTCTGCCCTCTGCCCTCTTCCCTCTGCCCTCTGCCCTCTGCCCTCTGCCCTCTGCCCTCTGCCCTCTGCCCTCTGCCCTCTGCCCTCTGCCCTCTGCCATCTGCCCTCTGCCCCCTGCCCACCCTGTCGTGCCCCTTCATCCCACCAGCTATGGCACATGCATGGGTATGGCGCTGATGTCAACATCACCCCATGGAGGCGAATCTCACATGCTCAACCACAGTCACACATGCACGGGCCGTGCACTGCCCTCGCCTTCGATCCTTCCAATGCTACCGCCGCTGCGGCTGCTACTGCTACTGGCGGCACCACCGGCTACGGCAGCAGTGAGTGGGGGAATGGACTCGCGGCCCTGCTGCTGCTGTCAGGAGGGTTTGATGGTCGGCTGTGCGTGTGGGAGAGAAAGGGCATTCAGTGAGGGCACCACGGACTCGTTCCCATCCCACAGCTTCATGGCAGCAGTGAGTGGGGGGGAAACCTCGCAGCCCTGCTGCTGCTGTCGGGAGGGTTTGACGGTCGGCTGTGCGTGTGGGAGCGAAAGGTGTCTGGCCCGGCCCTGTCACTGGCCATGTCTAGTGTGCAAGGTGGTACTGTACTGTATGGCTTGCATGTCTGCTAACAGGATTGTTCACATGCACTTGAGCTCCATTGGGATGCTAGAAATTCCTGCCCGCACCGCATCTCATAGCAGCACCGCATAAATATTGCCGTCAACTAGTTCCTTGACGTCTTTTGCCTGCCAATTATTTTGTGTGCTCTGCTCTACCAGAGTCATTTCTTTATCCTCACCTGCTCAAGATTCCAGGAAACCACACTGGGAGGTAACACATCTACTGCAAACTGAGAGATGCAATGCAAACCAACCATACATTACAAAAGAGCCACAACAGAGGAACAAACGCAACACAAGCCTCTACACTACACACTAAAAAGCAGAGTGGTCGGGTCGAGAAGGCTGTGTTGTTGAGTCCAAGCCTCTACCATGCGAACAGCAGGCTCTGCAAGAGCCAATCAGAAGCCAGTTAGTAGCCAGCCAGCCAGTAGCACAGCCTTGGAACGTAAGGGTGAGCAGAGGAACAGGGAGCAAAAAGGGAGCCGGAATGAAGGGAGGAGATGATCAAAGGAGGAGGAGGCGAGGAGAGACCGGGGGAATGCTGGCAGGTGGGGTGACCGGCCCAGGGTTGGAACCACTGGATCCAGCCAAAAGTGGGGGCGATAAGCCGCGGCTAGGCAGAAAACTGTTGAGTCGACTCAGAGATGACTCTCGAGGCGAGCTTTGAGGCGAATATTGAGGCGCCTCAAAACTCAAAAGTGGGGGATGATGAGGTGAGACACGGGACAGAAACCTTTCCGACTCAAAAAGTGGTGAGTGCAGGTAGGCAAAAGTGGGGAGGATGGGATGTGGAGATGCAGGGGACAGTGGGAGTGATGTCACGATGCAAATGGAATGACGGGAAGTAGGATTGGAGCGAGGAGTGGTGTGATGCTGTGAGATGCCGCCACCGTCACTACTGCTGCTGCTGTTGCTGCTGATGCTGCTGATGCTGCTGATGCTGCTGGTGCTGCTGGTGCTGCTGGTGCTGCTGGTGCTGCTGATGCTGCTGGTGCTGCTGGTGCTGCTGGTGCTGCTGGTGCTGCTGATGATGGACGGTGGTGGCAATGGCGATGCTCTAAAGCCGGCTAATCAGGCCTGGGGAAAGCCCAGCCCCAATAGCTGACTCGGGAAAAAAGGCCATCAAATTGGATACCAGGTGAGCAGCGGCAGGTGCAACTGCTGAAAAAAATCACATTATTTCCACCCGTCCATCCATCTATCAGCAAGGTGCGCGTTGCAGGCCATTGATCCATCCATTTAGCAGCGATGCGGCATGTGCTGCTGTGCTCAAGCACTTGCTTGCTGCAGTGCAGGCACTGGAGCAGGCATTGGGAACCTCCCAGACAATGCGCAGTTCCAAGCGATCTGCTGCATTGGGAGTAGAGTTTGAGACGCAGCCCCAGGAAGCTTTGGAGCAAGCAGGCTGCTGCTATGAAACGGATTATTATGATGATGATGCTGTTTGAGACGCGGAGGCTGCTGCTGGGGAGCAATTTTCCCTGGTGAATGCTCGGATCTATTGAACTGAGTAATTCGAGCGAAAGAAAACAAACTGGTAGGTGGTGGCACTGAGCTAGAGGAGCGACAGGAGGAACGGGACGGTACTGGGGAATGCCAAGACTGCTGCTGATGCTGCTGCTGCTGCTGCTGCTGCTGCTGCTGATGCTGCTGCTGACTGTCCAGAACAAAGAACGTGGGCTGCTGAGACATACTGCAGCAGGCTTCGACCCATCCATCTGTCGCTTGGGCAGAGCCAAAAAAAGTGATTTCGCGTCATGTGACTTGGAAACACGCAGAGCAGAAGTTGCGCGTGGTAACAATGACGGTCAAAACGGCTCTGGTTACTCCGCTGGTTACGCCGCTGGTTTCGCTGCTGGTTACACCACTGGTTACAGAGTCAACACGTGTTCGAGCAGATTGGCTTTCTCTGCCTGCAAGTTGCGGATTTTGGCCTTTAGTGCGTCAATGTACGTCAGCGTCTCGCACAGCAGTGTCTCCGTGGTGATGCGCGGATTGCACAGCGGAATGGCCGCCTTCAGCTGCTCCAGACGGTGGCTGCAGCGCGGGGAAGGGGGAAGGGGGAGGGGGAGGGGCACATAGTGGAGAAGAAAGATTTCGTTAGATGGGCGACAACGTGGAAGAGGGAGGGTTTAGATGAAGAAAGCGCGTCGATAAGGACAGCGCGCACGGCAGACAGCGCGCGGGCGGGACAGGCAGCGCGCGTGGCGAACAACGCGCGTGAAAAACAGTGCGTATGGCCGCAGACTGTGCGCATGGAGCGGAGCGACGAACATCGCAAGCCCATCTATTGTGTCCGCGTCGATAAGGACAGCGCCATACCTGATATTGTTCCGCCTCTTCCGCTCCGCCACAGTGCGCGGACGCACCGAGCGCGCAGCGTCTCCCCCCAGTCCGTCCAGATCCAGCCCCGACCCCAGCGCGCCCGCGCTCCGCTTCATCCCCGCCCTGCCCGCTCCGCCGGTTCCGCCGCTGCTCCCCCCCGGCCCCCCGGGGCTACAGTTTCCCGCGGGGCTGTCGTTCCCCGCCCCCGCGCCTCGCTGCTGCCCCGGACAGGTCTCTACGTTGCTGTCGCCCGAGCTGTCGCCAGCGGCGTCGCCGGCGACGTGCGTGCGACGCTGGGCGTGATCGTCGTTAGCGTCGTCCTGCTGCATTGCACGGTGGCGATGATCTTCGCGATTAAAATCATCGTCACGACATTCCCCGCCAGGAGACCCGCCAGTTGCCTGCATTCCGACACTCAGCTTCAACTCCGCCGCCTCCGCCGCCTCCGCCGGCCCCGCTGCCGACGCGCAAAGGTCCCGACCGATCGAACCGCGTTTTGGGGAGAGAGTGAGACCCGCAGACGCGCCGACAGCACCGCCGACGCCGGCAGGAGCGCCGAAAGCGGCGGCGCCGGTTGCGCGGGCGATGTCGCGGAGAACGGCTTGCTGAAGAGCCGACGAGCCGAGCGCGCCACGTGCTGCGGTGTTACTATCGAGTCTGGCTCCGTGTAACCCGGCGGGGGCGGCGGCGGAGCCATCTTGCTGACGGAAATTGCGGGCGAACGACGGTAGGTTGGCGTATTGCTGGAGCAGCGCTGGCAGAAGCGCTTGCGCCTGCGCTGCTTGCGCCGCCGCAAGCGTCTGTGCAGGTGGCTGCTGCTGCTGCTGCTGCTGTTGCATCCCAAATCGAACTAGCGGCTGAAGCGCCAAAATTGCCTCGTCCATTCTCATTCCACCGCCGCCGCCGCCAGTTGCGGGGACTTGAAATCCGCCATTTAATGCGGCAGTTGCGGCGGTGGTGTTTGGAGCGGCTGCAGAGTGACCGGCGGCGTTAGCAACGCCGGCAAGCTCGGCAAGCAGACTCGGGGAGAGGTTCGACGGGAGGTTCGACAACAAGCCGTTGTTAGAATGGAGTTTCGTGCGCGCGTCGAGCGACGCTTTGAACGCCGCGAGTGACGCAGGCGGCGCGAAGATCGGAGACGGTTTTCCCACATGATCCGCCGCCGCAGGTGCCGATGCAACTACGGTGGCGGCCGCCGCGGGATGGGCGACATTAGGAGGCGCAGCCGCGCGAAACGCGACGGGGGAAGGCGAGACTGTCAACGGCCCAGGCTCGTTTCGCCCTGCATTTTTATTGTTAAAAAACTCAAAATTTTCTCGCGGGGGCTCGTTCCGCTGTGCTGAACGAGGCGGCTCAGATGTCGAGCCAGGGCACGCGAGCTCCAGAAGCGTGTCGGCCATGTTGGAGAGGAATCACAGAAAAACGTACATGTGACGATGAAACAGGAGATTATCGCACCTTCAAGAACAGAAGCAGGGGATCAAGCGAGGAGTCGGCGTTTGCAAGAAATCAAGCTCGTCGAGCTCTGAATTTGAGGACGAGTGAGGAGTTATCGTGGCGAGGCGAAGCAGTGTGCTACCCACCCGCTGGTGTGAGTCGCTGCTGCCAACCAGCCAGCCACTGGGATGAAACGGGAGGGAGTTGGGTTGGGGGGGTCGGGTCGGGTCGGGGGTTGATGTGCGGGAGATGTGGGCGGGAAACAAGATGGGTTGGTGGATTGAACAAAGGCTACAGTGATTGATTGACACCACGGGGGTAGTTTACCCAACTTGACTGCCCACGCCCTGCCACGACAGAGAAGCACAGGAGGAAGCAGCATGGAGAGGGCGGGGATTGGGGAGTTGGCCCTAGTGGGGAACAAGCGGGTTGATTTGGCGGAAGGAGCGTTGCGTAAGCTCATGGGAGTTTGTCGAAAAGGAACGGGGGTGGATGGGTGGGCGAGCAGCAGTGTCTCTCATCTGCCCTCCTCCTCGCGCCTGTGTCAGTCCAGCATCACGGGAACAATTGGATGTGACACGCGCACCTTGCGCTGGCAGTGGTGACAGTGGCACGAATTGGCAGCACGCAGGAGTGCGACTCAAGTGTTATGATTTGGGAAATTAAATGGGTAGTCACAATTAGGCCCGATATATCACATTTGGTTAAGGGGCTATCACAAACAGTCACAGTACACCTCGTAACTATCGCGTGTGATCGCAGTGCTATCACGGATAGTCACACCTTGCCCCGCAAGTCTATCACGTTTGGTCACAGATGAAACGCCCAATCGAGAATTGTAACTACTCGAGTCACTGTAGGGATTCAGGGGAGATTTTATCCCGCGCGCCGTTTTGTCCGTAGTATCACGAAAAAGTTTCGCGACAGCTCTCGGTAACTCGTTAAAAACATCTGCAATTTCTTCTTTACTATTCGAATGTCCACTGTTCGAACGATGCATAATGTCCCTAAGAATAACACTTTTAGACGGGTGAAAGTCTAAGGTTCATTTTTGCTCCCAGTACAAAAACTAAAACCCGTTCGGATGGGATATAATTCGGGAGCATCAACCCTAAACATATTGTCGCACAGTGTTTAGGGTTCATGCCTCCCGAAGGACGTGCTATCCAGTAGGGGTTTTATTTTTTTTCTTCAATTCCCTAAATGTCAGGGCTAGAATAATGCGCGGGGTCACAAGCAATCAAGGTTGGGATTCACTAAAATTTCTACTGTTTCTTTCGTGGTTTCAAATTAATTATGATCGTTTCATCGAGTGACCATACGTGTTAGCTTTTCGGGGGGAGGAGTGACCATTCGTGATAGCACTGTGATCACCCGCCATAGAAATCTCCTGAACTGTGACTTTTTGTGATACCCCTGTGATCAAACATGATAAAACGGGCATAATTGTGACCTCCTATATAATTTCCCTTATGATTTCCCCCCCCAGGGCGATTCGCCATTGTACTGTACAGTACGACGACGACGACGACGACGGACACACCTTATACACCCCATTCTCGATAATTGCACACCCCCTACCCCCTATTTCGAAGGTACCCTGTACGTTTTCTGGCTCGATGTGACGGACACCCAAAGATTGACGAGGGTAGTTATCGAGCCTCGCACTTAATTTTTCGAGTGAGTAGTAGGGGTGGATGGCTGCCCTTGGAACTCTGGTTTCTTTTCTTCCATTCGCGAGCAGGTTGCGAGACTCCCTCCTCCTAAAGTCTACAATCGTTGCTTGCTACCCAACTTTAACGTTTAACCAAGAGTAATTACCCCAGGGTGTGCGCTTAAGGGGTGTGAAATTATCGAGAATAGGGTGTAAGCTGAAAGACAGCAGAATTTGCCATATTATCAAGCCCGCCAACGTAGTTGCATATCATCATGAAGGGGCTGCCTTCGAAAAACGTCCGTTGATACACCCTCTTTCGCGCTAGTAGAGCATCTGGTTGCAGAACATACACGGATTGTAGAACGTCACCACGTTCAGAATGGTCTTGTCACAACTGTACAAGCACAAAGCGACGAATGCGGTTAGGTGAGGTGATGCACGTTACAAACAAAATTTGTCCGCGTTTTCATTTGGTTGGGTCAGGTATACAGCGATAACGGAAATTTTACACCCTTGAGCCAGTTTGTCACGTGGTTCAGCTTTCCCCCCCAGATTGCTAGGAACATTTTATGGCACCTGACCGCACGAGACAAGCACTGTAGCAACGAGTCGCGCTAGGTGAAATGTTGAGAAAGTGGGTGTATCGAAATATGGCGGGCACCAGTGCACACAACGAAAGGGAGTCACCTCATCAGAATGGGAATGTTTGCCGTGCCTGCTCGCAGCTTCACATGCGACAGGGAGTACCTCAGCGCGATTATGAGCCACCATGTTCACTGCACAGGTGTCACCGTCGGCATTACTTGTTTTGACCACTTTTGATTCGACAAATCTGAACGATGTAACTTCGAAAACCTCGAGAAGTGTACCACCTCGGCTGGAGATTCATTTGCAATTGTACGGTTGCGTTCATTATTGCTGCTCGAAATTCGATAATTTCTGCGGAGAGCACTTCCTCCGGGCACTTTGAAAATCACTTGTGGGCTGCTAACATTTGCTTCTGTACCACCCTACTCACAACAGCCAAAATCTGAACAGTTCCGTACAGACTCAACGAAACGTAACGCGTTTTTAGAAGCCGTGTTCAACTGTTCAGACTCACAAGCCTGCTGCTGAGGTGGCTAGCGAGCAACTGTAGTGACCAAGCCGAAACCAGGGAGCAGCGCATCTTTGGAGATTTCTGCTGCAGAACCAATTCAGGCTCACACGCCGCCAACCTAAGTGCACGTGCCCATCATTCTACAGAGCAGTACAGTGCCTCACCACACCACCAGCCTTCCCCGCCCATTCGAGCGGACAAGCCTATGGATGGCATACAGTGTGACACTGCACCAAAAAGGGGTGTCCATCACATCCAATCCAAGGACGGCCGGGTCAGCATGTTTTGGAGGAGCAAGAAGATTTTCAGGCAGGTCTCTCCATGACAGTGGGTCAACCGGAAGTTCTTGTAGAGCACTCGGATGCAACTGCCCACCGTGTGGGGCCTGGCTACTCCCCCTTGCAATACAGTAGTCAGAACAAGTCTTTCAGCAGAAATAAGCATTGAAAATTTCATTTAAAAATCTCCACACTCTGCAATTCTACTTGAAGCCGAAATTCTGTAGAATGTTGCACACTGTACGTGACAACAAACATACTGTACCAAAATTCTCCAGCCATTCCGTTGTTCGTGACTTTCGTCACCCTGGGCACATTGTGGTTACCTACTATACACCTTGTGCACACTGAACCGCCGATTCCATTTCTCGCATCCCACAGGGGCGATGGATAATGTTGCCGGGCAAACTGCCCAGACGTTACAAGCCCAGAGTCAAAGCACTTGTCGCCTTGACCACGAGAAGTTACCCTTGTTTCTCATACAAAACATGCTGGGCTGCCCAGATTTCGGAAACTGTAGTTGAAGTGGTAACCCTATAACCGTTTACAAGCCCTTCCTTGTCCTGAATGATGCATGTTCGAGTGGGGAACAAGTTTATGATCAGAAACGGGAAGTAAAACAGGCAGAAAGTGTACATTGGGCTGGAAACAACACAACAGAAGACCCCAAAAAGGACAGCGAGCAATATTCGACCACGACAATGCAGGTAAGACAAAATGGTCCCACCACCGCTACCACATGCGCTCATTTCCCAACCAAATCGTCCAGCTTACGGCGGAAAGGCTGATCGTGAAAAGGGTAAAATACACTTGACCTTCAGTACGGAATCAACAGCTGTGGTCGCCACAAAAGGACTCGCGTGCCTTCGGCACCTTAGTAAAAATGGCGTTGAGTGTAGTGTTGCCATGCACGCGCTACAAGTCCTTCGAGGTCGCAAACTGGTGAAGGTCGTTGATCACGTGACTGTAAACTAGGTGCTGTTCCCCGTGATGTGCTGCACAAGGGACGCTAGTCTAGTTTCGTTTAGAAATTGTAGAGAACAATGGTTGGGCATCCAGTGTACCCACCACACTGACTCCCCCCTCGCCAAACACACCCTACACCGACAAGTCAGACCAGATTGAGGCCCTGTTCGGCTGCACTTTGGCTGCCAAGCTCATCTGACCAACAACACAACAAACCGGAACGACAACGGAGCCTCGGTCCGAAGCTCGACTGGCTAGAATACAAAACCATCGTGCGTCACTGTTCAGCCCTTCCACCTGTGCAACCAGACACGAAAACGTGGGGGTTCTGGCGCATGTTGCCCGCAACAGACAACAACCAAAACAGTGGAAAACGAAACCCAACCAGCACAATTACCTTATCCTTGCTTCCAGGAACCTGGGCAACAAATTCCAGGAAGGCACACATTCTGTGCGATAGCCAATAGGCTGTCTGCATACATCGTTCAATGAACCAACAACCAGGCCCACCCACGTTGAAAGCAGGATCAGCACTGGACCGAGACCCAACCAGCAATGCACATCATTTTGCCCGTGAATTACTGTGCACTTCGGTTTGGTTGGCACTGTTGGGTGGTAATGGATCCAACAACAAACCCAAAACAAATACGAAACAGGTTGTGAAAGACGTTCGGAAGTACGACCAATCATAGGAGAGTTTCACACGTCACCATGAGTCAGCATGAGTGCCGAGCCTTCAATCACTGTTTGGTTTGTTTTGTTTGCGGTTGGTTTTCGTTTGGTTCTGATGGCTTTTTTGTGCTGCCGAACAGGGCCTGATTGTGGAGGTCACGGTGCACCCAGAGCAGCATACCCACCAGGCATGTCACTACACACGCTGCCCATTACACTCACTTTTACCTTATATGGCACCTGGGACTGAAACGTACATACATGTTTCTCTTTACTTCGCGGCAAGGGCCACGGCGTATTTGGAGAATCCGTTCTTGTGACGTATTTGGAGAATGCGTTAGCAATCGAGAGTGTTTCATACAAGTTACATGCTATATGGTGTCCTTTAGGCTGGGCGATAGAACGTGCAGACAAAACCGTGAGCATATTGATCCCTAGATATCATTGATGCATTTAAATCAAGCATTATTTGGAGCTGGACACCTACCGAGCTATAGAACGTGCACGCATGCATAATATATTGGTGGCGTTTGGTTGAACATACGATACGAACAAGATTGGGTCTGGAAGGAGTAAGGCCGCATCCCTAGCTCGTAACAGCCTGTTATGAACAAGTTTTTGGCCTTCGCATCGCACACCTGGAAATTGGAGTTCCCCAAATCCCCAAAAGTTGAATCGGGTACTGTACGTACCGATTGGGGGTCATGCAGATATGTAGTCGACTGTTCGTACCGTAACAGCCCGAACACATAATGGGCAGTCCATAACTTCTTTGGAGCCACACCATTGGTAACTCCCTGACACCAAGGTTTGTTCCTTTGCCGCAATGCACTCTAGCGTCGTGGTTGTCTCATTTGTTCCTCTCGTTCCTCTCCTCCCTTGTACTCCTCCCTCATGGCCCTCCGTCATCTGCCGGCCATCCCTCTAACCAGGCTGCACCTGTATCCTCCTGGTCTCCTGAGCATTTCCCGGCAGCACCACCACTTCCACCGGCTCCTCCGTACAATGCATCTATTTGAGCCCCCCTCCCTGTCAAACTATATTATTTCTGAGACAACTCACAGGTCATCTTTTGAGACGGTATCAAAAGTCGCTTCCTAACAGCAGCACCACTTCCACCGGCTCCTTCGAATAGAGCTTCCATTCGGGTGCCCCAACCTCGGCTGTCATTATAAGCAGCACGTGCATTTGAGGTGCCTCAGAAGTCGTCTCCTGGCAGCAGCAGCACCACTTCCACATGCTCCTTCGAACCGGGCATCCATTTGGGTGCCCTTCCCTCGGCTGTCGTTATAAGCATCGTTCCATCAAAAGTCCAGCCCCATCCTTCCCTTTCGAGGCGCCTCAAAAGTCCACCAAAAGTCCAACCCCCTCCTTCCCTTCAGCCGGGGCACGCTCAAACATCCGCATTTATGGATATTCAGGAACCGAGGACAGTAATGTACAGACTTCCTTGCTAACTTTACTGCGCAGATGCAGACGAATGGTTTCGAATCCGAAGCTCGTGATCCAAAGCAGGGTCCATCTTGGCAGGCGGTTTACTTGCCTCCGCCACCTCCTGTACAGGCCAATCGACAGCACATGGTTATTATGGGAACACAATCACAGGAAAGACAGATACCAGTCTCTTATGGGAAGCGGGGTTGACCATGGTCCACCCAAGATTTGATGCTGCTCCGACAAGGAGTTGGGGCAATAAGTGGCAAGGGTAATTCACCCAGTCACACAATCACCTGCAGCGAATCATAAAGCCGCACCTCAGGGAGAACCCTCATCCTCGCACACTCACCCCCGCAGGGCCAGGCACCCATTCACTCACCTCAGCGGCCCATCTTGCATCTTCCAAAAGGTTCACATCGCGGCCCAGCCGCGCGAGCTAGAATCCCAACGAAACACCCAACGTCTCTTGCTTCAATCACCATTAGTCATCATAACACCACGCTCTTCCTCTTCCCCTCCTCCCCCTCCCTCCTCCTTCCCACCCAACGCCACTCATCTCAGCGACCCGTCCCGACAGGCATTGCTCAGAATGCCCACATCACAGTCCAGCCGCGGCATGTTGAACCCCAACACCTCTGCACCCACTGACCAATATCCCAGACCCCCCCACAAATAACCTCCACTCACCGCCCAAAGCTTCCTCTTCTCACCTCAGCGGCCTGCATGGCATCATTGAGAATGTCCAAATCATGGTCTAGCTGAGCCAGGTTGACCCTGAATGAACACCCACCATTAACACCTCTTGACCCCCTCACCAAACTCCACGCACCTCAGCGGCCTGCATGGCATCATTGAGAATGTCCAAATCACGGACTAGCCGGGCCAGGTTGAATCCCGACAGCACCACTCACCTCACCAAGTCTACGCACCTCAGCTGTGGTGTCGTGGGCGCCATCAAATTAACAACAACAGATTCGTTTATTTGATGGTGCCCACCAAAACTCCACGCCCCTCAGCAGCCTGCATCGCTTCGTTCAGAATGTCCACGTCATGGTCCAGCCAAGCCAGGTCGAATCCCAATGACCACCAAGTGTCTCTCGTTCCCTCACCAATCAGCAGTAACAATCCCATCTGCCACCCCCACGCACCACAGCAGCCTGCATCGCTTCGTTCAGAATGTCCACATCACGGTCCAGCCGCGCGAGGTTGAACCCAAACGAACACCAATGCTCTGGCACCCCTCACCAACATCCTAGACCCCCCCACTAACAACCTCATCTCACCTCAGCAGCCTGCATGGCTTCATTCAGAATATCCACATCTCGGTCCAGCCGAGCCAGGTTGAATCCCAATGAACCAATACTCGGCCTTCCCCTGTGGTATTGAGGGAAGGGGGGCCCTTCCCTCTCCAGGCATCCTGAACACCACAGGGCCCCCCTAAACCCTCCCTTAACCCCTCCACCCAGCCCCGCTTCCTCTCCTCACCTCAGCAGCCTGCATCGCCTCGTTCAAAATGTCCACGTCTCGGTCCAGCCGAGCCAGGTTGAATCCCGGCAGCCGCCCCGACTGCTTGCTCCCCAGCAGCTCCCCCGGCCCGCGCATCTTGAGGTCCATCTGAGCCAACTCCATGCCGTCCTGATGGGAGGAGGGTTGGGAAAGAGACGCACATAATGGTGATGGCAGAGGGGAATTTGCTGCTTTGAATCACCTCAAATCACTTTTGAGAATTCTCAAAAGTAATTCGCTGCTTTGAAGCACCTGAAGTTCTTTCCCAGCAGCTCCCAGGCATGCGCACACCCACACCCTATTCCCTCCCCTTTTCCCCACTACACACGTACGACGTTTCCAGCAGTTTCAGCTTGTGCCGCGCACGCTTACTGCTGCCCACCAGCAGGCAGCGCGAGGGGCGCTGCCCTCTGCCCACACACACATGCAGGCACAGGCATACGCACACCCACACACCCCCACCCCGCCTCTCCCCCTCTTCCCCCCGTCCCCCGTACACACGTGTGACGTTTCCAGCAGTTTCAGCTTGTGCCGCGCGCCCTTGCTGCTCCCCACCAGCAGGCAGCGCGAGGGGCGCTGGCCTCTGCCCACGCGCCCCCTCAGCTGGTGCAGCTGCGCCAACCCGTACCGCTCCGCATGCTCCACCAGCATCACCGTCGCCTCGGGAATGTCTATCCCCACCTCAATGACGGTCGTACACACGAGCACCTGAGAAGCACATGGGAGGGAAACGTCAGTTTTGTATGTCCACTGGTAGGCCGTAGCGCTCCGCATGCTCCACCAGCATCACCGTCGCCTCGGGAATGTCTATCCCCACTTCTATGACGGTCGTACACACGAGCACCTGCAAACATGGAAGGGAGCACAAGATAGATGAGTGTGTGTATGTATGTCAGGCCGCGCTCTGCATGCTCCACCAGCATCACCGTCGCCTTGGGATTCGGGAATGTCGACTTAACCAATCACTGACGTGTGCAGCAAACGAACAACACCAAACCAAGTGCACCTGTATGGATCCTTCTTGGAAGCTGCGCATGACGCCCTCCTTCTCCTCCAGTTCCATGCGGCCATGCACGAGCCCACAGCGCAGCACTGCTGCCCCCTCTGAACCATCACCATCAGCACCATCATCACCAACATCATCATCATCTTCTTCTTCCTCCTCATCACTGCAGTAGTCTTCGTCGGACTGGGGACCATACATCGCATCCAGCTCGCAGTTATACTGGTCTGTGTCATACCCGTCAGGAGAGTTATCAATCTCACAAAGCTCATATCGGCTGTAATCACTGCTACGCCGCGGCCGCTCTTTTCGGGCAGCAGCACTACTACTGATACTGCCATCCCTCAATGCACGGCCCAGCAGCTCGCCTGGTTCGGTCAGCAGCTGAAATTCTTCCGTGGCTGCCCGCACTTCCGGGAGCTCCTCTGAGGCATCAATGATGGGGAAGACGATGAACGCCCGCCCGCCCGACTGCACCTCCTCGCGAAGAATCTGCGATGGGTTCAGGAGGAGAAGGGGAGAATGTGGGGAAAGTGGAGAACCAGGCGAGTAGGTGCTAGAGCTAGTTTCCTCCGCCCAAAGAGCTCAAAATGACTCAAAGTAGAGTCAACAGAAACAGAAGGATACGTTGGGATGGTTTGGGATAGTGTGGCTGGCATATCTATCCTTGTCTTTGCAGGCAGTTTTGGATATGCCTGCACTTCTTACGATTTCTCAGTAACCAACTGCACCGAAAATTCCATGTTCATCAAAGCATAGAAGGGTTTGGTTAAAGCTGGCTGGTATTCACACAAAGCTATGGCGAATTCCGGTTTGAGATATTCAAAAGATAAACCAGCTTTAGTGCTGCAAAAATTGCTCCATGATTGCATGTGAGAGCAGAGAGAATATAATTGACCTGACTCTAGTCCTTTCCCCGTTCCGCTCTCTTCAACTCACCTTGTAAGCCGCAGCTCTCTCCTTCTCCTCCCCACCCTCCTCCTCCCACTCCCCCTCACTCTCCTCCCCACCGCTGCCGCCCTTCCCGTCCCGGTCATAAAAGACAAGAGTCTCCACCGGCGTGCGCCCGGGCGGCAGCTCAGCAATCCGGGAGATGTCGGTTTGGCCGTGCAGCACGAGGGCGAGGGAGCGCGGGATGGGGGTGGCGGTCATGGTGAGGGTGTGGGGCTCCGAGAGAAGCCGGAGCGCGGAGGGGGATGAGGAGGAGGAGGCGTCAGTTCCAGATTCAGTAGCGTCTTCTGTGTCGCTGCTGTCGATTGCTTCCTGCTGCTGCCGAAGTGCGTCAAGACCCTGCAAGAAACACCGGGTGGGGGGAGAAGGGGCGAGAAGATGGGGATGCGTGAGGCGTGGCAGCAAGCGATGCCTTCTGGGTTCAGCCAGGCCTTCTGTATCACTTCTCTCACTTGCTTCCTGCTGCTGCCGAAGTGCGTCAAGGCCCTGTGAGAATCACAGAAGTGGAGTGGGGGGAAAGGATGGAAAGAGGCAACCTCGGCAATGAGGGGTCTGTCTGTCTGATGAAACATCCAATTTCACCCGGTCCTTCTTGTTCCAGTTGTAGTTTAGGGAATTTCAAAATCCGCCAAGCCAGCATAACCAATCTCACACAGTCACCCACTCCCACCTTCTCGTGCAGCCTGGCGTGTGGATTCATCCTAAAGCGGTGCTACTTGTCCACAATTGCCAGCCCGTGGAGGTGGAAGGCAGCAGAGAGACAAACAGACGCCCACGCACAGCCCCGTCTGATTCTCAGCGCGCTCTCTCTCTCCGCCCACCTTCTCGTGCAGCCTAGCGCGTGGATTCACCCCAAAGCGGTGCTGCTCGTTCACAACACAATGGCCCAGCCCCAGACGGTGGAAGGCAGGCAGATAGGCAGACAACGGACAGATAGAAGGACAGATAGAAGGACAGATAGAAGGACAGAGAGAAACAGACAGACGCCCTAACCAACACCCTCATCCTCTCCCACCTTCTCGTGCAGCCTTGCCCGCTGCTTGACTCCAAAGCGGTGTTGTTCGTCCACAATCGCCAGCCCCAGGCGATGGACGGCCGACAGACAGACAGACATGCAGGGAGACAGACAGACGCACACGCACAGCCCCATCTAATTCTCATCTCAGCCCACTCTCTCTCTCCCACTTTCTCGTGCAGTCTGGCCCGCTGCTTCACCCCAAAGCAATGCTGCTCGTCCACAATGGCCAGCCCCAGGCGATGGAAGGCCGGCAGGCAGACAGAGAGACAGACAGACAGACGCACACGCACAGCCCCCCCATTTAAGTATCAGCCCAACCTCTCCCACCTTCTCGTGCAGCCTCGCCCGCTGCTTCACCCCAAAGCGGTGCTGCTCGTCCACGATCGCCAGCCCCAGGCGGTGGAAGGCGGTGGCTCGCGCGATGAGCGCATGCGTGCCGATGATGATGCTCACCCTGCCCTCCTTGATGTCCTGGAGGAGAAATTAGGTGCAGTGGAGTATGAGCGAGGGGGGAAACAGCAGGGTGAGTGCACAGCACAGAGCAACTGAAGCGAGGGGGGAAATAAAAGGGTGAGTGTAGAAAGCAGTTCAGGCGGTGGAAAGCCGTGTCCCGTGACCTGTGGCCCGTGGTGGCCCGTGGTGGCTCGTGGTGGCCCGTGGTGGCCCGTGGTGGCCCGTGGCCCTGGCCACCCAACAGCTTACGACGCGCGTCTGGAAATTCTAGAAATTGTCTGTCACGAGGACTCACTCATAAGCCACAGTGCCGTGAATCGTTTCACCGTTGCAATCAGCAGGTAAACCATGGAACTTCTTTCTGTTGTAACATCTCACAGTCAACTCACAACACCTTGATTACCTGGTTACCTAATTGGTTCCCTGGTTAGCTGGTTACCTTCCACCACCCACTAATCCCACTCACCAGCCTCAGTGCCTTGGCGCGATTCACACTTCCAGTCAGCAGGCAAACCCTCGGGCGGCGCGCGGGCGGCAGCGCTTGGAGCCACTGTTCAAACCTCGCCACGTGCTGCTGAGCGAGAAACTGCGTGGGAGCCATCACAGCCACCTGATACCCATGCGCCACTGCCTCCATACATGCCAGTAGCGCCACCACCGTTTTCCCACACCCCACATCGCCCTGCAGCACTCAAATCACTCTATTTTTTAGGCGCCTAAAAAATAGCACTCATCCCACTCACCATCCGCAGTGCCTTGGCGCGCTTCACGCTCCCAGTCAGCAGGCAAACCCTCGGGCGGCGCGCGGGCGGCAGCGCTTGGAGCCACTGTTCAAACCTCGCCACGTGCTGCTGAGCGAGAAACTGAGTGGGGGCCATCACAGCCACCTGATACCCATGCGCCACTGCCTCCATGCATGCCAGTAGCGCCACCACCGTTTTCCCACACCCCACATCCCCCTGCAGCAGCCTTGACATCGGCACCGGCCAATTCATATCGGAGATTATTTCCCGGGCAGCCTGCATCTGCTCGGCGGTGAGCGTGTAGGGCAGCGCGGAAAGAATTTCCTGTGTGAGCGGGGACCACTGCTCGGCCGTCAGATCTCTGCGGGTCCACTCGATGGTGCCTCCTCCCCCTCCGGCTGCTGCTGTTGCAGCTGCGGCTGCGGATGCCAGGTGGCCGAGTTTGATTCGCCGGCTCTGCAGCAGGATGCGGAGCTGGTAGAAGAAGAATTCGTCAAAGACAATGCGGCGCCGGGCAAGGGGAACGAGAGCGCGGTCAGACGGGCAGTGGATGGTGGCGAGGGCGCGGGGGAGGGGGAGGAGGTCGTAGCGCGCGCGGAGGGCAGGGGAATGGTATTCCAAGTCAGGAGGTATGAGCTTGATTAGACTGTGATTGAAAGGGGGAGAGGGTGGGAAGTGGGAAAGGCAAGAGGGGGAGGTGGAAAAACAGAAGAACTCGTCAAAGATGAGGCGGTGGCACGGCGCTGCAGCAGCATGCCTTTTGAGGCACCTCAGCAGGATGCGGAGCTGGTAGAAGAAGAATTCGTCGAAGACGATGCGGCGCCGGGCATGGGGAATGAGAGCGCGGTCAGACGGGCAGTGGATGGTGGCGAGGGCGCGGGGGAGGGGGAGGAGGGTGTAGCGCGTGAGGAGGCCGCCCTGCTGGCCGCGCGTCGCGCGTTTATTTTTATTTTTTCTCGTCCTAGAGCCCGGCCCCGCCCGTCGCGTCACCTTAGGGCCTTCGCGCCGCCCACGGGAGCCAGTCGCGCTGCCCTGCTGGCAGCGCGCGACCCCGCCTGGCCCGTCGCGCACCTGTAGAGCCCGCGAGCCGCCCTTCCCTGCCCGCTACGCCGCCCTTTTTGGCAGCACGCGGCTCGGCCCCGCCCTCGCGCACCCCTACGTCGCCGCGCTGCTGACACAGCCGCCCCTGGACCCTTGAGCAGCCGCCCCTGGACCCAGAGCAGCCGCCCATGGCCCCTGAAGCAGCCGCCCCTGGTGCAGCCGCCCCTGGACCCTTGAGCAGCTGCCCCTGGACCCAGAGCAGCCGCCCCTGGCCCCTGAAGCAGCCGCCCCTAGTGCAGCCGCCCCTGGACCCTCGAGCAGCCGCCCCTGGACCCAGAGCAGCCGCCCCTGGCCCCTGAAGCAGCCGCCCCTGGTGCAGCCGCCCCTGGACCCTTGAGCAGCCGCCTCTGGACCCAGAGCAGCCGCCCCTGACCCCTGAAGCAGCCGCCCCTGGTGCAGCCGCCCCTGGACCCTCGAGCAACCGCCCCTGGACCCAGAGCAGCCGCCCCTGGCCCCTGAAGCAGCTGCCCCTGGTGCAGCCGCCCCTGGACCCTCGAGCAGCCGCCCCTGGACCCAGAGCAGCTGCCCCTGGCCCCTGAAGCAGCCGCCCCTGGTGCAGCCGCCCCTGGACTCCGTGCAGCCGCCCCTGGACCCCGCGACGCCGCCCCTGGACTCCGTGCAGCCGCCCCTGGACCCCGCGACGCCGCCCCTGGACCCGCGACGCCGCCCCTGGACCCCGTGCAGCCGCCCCTGGATCCCGAGACGCGCCTGCACTCGGTGCTGCCGCCCCTACCTCACCTCGCGCCTGCCTTCGTGCGCCTACCCTGCCGCCGCCCGCCGAGCGCCGGCCCACCACTGGTGAGCACCTGCCTTGTTCGTGCGCTGCCGCGCCATCTGCCTGTCTGCCTGCCTGCCTGCCTGACTGCCTGCCCGCCTGCCTGCCTGCCGCGCCTGCCTTGCCTGCGCTGCTACTGCTGCTACTGCTACTACTTCTGTTACTGCTGCTAGGCTGCTGCTGCTGCTACCGCTACTGCTACTACTACTGCTACTGGCGGTGGCCAGATGCAGCTCCAACGACGTTCACGCGAGTCTCTCACGCCCCAGCAGCTTAGTGAGTGGTACGCTACTGTAGTTGGGGTTGTGGCGGTCGCCGTCGTAGCTGTCGCCCTGGAGCTGGTCAGTTGGGAGCGTCTGGCAGTGGCCAGCTGCAGCTGCAGTGGCGTCCACGCGAGACACTTACGTCCCAGCAGCTTCACGAGTGGTACGCTCAGAGTAGAGGGTCTTTGAGTACCGTTCGCTGCCCGTACGTCATTCGCACAGGTGATCGGGTCGGTCAGCCTTGCGAGACGCTTGGTCACACACAGTCCCGCTGCTTCGCCCGTCTGAGCGACGCCTGGCGTACCGAGTTTGGCGACGAGGCTGAGCTCCCCTCCTGGCTGGAGCTGCTTGGAGAGAGGGTAGATATCTTTGCTCTTGACTATGATGCTATTCTCACTGCCATGTATGCATTGCCTACTAGTGCTGACCGTGCCTGTTCCCTGTGCGTACCGCCTGACCCAGGTATAGAGCCTGCTGCTCTAGGTGCGAGTGCGTCTCCTGCTCTTGGTACTAGTGAGGCTGCTGCTCCAGGTGCTGGTGAGTCTGCTCTCTCTGGTACTGCGCCTGCTGAGGCCGTGTACACCTTCACACTTGACTCAGGTGCTTCCCGCTCCTTCTTCCGCGACAGCACCACACTCACGCCGCTCCGTCGGCCGGTTGCAGTCTCCCTGGCAGACCCCTCTGGGGGTCCAGTCCTTGCGCACTCCTCCACGGTCCTGCCGTGTCCGGCGGTCCCGTCTGGCTCCCTGTCAGGTCTTCACCTCCCCTCGTTCTCTACAAATTTGGTGAGTGGAGCTGACCTACAGGATGTGTGGGTTGACCAGTTCACCCCTGGAGGTCAGCGTGTGACGCACTGTACGTGTTCCCGGACTGGTCGGCACCTGGCCACGTTCACCCGAGAGCCTGGCTCGAGTCTGTACACACTCACCACTGTGTCCCCTCAGGTAGCTGCGTCTGCGTCTGCGTTTGCGTCAGGTCAGCTAGCGGCCCCCTGCTCGTGTCGCGCTCTGTCGCACCAGACCCTCCTTTGGCACCACCGCCTTGGTCACCCCTCGGTGCAGCGCCTTCGTATCATGCACAGCCGTTTCCTTGTCTCTGGACTTCCAGAGACTCTGCCTCCTCTACCACCCTCGCCCGCTCCTCCCTGTCTTCCCTGTGTCGAGGGGCGGCAGCGCGCCGCTCCTCACTCCTCCTCGTTCCCTCCCACAGAGGCTCCCCTGCAGACTCTCCACCTGGACGTGTGGGGCCCAGCCCGCGTCCGTGGACAGGGCCACGAGCGGTACTTCCTGCTGGTCGTCGACGACTACACGCGTTACACCACGGTCTTCCCCTTGCGCAGCAAGGGGGAGGTCCCTGATGTTTTGATCCCCTGGATCCGCGCTACTCGTCTCCAGCTCCGCGAGCGGTTCCAGTCGGACTTTCCTGTCCTGCGTCTGCACTCTGACAGAGGTGGTGAGTTCTCCTCAGACCTCTTGGCAGCCTACTGTGCGGAGCACGGCATCCGCCAGACGTTCATGCTTCCGGCCTCTCCGCAGCAGAATGGGGTTGCTGAGCGCCGCATTGGCTTAGTCATGGAGGTTGCTCGTACCTCCATGATCCATGCGGCTACCCCCCATTTTCTGTGGCCGTTTGCGGTCCGGTACGCCGCGCATCAGCTCAACCTCTGGCCCCGTGTCTCCTTGCCGGAGACCTCGCCCACACTGCTGTGGACGGGGAAGGTTGGCGATGCGTCGCGTTTCCGGGTATGGGGTGCTCGTGCCTTTGTCCGCGATACCACCGCGGACAAGCTCTCCGCCCGCGCTGTTCCCTGTGTCTTCCTTGGCTTTGTCCCTGACGCGCCTGGTTGGCAGTTTTACCACCCCACCTCGCGTCGTGTCTTCCCCTCTCAGGACGTCACGTTCGACGAGTCGGTTCCCTTCTACCGCCTCTTCCCCTACCGCACTGCCCCTCTCCCCCCCCCGCCGCTCTTCCTCGCTCCAGGTGCTCCCCGGGTAGACCCCCTCCCCGCTCCCGGTCCTGCTCCTTCAGGTGTGTCTCAGGTAGACCCTCTTCCCTTGACTGAGCCGGTTGAGGTCACTGGTGACTCAGGTCCTGCTGAGGGTGGTCCTGCTCGGGTTGCTGCTTCTGGGGGTGCTGAGCCTGGGGGTGCGGAGCCTGGGGGTGCTGAGCCTGGGGGTGCTGAGCCTGGGGGTGCGGAGCCTGGAGGTGCGGAGCCTGGGGGTGCAGAGACTGGAGGTGCTGAGCCTGGGTGTGAGGAGTCTGGGGGTGCTGAGCCTGGGGGCGCTGAGGCGTCAGGTGAGCAGTCTCCCTGGGGCGACCGTCTCCGTAGTCGCTCCGCTAGTGCCTCGCCGCTGCACTCTCGTCGTCGACTCCCTCTCTCCCCACAGCAGCTGCTTGAGTGGTACGCTGGCCGTCAGGGTCGCGCTGCTGGAGCTAGGGGCCCTGCTGCGGGAGGCGCTGGAGCTGGTGACTCTGCCACTGGAGTTGTTTCTGCTGGAGGTTCTGGAGCTGCTGAGGGCGCTGGAGTTGGAGGTTCTGGAGCTGCTGAGGGTGCTGGCGCTGGAGGTTCTGGCGCTGAGGGTTCTGAGTCTGCTGTTGCGCGGCTTCCTTGGAGTAGCCGCCTCCGTCCGCGTGTGCCTCTCACCTCGCAGCAGCTGCACGACTGGTACGGTCGCCGCCAGGGTCGCGCTTCTGGAGCTCGGGGCTCTGCCGCTCGAGGTACGTCTGCTGCCGTCACTGGAGCTGGGAGTGGTGCTGGTCCCGGAGGTGCTCGTACTGGAGGTACTGGAGCTGCTGGGACTGGAGGTGCTGAGCCTGAGGGTGCTGCTGCTGGAGGCACTGAGGCTGGAGACCCTGGGACTGGAGGTGCCGGTTCTGGGGGTGCTGCTGTTGGTGGAGCTGGTACTGGAGGAGCTGGCGCTGAGGGTTCTGGAGCTGCTGGAGGTGCTGGCGCTGGTGGCGCTGGAGCTGGAGGTTCTGGAGCTGCTGAGGGTGCTGGCGCTGGCGGTTCTGTAGCTGCAGGAGGTACTGGCGCTGGTGGCACTGGAGCTGGAGGTTCTGGGGCTGCTGAGGGTGCTGGCGCTGGAGGTTCTGGAGCTGCTGGAGGTGCTGGAGCTGCTGGGGGTACTGGAGCTGCTGGTGCTAGTGTCACTGCACAGCCGCACCTATTCTTCGCTCCACCGTCTCCGTCGTCTCAGCCACCGCCTGACTCTGTGCTTCGCCAGGTTCTTAGTCTCCCTTCGTCTACTGGTCTTCCGTTACAGCCTGGTTCACCGCTGCCTGCTCCTTCTCCTTACACTGAGCAGCTAGGGAGTCTTACTGAGCGTCGTGAGCCTGCGTCGCGTCCTGTCTCGCCTGTCTGTTCTGGTCGTTCCGGTCGTCGTGTTCCTCGTCCGCGTCTGCCGGCTGTCCCCGACACCCACCTCGTAGTCCGTCGTCCTTCCTCTCCTTCAAAGCGTGTTCCTCTGCCGTCCCCTCCTGCGTCTTCTCTGCCTGTCGTTGCGGACCCCGAGTCTGACCGGTTTCGTGCTGAGCACCCTACTGTCACGCGTCTACTAGCCACTGTTGTCACTGACCCGTCGTTTGAGTCTGCTGCTACGTCTGCCTTAGTTGCTGAGCTTGTTGACTTTGCTGCTGCCTGTCGTCTAGACTACGCCGCTAGTCTTGTTGCTGAGTCTGAGTCTGTCTGTCCTCCGTCTGTTGGGGGTGAGTGTGCTCTTGGCACGGACGTCCTTGAGGACAGGCACGAGGACCTTGAGTGTCTTGCAGCCGCTGCGCCTCATCTCGTGTCCATGCTGCTTGCCCCTGAGGGAGACCCGGATGCTCCAGACATCCCGACCCCGCGCTCTTACGCTGAGGCGATCGCGGGTGAGTTCTCCTCTCAGTGGCAGACAGCCATGGATGCAGAGATGGCATCCCGGAAGTCCACAGGCACCTACGTCGACGAGGTTCCCCCACCTGGGGCGAACATCGTCAGTGGCATGTGGATTTTCAGGGTGAAGCGGCCGCCAGGTTCTCCGCCTGCCTTCAAGGCGCGTTACGTTGCACGAGGTTTCAGTCAGCGAGAGGGAGTAGACTTCTTCCAGACCTTCTCCCCCACCCCGAAGATGACCACTCTTCGGGTGCTGCTGCACGTTGCCGCTCAGCGAGACTACGAGCTTCACTCTCTTGACTTCAGCATAGCCTTCTTACAGGGCAGCCTGCACGAGGAGATCTGGCTGCGCCGCCCACCTGGCTTCTCTGAGTCGTTCCCTCCTGGTACCCAGTGGAGCCTCAGGCGGCCGGTCTACGGTCTCTGCCAGGCGCCACGTGAGTGGCACGACACACTGAGGACGACACTTGCGGCTCTTGGGTTTGCTCCGTCGACTGCTGACCCGTCGCTGTTTCTGCGCACCGACACTTCGCTGCCGCCGTTCTACATCCTCGTGTACGTCGACGACTTGGTCTTTGCCACTGCTGACACTGAGGCTCTCGCCCAGGTGAAGTCGGAGCTGCAGAAGAGACACACGTGCACAGACCTGGGTGAGCTGACAAGCTATCTTGGCTTGCGGATCACCCGGGACAGAGCACGCCGCACCATCACACTGACTCAGTCACACATGGTGCAGCAGGTCCTTCAGCGCTTCGGCTTCACCTGGTCCTCGGCACAGGCCACTCCTCTGGGTACAGGTCACTCGCTCTCAGCTCCACCTTCGGACGAGTCCGTAGAGCCGAGTGGTCCTTACCCAGAGCTAGTTGGCTGCCTCATGTACCTGATGACCTGCACTCGTCCTGACCTTGCGTACCCTCTTGGCCTTCTGGCTCGCTACGTGGCTCCTGGTCGGCACCGAAAGGTGCACATGGATGCTGCTAAGAGGGTACTACGCTACTTGTGCAGTACATCGGGCATGGGGCTCGTGCTTGGAGGGCTGAGCCCAGTTGTCCTCACTGGGCACTCAGACGCTTCTTGGGTTGACGACCAGGCTACGCAGCGGTCGTCACAGGGTTACACCTTCAGCCTTGGCTCTGGTTTGGTTTCTTGGCGTTCTACACGCTCGTCTTCAGTTCTCAGCTCCAGTTGTGAGGCTGAGATCTACGCCACAGCCATGGCTGCACAGGAGTTACGCTAGCTCACCTACCTGCTGACCGACTTGGGAGAGAGGCCTCGTTCTCCTCCAGTGCTGTACGTCGACAACAAGGCTGCCATTGCCTTGTGTCAGGAGCACAGACTGGAGCACAGAACGAAGCACATCGCTCTGCGTTACTTCCTGGCTCGAGAGTTGCAGCAGCGGGGTCAGCTTCGTCTTGCTCACGTGGCCACTCGGGCCAACACTGCTGATATATTCACCAAGGCACTTCCGTCAGCGTTTTTGTACTTTGTTGGGCCTTGTGCCTACGTTTCCACACTTGCTGTAGTCTCTGCTTGTACTGTGATATATATATATACCTGCATGCTTGCTCTTGCTAGCTAGAGATCACTGTGCTGTTCTTGTTACATATATATCTCTGCATGTGAACTGGCCTTGTGGCCTTTTGCTTGTGCTCAGACTGCGTGGTGACGTTGTGATCCACCCTGAGCTTGCTTTGCACTTCCTGCCTGGCCTTGTGACCCTTTGTTCTCCCCCACTTTGCCTATGGGGGTGTGTCAAACATATGTTTATATGTTATAGTTTAGGTAGGCTTTAGTGGGGTACTCACTGTGGGGTACAACCCCTTAGGTTCCACTTTTGTACCAAAACCTTCTCGATAGTCATTATCCTACTTTAACACTTCATCCTCGACTTAGTCGACCCCGCTAATCTTTAGCGGATGTAGGCCAAGGGGCCTAACAACACAACACAACACAAGACCATCACTTAATTCTCATCCAAAATATATTTGACGATTTCATCGTATTGCTTGCCAGGATGCATAAGCACGACATCACCACACCTCAAGCACCAGACTTTGCTCTTGAGCTCGTAGAGCTCATGCTAGTTTAATACATGAGCTCGAGTCATATGCTACAACAGGGAGCTTTCACACCTCACCTAGTCATCCATTGGTCAATACAGCAACCAGCAGTATTGCCATGTCCTACAAGTCATACTCATGACACATGAGTCAACATACTCAAGACACCATGGGTTCTGGTTGTTGCTGCTGCTGTTGTTGCTGCTGCCGTGCAGCTTCCACCAAGTCCCTCAGAAGCTTCCCGCTGGTCCAGCTACCGCCCAGGCTTTTCCGACCAATGCCACCATTCCCAGCCCTCATCATTGTCACAAATTCGTTGTAGTCAATCTGCCCATCCTGCTCGAAGAGAGACAGCCAAAGCAGAAAGCCAAGCACAAACGTGGATGTTTATTTGTTGGAACTGTACAGAAGCTTACGGTGTTGGTGCGTACAATGGTAGTGCTTACCGTTTTGGTGTATAGGTGTTTCCAAGTGATATTTGATGCTAGTGCTAAAAAAGTGCTTACAATAGTGCCTAAACAGTTAGAGCTTACTATGCTAGTGCTTCCAATGTCAATGCTACAATACTTACTCTGACAATGATAATGCTTACCTTTAGTGCTCACAGAAACTGTTGCTTCCGATGGAACTGCTACAACATTAGTGCTTACAGTATCGGTGCTTACAACGTTAGTGCTTACAATGTAAGCGCGTATGGTGTATATTCTTATACTGTCGATTCTTACATAGTTGGTGCTTAGAGAATTAGATCATAACTTGTTGGTGCTTATATTGTTAGTGCTTTCAGTATCGGTGCTTACATTGTTAGTGTCGACGTCGCGCATCGTCTCAACAATGCAGTCCTCATCGATGCTGTACTCCCTACAAGCATGCTGCAGCTCGTCCACTGTAATGAATCCCGAGCTGTCCTTGTCAAAGTGCGAAAACGCCGCAAACAGCGTCTCCTCTCGCTCAATCTTGTTCAGATGCATCGTGGCCGCTAGAAACTCTCCATAGTCAATCATCCCGTTGCCGTCAAAGTCAGCCTGTTACGAGCAAAAGGGAGAAATGCGAGAATTGGTTGAATGGAGTCTCCTCTTCAATCTTCTCATGTTCTAACTATCTTGCTTGAATGCATCCTGGAAGTTCTAAACTCTGGACAGTAAATCATGCGGCTGCCGTCAGATTTAGCCTGTCGGGGAAAAAATGCCCATGCCCATGGCTTTGCCCACGCCCCAATCCCACCACACTTGGTTGCGCTGCCCATGCCCCCTTCCCCCCATTCCCAGCAACAGGGACTCACCCGCGTCCATCAGCTCTTGCACCTCGCTGTCTCACCTGTTTCCTCGAATGCACTGCTGCAGCCCCACTGCGCTGCTCTGCACATAATACTTCGCCGGAATCCCCTTTCCTCTTTCCCCTCTGACTCACCGCGTCCATGAGCTCCTGCACCTCGCTGTCCTGCATGTTGGCTCCGATGCGCTGCAGCCCCGCCTTGAGCTCCCCTTCCCCTTTCCCATGCCCCAGTTCCCCCCCCTGCCACTAAGGATGACTCACCGCGTCCATCAGCTCCTGCACCTCGCTGTCCTGCATGTTCACACCCATATGGTTGCGCCCGTCCCATTCCCCACTTCTCCCTCTGCTAATAAGGACTCACCGCGTCCATGAGCTCTTGCACCTCGCTGTCCTGCATGTTGGCTCCGATGCGCTGCAGGCCCGCCTTGAGCTCCTCAAACGTGATGGTGCCGCTCCTGTCCGTGTCCATCATCTCAAACGTCTGCTTCAGCCCCGATATCTCCTCCTCTGACAAGGACTCAGCAATGACCTGAGGAGGGTAGGGCATGTGCATGAGAGAGGGGGGAGGATGAGTGGGGTGGGGGTGCTTGGTGGTGATGGTGCCGCTCCTGTCCGTGTCCATCATCTCAAACGTCTGCTTCAGGCCGGAGATCTCCTCCTCTGATAGCGACTCTGCAATCACCTGTTGGAGTGAGTGGAGGAGTGGGGTTGGGGTTGGGGTTGGGGTTGGGGTTCATGAACTCATAAGTGAATCTGCTCTCACTCTCACTCACATTCACACTCTCACTCACATTCACACTCACACTCACACAGTCACACTCACTACAAGAGCATTTCACTCACCTCACCCTAGCCATTGCAAAGGCCAGTTTCACTGTGAAGCTGTGAAAGGCAATCTCACTCACCTGCGGAGCCATCTTCTTGACTTTGTTCTTTGCAAACAATAGCTTGAGGCAAGACAGGACCCCCCGCCCAGAGGCCGCAACTTAAAGCCCAAGACCCGAATTACAAAAAACGAAGGCAAACTGTGCACAGTTTGCCTCCCGCAGCCCACAGTTTTGCCCCGCGTTGACTTGCGTTGAGCAATTCAGGTCTTGGGCTTTAAAGGCCAGGGAAATCCCTTAGAGCATTGCTCTTCCCACTCACCCGCAGAGCCATTTTTTTTAGTTTGTTCATTGCTGAGAATTGCTTGAGGCGAGATATGACCCCCGCGTCCAGAAGCCGGTCGGGCGCCACTCCGTCCTGTGCCACCCACGGGTGGGCTGAGGGGGAGGGCGGAAGGAGGAGGGAATGGGATGCAAGGTGGAAAAAATAAAGAATTTAGATAGAGAGGTGAGACAAAATGCCTGGTTCCAGAGGCCGGTCAGGCGCCACTCCATCCTGGGCCACCCAGGAGAGGGAAAGGGGGGCGGGGTGAGGGGAACGAGGAAATATAGGGTTTTGAAGGGCGAGACAAGACAACCGCGTTCAGAGGTCTGTTGATTTGGGGAGGAGGATGAGAGATTTGGGGAGTGGAGCAGCAGGGGCGGGGGCGGCGGCAGCAGCAGCAGGTGCATGTGACTCACAGAGCACTTGGTAGGCGATGAACGGCAGGTTTTGAGGCGTCTCAAAACAGAAGCAACAGGAACAAACCACTCACAGAGGACTTGGTAGGCGGTGAGGCAGCGGGCGGGGTCGAGGCAGCACACGCGGAGGGAGCAAGAGGAGCAATATGAGCAGCACTTGACTCACAGAGCACTTGGTAGGCAGTGAGGCAGCAGGCGGGATTGAGGCAGCACACGCGGAGGGAGCAAGAGGAGGAATATGAGGAGCACTTGACTCACAGAGCACTTGGAAGGCGGTGAGGCGACGGGCGGGGTCGAGGCAGCACATGCGGCGGATGAGGTCCTTTGCGTCTGAGGAGATGGCGGGCCACGGCTGTGTGGAGAGGCGAGCAGTGCGCACAGCTACTCCTAGGTGCAAGGCAAGGCACTCACAGAGCACTTGGTAGGCAGTAAGGCGGCGGGCGGGGTCGAGGCAGCACATGCTTTGGATGAGGTGCTTGGCGTCAGAGGAAATGGACGGCCACGGCTGCACGGCGAAATTCATCTGCCCCCTCAACACCGCCTCGAATATTCCCTGCTCCGTGTCTGATGGGGGGGAGGGAGTGACACGGGGGAAAGCACAGGGGGAGAAACAGGGGGACAGGAAGGATGGAGGGTAGGGAGGGGCGCAAGGGGGGAGGAGGCGAGGAGGGAAGGTAAGGAAGAGAGGGAGAGCAAGGGAGCAGGGAAGGCAGGGAGGCAGCACATGGTTTGGATGAGGTCCTTTGCATCGGAGGAGATGGCGGGCCACGGCTGTACGGCGAAGTTCATCTGCCCCCTTAGCACCGCCTCGAATATGCCCTGCTCCGTGTCTGGTGGGGGGTGGGGGGGGGGGGGGGCGGGTGAATGTGGAAGGGCGAGGGGGAAGGGCAAGATGGAAGGGCGAGAGGGAAGGGGGAGGACGAAGAATGGGGGAAAGGAGTGGCGCAGAGGGGGGGGACGGGAAGAGGGAAGAAGGGGGGAGGGGGAGAGAGGGAGTTGGGGAAGAGGTAAGGCAGGAAGGAAGGCAGCACATAATTTGTATGAGGTCCTTTGCGTCGGAGGAGATGGCGGGCCATGGCTGCACGGCGAAGTTCATCTGCCCCCTCAGCACCGCCTCGAATATGCCCTGCTCTGTGTCTGGTGGGTGGGGAAAAGAGGGGCGAGGGAGCAGGCGAGTAGGAAGGGTGAGTGAACAAGAGGGTTCTGAGAGGTCCGGAAGTTTATCTGCCCCCTCAGCACCGCCTCGAATATTCCCTGCTCCGTGTCTGGTGGGGCAGGGAGGGATAGATCGAGGGCGATTGGAAGCAGAAGTGGCGAGAGGGAACAGGAGAACGACAAGGGCGAGTGGAAAGATGGAGTGGAAAGAGCGATTGCGTGAAGAGGGCGAGTGCATAGAGGGTGCTGAGCTGAGAGGTCCAGAAGTGGAAGGGGCGAGAGGGAAGGGGGGGAGGGAAGAACGGGGAAAAGGGAGGGACGCAAAAATGAGATGCACAGGGAAGGGGGGTCAGGGGAGGGTGGGGGGAAGTCATGAAGTTGCTGTGTGTGTGGTATGTATGTGCGATGTCGTGACGGCTTGTGTTGAAATGTGGATGTGAAGGTACCTCTTGTACTTGGTTGGTATTGTTCCCTCTATGTTTGATTTCACATGCCTCGTGACATTCCATGCGCCCTGTCTCACACTCACCAGCCCAGAATGGCGGCACCCCCGACAGCAGGATGTAGAGAATGACGCCCATGCTCCAGATGTCCGCCTCCTTGCTGTAGCGCTGTGGGAGTGAACATGCGTGCCTGCCTGCCTTGCCTCCTTGCATTCACCCCTCTCACCTCTCCAGACGGAAACATTCACCACTCTTACCTGCCCAGAAGGGCGGCACCCCCGAGAGAAGGATGTAGAGAATGACGCCCATGCTCCAGATGTCCGCCTCCTTGCTGTAGCGCTGTGATTGTAAAACATGCATGTCCGCTTCCTTGCATTGACCCTGCTCACCTGCCCAGAAGGGTGGCACCCCTGACAACAGGATGTAGAGAATGACGCCCATGCTCCAGATGTCCGCCTCCTTGCTGTAACAGTGCGATTATTAACATGCCTGCCTGCCCGCCTCCCTGCATTCAAAAGGGAGCATTCACCCCACTTACCGGCCCAAAAGGGAGGAACTCCCGAGAGCAGGATGTAGAGAATGACGCCCATGCTCCAGATGTCCGCCTCCTTGCTGTAGCGGTGTGGGTGGGTGAACATGCCTGTGTGCCTGCCTGCTTGCATTCCCCCCACCCACTCACCAGCCCAGAAGGGTGGCACCCCGGACAAGAGGATGTAGAGAATGACGCCCATGCTCCATATGTCCGCCTCCTTGCTGTAGCGCTGTGGGTGGGCGAACATGCTGTGTGCCTGCCTGCTCGCATTCACCCCACCCACTCACCTGCCCAAAATGGCGGCACCCCCGAGAGAAGGATGTAGAGAATGACGCCCATGCTCCAGATGTCCGCCTCCTTGCTGTAGCGCCGCCTCAACACCTCTGGTGCCACGTAGTAGGGGCTGCCCACCACGTCCGATAGGAACTCGCCTGGTGGTGGGAGCGAGGGAGGCATGGTTGGAGCGGGCATGCACGACGGTATGGTTAGGAAGGAAGAGGGTTTGAGAGGGAACACCTCCGGTGCCACGTAGTAGGGGCTGCCCACCACGTCCGATAGGAACTCGCCTGGTGGTAGGAGGAGGGATGGAGGGACGGATGCGCGGTTGCAGAGGGCATGAGGATATGACCAGTAAAGGGGTTGAAGGGGATACACCTCTGGAGCCACGTAGTAGGGGCTGCCCACCACGTCCAATAGGAACTCGCCTGGTGGTGGGCGGGATGGATGCATACATGGTTGCGCCCAGGGGGTATGATATGATGAGTAGAGGGAGTGAGGAGTTGGAAGTGAGGAAGCAGCAGCCCCCCACATCCGTTAGATTTAGCCTGAGAGTGAATGAGGGAATCCGGGTAGTGAGAACGAGAAGAATGGAAGGGTGGGTGGGCGGAAGAAAGAGTGAATGTGCGTGTGAGGGGAAGGTATGTAAGAAAGAAATGGTTATGGCGGAGGGGAAGAAAGGGAGGATGCATGGAGATTCCACGTGGCACGTCACATCACATTTAGGTTCTGTAGTGTCAACAACAACCTCTGATTCGTTCCCCCAAATCTCCACTCCAAAATCACACAGGCCCACGGCCAAGGACAACACAGCCCCCACCCACCTGGCTTGAAGAAAGTGGAGAGCCCGAAATCGGTGGCCTTGAGGTGAGCATTCTCCAAAATGACTATTCAGTCGACTCAGCAAACAGGCCCACCCCACGGTCAAAGACGCACACCCCCCACCGCCAAAGACACATACCCCCCACCGCCCAAGACACACACACAGCCCATGACCCCAAAAGTACTCAGCCGCCCACCTGGCTTGAAGAAGGTGGAGAGCCCGAAGTCGGTGGCCTTGAGGTCGGCGTTCTCCGTCCTGTCTGCGAGGAGGAAGTTCTCGGGCTTTAAGTCGCGGTGCACCACGCCCAGCGAGTGGCACGTCTCCACTATCCGCGCTATCGTGCGAATCGACGTGGCTGCCTGGCGCTCACTGATGGGGGTGGTGATAGCGTTGTGTGGGGGAAAATGGGGAGAGGAAGAAAAAAGAAGGGGAAGAAAAATGAAAAGGGGAGGGAGGGGAGGGAAGGGGCGGGGGGTGGTGTGGGAGGCGGGGTGGGGTGCACGACGTGCAGCGTGTGGCACGTCTCCACTATCCGCGCTATCGTGCGAATCGATGTAGCTGCCTGGCGCTCGCTGGCGGAGGTGACGTTGTTGACAAGGAAAGAAAAGGGCGGGCGGGCGGGAAAAGGGTTGGAAGCCGGAGGAAACGAGGGGAGGAGGGATATTGGGGGAAGGGTGGAGGGGGGGAAATGGTAGAGTAGAGAGGAGGAGAACGGCCACATAATGCACATATTGATACTTAAATATACTGTGACGCTGCATTACAACTTGACCCGCATACGGTTCCTCCTCCTATCCCTCCCTCGATTCACTCTTGTCTCATTCGTCGTACGTACAGCAACGCACGCACCTGAAATACCCCCTCTTGATGATCCGGTCGAACAGTTCCCCGCCCGAGCACAACTCCATGACGATATGAACCGCGTACGCGTCTTCGTACGCGCCCTTGATACACACGATGTTCTTGTGACCCGCCAGATGATGCATGATCGCCACCTCGCGTTTCACATCTGCCACGTCCTCTGCTGTGATCAGTTTCTTCTTCGCGATCGTCTTGCACGCGTACTCTTTGCCCGTCGTCAGCTCCGTGCATAGATATGTAACGCCGAATTGGCCCTGGCCTAGTTTCACGCCAATTTTGTACAGCGATTCCAGTAATTCTGCCGTGGGATTTGTCGGGAAGAAAGGGGAGACGAATGAAAGAGAGGGAGGAGGGTGAGAGGAGTGCGCGGATGGGAGGTATGCGGCGCGAAGAACGCGCGGGAATGAGAGAGGAATTGTACGGAGCGCGTACGACGGTACGAAAACATTGGAAGGTTCTATACGAAATCGCCACCGTTCGATTGCACCAACAATCGCAGCCGTACAATGCTCTCAACGGGTGCGATGAGAGATTGGATTAGAGGAGTCCGAGTACGTTTCTCCGTAAAGCAGAGGGAGCGTCACCTGTTGGTCGTCCGAGCACGGACGCAGTGAGCACGCGGCCGGGCGAGACGAACTGGTCGAACCACACGCGTCGCGCGGAGAGCGACTTGGGCATGGCGGACGCCATCGCGGCGCACGACGGCGGAGGGCGCGAGCGCCGCCCGGTGACGACGGCGGAATAAGTTAAGCGCGAGCGCCGCCCAGTGACGACGGCGGAGTGGTTAAAGAACGAGCCCGATGATAATGGCGGGAAGTGTGTCACGCGTTTACACGAACACGAGCTTGGGTACAGACCAGCACTCGCTCACTCGCGCGAAGTGAGCGGTAGCAGTCGCGCAAAATGGCAGTGTTAGTACACGCAGCACTTGCGGCGTTACACACGAGTCGTCCAAAGCTACTAAAAGTTGAAACTTGTTGTCTCAACTTGAACGTCGGAACGGCAATATTTGAACCTGAAAGCCGGAACCAGATAATAGGATCGCTCTTTCTCCTTCACTAGCTAAAACTTAGTTAGGTTAGGTTACGGAATGGCAAGAACTGTGTCTCAGGTCATGACTTGTGCAAAGGCGAGACACAAATTCGAGCAACCCTGATAGGACGGTCCGGTTGTGACAGAGAAGACAGAATAAGGAGCAAGATAAGATAATAGACGGTGTCGCGACGGCAAGCAGCTTAGTCGCCAGGTAATAATCCTGGACGGCTGTAGTTGGAGCAGTATGAGCGGAGAAGGGCGGAGCGAGAGGTTCCGGGAAATGCTAATGCTGCCGATGCGTTATGGCTGCTGCAGTGATGCTGGCGAGTGGTAATCGGCAAATATCTGGAGAAGTAAGTCCAAGGAAAGTGTAGGGAAAGGAGGGTAGGACGGGACGGGATGAAGGGATAGCCGGCTTAGGGACCTTCGCCGTTCGCGCTCTGGGATCTTCGCCGTTGGTCTGAAGAGTTTTACGCTGTTTAAAGCCGGCGGCCCAAATTGTTCATGCTTTTAAAAGTTGACCAGAGGGAGTTTTTCTGGTGTGGGCTTTGGCGAGAGTTTCCGATTTCGTCTAGGTTCGTTTTTTTCGCGAGACCCAGCCAACCCTCGGTTTTCCCCCTGGTGAGTGAATCTGTCTTCGTAAGTCCCAAATTGCAAGTGCGTGACTTTCAAAAGCTTGGACACTCAACTTCGTCAAGTTTTAAAAACTTGACCCTCGCGGCCCGCAATTTGGGACGCGGGCTTTAATCCATCAGCGACATTTCTGAAGATTTCGGTTCGGTTCCGTACGGTACATCCATCGCGCCGGTTTCATTGCGCCCAGTGGTTTACAGCGAGGATGTAAACTGAGCAACCAATCCGTGTGCGGGAACTTTGTTCTTACTAAGATCTAAAATGTACAAAAGGGTCTCATTTTAGGGATTATAATTTACATGTCACTAATTTGAGTACATACATATGTACACTCTTAGCATCCATGTATCCATGGTTTTAATCTCTGAACCGGTACTAGAGCAGAACCTAATCTGACGGAAAAAATGCTACTGAACTGCTGCTCCGATCAAGTCCACGGGTGTACCTCCGTGATGCAGACTCAACAAAACGAGCCGAATTGCCCTCACACTCATCCTCATCCTCATCTTCACAACAGTCAGCCACCCCACTTCCATAATGTGATACATGTGGGGCCATACTCATGCTCATGTGCCTGTGAAGGCCCACCTTGGCCATACCCATGCCCATGTTCCTCCCATGCAGGTTCACTCCACCATTCATGGCCATTCCATAACCCCCGAAGGCCACACCAGAGCCCCCCATACTCATTTGCGCAGCTCCCATGTGCCCCCTTCTAGCCACGCCCATGGGAGGACCTCCGGAAGAGTACGGGCGCTGTGGCATGCTGACATAAGCCGGCCCGTGGTTCCACACTGCTGACTCAGCACCATCCCCCCATCCATCTTCCGTACCTACACCCCACGTTCCATCCACGTCAGCATGCGATTCTTCTTGGAACTCGTCCGCGTCATCAGCATGACGAGCCCAATAAGGCGCGTCCACGTCAGCAGACATGTTCAAGCTGCCGCACCGCCTCATACCCATCCTGCTCATGTGTGCATGGCGCATGGGCCCCATCCTTCCAGCACCGCCTCTGCTTCCCATGCCGGCAGCACCACCCATGCCCCCACCACCATTCATCCCATGCCTCTCCACTATGCCCATGCTCCCTCCAGCCGTCACTAGCCGCATCAATCTCCCATCTCCAATACCTCCTCTCCCTCCTCCCCCTCCTCTCCCTCCCCTACCTCCTCTTTCTCCTCTCCCTCCCCTTCCTCCTCGCCCTGCTCCTTCCATTCCACCAGCCATCCCTTCTGCCCGGACTCCCACCATCCCCCCGCTCCTCATCCTCTGTATAAACCGCCTCTCTCCGTCCATCCCCTGTATAAGCTGCCTCTCCCCGTTCATCCCCTGTATAGACTCACCCATCAAGCTCATACTGGTGCTACGAAGTGGGGCTGGCCGCATGTGGGGAAGCAACGGCACGCGAGGAACGTGCTCTAAAGGCATCCCAGCAGTTCTTGCTGCTGCTGCACTTGCTGCTGCTGCACTTGCTGCTGTTGCACTGCTACCTTCACCTGCTGCAGTGCTGTGGGAACGGGTCAGCTGGGAGTGTGAATGCGAGTGCGAGTGTGGGTGTTCATGGGAGCGTGAGCGTTCAACAGCACTGCCACTCCGCCAGTGCACTGACCGCCTCTCCCCCCTCGGAGGCTGCAGTGGCCCGCTGCGTGCCTTCCCATGCACCTGCTGCATTGTCTCCTGCTCCACTTGCCTATGTTCCGCCTGCTGCCCCTGCTGCCCCTGCCCATGCTGCTGCTGACGCCCATCGCACCCGTCAAGATGAGCGCATGTCTGACTGGTAGCATCACCACGCTCGCGCGCGGACTCTGCACCAGTCTCGTTCAACACATCATGCCCCATGCACCTCGCCCCATCACACTCTCCCTCCGCCCCATCACACTCTCCCTCCGCCCCATCACACTCTCCCTCCGCCCCATCACACTCTCCCTCCGCCCCATCACACTCTCCCTCCGCCCCATCACACTCTCCTTCCGCCCCATCACACTCTCCCTCCGCCCCATCACACTCTCCCTCCGCCCCATCACACTCTCCCTCCGCCCCATCACACTCTCCCTCCGCCCCATCACACTCTCCCTCCGCCCCATCACACTCTCCCTCCGCCCCATCACACTCTCCCTCCGCCCCATCACACTCTCCCTCCGCCCCATCACACTCTCCCTCCGCCCCATCACACTCTCCCTCCGCCCCATCACACTCTCCCTCCGCCCCATCACACTCTCCCTCCGCCCCATCACACTCTCCCTCCGCCCCATCACACTCTCCCTCCGCCCCATCACACTCTCCCTCCGCCCCATCACACTCTCCCTCCGCCCCATCACACTCTCCCTCCGCCCCATCACACTCTCCCTCCGCCCCATCACACTCTCCCTCCGCCCCATCACACTCTCCCTCCGCCCCATCACACTCTCCCTCCGCCCCATCACACTCTCCCTCCGCCCCATCACACTCTCCCTCCGCCCCATCACACTCTCCCTCCGCCCCATCACACTCTCCCTCCGCCCCATCACACTCTCCCTCCGCCCCATCACACTCTCCCTCCGCCCCATCACACTCTCCCTCCGCCCCATCACACTCTCCCTCCGCCCCATCACACTCTCCTTCCGCCCCATCACACTCTCCTTCCGCCCCATCACACTCTCCTTCCGCCCCATCACACTCTCCTTCCGCCCCATCACACTCTCCTTCCGCCCCATCACACTCTCCTTCCGCCCCATCACACTCTCCTTCCGCCCCATCACACTCTCCTTCCGCCCCATCACACTCTCCTTCCGCCCCATCACACTCTCCTTCCGCCCCATCACACTCTCCCTCCGCCCCATCACACTCTCCCTCCGCCCCATCACACTCTCCCTCCGCCCCATCACACTCTCCTTCCGCCCCATCACACTCTCCCTCCGCCCCATCACACTCTCCTTCCGCCCCATCACACTCTCCTTCCGCCCCATCACACTCTCCTTCCGCCCCATCACACTCTCCTTCCGCCCCATCACACTCTCCTTCCGCCCCATCACACTCTCCTTCCGCCCCATCACACTCTCCTTCCGCCCCATCACACTCTCCTTCCGCCCCATCACACTCTCCTTCCGCCCCATCACACTCTCCTTCCGCCCCATCACACTCTCCTTCCGCCCCATCACACTCTCCCTCCGCCCCATCACACTCTCCCTCCGCCCCATCACACTCTCCCTCCGCCCCATCACACTCTCCTTCCGCCCCATCACACTCTCCCTCCGCCCCATCACACTCTCCTTCCGCCCCATCACACTCTCCTTCCGCCCCATCACACTCTCCTTCCGCCCCATCACACTCTCCTTCCGCCCCATCACACTCTCCTTCCGCCCCATCACACTCTCCTTCCGCCCCATCACACTCTCCTTCCGCCCCATCACACTCTCCTTCCGCCCCATCACACTCTCCTTCCGCCCCATCACACTCTCCTTCCGCCCCATCACACTCTCCCTCCGCCCCATCACACTCTCCTTCCGCCCCATCACACTCTCCTTCCGCCCCATCACACTCTCGTTCCGCCCCATCACACTCTCCCTCCGCCCCATCACACTCTCCCTCCGCCCCATCACACTCTCCCTCCGCCCCATCACACTCTCCTTCCGCCCCATCACACTCTCCCTCCGCCCCATCACACTCTCCTTCCGCCCCATCACACTCTCCTTCCGCCCCATCACACTCTCCTTCCGCCCCATCACACTCTCCTTCCGCCCCATCACACTCTCCTTCCGCCCCATCACACTCTCCTTCCGCCCCATCACACTCTCCTTCCGCCCCATCACACTCTCCTTCCGCCCCATCACACTCTCCTTCCGCCCCATCACACTCTCCCTCCGCCCCATCACACTCTCCTTCCGCCCCATCACACTCTCCTTCCGCCCCATCACACTCTCCTTCCGCCCCATCACACTCTCCCTCCGCCCCATCACACTCTCCCTCCGCCCCATCACACTCTCCCTCCGCCCCATCACACTCTCCTTCCGCCCCATCACACTCTCCCTCCGCCCCATCACACTCTCCTTCCGCCCCATCACACTCTCCTTCCGCCCCATCACACTCTCCTTCCGCCCCATCACACTCTCCTTCCGCCCCATCACACTCTCCTTCCGCCCCATCACACTCTCCTTCCGCCCCATCACACTCTCCTTCCGCCCCATCACACTCTCCTTCCGCCCCATCACACTCTCCTTCCGCCCCATCACACTCTCCTTCCGCCCCATCACACTCTCCTTCCGCCCCATCACACTCTCCTTCCGCCCCATCACACTCTCCTTCCGCCCCATCACACTCTCCTTCCGCCCCATCATACTCTCCTTCCGCCCCATCACACTCTCCCTCCGCCCCATCACACTCTCCCTCCGCCCCATCACACTCTCCCTCCGCCCCATCACACTCTCCTTCCGCCCCATCACACTCTCCCTCCGCCCCATCACACTCTCCTTCCGCCCCATCACACTCTCCTTCCGCCCCATCACACTCTCCTTCCGCCCCATCACACTCTCCTTCCGCCCCATCACACTCTCCTTCCGCCCCATCACACTCTCCTTCCGCCCCATCACACTCTCCTTCCGCCCCATCACACTCTCCTTCCGCCCCATCACACTCTCCCTCCGCCCCATCACACTCTCCCTCCGCCCCATCACACTCTCCTTCCGCCCCATCACACTCTCCTTCCGCCCCATCACACTCTCCTTCCGCCCCATCACACTCTCCCTCCGCCCCATCACACTCTCCCTCCGCCCCATCACACTCTCCCTCCGCCCCATCACACTCTCCTTCCGCCCCATCACACTCTCCCTTCCGCCCCATCACACTCTCCCTCCGCCCCATCACACTCTCCCTCCGCCCCATCACACTCTCCCTCCGCCCGATCACACTCTCCCTCCGCCCCATCACACTCTCCCTCCGCCCCATCACACTCTCCCTCCGCCCCATCACACTCTCCCTCCGCCCCATCACACTCTCCTTCCGCCCCATCACACTCTCCTTCCGCCCCATCACACTCTCCTTCCGCCCCATCACACTCTCCTTCCGCCCCATCACACTCTCCTTCCGCCCCATCACACTCTCCTTCCGCCCCATCACACTCTCCTTCCGCCCCATCACACTCTCCTTCCGCCCCATCACACTCTCCTTCCGCCCCATCACACTCTCCCTTCCGCCCCATCACACTCTCCCTCCGCCCCATCACACTCTCCCTCCGCCCCATCACACTCTCCCTCCGCCCCATCACACTCTCCTTCCGCCCCATCACACTCTCCCTCCGCCCCATCACACTCTCCTTCCGCCCCATCACACTCTCCTTCCGCCCCATCACACTCTCCTTCCGCCCCATCACACTCTCCTTCCGCCCCATCACACTCTCCTTCCGCCCCATCACACTCTCCTTCCGCCCCATCACACTCTCCTTCCGCCCCATCACACTCTCCTTCCGCCCCATCACACTCTCCTTCCGCCCCATCACACTCTCCTTCCGCCCCATCACACTCTCCTTCCGCCCCATCACACTCTCCTTCCGCCCCATCACACTCTCCCTCCGCCCCATCACACTCTCCCTCCGCCCCATCACACTCTCCCTCCGCCCCATCACACTCTCCTTCCGCCCCATCACACTCTCCCTCCGCCCCATCACACTCTCCTTCCGCCCCATCACACTCTCCTTCCGCCCCATCACACTCTCCTTCCGCCCCATCACACTCTCCTTCCGCCCCATCACACTCTCCTTCCGCCCCATCACACTCTCCTTCCGCCCCATCACACTCTCCTTCCGCCCCATCACACTCTCCTTCCGCCCCATCACACTCTCCTTCCGCCCCATCACACTCTCCCTCCGCCCCATCACACTCTCCTTCCGCCCCATCACACTCTCCTTCCGCCCCATCACACTCTCGTTCCGCCCCATCACACTCTCCCTCCGCCCCATCACACTCTCCCTCCGCCCCATCACACTCTCCCTCCGCCCCATCACACTCTCCTTCCGCCCCATCACACTCTCCCTCCGCCCCATCACACTCTCCTTCCGCCCCATCACACTCTCCTTCCGCCCCATCACACTCTCCTTCCGCCCCATCACACTCTCCTTCCGCCCCATCACACTCTCCTTCCGCCCCATCACACTCTCCTTCCGCCCCATCACACTCTCCTTCCGCCCCATCACACTCTCCTTCCGCCCCATCACACTCTCCTTCCGCCCCATCACACTCTCCCTCCGCCCCATCACACTCTCCTTCCGCCCCATCACACTCTCCTTCCGCCCCATCACACTCTCCTTCCGCCCCATCACACTCTCCCTCCGCCCCATCACACTCTCCCTCCGCCCCATCACACTCTCCCTCCGCCCCATCACACTCTCCTCCGCCCCATCACACTCTCCCTCCGCCCCATCACACTCTCCTTCCGCCCCATCACACTCTCCTTCCGCCCCATCACACTCTCCTTCCGCCCCATCACACTCTCCTTCCGCCCCATCACACTCTCCTTCCGCCCCATCACACTCTCCTTCCGCCCCATCACACTCTCCTTCCGCCCCATCACACTCTCCTTCCGCCCCATCACACTCTCCTTCCGCCCCATCACACTCTCCTTCCGCCCCATCACACTCTCCTTCCGCCCCATCACACTCTCCTTCCGCCCCATCACACTCTCCTTCCGCCCCATCACACTCTCCTTCCGCCCCATCATACTCTCCTTCCGCCCCATCACACTCTCCCTCCGCCCCATCACACTCTCCCTCCGCCCCATCACACTCTCCCTCCGCCCCATCACACTCTCCTTCCGCCCCATCACACTCTCCCTCCGCCCCATCACACTCTCCTTCCGCCCCATCACACTCTCCTTCCGCCCCATCACACTCTCCTTCCGCCCCATCACACTCTCCTTCCGCCCCATCACACTCTCCTTCCGCCCCATCACACTCTCCTTCCGCCCCATCACACTCTCCTTCCGCCCCATCACACTCTCCTTCCGCCCCATCACACTCTCCCTCCGCCCCATCACACTCTCCCTCCGCCCCATCACACTCTCCTTCCGCCCCATCACACTCTCCTTCCGCCCCATCACACTCTCCTTCCGCCCCATCACACTCTCCCTCCGCCCCATCACACTCTCCCTCCGCCCCATCACACTCTCCCTCCGCCCCATCACACTCTCCTTCCGCCCCATCACACTCTCCCTCCGCCCCATCACACTCTCCTTCCGCCCCATCACACTCTCCTTCCGCCCCATCACACTCTCCTTCCGCCCCATCACACTCTCCTTCCGCCCCATCACACTCTCCTTCCGCCCCATCACACTCTCCTTCCGCCCCATCACACTCTCCTTCCGCCCCATCACACTCTCCTTCCGCCCCATCACACTCTCCCTCCGCCCCATCACACTCTCCTTCCGCCCCATCACACTCTCCTTCCGCCCCATCACACTCTCCTTCCGCCCCATCACACTCTCCCTCCGCCCCATCACACTCTCCCTCCGCCCCATCACACTCTCCCTCCGCCCCATCACACTCTCCCTTCCGCCCCATCACACTCTCCCTCCGCCCCATCACACTCTCCTTCCGCCCCATCACACTCTCCTTCCGCCCCATCACACTCTCCTTCCGCCCCATCACACTCTCCTTCCGCCCCATCACACTCTCCTTCCGCCCCATCACACTCTCCTTCCGCCCCATCACACTCTCCTTCCGCCCCATCACACTCTCCTTCCGCCCCATCACACTCTCCTTCCGCCCCATCACACTCTCCTTCCGCCCCATCACACTCTCCTTCCGCCCCATCACACTCTCCCTCCGCCCCATCACACTCTCCCTCCGCCCCATCACACTCTCCCTCCGCCCCATCACACTCTCCTTCCGCCCCATCACACTCTCCCTCCGCCCCATCACACTCTCCTTCCGCCCCATCACACTCTCCTTCCGCCCCATCACACTCTCCTTCCGCCCCATCACACTCTCCTTCCGCCCCATCACACTCTCCTTCCGCCCCATCACACTCTCCTTCCGCCCCATCACACTCTCCTTCCGCCCCATCACACTCTCCTTCCGCCCCATCACACTCTCCTTCCGCCCCATCACACTCTCCCTCCGCCCCATCACACTCTCCTTCCGCCCCATCACACTCTCCTTCCGCCCCATCACACTCTCCTTCCGCCCCATCACACTCTCCCTCCGCCCCATCACACTCTCCCTCCGCCCCATCACACTCTCCCTCCGCCCCATCACACTCTCCCTCCGCCCCATCACACTCTCCTTCCGCCCCATCACACTCTCCTTCCGCCCCATCACACTCTCCTTCCGCCCCATCACACTCTCCTTCCGCCCCATCACACTCTCCTTCCGCCCCATCACACTCTCCTTCCGCCCCATCACACTCTCCTTCCGCCCCATCACACTCTCCTTCCGCCCCATCACACTCTCCCTCCGCCCCATCACACTCTCCCTCCGCCCCACCACATGCCCTGCCAGTCACGTTCTCTACTACTGCTTCTGCCACACTCCACCTGCGCCGATGCTGCACGCGACGCTGCTGAGCCGAACCTGAACCCGAACCTGAAGTTGAACCTAATAACGAGCCTGAGTCAGGAACCGAGGCATGCCCAGAAAGGGAGGCTGATTTCGGCACAGCAGGGAAAAATCTCTCCACCGCTTTATACCGCACATCAGCCCACGTCACCGCCTTGGGCACTTCACTTGCAGTCCGCCTACTAGCACCCCCTCTCCTCCCCTCCCTTCTACTCATTCCACCCTCTTCACCCCGCAACACCCTCTCCTCATCAATAGTAATACCACCCATGTCACCCGTACCCCTCCCTTCCTTTGCTCCCCACAGCTCCTCATAGCGTAATAAAACACCTGAGCCTGCGACAGCTTCCCTGGCTTCCTCTGCGCTTTTGCAACTACTGCTGCGGCCGATACCACTGCTGCTGGTGCCGCTACTGCTGCTGCGGCCGGCACCACTGCTGCTGGTGCCACTGCTGCTGCGGCCGATACCGCTGCTGCTGGTGCCACAACTGCTGCTGCTGCTGCCTTTCCGAGTGGCGGGCCAGCACAGCCCTCTGCCCCCTGGCACAGGCGTCTGTGGGGTCAATGGCGCTGATCCTTCTGCGAAGCTTCCTCCTGATGCTGGCTCAACTGCAGCTGAGTCGTCTGCTGATGCTGCACTCTGTCTCCTCTTTGCCACCTGTCGTGGGCCTACGGTGCTGTGCTCTTGTCCTCCTTCCCCCCTTGCACCCCCATCATCCCCATCACCTGCATCACCCCATTCACCCCCCCCGCTCCCTGCCTGGGAACCAGTGCTACTCTTGAGGCCTGTTATCGTTTCAACACTCAGCTTTCGCCGCCACACTTGCTGCTGCTGCTGCAGGCGGTGAGAATTGCGGTCAGAGAAACTAGAGGAAGGCGGGAAGGCTGCTGCTGCAGCTGCTGTTGCTGACGCTGCCGCAGCAGTCACAGCAGCAGCAGCGGACGAGCTCAGCAGAGGACCGCTTTTCCATCGTTCCCCTTTCCGCCGCCTGCTACCCTTCCGCCTACCATCGCTCCCCCCCACGTCCCCCCCTTGCGTCTGCCGTTGCCCCCCCTCATTTACCATTTCCTCCACATTCCTCCCTCCCCCCTGCTCCTGTTCCTCCTCCCCTTCTTCCTCTTCCTCTCCGCTACTCCCCCAAGTGTCAGCCACCAATTGGCTCCCGAAAACCGGCATCGCCCCTACTGTGCGTCTGCGCGTTAAAGTGGCATCTCTAAATGCGTTCCCGGACAGATTTCTTGTCACGACACCTGCAGCAGCATTTGCGGCAGTCCCTACAGGAGTACCCGCGGCGGTCCCTGCAGCAGAATCCGCGGTAGTGGCGCTGATATTTTCCGCGCGTTCGCTGAAGGAACCCCAGCCAGGCGCGTACGTTTCCGCGAAAATGCGAGTAGCGGGGGCAGAGGTTCGCAAAGGGGGAGCGGAGGACTTGCGGAGCAGCGTTCCCTGCGCGCCCGCCGTAGCGGGAAGCGCGCGGCTTTCCGCTCCTGGCGGCGTTGCGGGATGTGCGGAGGCTGCAGGGCGGGGGGCGGAGGAGTGGTGAAGGAATCGGCGGGCGGAAGGAGCGGAAGCGATTTGGAAGTTAGGGCCAGATAACGACTTCGGAAAGAGGCTCTTAGTGCTACGGGTGTGCATTGGTTCTCCTTGAAGTGAAGCGGACATTGGGAAAGCCTGTGTAACAGAACGCGCGCGAACACAGTACATGTCGCCTTCCCCCTCCTCTTCCCACTCTTCCGCCTCCTCTTCCCACTGTTCCCCCTCTTCCCCCTCTTCCCCCTCTCCTTCCCCATCTTTTTCCCCCTCTCCCCCCTCCACTTCCCCCTCTTCCGCCTCTTCACCCCCCCCCTCTCGCTCCTTGTCCTCCTCCCGTTCCCCCTCCTCATCTACCAAATACCACTCGCATGGCTCGCTGCCCCGTCTGAACAATCCTCGACGCTGCAAACCAAGCGCGTCTGCTTCGTAACGATAAGATGCCCCCCTTGCCGGCCCTCCTTGATACAAATCGAAACCCCCCCGTCTTCCCGGCTCTTCTTCATACGAATCAAATCCCTCCCGAATTTCCGGCTCTCCATTGTACGGACCAAATTCCCCCTGCCTTCCCGGCCCTATCTCCTGGCGATAACATTCGCCCCAACCTTCGTTCTCGTCACATTCGCCTTTTACTCGCGAAAAGGCCGCCATTCGCGAACCGTCTGGAATGCACACCGCTCCGCTGGTCGTGATCCCCTCACATGCACCGCCTAGGAACGCTTCGTCTGAATAAGTTCCGACATTGAAGGATTTGGTAGCGGAATCGTCGTACTCGTCCTCGGTTGAATACGAGATCAACTCAGCGTTATCATCGGCCGACCAACGGTCAACTAGCGCCATGCGGTGACGATCCAACGGCTACGATCGTCTAGCTTGCTTGAAGGAACGGTTCGTTGAAAAATATCTGCGATAGCTGAGTGAGAATTATACACATGCCCTAGTCTTTGTCGAATGAACAAGAGATATTCAGACGAGCACCTGCCTTATCGCTCTTGGCTACGATTTTCGTGATGCTCCTGTAACTCGACACGGCAACGTGGTGCTAGGCCATGCCACACCATGGCAGTTGTTTTCGCAAAACGGCATTATCAGGACCTCCAGCTGAAGCTGGCAGCAGCTCACGCCAGCCACGCGATGAGCTGTTGAGGGAAGAAGAGACAACGAACGAGCAGCCATTCTCCTCCTTTCTCTGTGTTGACCCGACCACCATTCACGGTGGATGGAGGAGAGTTTTTGTTGTGTTTGCACACCCCACCCTAGGGAGTTGTTTTGGACTTTCCCCAGCGTGGGAAATGTTTAAAGATCGCTGCGCACCTTGGGGCTGGTTGGATGTGTTTGCTGCTTGGTCTGAGTTCACATTGGGATATGCTTGATTTTGCGAATCAAACAATTAACTGTTTAACTGTTTAAACACCCCCGGTAAACTCAATAGTACTGACACACTGGGAAAACTCAAAACTGCCTGGAAGAGCGCGGGAATATGCTTCTGGCGGAGATTGCTGTCAGATGCTTCCGTTTTGGGGGAGGCAAGAGCGTGGAGGGTTGACATTTGCGAATGAGAATGGTGTGCTGCGATCTCCGAGACGATAAGTTGTTGTAGTTGCAGCAGATAAATGTGGCTGACATCAGGGATGGCAATGCTGCCTGCAAGAACCGTACTCTACCTGTTATGAGTTGTAAAAGAGAGTGCGCAGGTAAACGAATAACGAGACTGTGATACAATGAAGGCACAGACTAATGTAGGGACTAGCCTAGCTAGGAGGGAACCTCGGACGAGCGAGGTTGGGTGCAGGTTTGGCAATTGGGGAATGCCGAAGGCGACGCGAGGAGCTTCGGCAGCGTTGAAATCGGCCGAACGTGCTAAGTCCGAAAATCGGGCTGTACGCGAAGCAGTCAACCCCGATGAGGAATTCGGGAAAATTCCTTACACTACCCACCATTACTGTATAATAATGTTATTTTTACCGAACTACAAGCAAACAAGCAAACCACGGACATCTAACAGTATCCTGATCAAGCTAAAAATGTTCCATTATATTTTCTAGGTTAGCTGTACATAACATTGTAAACCTGCATCCCAACAACCAGAGAAGCCAACCACACAATAATGGGCACCTGCAAAAGAAGTCAAACATGGTCATTGAAGCACCTTATGCATAAAAACCCTATAAACAAATATGGCTGCTTCCTTTTCCAGTTTTCATACCTTGCCAGTGACAGCGCTAACAAGCGCAGGTGCTGGGCAAAATCCAGCAAGCCCCCACCCTGAAAGAAGAAGAAGAAGAAGAATAAGAAAAAAACAAACGGTTCAAACGGGAGTTTAAATCAAAGAAAGCACCCGTGAGCAAACAAACAGCAGGAAGGAAACATAGCATGTCTTGGATAAAAATGGCATTCTAGCCAAGATCGCTCACGTACCAAGTCCAAAGATTGCCGACCCAAGGACCAGCTCCTTAGTGATGTCTTTTCGAGTGGGGAGCGCGAAAGACGGGGCCAGTAGCGGATGCCGTTGCTTGAGAATGAAGTGGAATGTGACTATATTGAAGAGCACGGCTCCCCCCATCACGAACGCCAGGCTGGGGTCCCACCCATGGATGGGGTCCAAAAAGGCCTTCACCTTGGCTGGGTTGAGCCTGATGGGGAGGGGGGCATTGAGGATAAGAAGATACGAAAGAAAAAGGTGTCAATAGTGAGTGGATGGAAGTGCCTGGGTCCCACCCATGGATGTTATCCAAAAAGGCCTTCACCTTGGCCGGGTTGAGCCTGATGGGAAGAGGAACGGGGGGGGGGGGGGGGGGGGGTCAACGGTAAGAAGGTACGGAAGTGCTGAGAACAAGGTGGAACGTGACTATATTGAAGAGCCCCGCTCCACCCATCACGAACGCTAGGCTGGAGTCCCACCCATGGATAGGGTCCAGAAAGGCCTTCACCTTGGCGGGTTTGAGCCTGATGGGGAGGGGCATCCAAGGGAGAGGGGTTGAAAGGGGGAGAATGCCACTATTGTCTGGTCATGCAGGAAAAGTGCTCACATGCCGCTGAAGGTGATTTTGAGAATACTAAAAAATACCCCGCTCACATGCCGCTCAAGGTGAGGCCGAGACCCGAGAGCAAAGAGCGCTTGTGACCGAGAGGAGAGGAGAGCAGCAGCACTGGTGGAACTGGATGATTGGCTTCTCATCCAAGAAAGAAACACCTTTGAGAATTCTCAAAAGTGATCCACAGACACTAGATGATTGCCTAGTCATGCAATAAGAGAGTCATGATTGGCATGTGAAGAGTGCTCACATGCCGCTGATGGTGCTCACATGCCGCTGAAGGTGCTCACATGCCGGTGAAGGTGCTCACATGCCGCTGAAGGTGCTCACATGCCGCTGAAGGTGCTCACATGCCGCTGAAGGTGCTCACATGCCACTGAAGGTGCTCACATGCCACTGATGTTGCTCACATGCCACTGATGTTGCTCACATGCCACTGATGTTGCTCACATGCCACTGATGGTGCTCACATGCCACTGATGTTGCTCACATGCCACTGATGGTGCTCACATGCCGCTGAAGTTGCTCACATGCCACTGAAGGTGCTCACATGCCGCTGAAGTTGCTCACATGCCACTGAAGGTGAGGCCAAGCGCAAAGACTGCTCCTGAGAGCACGGAGGAGAGAAGCAGAATGGGCGGCATTGCCCCTGGCGCTGCTGCCTTGGGTGGCTGGAGGGCAGGAGCGGACACATAGGAGAAAAGGGACAAAGGTAGCTTTGAGTTGACTAAAGGCAGAACCACGGGAGACATCCCCCATGACGCTGCTGCCTAGATGGATGGTAAGACTTTTGAGAATTCTCACAACTGTTGGCTCTGTAGATGGTAAGCGAGAGCAGAAAAGGAGGACATAAGAAGACGACGGAAACGATAGAAAAATGGGAAATTTCACAGCATTTGCTGCACGAAAATGGTGGGATGTGGAGGGAATGCAAGAGGCACGCAAGATACAGCCCTCACAGGCTTGAGTGCCTGACCTGGTCCTTTGCGACTGAAGGTGGGATGGGCAGCAAGGCAGGGTTTCGGACGAGGTTTGAGGCAACTCAAGAAGCAAGGGGACACAGCAAGTTACAGCCTGCCAACCAGAGTTGCACAAGCGCCCTACCTCGTCCTTTGCGACTGAAGGTGGGGCGGGCGGCGAAACGATGCTTCTGACGAGCAGCAGCAGCAGCGAGGCCGCACTCACTGGGGTGTGGTGGGGAAAGGGAGGGAGGAAGGGGAGCAAGAGAGGGGAGTGAGAGGTGGGAGGAGGGGAGGAAATATAGTGATCCCTTTTGGGATTAGCGCATCTCGTGACAAGCAGCAGCAGAAGAGAGAGGGGTGGGGGATAAGTGTGTACTCGAGTGCATTGACACTATTTGAATCAGGACGTTACAGCAAAACTAGCAAGTGCTATGGTGTTCCGAAGCACTTGTTGCGTGCAAAAGAACCTAGGCGAGACAGCAGCACCTGAGAGAGGAAGCACCTGAGAGAGAAAGCACCTGAGAGAGAAAGCACCTGAGAGAGAAAGCACCTGAGAGAGCAGCACCAGAGAGAGCAGCACCTGAAAGGGCAACACCTGAGAGCGTGATTTTTTAGTCTACTCAAAAGCCGGCACCTGAGAGAGCAGCACCTGAAAGAGCAACACCTGAAAGAGCAACACCTGAAAGAGAAACACCTGAAGGGCAACAACTGAGAGCGATTACTGAGTCTACTCAAAAGAAAGCACCTGAGAGAGCAGCCATCCAGGCGTTAGCAGGCGGGGCAACGGATGCGGCAGAGGCGACAGGTGGCAGCAGCGCATTGGAGAGCATGGAGGCGATGGCGCCTGTGGTCATGAAGGTGCAGACCGCCACGAGGCTGCGGATGGAGAGGCGCGGCAAGCCACACACTCCGTGGCCCGACGTGCACCCGCTGCCGAGCTGGAGAAGGGCGGAGCAGGAGGGAACAGGTGGGAAAGAGAGAGCATGGATGCAACGGCGCCTGTGGTCATGAAGGTGCAGACAGCCACGAGACTGCGGATGGAGAGGCGCGGCAAGCCACACACTCCGTGGCCCGACGTGCACCCGCTGCCGAGCTGGAGAGGAAATGAGGGGACGAGGGAAAGGGGAGGAGCAGTTGGGAGAGAGTGAGACGAGGAGAGGGACGGTCATGAAGGTGCAGACCGCCACGAGGCTGCGGATGGAGAGGCGCGGCAAGCCACACACCCCGTGGCCGGACGTGCACCCGCTGCCAAGCTGCAAAGAAAGTGAGAAGGGGTGAGCAGTGAGGAGAAGGCGGGAGCAGAGAGGAGACGGGGAGCAGTGAGGAAAGAGCGAGCGATGAGGGCAGGGGCGGTCATGAAGGTGCAGACAGCAACAAGGCTGCGGAGGGAGAGGCGAGGCAAGACACACACACACCGTGACGTGCACCCGCTGCCGAGCTGCCAAACGGGGGAAGGGAGGAGAGGGGAGGGGAGGGGGGGTTGGGGAGGGAGGGAAGGAGAAGGGAGGGGAGGGGAGGGGAGGGGAGGGGAGGGGAGGGGAGGGGAGGGGAGGGGAGGGGGAGGGGAGGGGAGGGGAGGGGATGGGGAGGGGAGAAGAGGGGAGGGGATGGGGAGGGGGTGGGGGGTTGGAAAGGGGAACGGAAGCCGACCAGCACGGTTGCTTTGAAATTTCTCAAGTCCATTGCGGTTTGTAGCTTTGAGTATTCCAAATGAACAACAGCAACAAGCACGAGGCAGCCACACAAGCCACCATGGCCTGAAAAGCACCCACGCACCCACCCGCCCACCCACCCCCCAGCTCACGCACTCCCCCACCCACCTACCCACCCACCCGCCCACCCGCCCACCCACCCAACCACCCAACCACCCACCCACTCGCCCACGCGAAACTGATTTATTATGACGTCGTCGAGCGAAAAGGGCACCCACCTGAGAGCCGAATCCCGCGAGTACACCGGCGACTGCGGGGAGAATGACGGATGCGATGGGGTCTTGCGCGGGCGAGGGGAAGGTGGGCGCGCCGAACGCGGAGGGCAGCGCGGAGTGCGCTGCGCATCCGACGGCCAGCATGGACGCGAGGAACGCGACGCGGAATGGCCAATCAGAAGCGCCGGAAATAGCGCCTGGAGGGAGGGGGAAAGAGTAGAAAGGGAGCGAAAGGGGGGAAGGGGGAGGGGGAGGGAATAGGGGGGAAGAAGGTGGGCTCGTTCAATCCACTGCATGACAATACACCATGCGATTATTATGAAAGGTTACCGTTTTTACGAAGTAGCAGGTACCGTTAATTATTCCCGAGGCGCCCATGATGCGGCCCGACATCAGCAGGTGCAGCGTCGCCGCCACGCCGATAAGCACTCCACCGAACAGCGAGCTCCACGGCGTGAAAACCGGCGCGCCGGCCGCTTCCGCCATGGCTTGGAAGCTTTTAGGAGCTGCTACAGCCGGCACGATGGAAGCGGCAAAATTTGCGCCGGAAGATACGGAGGCAAAGGAGGCGGACGAAGTGGTCTGCGAGCTTTCCGGAGCAATCATAGGCTGCACGGAAAAGCCAGCGGGAGTCGCGGCGCGGTTCCCGGGAGAAGAATCTGCGCGAATCGGCAAAGGAGCACTGCGAGTTGCTCTGCTGGAAGGTAAGAACGCGGGCCGTAACCCTAAAGCCGGGCCTAAAACTAAGCTCGATAGCCGAGTGGCAAGGATCCGATGCCGGGTAGCAGCAGTTGCTGCTTTGTCCGATGGTGCGCCGAGCGCATGGGTCTGAAGGAGGGCCCGCATTGCCAGGCGATAGCGCCTACCAAGAAAACGCTCTTTACACGACGAGTGTGTGGTGTGGATGGACGGAGGCGGACAGGTGGACAGGCGGACTGGTGAACAGGGAGCGTTTTTTCAGGCTCAATTTCCGTCGGAAATCGACGATCAAGAATTCCCTGCTTTCGATTTGCTTTGCATCGATTGCACCTTCCTTGCGATGCGATGGTGCATGTCTACGATTGTGCGATGCGCGATGGCGGCGGCAGTGAGGGGGGGGGCAGATATGGTCCGTTTTGAGCCGAGATACTCGAATCTCGAGATTTCCGCGCTCCTACAGTTTGGAAAGTCGATAAAGCCACATTTGCCCCCTTGTATGTGACTGTAGAGAGGACTTCCCTGTTTCGACCGAAGTTTCGTACACGGAAAGAAAGTTCCACAGTGGGTTCCCATACTCGATAGCGGAATCCTTAGAGAGTGCTCGGGTATTTTTAGCAAAAGAGCGCAACATCACTTAGCTTCCCACAGTATTCATGTGGTTTTTCACTTGCTCCAACTCATAATCAGCACATAAGTGATCATACATTTTTTCTGCAAAGCCCTGTGTGCCACATGTTTTCCCTTCCTGGTTTCCCTCCACATTTTCTTTTTTCGAGTATGTCACAGACCCTTTCGTCGTGATGCCGCGATCCAGCAATAGCTTCTGTGTTTGTTTCTGCTGAGACCGCTTCTGCCCGCGTTCAGACGCAACAATCGCACAACCGCCTTTCCTGCCCCTCTCCCCTCCTTTTCCCCACACCCTCCCACCACCACTTTCCCCTCCTCCTGCTCCTTCCAAACGACAAACACAACCCCTGGGTGGCGAATACAGTTCTTATCATGTCAATGCTTCTCCCCATCACCCACCCACCTCTATGTCGACAGCTGTCAACCATGTCATCTCCCAACAGTCACCTTGTCCCCATTCCCCCTTTCCATGCCAACAGCGGTCAGCCGTGTTACCTCACAGCAGTCACCGTGTCAACAAGCTATCCGATCAGTCATGTCATCCCCTCCCTCCCAGCCATGGTATCCGGCTGAAACCGTCACACACAGGCATACATACTGCCGCCCACCAGCGTCTTGACGAGGTGACTCTTGAGTCAACTCAACAGTCACCGTGTTACCGTGTTACCGCCCAGAAGCCACCTTATCAGCTGTCCCAGCACTCACATCAGCCCCAACTCTCCCAGCCTTGGTCCCCGGCTGGAAGCGACACACACAGTCGTACATGCTGCCGCCCACCAGCCTCTTGACGAGGCGACTCTTGAGTCGACGCAGCAATCACCGTGCTACGTCCCAACAGTCACCCTCCCAGCCTTGGTCCCCGGCTGGAACCGGCACACACAGTCGTACATGCTGCCGCCCACCAGCCTCTTGACGAGGCGACTCTTGAGTCGACGCAACAATCACCGTGCTACGTCCCAACAGTCACCCTCCCAGCCTTGGTCCCCGGCTGGAACCGGCACACACAGTCGTACATGCTGCCGCCCACCAGCCTCTTTGCCAGCCGCTCGTTCTTGATCATCGCCAGCTGGCAGAGATTGATTGGACGGAGGGTTGAAAGTGGGGGAAATGAGGCGGGGGGAAAGGGAACGAAATGTCAGTAAAGGGAGCACGGCGAGGAATATGGGGGAGGGATTGGGTGCGAGGGGAAAGGGCTGGGGAAAGAGGGGCAGGAGCTGCAGCTTCTGGAAAGAGCACAGTCGCAGACCTCACATGTGCACGTATGCAACTCTATCCACATGAAAGCATTTTTAGGCAAGGCACAGCAGGAAGTCGCGTGCGTTGGAGCACTCCCTCTCATGTGCACGTATCCAACTCCAATGCCATGCTGTAAGTTGACAAAAAAAATGCTTCACCACTGAGCGCAAAATGAGCCCAGGGAGGGAATACCTTGAGGGAGTCGCAGGTGAAGCGAGTATATTCTTTTTGTAGGCGCCTCAAACACTACATGTCCAATGCTATGCTGTAAGTCGACAAAGAAGATGCTTCACCATTGATTGAGCGCAAAATGAGCCCAGGGAGGGAATACCTTGAGGGAGTCGCAGGTGAAGCGCGTGTCATAATTGGTGTGCAGACTGCGACCCATGCCTTCCAACACAACCTGCATGGCATGGAGACAGGATGGGATGTTGGAAACTTGATTCAATGGCAAAACCTGAAGGGCTGGGGGACAGGATGCCTATTGAGACGTCATTTAAGGATGCATGGCTAAGAGCACAGCATACAAGGCCAACTGACACAGCACCCGTCCCGCACTCCCAGCACTACCAATTTCGCACGCACAAGCAGCACTATCCTTCCCAAACTCACGAGATCAGCCCCCTGGCAGGCCTGAGCCAGCTCCCATGTGACTTGTCTAAAGTCGATGCATGGACTGCCCGACCCACTCGCCACCACCGATAGAAACACCTGCCGCTGCTGCCCACCCTCCTGCTGCTTCTGCCCACCCTCCTGCTGCTCCTGCTTCTGCTGCTCCTTCTCCTGCTTCTGCTGCTCCTGCTGCTGATCTTGCACTGCTGCTTGCTCTGACTGCACTGGTGTAGGGTCTGCCTGCGATGCTGTTCGCCTCCCCTCCCCTTGCTGCTCGCTCCCTCTCAGTTGCGATTCTTGAGTCGACCACAAAGCAGCCTGTGCCATCACCCCTCCTGCCTCTGCTGCTGCCCTCAGCACAGGGCAGTACTGGTCATGGCAGGAAGAGGAGGGGGGTGTGACGGGCGGAGGGTTGGTGGGAGGGGAGAGAGACAACTTGTGTGAGGCGGATTGGTGGCAGCTGCGGGTGGGAAAGCATCAGCCCACAAACACCCTGACTAGATGCTGAGTTAAGGATCAAGCTCTAACATGAGGAGCCCCGGCTACCACTCAAGCAGAGGCGCTTCAACCACGGGAGTAGAGTTGATTTGATAGTTGGATTTTGTGCTCTACGGATCAAGCTCTCACCTGCGCAGCCTCTGCCACCACTGCTGTCAGTTCATCTGCTGTGACGTCATTGATGGCTGGGAGCGAATTGGCCACCAGGACCACCTGCAGGGGGAGAGGGAGCAATGCGGAAGGGAGGTGAGGTGAGGATTGAGGATTTGAACGCGTCAAGCACCGCAATGGGCATCCAGTTCATCTGCTGTGACGTCATTGATGGCTGGGAGGGAATTGGCCACCAGGACAACCTGCAGGGGGAGAGGGAGCGGTGTGGGTGGAAGAGTGGTCAGGGCACGGGGGAGAGTAACGGTCTTTAAGTCGGTTGTTTTTGAGTGGGTAAAGAGGGCAGGCAACATCAGAGCGCATTTAAGGATCTAGCTCGTCTGCTGTGACGTTGTTGAGGACACGGGAAGCAAACATAAAACACCACATTAAAGATGCGGTCTACATTCATCGAGGTATTTTCCGGGGTTATTTAGGATCCACACCCAACGACGCACGCTGATTTGCTTACGAATGACCCGCTTCCAGTATCAGTAGGTGCGAGGGAGTCAAACAGAACTGGCGAAATCAGCCAGTTTCGTGATCTGGTTCGGTTGGGAAACAACCCTCGGCGACTTCGCGATAATTTCGTGAGGCTGGGTTGGGGAGGGGATTGGCGAAATTAATCAGCCAATCATGAGCAGGGAAATTACAGGCGGGGGTTGTGCTGTCACAAACTCGGAAACACACCTCGCCACTGAAGCGGAAGGCTACCTGGTTTTCAAGTGATAAACCAGAGCCTCTCCCGCCAGGTATGTAGACGACAGCTTTAAGAATCCAGCTACTGTCACATTGTTCCCTCCAGCTCGTGTGCAGGCAGCCGGCATCGGCATCAGCATCAGCATCAGCGCATCGGCATCAGCATCAGCATCAGCATGAGCATGAGCATCAGCATCAGCATCGGCATCGGCATCAGCATCAGCATCAGCACATCAGCATCAGCATCAGCATCAGCATCAGCATCAGCATCAGCGTCAGCGTCAGCGTCAGCATCAGCATCAGCATCAGCTCATGAGCAGGGTTTTAGGCATCACACCCATGCCACTCACATTGGTCCCAGCTCTGAGCATCTCCCGTGCTAGTGGCAGCATCCCCAGCACCACATCCGCTCCAACGTTATCCACAAACAGCAGCGCCTTGCCGTACGGGCGGTGCTGCCAGCGCTGGTGAAAGGCATCAAAGTCGTCCACCCGCCACGGGCGCTTCATCTTGTCACGGCTCATGCGGTAAATTTCCAGGATGGTGCCGCTGCGGTAGAGCTTTACGCATTCGCGCGAGCCCCAGTCGAATATGTTGGCTGCTAGGACGCCCCCCACCACCGTCAGCAGCCGCTCTTCCTGATGATTGGGGGGGTAGGAATGGGGGAGGGGGAGGAGGGAGTGGGGTGGAGAGAGTGGGAGAGAGGTGGATGGGGCCACAACTCAAACCAACACCAAGCAGCACTCCCCCTTGGTGCTGCCAGCGCTGGTGGAATGCATCAAAGTCGTCCACCCGCCACGGGCGCTTCATCTTGTCACGGCTCATGCGGTAAATTTCCAGGATGGTGCCGCTGCGATACAGCTTCACGCACTCGCGCGACCCCCAGTCGAATATGTTCGCTGCTAGCACGCCCCCCATCACTGTCAGCAGCCGCTCCTCCTGGTGATGGGAGGGGTGTGGGGGTGTGAGAGGAGGGATGGGTGGGATGGGGGGAGGAGGGACGGGCAGAATGGGGACAGAAGGGGTGTGCTGCATCTTATAGGAGTGACTTTTGAGATTTCTCACGAGTGGGGAGGGAAGAGGTGGAGGAGAGGTGTCTCTGAGGCAGTGTGCTGCATCATACCAAAAGCATGGTGTAGACAGATTGAGGAAATTATACCTCCGAAGTATCCCAAGAGGATTCCACTTTTGAAGGAAAATAATAAAATGTGAAATCATCGCCAACCCAACCACGTGCTCATTCGCCGCATCTAAAGGGCTCAGCTTACAGGAGGAATGCTGTCGAGCTCGGCCAGAAGGTCAGGCAACACTGATAGCGAGACACCATTCTCCCTGGTGTTACAAGAGGGAGGGGGTAGATTGAGGGAGGACGGAGATCACAGAGAGAACGGAGGTACCCGACGTTTGGTTGGGGGATTTGCAAACGGGAAAAGTTGAAGCTGTGATCAAAATGTGAGTGTATGAAGCCACAACTCTGAATAGACAATGCAACACTAGCTTGGAAGCCAAGCATGTAAACGTGGCGGTCCTGCTACCCTGCTAACTCTGTGTCAGAGGTGAAATCCCCTTTTTTTCAGTCAATCAAGAAACGTGGCGGTCCTGCTGCCCTAATACCTCGGCACCAGAACCAAATCTGAATCCTTCCCTCTGCTCCACCTCCTTCCCCCTCGCCTTTCCCCATCCTCCCCTCACCGCTCTTTCCCCGCTCTCCTCACCTGTTTCCCCTGCTCTTCACACCACTCACCGCTGCTTGACAGCTCGATAAGCATCAAAGAAATGAAACTCCCTCAGACACTCCTCTCCACTTTTGAGGCATCTTGAACAGGTAGAGCTCAGCCCTCCTCCCCCATCCTGCTCCCACTCACCGCTGCTTGACAGCACGGTAGGCATCAAAGAAGTGGAACTCCCTCAGACACTCCTCCCGCATCTCCAGCAGCGTTGCCAGCCCCAGCCGCCCATACGCTGCTGGCTCCTCCCGCAACCTGCGAGAGAAGGGGCAGTGGGGTCAGATGGTGGGATGACATGGTGGGGGCAGGTGCCTGGTGGTAGAAGAAACAACACTAGGAAGTGGCAGTGGGGTCAGGTGGTTGGGTCACATGGTTGGAGGCAGGTGGATCACGAAACTTATCACAGGCCAAGGCGCCTGCATCATCCTGTAAGTAGCAGCAGCAGTGGCAGTGGCGGCAGCAGTGGCGGCGGCGGCGGCAGCAGTGGCGGCGGCGGCGGCAGCAGTAGAAGCAGAAGAAGGAGCAGCAACATCAGCAGCAGTTGTGGCAGGGCAGCAGCAGCAGGCACAGCCCACCCACCTGGTGAGATGCGCCCGGAACGCCAATGCAAAGGCGTCTCCTCTCCGCTTAGCATCTTCCGTTGCCCCCTCGCTTCCCACTGCCTGGAAGGGGGGGAAGGGCACGAGAGAGGGAAGGAGTGATTGAGGAAAAAAATGGGGAGATGGAAGAGGGAAGGAGTGAGGGTAAGAGTGGGGGAAAGACAGAATGCAAAGAATTGGTGTTAACCTATACATCCCTTGGTGTTGTTTTCCAGCAAACCTGTTAACTCGACTGAGAGCACACCTGAAAAGAATGTGGCTATGAAAAGTCTCAAAAGTCTCCCCTCTCCCCCGGTTGCTGCACTGCACCCACTCACCTTCTCCACCAGGTTGGAAATGCGATACTGAATAGGGCTTTTTGAAGCGTTTCAGACACCCCCTAGGGTGCTCTCCACTAGATTGCTCCTCTCACTCACCTTCTCCACGAGATTGGGAATGTGATCCTTCAGAATCCCAAGCCAGTACCTGATGGGGCCCCGCATGCATGCAACCATGCAGGCAGAACACCATGCCACCACACCACGCCACCACGCCATGCCATCATGCGATCACGCCACCATGCCACCATGCCATCATGCCATCATGGCATCGGAAAAAGTGATTCAAGCCAAGCAAAACGTACACACCCATGAGAAGGGATAAATGCATGATAGGTGGGTGGATGGGTTATATTTATAACTGGAGAGCACCCAAAATAACATCACTAAAAGTCTGAAGGAGCTCAACTTATGAACATCACCATGTGACGCTACTCATCCCCGTCAACACGAATTCTCTCTTTTTCACCTCCCGCCCAATTCCGTCGGCCTGTTGCATACCTCCTCCTCGTCTTCCCTCGTCCCACTCACTCCCTCCCTCTCCCTCCCCCGTGTCCCATCCATCCACTCCCTCCCTCTCCCCCCCCCGTGTCCCATCCATCCACTCCCTCCCTCTCCCTTTCCCCTGCAACACTCCCTCCCTCCCCCGAACCCCACTCACTCCCTCTCATCCGGGTCTGCAAGGTCCACTGTGTTGGGCTCGTAGCTGTTAGGGTTGACCGTGAGGGGAGGGGAGAGGGGAGGATGCGGGAGGGGAGGAGGGAAATAGAGAAAAAAGCGGAGGGCTTTTGAGGCGCCTCAAACGCATCGGGTTCTGCGAGGTCCACTGTGTTGGGCTCGTAGCTGGTGGCGGTGGCAGGAAGGGGGATGGGGGGCAAGGGGAGGAGGGAAATAGAAAGAAAAGGAGAGGGAGTGAGAAAGGCAGAACAAAGGGATCTGCGAGGTCCACTATGTTGGGCTCGTAGCTGGTGGCGGTGGCAGTAGGGGGAGGGGAGGGAGATAAGAGACAAGGGGAGAGAGTGAGAAAGGAAGGGAAATGGGAAGGAACGACAGAGGGAGGGAATGAATAACACATGAAATATGAGGAGGCACAAAGCGAGAGAAAGGGGAAAGGGGAGCAGAGGGTGCGTTTTTAACCCTGTATCTCACCTGAATGGGTCTGCGAGCAGCGGGAAGACCTCCAGTGAGGGCACGAGGTGCAGCACTCCCACACTCAGCGCCGACTCATCGGATCGCAGCTCCCTGCCCTGCTCCCTGGGCCAGAGGACCTCGAGGGAGGGCACTAGGCGCAGCTCCCTGCCCTGCCCCCTCGGCCTCACCCCACGGCCAAAGGAGGAGAGAAACGGGAAGGGGAGTTGCAGGAGGCGGCTACCAGGCACGGGGGGCAAAAAGGGCCCCTTTCACTCACCTGACTGGGTCTGCCAGCAGCGGGAAGACCTCCAGAGAGGGCACGAGGTGCAGCACTCCCACACTGAGAGCCGACTCATCTGATCGAAGCTCCCTGCCCGCCCTATCACCCACCCAGAATGACCCACTAGCCACCCCCCAGCAAGCAAGCGCACAATACCTGACAGGGTCTGCGAGCAGAGGGAAGACCTCGAGGGAGGGCACGAGGTGCAGCACTCCCACACTGAGAGCCGACTCGTCTGACCGCAGCTCCCTGCCCTGCTCCCTTGGTCGCGCAAAGCCCCCCAGCCCCGTGGTAGTGGACGGCTTTCCTGTTGGGGTGGGCGCTGTGATGTCACTCCCCACCTGCACATGTGCATGTGGGCGTACTGAGAGAGGCTCAGATGCTGCTATGAAATGTCACTCTCCGTTTACACACATGTGGGTGAGGGAGAGCACCGTCTCTCACCACCACCCCACTCCATTCCCCTCCCACCTGCACCACGCCCCCCTTACCTGAACGAACTTCTCGACCCAGGAAACTTTCTCCTTCAACCCCCTGATCACGGGCCCACGGATCTCCCCCTTAGAGAAGGGTGCGCCCATGGGGAAGCGCTCCACCAGCTGCCCCATTCACCTTCCACCTGCGCCCTGCACACCCCACCTGCGCCCTGCACGCCACACCCACCTGAACGAACTTCTCGACCCAGGAGACCTTCTCCTTGAGCCCACGAATCACGGGGCCACGGATCTCCCCCTTGGAGAAGGGAGCGCCCATGGGGAAGCGCTCCACCAGCTGCCCCATTCCCCACCCACCTGCGCCCCACCTGCACCTCTCACCTGCACAAACTTCTCGACCCACGAGACCTTCTCCTTCAACCCCCGAATGACCGGCCCGCGGATCTCCCCCTTGGAGAAGGGCGCGCCCATGGGGAAGCGCTCCACCAGCTGCGACGGCGTGAGCGAGGAGAGAGAGGCGATGCCGGGGGTGAGGGAGAGCCCGCGGCCCTCTGCGTGTGCGTCCTCCTCGTGCGCTAGGAAGGCTCCCAGTGCTCCTAGGTACCCCTCGTGCCGCAGAAACATGGCCTGCTTCTCGCCCTTGGACCTAATGGGGGAAGAGGAGAGTGAAAGGGTAACGGGAAGAGAGAGTGGGGAATCTGTGACATAGAAACATGGCAAAGGAGATGGTGTTCATGGTGTACAAATGCCCTCGTTTGAAATAACCCCAATGCCACATGCCATGGGCTCCTTGGAGAATCCAATTCAATGTTTGAAGAAACCACCTCGAACCCACCAGAACTTGATGGCGAAAGAGATGGTGTCCATGGTGTAGGCGTGCCCGCGGATGAAGAACTCCCCGAAGAAGATGTGCTTGAGGTTGTAGCGCAGGGCTCACTCAGGAAAGGATGAAAATGCTTGAACCACCTTGGGTGAATAAACCTACCAGAATTTGATGGCAAAGGAGATGGTGTCCATGGTGTAGGCGTGCCCGCGGATGAAGAACCCGCCGAAGAAGATGCGCTTGAGGTTGTAGCGCAGGGCGTTGAGGTAGGCGATCTGCCCGATGTTGTATGACACCATGCGGAGCAGCGAGAGCGCTATGTCCTCCGGGCGGTAGTCTGTCAGTTCCTTCTGCTCCCCCACCACTCGCCCAAAGCTAGAGGCGATTGTAGAGGCCGATAGGCCGATCTGGGGAGGCGAGGGAAGGAAGGGGAGAGAGCAGCAGGGAAGGGGGAGGGGGCGCTTGAGCCTGTAGCGCAGGGCGTTGAGGTAGGCGATCTGCCCGATGTTGTACGACGCCATGCGGAGGAGGGAGAGGGCTATGTCCTCCGGGCGGTAGTCTGTCAGTTCCTTCTGCTCCCCCACCACTCGCCCGAAACTGGAGGCGATTGTAGAGGCCGATAGGCCGATCTGGGAGGGGAGAGGGAATATGGGGTGGGAGTGACGTGGAAGGTGGGGGGGTTGTTACGTTACGTGACATGTGGGGGGGTTGGTACGTGGGTTGGTTAGGGGATGGACAGCATCGCAAAGCACCTGCGGCACAAAGTCCTTCCGGCGGGATGGTGACCTGCTCACCTTCTCATCGTTGCCTCACCTTCTCATCGTTGCCTCACCTTCTCATCGTTGCCTCACCTTCTCATCGTTGCCTCACCTTCTCATCGTTGCCTCACCTTCTCATCGTTGCCTCACCTTCTCGTGGTTGAGCCCGCCGTGGATGTCCCCCACCAGCATGTCCACAGCCGAGTGCACATGGTGTGTGTGCACAATGTGCATGTATGGTTGACCTGCTCACCTTCTCCTACTCGCCTCACCTTCTCGTAGTTGAGCCCGCCATAGATGTTCCCCACCAGCATGTCCACGGCCGAGTTGTCTCACATGGTGGTGGTAGGAGCCACAGATGTGAACTGCTCACCTCCTCATGCTCCACTCACCTTCTCCTACTCGCCTCACCTTCTCGTAGTTGAGCCCGCCATAGATGTCCCCCACCAGCATGTCCACGGCCGAGTTGTCTCACATGGTGGTGGTAGGAGCCACAGATGTGAACTGCTCACCTCCTCATGCTCCACTCACCTTCTCCTACTCGCCTCACCTTCTCGTAGTTGAGCCCGCCATAGATGTCCCCCACCAGCATGTCCACGGCCGAGTTGTCTCACATGGTGGTGGTAGGAGCCACAGATGTGAACTGCTCACCTCCTCATGCTCCACTCACCTTCTCCTACTCGCCTCACCTTCTCGTAGTTGAGCCCGCCATAGATGTCCCCCACCAGCATGTCCACAGCCGAGTTGTCGCCCTCCTGACTCAGCTCCAAAATCTTGTCAAAACTGGTGGTTGGGGAACGAGGTGAAGGAGGGGAAGGAAGAGGTGAGGGTGTGAGAGCGCAAGTCGAGGGACGGCACGCAAAGGGGAATGAGGCTAACCCCCCCAGCCCAGAATCCTCTTAACTGAGGCCCAGGATCTTTTGAGGGGAGGGTGTGCAGGAGCAAGACGAGGGACGGCAGACAGCCCAGCAGCACTTGACTCGTCCTATAAGTGCGATGCGCGATAAGCGCATCTGCAGGAGCAAGACGAGGGCCTGCAGAATGAACTGTAGGATGTGAACAGCGCCGTGAGCCTCCCCTCTCTCACCTCTTCATCGTTTTTTGAGGCGCCTCAAAAATACGATGTGAACTGCGCCGCGTGAGCCTCCCCTCCCCTCTCACCTCTTGCATCCCGTGAGCAGGCTGCCAAGACCCCAGAACGTGCCGCCCCCCAGGTTGGTGCCGCTCACTCGCTCGTACTGCTGTGGCCCGTCCACCTGCCACCGTGGGCAGAGGGGGATGGGGGGACGCAGAGGGATGGGGTGGCGCGGGGCAGAGGGAGTTCGAAGGGCAAAGGGGGACGGGTGAGTAGACGTGGATGGGAGGGCAGAGGGGGTGGGAGTGCAGAGGGGGTGGGAGTGCAGAGGGGATTGGGAAGAGATGGGAACAGGCAGCCACACCTTGCTTTGAGACGTCTTGAGAACACAGTAACGCACGTTAAAAAAACTGGAACAGCTGGTTGGTTACGTACCTTGAGAATGCTGACACCCGAGCCGATGTTGACGAGGAGGTAGGGGAAGATGTTTCCGCTGTGCATTGTACGATGTTACAACTGGAACAGCTGGTCGCACACCTTGAGAATGCTAACGCCCGAGCCGATGTTGACGAGGAGGTAGGGGAAGATGTTTCCGCTGTGCATTGTACGATGTTACAACTGGAACAGCTGGTCGCACACCTTGAGAATGCTAACGCCCGAGCCGATGTTGACGAGGAGGTAGGGGAAGATGTTTCCGCTGTGCATTGTACGATGTTACAACTGGAACAGCTGGTCGCACACCTTGAGAATGCTAACGCCCGAGCCGATGTTGACGAGGAGGTAGGGGAAGATGTTTCCGCTGTGCATTGTACGATGTTACAACTGGAACAGCTGGTCGCACACCTTGAGAATGCTAACGCCCGAGCCGATGTTGACGAGGAGGTAGGGGAAGATGTTTCCGCTGTGCATTGTACGATGTTACAACTGGAACAGCTGGTCGCACACCTTGAGAATGCTAACGCCCGAGCCGATGTTGACGAGGAGGTAGGGGAAGATGTTTCCGCTGTGCATTGTACGATGTTACAACTGGAACAGCTGGTCGCACACCTTGAGAATGCTAACGCCCGAGCCGATGTTGACGAGGAGGTAGGGGAAGATGTTTCCGCTGTGCATTGTACGATGTTACAACTGGAACAGCTGGTCGCACACCTTGAGAATGCTAACGCCCGAGCCGATGTTGACGAGGAGGTAGGGGAAGATGTTTCCGCTGTGCATTGTACGATGTTACAACTGGAACAGCTGGTCGCACACCTTGAGAATGCTAACGCCCGAGCCGATGTTGACGAGGAGGTAGGGGAAGATGTTTCCGCTGTGCATTGTACGATGTTACAACTGGAACAGCTGGTCGCACACCTTGAGAATGCTAACGCCCGAGCCGATGTTGACGAGGAGGTAGGGGAAGATGTTTCCGCTGTGCATCTCCACAAACTGCTTCTCGCCCTCCAGGTGCGTGAACGCCTCGTCTCGGATGGACTGGGGTTGAGGGAAGTGCAAGGAAGGGCAGACGGGAGGGCGAAGGAAAGGGCATAAGCCATTGCACATGCATCTCCACAAACTGCATCTCGCCCTCCAGGAGGGTGAACGCCTCGTCGCGGATGGACTGGGGTTGAGGGGGGTTGCAAGGAAGGGCAGACGGGAAGGCGAATGGAATGGCATAACCCATTGCACATGCATCTCCACAAACTTCTTCTCGCCCTCAAGGTGTGTGAATGCCTCATCTCGGATGGACTGGGCGGAGGGGAATTGGCACAAGGCTGGAGCAAAGAAAGGCAGATGAAAGGACGAGTGGAAGGGACAAAGGGATTGTGTGCATGCAGATCCCTTCGCGAATGCCTTTCTACAATCTGCTTCTCGCCCATGAGTGTGAGTATGTGCCTCTTCGCGAATGGACTGGTCACTGGGGTAGTTGAGCAGGCGTGGTTGGGGGGGAGCGAGGAAGGGCCGATGGGAAGGCGGAATGGAAGGGCATCAGTCATTGCAAATGCATTTTAGCAAACTGCTTCTCGCCTTGTCGCAAATGAGACACACAGTTAGGCAACAATGAGCAACAACACACAACTTTACGAATACTGGTATGCAGGGGCGGGGGTGTGAGGGAGGGGAGGAGCAGAGATGGGGGGAAGGGAGAGGGGGGGCAGACTCGGAGCATATCAGGGAGGGCGGGCATACGCGCAGGAGGAAGTTGAGGCCGAGCACGAGGCAGCGCATCTCAACTCTACAACCACCGATGTGTGCAAGCATCAGTGCTCACACAGGCAGAGAGGTGTATGTGCAGCATGTAAGGGCGAGCGCTGAGGGAACATACGCGCAGGAGGAAGTTGAGGCCGAGCACAAGGCAGCGCATCTCATCCTCCTTGTCCAGCACCACGCCCAGCTTCTCCTTGAACAAATCCGCATATTTAAACGCCCCACCCCCTGTGGCCTGCCCACACATGACGACAATGGTGCAAGGCAGGGGTTTAGAGACGTCTCAAGGCAGCGCATCTCATCCTCCTTGGCCAGCACCACGCCCAGCTTCTCCTTGAACAGATCCGCGTACTTGAACGCCCCTCCTCCTGTGGCCTGCACAGTACACACACACACACAGGGGTGATGGTACAATGCAGGGTGGTGTATGGCAGGGGGGGGGTTGAGACGTCTCAAGGCAGCGCATCTCGTCCTCCTTGTCCAGCACCACGCCCAGCTTCTCCTTGAACAGATCCGCGTATTTAAATGCCCCACCCCCTGTGGCCTGACCACACACACATGAGGACAATGGTGCATGGCAGGGGTTTAGAGACGTCTCAAGGCAGAGCATCTCATCCTCCTTGGCCAGCACCACGCCCAGCTTCTCCTTGAACAGATCCGCGTACTTGAACGCCCCTCCTCCTGTGGCCTGCACAGTACACACACACACACAGGGGTGATGGTACAATGCAGGGTGGTGTATGGCAGGGGGGGGGTTGAGACGTCTCAAGGCAGCGCATCTCGTCCTCCTTGTCCAGCACCACGCCCAGCTTCTCCTTGAACAGATCCGCGTATTTAAATGCCCCACCCCCTGTGGCCTGACCACACACACATGAGGACAATGGTGCATGGCAGGGGTTTAGAGACGTCTCAAGGCAGAGCATCTCATCCTCCTTGTCCAGCACCACGCCCAGCTTCTCCTTGAATAGATCCGCGTATTTAAATGCCCCACCCCCTGTGGCCTGACCACACACACATGAGGACAATGGTGCAAGGCAGGGGTTTAGGAAGTCTCAAGGCAGAGCATCTCATCCTCCTTGTCCAGCACCACGCCCAGCTTCTCCTTGAATAGATCCGCGTACTTGAAGGCCCCGCCCCCTGTGGCCTGCACACACACACACACGGGGGTGATGATGGGTGGTAGGGGTGGTGCGTGCATGGCAGGGGTGGTGCATGGCAGGGAAATATTAATGATGACCCACAAACGTCCACGACGGATGGACACACACATGACCATCCGCCATTGACCATCTAAGCGAGTGTAGAAAGAGGAACCTCAAAAGTCATTTCGCTATCCGCGGTTCCGGAATCTAAACATTCTTTCAGGCGGATCGGAAGCTCAGAACACAATCTGGATGCGCCTCAAAGGGTGTCACAATGTCATTGCTTCTGAATTCTCAAGTGCAAGCATGCCTGAACACACCTTGATGCGAGGCGAACTAGCTCCATAGCCCCATAAGCTCTCCTCGTCTCCACCCATTCCTTCAGTCAATAAAACACGAGAGGGGTAGCGCAAGACAAAGGTTGGAGAAGGCTAGAATGAGACTAGGGAAAGGGGAAAGAGGAGGTAAGTTGATCGGGATGAGTGTGTGTACTTGGGTACCGATCTTGGCACCTAAGCACCTTCAAACAGCAACGACCAAGTTGAGAGGGACAGTGTGTAGTAAGATGGGTACAAATCCCCGAGCATAGTGTGCCCGAGGATGTGGTTGGACGAGATGAAGGGTGGGAGAGCAGGATGGACAAAAGATGAGGATGGAAGAGGATGGATGAGGATGGAACATGGAAGCTTACCAGGCCCTTCAGCCAGCACACTAAACACCGCACCAATTTCTATGGGCGTTTTTGCAAACCCACCAATCCTTCATGCCATTCGTTTCCCTGGCCGAACCATTCCTTCCCATTCATTCCTCACCCACCCTCTGTACCGCCGCTCTCATCCTCTGTACTTCCACCAGTATCCCTCATCCATTGCATCTCCGACTCACCCAAAATATCAAAGGTGTGAAGCCTCTTCGATTTTATGAAGTCGATGCACTCTGCGATCCTCGACGTCTCAAACTTGACAAAGTGCAGCCGACCGCCGCCGCCCGACCGAAAGGAACCCCCTCCTCCGGAAAAAGAAGCTCGCCTGTCAACCGCCCTGGCAGCAGCCGCAGCAGCTGCTGCTGCAGTAGCTGTAGCAGAAGCAGTGGGTGGAGCAGCGGCAGCACCACCACCACCACCACAATTGGTCTGGTTGGTGTCGTCTGTGTTTTCATTACCAGCAGCAGTGCTGGTAGGAGCAGCAGCAGCAGCGGCACTAGGGGATATTAGAGAGGAGAAGGAGCCCCCGTGTTCCAGGTGGGGAGGGATGCGGGAGAAATACACGAGCTTGATGAGCGAGCCTGAGGGGAACAGTGAAGAAAGGGGTACCGGAGAGAAGTATGAGATGAAAATATGAGAAAACGTGGGCAAAAAGCATGGCAGAGGGAGGAGCAGCTCAGCGTGCCTTCTTGTAGTGACTGGACATTCGATTCTGGCGCCTGGAAAATAATGTTGGAAAATGGCTGGATAGAGATTCGTGAACACGCCGGGACACTTATTCCTGAAAACCGCAGGAGATTGTTTTTTGAAAAACCGTGGGGGGAGCTGGAAATGCATGGACATGAAATTGTAGAGTTGCCTAAGGATTGATTCGTAAAATTTCCTGAAATTGCATAGACATTGATTCCTTATACAATGATTGCTCTGTCAATGGATCAATGGATGAACATGGATTCCTGGACATTACATTCATTCCTGGAAACAAAATTCTGGAAATTCCAGGACAATCACACCTGAAAAATTCTGGACATTGATGGCTGGAAATGTTAGGAGAATCGTGGAGAAGGCTATCCGTTGATTAAAAGTACTGTAGTAAAATTTTTGAAGGCAATCGTGAAAATTATTCCTGGAGAAGGCTGGATATAGTTTTCTACATTTGCCTGGACACTGATAAGTGCGAGTGGCACGCAGCCGACCGTTGATTAAAAGTACTGTATCGACGCGGCTCAGAACAAGAGTTGGAACACACCTCCAATGTCCAGCGCGAAGTGGAGCACATCCGACCGTTGATTCGGGAGCACGATGGTCGTCTGCGCGCCAGCAGCGTCCCGCGGAAACGTCTGAATCGCAGCTCCGCGCAAATCCAGATGCGGAGGCATCGCCTGCGTTCCGCCTAGTCCCGCCGCCACTGCTGGACTTGTTCCCCTTCCCCCTGCGCTTCCCCCCGAGCCCATTCCGCCAGTGTCGCCCACTGCGCCCCAGGGGCCTCCCCCGACCGCGATTGCCGCCGGGATTTCGCCCGAGCCTGATTCCGAACATCGCATTCTCGTATGGTTCCCGTTGCTGCCAACACCGCTGCTGCTAGTCACGTTGTCCGGGTCGGGACCTGCGGGTGGGACCTCCGCATTTGGCGCTGACTCTGTGCTACCAGCGTCGCGCGTGTCCATTCTCGTGACTATATCGAAACGCGACCCGCGATGTGCTTCTGAGGCTGTCGACGCAAGACGCAGTACTCCTCTGTGGTCTCAGAGGCGTCGCGAGACTCCCGGGGGTTAGCTGAGGTCAACACGAACACGAGTCCGCGTAACAATTATAAGCCTGTTACCACCAGCGGGTTCTAGCAACAGCCTTGCAACGCATATTACCGACGACGCACCAACGGCTATTGGTGACGACGTGCTAACGACTAGTGGTGACGACGTACAACGGGTATTAGAGACCAACGGCTAGTAGCCACGAAGTATAAACGGCTTCTGTACGTAATTCTCGGATCCTACCCTGTCTTCCATAAAGCTACTCTACTGTCCAAGTGACTAGGAAGTCATGACGGTGACGTGACGTGATGTTCATGAGTCTGATTGCTGGAGTTCCCAAGGCTGCTGGAATGGCGACGTTGGGAGTGCCGAAACGGAGTTATTGGCTGCCTCTTTACAGCGCTCCAGGACGTCACGGAGAAATCTGTAATTCTAATCATGGACAATATAGATCCCCCCTGCACTGTACACCAGCTTTGTCAGGACTCGCATTCATGATTAGACTTGCCATGTTTCTTCCATTTTGGCACAGCAGAGCTGTGCAAACCAGAGACAAATCACTATACACACATAACTTACAACACACAAACCAAGGTTTTTTTAAACAATAAAAACACCTAGCATTCACCAACATTAGTGCAACGTCGGACTGCACGTTAGTTGGGCCTATGGTCAATCATGCCTAAAGCACACCCGTCTCCTTCAAGCCTCTGTTTCACGTGGCCGAACACGCATGTTTACTCCACCTGCATCAAGGATAAAAGTTAAGAGAGTGTTCCATGTCAGGAGGCTAACACATGGATGATGAAGGGGTAAAAGAGGAAGATAAAAACAGAACTTGGTAGGCAAGCATGCATTGCGGTTACGGTACCTGGAAAATTCATTGTAATATCGTAGGCGAATGGGAGGTCCTTGCCGCTGGGACTGATACCCTCGAATTCAAAATGCTGAGGTAAGGAGGGAAGAAAGTGAGGGGAGCAAAGGAGAGGGAAGGGGAATAGGGGAGGAGTGGAGCATGGGAGGAAGAGAAGAGGGGAAGAGAAGCGGGAGCAAGAGAATGAGACACAAGGTTACATCTTGTTCAACACACAGCGAGCCACACATATGGATGCAAGCATGCACAGATACCCTCCACACATTCACCTCCCCCCACTCCCCCCCCCCCTCCCCCCCTCCACATCACCCTTCCACCCCAACTCCCATTCACACCTGCAGCAGAGTGGCAACGACTTGAGTGGCTGCATGCACAGCGGAGTTGGTGCCCAGACACATGCGAGGGCCCGCCCCAAACGGCACCCACAGTTGCCCTCTAACTCCCCATCCCAACCCCCTCCCTCCAACACACTTTTGAGTCGGACTCAAAACACACACCTGCAGCAGAGTGGCAACGACTTGAGTGGCTGCATGCACAGCGGAGTTGGCGCCCAGTCACATGAGAGGGCCCGCCCCAAACGGCACCCACAGACGCCCTTCCCCCCCTCTCCACCCCACCACCGAGTCAGGCTCAAAACACACACCTGCAGCAGGGTGGCGACGACTTGTGTGACAGCCAGCACAGCAAAGTTGGCGCCCAGACACATGCGAGGGCCCGCCCCAAACGGCACCCACGCAAAGCGCGGCCGCGCTGCCTCCGCCTCGGGAGTGAAGCGCTCCTGTGCGGGGGGAGGGAGATGGCATGGGAGTGCAGGAGATGTTGAAACGCTGCACTAAGGGAGCAAGAAGCATTTGCAACATAGTACGAAGGGAGTGAAAAGAGAGACTTCTGAGCCTACAGGGAAACAAAGAGGCATGCAGCAATCCTAAAGGGAGCTTTTCCAATATAGTAGTCTGAAAAAGGGAGGGAGAGCATCGCTGGTGTCAATAGTGTTACCGGTCGAAAGGAGAGGGGCTCAGGCCAGTAGACAGGGTTGCGCCCCATGGCGTAGGTGGACATGAATACGACCTGGGGATGGGCAGGGAGGGAGGGGAATGGCGAGCGAGATGGAGAGGGAGATGGGTGGACAACAGGTGGGTGCGTGGCTCATACTCAGTCCACCACGCTGCCAGTAGACAGAGTTGCGCCCCATGACATAGGTGGACATGAATACGACCTGAGGTTGGGCAGGGAGACGGTCAAGTGAGATGGGGATGGAGGTGCGTGGGCGGCAGTTTCTTAGGTGCCTTAAAAGCAGTGCGCGCTAGGTAACCAAGGTTGTGCCCATGGCAGAACGAGTAACCGTCAGGCATGCGGGGGCCGTTTCCCTCAGAACGCGTGGGATGGTTGGGCAATGGGGTAACGGGGATGTGGGCGAGAAGGGAACAAGGCACTCACATCGCCACCAGGAAGTTCGTATCCCCCGGGTAGTCGGTCAGTGTGGGCGACCTCCCGTGGGAAGAGCGGGATGGGCGGGTACATGCGGAGGGTCTCCTTGACGGCCATCTGTGTGTATGGCAGGCGCCCGCTGTTGACGTCGCTGAATGAGGGCATGCGCCCGTTGAGGGCCCGCAGCTCCTCGTGCACCTGGAGAGGGGAGAATGGGAACGGAGGGGAAGGGAAGAGGAGGGGTCGAGAGAAGGGATTAATTTCAGGGGGTGCATGCAGAGGTGCTGCGAGATGGGGAAGGGGCGAGAGGGCGGAGATCAGCCCAGCATAGGATTTCCCACCACCCTTTTGCCCCCCATAGCAACCACCCGCCTTGCCTTTTAACCACCTTGCCCACCTTGACTTTTAACCACCTTGCCCTTCAACCACCAGTGTCGGCCACCCACCTTGGCCTTGGCGTGAGATGAGGAAGAGCGCCGCAGTGATGGTGGTGGCCATGGTCTCGTGCCCCGCGCCCATCACCTTGCCCTCACCTTGCGCTTCACCCACCTTGCCATTCACTCGCCACTGCCAGCCACCCACCTTGGCCTTGGCGTCAGGGTGTTGCGAGATGAGGAAGAGCGCCGCCGTGATGGTGGTGGCCGTGGTCTCGTGCCCCGCGCCCATCACATCGTGCACGTCCTCCCACAACTCCTCGTCTTGGAGAGGCCGCCCCTGCTCGTCCTGTAGGGTCAGGCAGCACAAGGAGGGCAGGCAGGAGGGGTGAGGGGCGGGACAGTTCAAGGAAGGGAGACGAGACGGGGAAGCACATCTCCCCGTCTCTTCAAGGAAGGAAGGGACGGGTTGATGGCGGTTGCGGTGGTTTCGTGCCCCGCGCCCATCACATCGTGCACATCCTCCCACAACTCCTCGTCTTGCAACGGTCTGCCCTGCTCGTCCTGTGGGCACAGGAGAGGCAGGAGGGAGACAGGGGCGCAGAGGGGTTGATGGTGGTGGCCGTGGTTTCGTGCCCCGCGCCCATCACGTCGTGCACGTCCTCCCACAACTCCTCGTATTGGAGAGGCCGCCCCTCCTCGTCCTGGGGACACAGGGGAGGCGGGGAGGAAGCAAGGAAGGGGGGGAAGCAGGGAGGCGGAGGGGTTGATGGTGGTGGCCTTTGGTCTCGTGCCCTGCTGCGCCCATCCCATCATGCACGTCCTCTCACAGCTCCTCAAAAACTCTTACCCTCCCCAATGTCTGCACAGTCTCCCCCCACCCCGCCCACACGTGTCAGAAGTTGCCTTACCCTCTCCCACAACCCCAAACGCCAAGGCCTGCACAACAACCTCCCCTCCACCCCCCATTTCCAACGGCCGTACCGTGGCGCCTAGCAGCACTCCCAGCCCAGCAGATATTCCCCCGCATCCCCCGTTGCGCGCCATTTGTAACTGCGCTCCTCAATCACACCCATCATAACCCTCTCCATGGCCCTCGAATGATACTTTCAGCCTCGAGAATCGTCCTACCCTCTCTCCCACACCCCCGCACCCCAATACCCGCACAAGCCCACCCCCCCGTCATCACCCTCCACCTCCCTCCCACGCAGCCGTACCGTGGCGCCTAGCAGCACTCCCAGCAGATCATCCCCCGCATCCCCCGTCGCGCGCCATTTCTCTCTCCGCTCCTCAATCACGCCCATCATAACCCTCTCCATGGCCCTCATCGCCGCATCCAACCGCACCATCCCCGGCTCGCCGAACCTCCGCAGCATCTGCAGCACCGGCAGTGGCGTGATGAACACGTTTGCCATCAGCTGCTGCGACTCGTTCACCGCGCCTAGCAGCTCGTCAGCTCCGGCGTCCGCCTCGGTTGCCGAACCTGCGGGGTCGGCTCGGATGCGGTCCAGCTGCCCGAAGTCCTTGGAGAAAGCGACGGCTCCGATGATGTCGAGCGTGAAGCGTTGGATCTGGACCGCTAGATTGCCGTCCAGGACGACGTTGGGGAGCGGTGAGCCGGCGTCAGTGGCAGCTTGATGGCGCCACATTGTGATAAGCTTATCCAACTGCTCACGAGGAAGGGCGGTGTTTACGGGAAGTGGGTGATGTGGGGGAGAGGGGGAAAAGGGGAGAAGAGGGGAGGGGTGAGCCGGCGTGTGTGATGGCTTGATGGCGCCACATTGTGATAAGCTTATCCAACTGCTCGTGAGAAAGGGTGATAGTTGCGGGAAGTGGGTGATGTGGGATAGGAAGGAGAGGGGGGTAGGGTGGCTTGATGGCGCCACATTGTGATGAGCCTGTCTAGCTGGCCATGGGAAGGGGCAACGGGGCGTGGGGTAGGAAGGAGATGTGATGAGATACTGGGGCGGCAGCGGTGAGCGGTGCCACATGTACATTGTGATAAGCTTGTCCAACTGAAGAATTTCGCAAAAATCGGGAGTTTTAGTGAGGACGGGTGGTGCTTGCGGGAAGTGGGTGATGTGGGATTGGAAGGAGGGGAGAGAAGGGGAGGGGTAGGCCGGCGTCTGTGGCGGTTTGATGGCAGGGGCGAGGGGGGGGTTGTACTAGTATAGAGATATGACGAAAGACCGGGGCGGCAGAGGTTGAGTGGGTTGCGGATGAAGCGAGAGAGGGGAGAGTGGCGGCGTGAAGGGTGAGGAAAGGGGATAACATGTGGAGAAGGAGATGTAGAGTACCTACGTGACTGGATGGTATAATAGAAGACGTGGAGATTAGAGACCTCCTTAGGTCGCCAAAAATAATACCCACCTGCGACTGGATGGCATTCGAGGAGACGTGGAGATGAATGACGTCCTTAAAGCATCATAGCACCGACCTGCGGCTGGATGGTATCGGAGAAGGCGTGGAGCAGGTTGGGGCGCATGAAGGGCGGCTGGCACATGCGCCGGTGCGGTTTTGAGGCGTCTCAAAACTACCCTTATCACGTGGCACCTACCTGCGACTGGATGGTATCGGAGAATGCGTCGAGCAGGTTGGGGCGCATGAAGGGCGGCTGGCACATGCGCCGGTGCGCGCGGTTGTACTCCCCTTGCGACCCCAGAATGCCCTTTCCGTGCGTCACGTACTCGTATACCGCCTGGTGGGAGGGGAGGCGCACGCCGTGTGAAAGGAGAGGAGGAGAGGGGGAGGGAGGACGAGCAGGCGGCAGAAAAGAGTGCTTTGATTCGAGAAACATCCTGCGACCTCAAAATGCCCTTGCCGTGCGTCACGTACACGTACACCGCCTGATGTGAGGGGAGGAGCACACCGTGTGAAAGGAGGGGGGAAGGGGACAAGGGAAGTACACGGCCTGATAAAAAGAAAGTGGTGAGGAAGTGAGGAGGGAGCAGGAGCCGGCGGCAGAAGGGAGAGCCATGAGTTAAGAATCGATCTGCGAACCCGGTTCGCGGAATGGGAGGCGAATGCGGACTCACGGGCAGGAACCTGCGCGAGTAGTTTTTGGAGTTGGAGCTGCAGATGTGCGCGATGATATCCGCGTCGTTCACGAACGTCCACGCGCTCACTCCGTGACCTTTGAGTTGACTACAAAAAAACTACTCACAGGCAGGAATCTGCGCGAGTAATTCTTTGAGTTGGAGCTGCAGATGTGCGCGATGATATCCGCGTCATTCACGAACGTCCACGCGCTCACTCCGTTGGCGAACCGGCAGATCGGGCCGTACTTGCGCCCGTACAGCAGCGTCGCCTCCTCGATGCCGCGCAGCGCGATGGCGCTCAGATCGCGCACGTTGCCCACAATGTCCCACGGGTGGGGACCCGGGATGGGTACCGGGAGGTCCGCTTCGGTATCTTCGCGTGAGAGCGACTCGCCCTGGATGCGGAACGTGCGGGGGAGAGAAATAGCACTGGATTGAACGCATGGTTCATGGGTGGGGAACCGGAATGGGAACTAGAAGGTCCGCTTCGGTAGCGTGAGAACGACTGCCTTGGAGGCGGAACGTGCGGGAAAGAAATTGGCGTTTCATTCGAATCAATGCCCCACGGGTGGGGCCTGGGATGGGTACCGGGAGGCCCGCTGCGGCATCTTCGCGTGAGGTACCGGATGAAGAATGTGCGTGGGAAAGGTAATGGTGTTTTTGAGTCGGATCATGGTTCACGGGTGAGGGTGTGGGATGTGTACGGGGGAAACCGCTGCGGTGTCCGCGCGAGAGCGGGGCACGCCATGGATGAGGAGCGTGCGGGGGGAGGAGAATGGTGGAACAGACGCCCGGGGACTCAGAGGGGAGGTTCCTTGCAACGTTTGCAACTTCGGTCGCTTTATCATCAACTCGGTTTGTCACGAGCATGATAGTATTTACCATGGTTGCGATGGCAGCTAGTCGACCAGTGAAGGGGCAGCGGGCCACTGTTGCTGGTGATACTGCTGACGCTGACGACATCATGGGCGGCGCTACGCTGGCGCTCCCGGAAGGTGCAGCAGCTGCTGACGTGGCGACTAAAGTGTTGCTGACGTGGCTTGCATAGGTGGCGCTAGCGGACGTGCGAAGGTCGGTGGTCGAGTTCGATGGAATGGAGAGAGTGCATATGGGTTTCGTAGAACGAGGTGGAAGAGATACGCAAATCCCTGAGACGGACCGTGTTTTGATTGGTTGACGGGTGTAGAGGCTTGGTTGTATTACTGGCGCCATCTTTTACTGAATGTGTTCTAAGTGCTGGACGGAATGTGATAAATAACGGCACCTGGTGGTTTGACGGGCCAACGCTGCATACGATGAGACAGACCAGAGCTAAGACTAGAATCTATTGGAGTGCCATGATCCAGCAGCTTGAGTGCAAGATGGTTCTAGAGGCAGTTTTTCTTAGCATTGGATCGACTGGCATCTGCACCGCCAGACAGACGCTTCTGTGGAGCGGGAGCTGGGGGGAGGCGGAACGCACAATACCGTTCCAAAAAGCTTAGAAACGTACTCTACCGTGCGGATAAAAATGTTGGCGAATTTCCAATTTCAGCAATTGCGGCAGACGGAAAATCAGTGAAGGCGGGGCGCGCAAATGTCTCAGGAAAAGCCAATCTCGAGGCAACTTGATGACCTCGTTAGAATGTCAGAGGATCCGCAGCAGGCAAGTTAGGACGCTGGGTCACACGTGGAAAATCACCTTTTCCAGCAAACACCGAATCACAACAGAGACTGGGATTGACCAGGAAAATGGATAATTGATATTTTTTGTGCGAGGGGCACTTTCGACAATCCCCAACATTGCGGGTTGCTGTCCACTAACCTGACGTAGACGATCGAGCTGTCCAGTGGTGTTGGATTGATTTATCGCAAGCAGTGCGAACAAAAGATTTCACGAGTCCACAGCAGCCTATGGGAAGACTGTGATTTGCCAGCACATGAGATTGGCACTCGAGTGCTCCATTGCCGGGTTGCTGTCCACTAACCCTAAAACCAAGGAAATACAATAACATATGATACACTAGAGTGGACACCCTACATCTACATTTCTCATCCAGCAAGTATGACAATATGTGCCATTTCAACTCAAAGACAAAATTGGGAGTAACTTGATACTACGTACAGATAGAATGGAATGTCAATGTGGCCATAAGCCATGGTATGACAAACCAAACAACCACCCCCACACCATATTCAGTCAAAGCGTACGCTGCGGTCGTGTTAACTAACACCATAACGCATGATATAGGAGCGTGTTCCTACGGGCCCCTATCAGGCCAACCTGTTATCATATTGTCAAAATCGCGTTGTACACGTTTTAAAACACCTCTTGTCAGGCATCGAGCGAAGTCGCGCACGAATCAAAACACTCGCAGCGTATCGCCCGAACCTGCTGACTCGCCTCTGCACGGACTGAGAAGACGCGCGAACGGCAGTTCGTGCACATCTGCCGACGCCACAAACGTCCCACGGTGGTGATGTGGCCGCATTTTTTGCTAGACACATGTGCCAATTTAGCACGAACGATAAAGTATAGGGTTTGGGCGCCACGCGGCAACATTTTTTACACCACGACCCACCAACATTTGACGTCACGTTCCACAACACACACACACACCGTTTCACGTTCCATTTCCCCGCGCAAACATACACACACCGTTTTGGTGAATACATTCACAGAAAGCAATACATATTCCAGTCTGCTCGTCAACAGTCTGCATGAACGCCTAGAACTCACACCTCATGGCTCGGAAACGCAAAGGAAATGGTGACGCCGCAGAGAACCCCGACTGGCGCCCAGAGGACCTCGCTTACGTTGCCTGGATGAACGCCGAGATAGCTGCAGGTCGACCATCGACGAAGCCACTACGCAATGTGCAGTCACACGCTAGGACTGCCGCGCACTCTCATGCCACGCATCGCCCCAACCGCGGTCCTGTTTCGAATGGTTATGATTCTGACGAAACTTACCCCGAGAAGGACACGGACGATGAGGAGGACGAAGCAGCGTCAGACGGAGACGATCCCGTAGCGGCGTGGCATGGAGCTGCGGAGTATAGCGGCCCGGTCGAAGTTCCTTCTTCAACGACATCTGCACGGACTAGCGCAAGCCCGCTCGGCAAGGATAAGCGCCCCGGCAAGGCTCCAGCTCCGTCTGACGCGCGTGGCAGAACGACATTGAGTCCGCAGAAAGGAGCGCGGCCGGAATGGTCGTCCAAGGAGTCAACCATTCTTGTTGTCGCAAGGTGGTTTACTAAGGATGAGCTCCAGCAGATGACGGGGAAGCAAGGGTCGCAGTACTGGCTGCGGCTCATCGAACATATAAAGCTCCAACACCTCGACTGGAGTCGTAATGCAACCGCATGCACAAACCACTGGAAGAGGCTCAAGGCCCTTTGGAAGCAAATTGACAAGGGAGACAGCGCCTCGGGCGGGGGGACGGTGATCAAGCCGCCGTGGTGGGAATAGATGGTGTTATTTTACAAGGACACCTCGGCGGCAGAGCCACACGCGCTCGACGGCGGTGGTGCAGACGACGTTACCGTTGACCCTGCTGTGAAGATAACGACGCCCATCAAGGCAGATGCGACTGGATCACCGAGTAAGAGTCTGCAAATTTTAATGCGCATTATTTTATTAACACAAGGCAGAAGCATACATGATACATGCCGTATATGGCTGATTACCCACCGTCACCATGATCTCCGATAGTAACCCCCATTCACCACTGCTCCGTCCCCTTCTCGCAGTGCGTGGCACTCCGCCAAGCGCTCGCCGCCGGATTAACGAGACGGCGACGATGGCGGCCGCCCAACTCCTCTCCTCCACGCTAAAGGAGTGCTCTGAAGCCGGCGTCGCTCAAATCACGGGAGTGATTAGGGAATGGATGGCGACTCAGCAGTCGCAAACCAGCCGCGGCCTTCACTATTCTGCCGCCCGCCGCGTTGAAGACGATGACTGGACGGACGACACCCCAGGACCCGGTGGCTCCACCTTCAGTGATGGCGTGGAAGAGTGGCGTCGCGTCGACACCTCTTAAGGTAAGCGCCGTGTAACGCCTCGCCAAGCCGTTTCCGCCTCTCCTTCAGTTCTGTCGGTCCGCCAGTAAGGCAAGGACTCCAGTTGTAGTCCGCCAACCCTCCGCGCGTCCACCACGGGTCGCGGTTAAATGCAATCGCTGCCCACTTGTGGTTTGGGTTCTTCATGCGCGCCCCTGCCATTTTTATCCCCATATTGTGCAGGATGACGACGCTGAGAAAAGTAGAACGAGAATGAATGAACTATGAATGAAGTGAGTACATATGGGAAACCCTAATTGGGTTGTACCCCCTATGGGATACCCCACTATAGCCTACACAACAGCATAAGCTATATATATGTTCTGACACACCCCCATAGGCAAAGTGGGGGAGAACAAGGGGTCACAAGACCAGTCAAGCAAAGCAGAGCAAGCTCAGGGTGGATCACAAAGTCACCACACAGTCCGAGCACAACGACAGGGCAACAGGGCCAGTTCACATGCAGGAGTACACATATATATATAGAGCTAGACAAGCAAGAGCAGGTATATATATGTGACAGTACAAGCAAGGTCAAGAAGAGAGCAAGTGAGGCAAGACAGGTACAAGACCCAGCTGGGTGCAGAAGCGCTGATGGTCACAAGGCGCAAGTGCCTTGGTGAACACATCAGCAGTGTTGGCCTCAGAGGCCACGTACGCAAGTCGCAACTGACCACGCTGCTGCAGCTCACGAGCAAGAAAGTAACGGAGAGCAATGTGCTTCGTTCTGTGCTCCAAGCGCTGCTCTCGACACAAGGCCAGCATGGCCTTGTTGTCTACGTACAACACTGGAGGAGAACGAGGCGGCTCTCCAAGGTCAGTCAGCAGGTAGGTGAGCCAGCGAAGCTCCTGTGCAGCCATGGCCCCGGCGTAGATCTCAGCCTCACAACTGGAGCTGAGAACAGAGGACGAGCGAGTAGCCCGCCACGAGACAGAGCCGGAACCAAGACTGAAGGTGTAACCCTGCGACAACCGCTGTGTAGCCTGGTCGTCTGCCCAAGAAGCGTCCGCGTGCCCAGTGAGGACCACTGGACTCCGCCCTCCAAGCACTAGCCCCATGCCCGACGTACTGCACAAGTAGCGCAACACCCTCTTCGCTGCAGCCATGTGCTCTGGTCGGTGTCTCCCAGGAGCAACATAGCGTGAAAGAATGCTAAGAGGGTATGCAAGGTCAGGTCGTGTGCAGGTCATCAGGTACATGAGGCAGCCAACAAGCTCTGGGTACGGGCCACTCGACTCTACGGACTCATCCGAAGGCAGAGCTGAGAGCGAGTGGCGAGTAGACAGAGGAGTGGCCTGAGGCGAGGAGTACGTGAAGCCGAAGCGCTGAAGGACCTGCTGCACCATGTGTGACTGAGTCAAGGTAATGGTGCGGCGTGCTCTGTCCCGAGTGATCTGCAAGCCAAGGTAGCTGCGCAGTTCACCCAGGTCTGTGCACGTGTGTCTCTTCTGCAGCTCGGACTTCACGTAGGCTAGTCCAGCAGTGTCAGCTGTGGCAAAGACCAAGTCGTCAACGTACACGAGGACGTAGAACGGCGGCAAAGAAGTGTCGGTGCGCAGAAACAACGACGGGTCAGCAGTAGAGGGAGCAAACCCAAGAGCCGCAAGCGTAGTCCTCAGTGTGTCGTGCCACTCACGCGGTGCCTGGCGGAGACCGTAGACTGGCCGTCGGAGGCTCCACTGGGTGCCAGGAGGAAAAGTCCCAGTGAAGCCAGGTGGACGGCGCAGCCAGATCTCCTCGTGCAGGCTACCCTGCAAGAAAGCAGTACTGAAGTCAAGAGAGTGGAGCTCGTAGTCGCGCTGAGCGGCTATGTGCAGCAGCACCCGAAGAGTGGTCATCTTCGGGGTGGGAGAGAAGGTCTGAAAGTAGTCAACTCCCTGCCGCTGACTGAAGCCACGAGCGACGTACCGCGCCTTGAAGACAGGTGGAGAGCCCGGCGGCCGCTTCACCCTGAAGATCCACATGCCACTGACGATGTTCGCCCCAGGAGGGGGAACCGCGTCAACGTAGGTGCCTGTGGACTTCCAGGACGCCATCTCTGCATCCATAGCTGCCTGCCACTGAGAGGAGTAGGGACCCTCTACGGCCTCCGCGTAAGAGCGCGGAGTCGGGATGTCTAGTGCATCCGGGTCTCCCTCAGGGGCAAGTAGTACGGACGCGAGATGAGGTGAAGCAGCAGCCAGACACCGGAACTCCTCCTGCCTGTCCTCAAGGACGTCCGTGCCAAGAGCACACTCACCCCCGACGGACGGAGGACAGACAGACGCAGACTCAGCAACAAGACCGGCCGCGTAGTCTAGACGACAGCGAGCAGCAAAGTCGACGAGCTCAGCAACAAGCGCAGACGCAGCAGTGGACTCAAAAGAGGGGTCAGTGACGACAGTAGCAAGGAGACGTGTGACAGCAGGACTGGCAGCACGAAGAGAGTCCGACTCCGGGTCAGGAAGAGCAGGAAGAGAGGACTCAGGAGGAGAAGGCAAAGGGGCACGCAGAGGAGCAGTGGACGGACGCAGAGACATCCGGTGCGTGCCAGGGACAGGAGGAGGACGCTGACGCGAACCACGACCACTAGTGCGAGCAGCACGGACAGGCGACGCAGGGCGAGACGCAGGCTCACGACGCTCAGCAAGACCTCCAGTAGGACCAGTGTAGGGAGAAGGAGCGGGCAGTGGGGAGGCCGGCTGGAACTGTAACTGTGACAGGACAGGCTGTGGACACTCTAAGGGAGGAGGAGGACCAGTAGAAGGCGGGAGACCAAGCACCTGCTGAAGGAGCGGAACGAAGTACGGTCTAGGCCGCGCGGCGACTCCAGACACAGCAGGGACAGCACCAGTACCCCCAGCGGCAGCACCAGCGCCAGCAGCACCTCCAGCTCCAGGACCTCCAGCAGCACCAGTAGCACCCCCAGCAGGACCGCCTCCAGGACCGACAGCAGTAGCCTCAGCGCCAACGCCCTCAGCAGCTCCAGCTCCAGCACCTCCGGGACCCGCGGCACCAGCACCCTCAGCAGCCGAAGAACCTCCAGCTCCAGCAGCACGCCTCCAGCGCCGGGCAAACCACTCGCGCAGCTCCTGTGGAGAGAGGGGCTCCCGCCGAGGAGAAGCACCCGGAGAACCGCCAGGTCCCGCACCGCCAGACGCCACAAGGGGAGGTCCAGTGGCCGCAGGCTCCGCAGCTCCAGGCTCAGCACCTCCAGACGCAGCACCCCCTGGCTCAGCACCCCCAGTAGCAGCACCCCACGGCTCAGCACCCCCAGACTCCGCACCCCCAGGCTCAGCACCCCCAGTCGCAGCACCCCCAGGCTCAGCACTCCCAGACTCCGCACCCCCAGGCTCAGCACCCCCAGTCGCAGTACCCCCAGGCTCAGCACCCCCAGACTCAGCACCCCCAGGCTCAGCACCCGCAGCAGGACCAGAGTCACCAGCAACCTCGACCGGCTCGACTGCGTCTACCTGGGACACACCTGAAGGGGCAGGACCCTGAGGGGGAAGGGGGTCTACCGGGGGGGGACCTGGCACAAGGAAGTGCGGTGGCGGGGGGAGGGAAGGAGTGCGGTAGGGGAAGAGGCGGTAGAAGGGGACTGACTCGTCGAACGTGACGTCCTGGGAGGACAGAACACGACGAGAGGAGGGGTGGTAGAACTGCCACCCTGGAGCGTCAGGGGGGAAGCCGAGGAAGACACAGGGAGCAGCACGAGGGGACAGCTTGTCCGCAGACAAGTCGCGGACAAACGCCCGAGATCCCCAGACACGGAACGCAGACGCATCGCCGACCTTCCCCGTCCACAGCAGAGCTGGGGAGGTCTCCGGCCGGGAGACCCTGGGGTGAAGGTTGATCTGATGCGCCGCGTACCGAACCGCAAACGGCCACAGAAAATGGGGGGCAGCCGCATGCATCATGGACGTACGAGCGACGTCCATGACCATGCCAATGCGGCGCTCAGCAATCCCATTTTGCTGTGGAGAGTCCGGAAGCGTAAAGGTCTGGCGGATGCCTCGTGCACGACAGTAGGCTCGCAGAAGGCCAGAGGAGAACTCTCCACCTCGGTCAGAGTGCAGACGCAGAACAGGAAAGTCCGAGCCGAAGCTCCTCCTGAGCTGGAGACGAGCTGCGCGGATCCAGTCGATCAACACCTCAGTGACATCACCCTTGCTGCGCAAGGGGAAGACTGTGGTGTAACGCGAGTAGTCGTCAACCACCAGCAGGAAGTAGCGCTCGTGACCCTGCCCACGGACGCGGGCGGGGCCCCACACGTCCATGTGAAGCGTCTGCAGAGGAGCCTCTGTCGGGGGAAACTGGGAGGAGTGAGGGGCAGCCCGGAGCCGCCCCTCGACACAGGGGACACAAGAAGGTCCGGGTCCCGAAGGAAGGGGAGGGAGAGACCGGGGAAGACCAGAGACAAGGACACGGGAAGCCATGCCCCGAAGACGAAGCAAGGAGGGGTGGCCAAGACGGTGGTGCCACAGGAGAGTCTCGTGAGACAGGCGGCGACACGAGCAGGGGGCAGACTCAGGACCAGACCTGGACGCAGCAGCAAACACCTGACCCGACGCAGCTACCTGGCCAGACGCAGGGACAGGAGGAGACGCAGTGGTCAGTGTGTAGAGACTCGACCCTGGCCGACGCGAGAACGTGGCCAGGTGTCGGCCTGTGCGGGCATCCGAGCAGTGGGTCACCCGCTGACTCGCAGGAGTAAACTGGTGAACCCCCGCATCCTGCAGGTCAGCACCACTCACCAAGTTCGTCGAGAACGAGGGGAGGTACAGACCAGACAAGGTGCCCGAGGGGGCAGCCGGACACGGGAGGACAGTGGAGAAGTGAGAGAGGACAGGACCCCCAGAGGGGTCAGCCAGGGAGACTACAACCGGCCGGCCAAGCGGCGTGAGTGTGGTGCGGTCTCGAAAGAAGGAGCGAGAAGCCCCTGAGTCAAGTGTGAAGGTGAGGGAGGCCGAAGCCGACGCAGTACCTGAGAGCGCAGCCTCACCAGTACCTGAGAGTGCAGACGCACTGGCACCTAGAGCAGCAGCCGCAGAAGTACCTGGCGCAGCAGTACCAATGCCCGGGTCGGGCGGGAGACACTGGTAACAGTCACCCTCCTCACTAATAGTCACAGCATACATGGCAGCAAGGATAGCATCAAAGTCAAGATCAAAGACAGCTACGCCAGCCCTAGACAGCTCTCCCCAACGGGGAATCTCACTAGCCTCGGGGAACTGCTGACGCCAAGCGTCCGTCAGGCGGGCAAAGCAGCGCTGGGTGGTGTGGGCACCCCCACACTGCTCACCCGCGCGGTCGCCGGAACGAAGGACGTAGGTGCACGGACCAAAACCCCCACCCCGCTGACGCTGCGTGTACCACTCACGGAGCTGCTGGGGCGGGGGGATGTCCCGCGAACGCTGCTGCTGCTGCTGCTGCTGCTGACGCTGGCCACCACCAGGGCCGCTACGCTGCGGGGCACCACCCCGACCAGCTCCACCCCCTCCGCCACCGCTGCCTCCACCTCCACCACCACCGCTGCCTCCGCTCCCACCGCTGCCGCCACCGCCGCCTCCTCCTCCGCTGCTGCCACCTCCACCACCGCCCCCGCCACCACTCCCACCGCCACCCCCACTCCCTCCTCCGCCTCCACCGCCTCCTCCACCGCCCCCGCCAGCTCCACCCGCGCCCTTGCCCCCCTTGCCCCTGCCAGGGCGGCGTCTCCCGCTAGGGGCAGACGCCGCGCAGACCGACTCAAGACCAAGCAGGTCGGCAGCAGCAGCAGAGGCAACAGAGGGCAGCAGGGGGGAAGGAGAACACCCCTCAAAGATGGGGGTGCGAGGGTCACCACGAGAGGCTCCTACAGCGACGATGCTCTTCTCCGCCGCCAGGAGGGACTTCTCGAGGAGGTCGACAGTGAGAGTGGTGGGACAGACCGAGAGGTAGTGGTCCCTGACTACGCGAAGGGAGTCAGGGAGGCGTGTGACGATGTAATAGAGAGTGATGTACATGGGGGGGGGGTTCTTGGCGCAGAACTCAGCAGGAAGGGCGGCGCGGTAGCGAGTGTCACTAGTGCGGAGGTGCGTAATGAGGTCAGCGACAGTGGGAAAGGCAGCAAGGTCAGGAAAGAGGTACGGTAGCATGAGGCGGCTCAGGGCAGCAGTGGCAGGGGAAGAGTAGCGCGCAACTACAGCGTCGTACAAGGTCTGAGCACTCTTGTACTGACTAAAGTGCGCGCGCTCAGTGGTAGGCAGGTGGCGACGTACAGCAAGACGTGCAGCAGCATCGCGGGTGGCCCACTGAGAGCGAACAGTGGGGTCAGCATCAGTAGCAGGGGCAAGAGAGGCGCCAGAGGTGAGGTCAAAGAGGGAAAGACCGTCCGCCCTATCGCACTGTAAGAACAGCTGCAGGTCGTCGACCCAGACCTCAAAGTCAATGGCTCGACCCTCAGCGTCAAAAGCGAGGACACTAGGGGTAGCCATGACGACGACAGACGAGCAGTGCAAGCAGTAGGGGAAGGGCACGCAGTGACAGTGGGGCTGTGCTCACCGGACAGGGCAGGTCGGGCGGCCCGGCAGTAGGGCGGCTCGGCTGCTCAGCGGCTCGGCGGCAGTGCGGCTCGGCGCCCGGGCGGCTCGGCGGCAGGGCGGCTCGGCGGCAGGGCGGCTCGGCTCCCGGGCGGCTCGGCGGCAGGGCGGCTCGGCTCCCGGGCGGCTCGGCGGCAGGGCGGCTCGGCTCCCGCCGGTTCTGCTGCTAGGCGGCTCCCGCAGGTAGGGCGGCGGTTGGGCCGCAGGTAGGGCGGCGGTCGGGCCGTAGGTAGGGCAGCGGGCTGGCCGCAGGTAGGGTGGCGGGCGGGCCGCAGGCAGGGCGGCGGTAGGGCCGCAAGTAGGGCGGCGGGCGGGCCGCAGTTAGGGCGGCGGGCGAGCCGCAGGTAGGGCGGCGAGTAGGCCGCAGGTAGGGCGGCGTGGGGCCGGGACGGGCGGCGCGCGGGCGTCGAGGGGCCGGGACGGGCGGCGCGCGGGCGTCGAGGGGCCGGGACGGGCGGCGCGCGGGCGTCTAGGGGTCGGGCCGGGTGGCGCGCGGGCGTCTAGGGGCCGGGACGGGCGGCGCGTGGGCGTCGAGGGGCCGGGACGGGCGGCGCGCGGGCGTCTAGGGGCCGGGACGGGCGGCGCGCGGGCGTCTAGGGGCCGGGACGGGCGGCTCACGGGCGGCGAGGGGCCGGGACGGGCGGCGCGCGGGCGTCGAGGGGCCGGGACGGGCGGCGCGCGGGCGTCGAGGGGCCGGGACGGGCGGCGCGCGGGCGTCTAGGGGCCGGGACGGGCGGCGCGCGGGCGTCTAGGGGCCGGGACGGGCGGCGCGCGGGCGTCTAGGGGCCGGGCCGGGTGGCGCACTGGCGTCTAGGGGCCGGGACGGGCGGCGCGCGGGCGTCTAAGGGGCCGGGACGGGCGGCGCGCGGGCGTCTAAGGGCCGTGACGGGCGGCTAAAGGGGCCACTAGGGGCCAAGAGAGAGGGGAGCGCGACTCGGGTAGGGGCAGAGTGCGCTCCGGGCAGGAAAAAAAAAAAACGGTGGGCCCTAGGAACAGTTCCCACGAGGGAACCTGCTCGATACCATGAGAAAAGTAGAACGAGAATGAATGAACTATGAATGAAGTGAGTACATATGGGAAACCCTAATTGGGTTGTACCCCCTATGGGATACCCCACTATAGCCTACACAACAGCATAAGCTATATATATGTTCTGACAGACGCAACTGGCCCCAGCTAGGACACGCCAGAGATCGCAATCATGTCTGCCTGCGAACAGTCTGTACCGCCCTTTGAATTGGCCGATTGTGCGCTCGACGGACATGCGTGTGGCGGATTGGCAATAGTTAAACGTCTGTTGCCACTCTAGCATAAGGCGGCCGGTCGGCGCGTGCAAAGGCGTTAGGCAGTAATCCCTCAAAGGGTAGGCGGCATCGCCAACCAACTGGTATGGGGCGATGTCGCCCCTTTCTAGTCGTTCGTAGAGGTAGGATTTGACAAACACTCGCTGGTCATGCACGGTCCCCGGGTACCCAATGAGATAATCCCATATCGTTCCTTTTGCATCGCACGTAATCTGTAGTTGCACCGCATATTGTGATTTCCTGGTATAATACTCTGCCCTGTGTCCCTCCTTCCCCCTTATTTGTACGTGGGTACCATCTGTCACTCCTATTACGGCAGGGATGCCCTTTATGCTTTGGAACTTGTCTGCCATGACTTGCATTTCGTCCCTTGTTGGGAATCGTACCCATGCCTCCTTGAATACTCGTGGAAAGTTCTGTAAAAACACGTCGACGAGTTTGTGATAGAGGGTTTTTGGGACGCCGAACCAAAACGCCAGGTCAATGTACGACATCGCGCTGGCGAAATACTTGATTGGTACTAGGATAGCGACTGTAATGGGCAGACGGTGCCGTGCAATTACTGGGTTAAGGACATGTCGCATTCCATCGCAAACGTAGTCTAGGATGGCACGGTTTATTCTAAACAGGTCAGTGAATGTGTCATCGGACATGGACGCCATCTCGTCCTCCCATAACTGTAATCGCCGACGCCTTAATGCTCGGTTGCGTGCACGTAGCGCACCCCTTGATTCCCCATTGCAAGGGTCGCATCTACCTGCCTCTATATGCTCTAGCAGCTGTATGAACGCCTTCGTCGCACAGTCTAAAAAGGTATTGTGGTAAAATGCATGCCAGGCGATTAGCAGCCGTGGGAGAAACGGCACATCAGTCATGCTGCGGAGCAGCTCTAGAATACCATGCACGATGAGCGCAGCAATATTTGATATAGAAGTAGTGCGAAGAGACACCAGAACAGGTTAGCGGGATTGGGTGGTTGTGTGCACGATCAAGTATTGGTTCAAGTGATGGTGCTGATGTGGCACCAGCATATTTGGGCCGCACCGCATCTAGTGCTCCGTTTACACCAAAGGCCACAACACAATTTCGCAGGGGGCCACATCAGCACGGATTTACAGTCGCGCAGAAGCGCAAACCGGCAAAATTGTGTGACAAGAGTTTTGGCCGACATTGCCGATTTATAGACGCGCTAAGCTCATCTGATAACAGGTAGGCCTGACAGGGGCCCGTAGGAACACGCTCTAAGGCTTGCTTCAAAGTTGAATTGTGATACCAATGAATGGTCTTCTTGAAATTCATGGGGGGAAACAAAAACAAAAACCCTACCATCAATTCAGCACATGGCCTTATATGTATTTCCACGCTGTCTAGTTTGTTAGGGCACATTCCTATCAATTCACGGATACACATTTGTTTATGCACATTATGGGGTAGGTGACGTTACCGATGGGTACATGTTTGGTACTCGCACAGCACTGTATGGCCCTCACTTCATTCTCACCTAGCATATGAGGTTGTTGGTAATGGTGGTGTGGTAATGGTCATGGTGATGCAGTAACGGTAATGGTGATGCGGTAATGGTAATGGTGATGCGGTGATGGTTATGATAATGGGGTAATAGTAATGGTGATGATGTAATGGTAATGGTGATGGGGTAATGGTAATGGTGATTGAGTAACGGTAATGGTGATAGAAGAATTATAATAGTGATGGGGTGATCGTAATGGTGATGCGGTAATGGTAATGGTGATTGGGTAATGATAATGGTAATGGTGATGTGGTAATGGTAACGGTGATAGGGTAGTAGTAGTGGTGATGGTGTTTTTAGTAATGGTGATGAGATAATGGTAAAGATCATGTGGTAATGGCAACGGTGATACGGTAACGCTGGAGGTGTTGGCTTTGGGGTTGCTGACACTGGTGGAGTTGGCTCTAGGGGTGCTGACATTGAAGGTACTGGCTCTGGAGGTTCTACCGGGGTAGGTGCGGACTCTGGTGGTGCCGCGGCCACGCACCGTTCGGCGAGACTACAGCAGCAGTAGCAGAGACGACAACAGCCGCCGTCGTCGCCTCCTGTGACTGGACTTCAACTTCTTGGTCTTCCTTTTCCTTCGACTGACTGTCCTCCCACCGCCCCACTGCCTCTCCCTGGCTCATCTCAGGCGCATTTTCATCCTCACTCACTGTCTCCTCCTCTCCTCCCTGACCCGTCTCGTCTCTCTTCCTCATGGACTACTCGTCGTGGCCCTCGTGCTCGTCCCTCGTCCCCTGCTCCTGGCTTTTACCCCGTTCTTCTCCCCCTTGTGGTTCGCCTCCTCTCCTCCCCTCCCCTCCCCAGTTGATTGTCTTCCAACCTCCGTTCTCTGACTACCTCCGTACCGCTCCTCCTAATGTCTCCCGTGTCCTTTCCTCCCTTGTCACTGACCTTACGGCTCCTTCTTCGCCTGTCTCGGCTCTTGTCGCTGCTGTCGCTGACTTTGTCTCCAGCCACCACCTTGAATGTGCCGCTCAATTGGTTTATGAGGCTGCCCGTCCTCCGTTCGCCGGGGGTACACCTACCTTTGGCAGTGACGTCATAGAGGACAGGCAGTTTGAGCTGGCATGCCTGGCGGCCGCTTCTCCTCATCTCTGTGCCATGCGGCTAGCTCCTGAGGGTGACCCATACGCTTTTGACATCCCGAATCCTCTTACTTAGACCGAGGAAGTCTTGGGCACGGATGTAGACAAGGCATCTTGGAGGTCCACAGGCACCTACGTCAACGATGTTCCCCCTCCTGGGGCGTACGTTGTCGATGACATGTTAATCTTAAAGGTGCAACGGCCATTTGGATCGCCGCATGTCTTCAAGGCACGTTACGTGGCGAGATGCTTTAGTCAGCGAGAGGGGTTAGACTTCTTTCAGACCTTCTCCACCACCCCAACGAAGACCACTCTTCGGATGTTGCTGCACCATCGTAACACATCGTGACTATGCGCTGCACTCACTGGACATCTCGATTGCGTTTCTTCAGGGCAGTCTTCATGAGCAGATCTGGTTGTGCCGCCTTCCTGGTTTCGTTGGGTCGTTCCCTCCTGGTACCCAGTGGAGCATTCGGCGGCCTGTCTACGGCCTGTCTCAGGTACATGTGAGTGGCACGACACGTTGCGGATCACTCTTGCTGCTCTTGGCTTCTCTCCGTCCTCTCCTGACCCCTCTCTCTTCGTCCGCCCTAGTTTGACAGCGTTCTACATACTTGTTTATGTCGACGACCTCGTCTTTGCTACTCCCAACAGAGCTGCGCTGGACTCAATGAAGGCCGAGCTGTAGAGGAGACACACCAGCACTGGCCTGGGTGCTATCTTGGCTTGCAGATCACCCGTGATAGAGCAGCACACACCATCACACAGACTCAGTCACACGTGGTGCAGCAAATCCTCGAGCGATTCCGCTTTCAGTTCTCTTCTCCATAGTCCACATCTCTTGCAATCAACCACGGACTCACGGCTCCTGTTCCCGACGAGCCTGTCGAGCCCAGTGGTCAGTACGCAGAGCTGGTGGGGTGCCTCATGTACCTGATGACGTGCACTCGTCCAGATCTTGCATACCCTCTCAGCATCCTAGCTCGCTTTGTTCCGACTAGGAGACACAGATCCGCCCATTGGTCGGCACCTAAAGGGGTTGTGCGGTATCTGGGGAGCACATCAGGCATGAGGCTTGTGCTTGGAGGGACACAGGCTGTCAGCCTCACTGGGCATAGGTCGACTCATGTATCGTCAATTCTGTCTAGCTGTGAGGCCGAGAACTACGCCGATGCTATGGCTGCACAAGAGCTTTGCTGGCTGAATTTCCTGCTCACAGACTTAGGTGAGCCGCCTCGCTCTGCCTTGGTACTGTTCGCAGACAACAGGGCCATGATCCTCCTGTGTCATGAGCCTCAACTGGTCGGCAGGGCGAAGCACGTTCAGTTGCGGTACTTCCTACTGCGCGTTGCAACAGCGCGCTCAGGCACATGTGGTACCAGTGGCCTCAGAGGCCAGCAATGCCGATATCTTCACCAAGGCGCTTCAGCCTCGTGATCATCAACAGTTTTGTACACAGCTTGGCCTAGTCATAGGAAGTCATCACTTGATAGTTTCTTGATCTTTGTTGCTTGCTCCTGCTTATATTCCTGCATATATATATTTGTGTGACCTCTTAAACTGGTCGTGTGTGTCAGAATCCCAACCACTAGACCATTGGGATAAAAGGGCTTGTTTCAGTAGCGGGTGAGTGCGCCAATAACCCCCCAGACGAACGCGTCTGTAACCCTCTCCAGGATCAATCGGGCATCCACAGTGCAGATCTACTGACACCCCCCCACACTGGGAGGCCCAGGACTAAGCACAGCGGCAACGGCCTACATGTGCATACACCGGGAATCGAACCCGAGACCGCTCTGATACCATGTCAGAATCCCAACCACTAGACCATTGGGATAAAAGGGCTTGTTAAGTAGCGGGTCAGTGCGCCCATAACCCCCCAGGACAACGAGTCTGTAACCCTTCCCTAGGATCAATCGGGGATCACCACTGGACCTCTGACAGTGTGGCCTCTTTGTCTCAGAGGTTGGACTAGTCGTGCCTCCTTGAATTTGTTTCACTTGCTCTTATGATGCCCCTCACCTAGCCTATGGGGGTGTGTCAAATCATGTCTGTTGACATATATTAGTTATAGGCTAGGTTGAGTTACATTATATAGGTACAACACTTTTGCATGTTAGGATTGCCTACTTGTACTCTTGCATGCCTATCATAGTTCACATTCTGTTCAGATAGTCTCTTGAAAATAGTACCATATTTACCAGGATAATAGTCGTACACCAGTGTAAAAATGTGGGTTATTAATTGCAATCGAATATGAGGGCTATGTAATTATTATATATCTTATACAAATTATTTGTTGCAAAGATTAATAGTGTAGATAATCCCATCCTATTGTTGGTGGTGCACCTTCCCTGAAGCTTGCTCATATATCTTCCTTCTCTTCCCAATCGAACTCCTCGTTTGCTCTCTTATCTCTTCAATCTCCAAGCTCATACTAGAGCTACTTTTACATGTTATCGGAGCCAGGCACGCCATGGCTCCCTTCTCCCATAGCGACACCTTCTCGTCGCGCCCCAGCTACGGCCCCGTCGCGCCCTGCTCGTCGCGTCCTGCTCGTCGCGCCCTTTCCCGTGCCCTATTGTCGCGCCCCCGTCGCAGACCCTGTCGCGCTAGTCGCGGCCCCAGTCGCGGCCCCCGTCGCAGCCCCCACCGCGGCCCTCGTCGTGGCTTCCGTCGCGCCCGCCACGGACCCGTCCCCTCTGCCAATGTTGTGAGCTTTGTGTGGAGGTTCACAAAGTAACGAAACCACGGATCAAATGATATGATATGAACGTTGTTGTGATGACACCCATATGCAACTTCTTTTGGTAAGGTGTAAACCGGCGATGGGAAAAGGCAGCAATTCACAAATATCATACATCGAGGCACATTCCATTTGGTTGTAAGGAACCCAATCTTGGTCGGAATTTCAAAGAGTTTGAGAATATGCAAAGTATTGATCATACATAATTACAAAGTTTTGTTGTTGTTGTTGTTGGAGGTGAAATTGCATTATACAATGCTAGGTGCTAGAGGGCCTAGGTATAGCATATTGTACCCTCGCGGATGCCTCTACGGTGGTTTAAAAATCAGATGCCAAAAAAATGCAACCTGCCCGCTCAAATTTCCCATTGCACCATTGGCACATTTCAGTCCCGTTATAGTCACATGGGTGTAGTTTTGCCCACTTGTGTTGCTTTGGGCTTGTTCCAGTTCCAGACTTGTCCTTCCTTCGAGATCAGAGACCACTCATGACTGGAAAAAACTTTTGGCGAGGTCTGATAGGACGCTTGACTGGAGTTGGTGTAAGCAAAATTTCAACACTTTGAGGGAAAATCCTGAGGCTGCTTGGTTGCTGCCTAACAATGTCTTGTGGACGAAAGCTTCCGATCACAATTGCGGCTCTCTTCTGTTTGACTCCAGAAACCTTGCGTGTCTCGTGCACGGTCGTAACATAGCGCCATAGCCCAGTTTCCTCCAGCAACATTGACTGACCCTGAAAAACATATGCCGTAAAATCCACCAAATTAGGCTCGTTGACGAGAAAAGGCCTCGCCCTCACATGGGCGAAGTCGACTTCGCTGACCGTGCGCAAGGTGTGTAGCCGGCTAGGCTTCGTGGTTGGCGCAGACTTGGAGGAAGAAGTTGGCGGGTTTGGTTATTCGACTTCGGCAAAGCCGACCACAGCGAAGACGACTTCGGCGAAGCCGATTACGGCGAAGACGACGAGACACTAGCCGACGAAGTGAAGTCGACGGACGATGCCGAACCTCTGCGGTCGACGAAAGTGATCGTCGACGTGGCGCCGACATACGGGTGCCGACCTGCGGGCGTCGACCGACGTCGTCGGCGCCGACCTAAAGGCCTCTTCTGGTCGACCAATCATCACTTGTCGGTGACATTCTGCATGTGAACGTTTTTCGCCCCAGGCGGTTTTGGCGAGATTCGACCTGCGGGACGAGCATCATGTGCACAACAACCTGGCATCTGCGCAATGTGCATCACGTGCACGACGTGCACGCAACCGTCTGTTGTGCAGACATGCATCTACTTGGTATTTGCCGCACATGTGCGCACTTGTTCACCAGTGACTGTAGTGCTGGCTTTCCGCCTTGTGAAAGTATTTAGTTGAAAATCCGCCTTGTACTTTCTCTTCCCATGTTGTGTCAAACATGTCTTGCTTTCCAGGTTCCAACTTGGTTGACGAATTGTGCTAAGCCTGACCATTATAGATTCCTTAGAGTAACAAAATGTCATGAGCTTGAAAAGGGTTAAAAAAACCTGAAAACATAGCTTCGCAAGAGGCAATTATAACACACCAATGTTCGCTGTTTGGTGTCGAGATCAAGCGCCTGATGAGGCGACCCAGCGTATGTATCCATATTTTGATAATAATAGCGTTTTGCCTTACATTGCTTAAAACCCGAGGTCCACATGTTTCAATGGTAGGAAGGTTAGTTGGGCCAGATGAAGGGATTGGGTCGCAAAACAGTGTGGCTTCGAAATTGCTTGACGTGGGTCGTGGAATGAAATATTCTTGTTACCAAATCTGGGATGCAACCCAAGAAATCCTTCGCCCTACACCTTATTTTTGTGCGACCTTCGCACATCAATTGTCTGCGCAAATGCAGTAAGTTCGAGAAACGAAGCTAGCGAAACAGTTTGTGAAGTTGGAAGCTATTGACTTGGTGACACCCAACCGAAGGTAGGATGGATGAGGCAAAATAGGAGAACTCGAGACTCCGGTTTTAAGCTAAAGTTGTCCTAGGAGCCATGGCGGAGAGCTAGCGATAGTTAAAACGAGAAGTGTGTGTGATTACAAAGTGGGAGATTCGAGACACCAGCTCATGATACCCGTAGTAGCATCCTCAGCCCCTCACTTGTGGGTGTCTTATTAATCCATATGGAAAACGTTACGGGTGTGATAAGAGCCAAATGTCAGGAGGTGAAATTCGAGGAGGTTTGGTGTATCCAGATATTTATCCACAAAATATCACGTCGTCCTGATAAGGGCTGTCAGAACATACATATAGCTTATGCTGTTGTGTAGGCTATAGTGGGGTATCCCATAGGGGGTACAACCCAATTAGGGTTTCCTATATGTACTCACTTCATTCATAGTTCATTCATCCTTGTTCAAATATTCTCATGGTATCGAGCAGGTTCCCCCTTGGGAACTGTGCTTAGGGCCCACCACAATTTTTTTTCCTGCCCGAAGCGCGCTCAGCCCGAGTCGCGCTCCGGGCCCTCACTTCGTCGAGCCGCCCTAGCGGCCCTTCACTGCGGCCCCGCCACTCGTCTCAGCGGCCCCGCCGCCCGTCTTCGCGGCCCCGCCGCCTCTCTCCTAGCGGCCCCGCCGCCCTACCTAGCGGCCCCGCCGCCCTACCTCGCGGCCTCGCCGCCCCACCGCGCGGCCCCGCCGCCCTACCTAGCGGCCCCGCCGCCCTTCCTCGCGGCCCCGCCGCCCCATCGCGCGGCCCCGCCGCCCTACCTAGCGGCCCCGCCGCCCTTCCTCGCGGCCCCGCCGCCCCATCGCGCGGCCCCGCCGCCCTACCTAGCGGCCCCGCCGCCCTTCCTCGCGGCCCCGCCGCCCCATCGCGCGGCCCCGCCACTCTACCACGAGGCCCCGCTGCCCTATCTCGCGGCCCCGCCGCCCTACCCAGCGGCCCCGCCGCCCTTGTGCAGCGGCCCCGCCACTCCTCTACAGCGGCCGAGCCGCCCAGCAGCAGCGCAGCCGAGCCGCCCAGCAGCAGAGCAGCCGAGCCGCCCCGCCGCCGAGCCGCACTGCAGCCGAGCCGCCCGGCCGCCCTGCCGCCGAGCCGCCCAGCAGCCGAGCCGCCCGGGAGCCGAGCCGCCCCGCCGCCGAGCCGCCCTGCCGCCGAGCCGCCCGGGAGCCGAGCCGCCGAGCCGCCCTGCCGCCGAGCCGCCCTGCCGCCGAGCCGCCCGGGAGCCGAGCCGCCCAGCAGCCGAGCCGCCGAGCCGCCCAGCTGTCGGGCCGCCCTACTGCCGAGCCGCCCGACCTGCCCTGCCTGGTGAGCACAGCACCACTGTTACTGCTTGCACTACTACACTGTCGTCGTCATGGCTACCCCTAGTGTCCTCGCTTTTGACGCTGAGGGTCGAGCCATTGACTTTGAGGTCTGGGTCGACGACCTGCAGCTGTTCTTACAGTGCGATAGGGCGGACGGTCTTTCCCTCTTTGACCTCACCTCTGGCGCCTCTCCTGCCCCTGCTGCTGATGCTGACCCCACTGTTCGCTCTCAGTGGGCCACCCGCGATGCTGCTGCACGTCTTGCTGTGCGTCGCCACCTGCCTACCACTGAGCGCGCGCACTTTAGTCAGTACAAGAGTGCTCAGACCTTGTACGACGCCGTAGTTGCGCGCTACTCTTCCCCTGCCACTGCTGCCCTGAGCCGCCTCATGCTACCGTACCTCTTTCCTGACCTTGCTGCCTTTCCCACTGTCGCTGACCTCATTACGCACCTCCGCACTAGTGACACCCGCTACCGCGCCGCCCTTCCTGCTGAGTTCTGCGCCAAGAACCCCCCCCCCATGTACATCACTCTCTATTATATAGTCACACGCCTCCCTGACTCCCTTCGCGTAGTCAGGGACCACTTCCTCTCAGTCTGTCCCACCACTCTCACTGTCGACCTCCTCGAGAAGTCCCTCCTGGCGGCGGAGAAGAGCATCGTCGCTGTAGGAGCCTCTCGTGGTGACCCTCGCACCCCCATCTTTGAGGGGTGTTCTCCTTCCCCCCTGCTGCACTCTGTTGCCTCTGCTGCTGCTGCCGACCTGCTTGGTCTTGAGTCGGTCTGCGCGGCGTCTGCCCCTAGCGGGAGACGCCGCCCTGGCAGGGGCAAGGGGGGCAAGGGCGCGGGTGGAACTGGCGGGGGCGGTGGAGGTGGCGGTGGAGGCGGCGGAGGGAGTTGGGGTGGCGGTGGGAGTGGTGGCGGGGGCGGTGGTGGCGGTGGCAGCAGCGGAGGAGGAGGCGGTGGTGGCGGCAGCGGTGGGAGCGGAGGCAGCGGTGGTGGTGGAGGTGGAGGCGGCGGTGGCGGAGGGGGTGGAGCTGGTCGGGGTGGTGCCCCGCAGCGTAGCGGCTCTGGTGGTGGCCAGCGTCAGCAGCAGCAGCAGCAGCAGCAGCAGCGTTCGCGGGACATCCCCCCGCCCCAGCAGCTCCGTGAGTGGTACACGCAGCGTCAGCGGGGTGGGGGTTTTGGTCCGTGCACCTACGTCCTTCGTTCCGGCGACCGCGCGGGTGAGCAGTGTGGGGGTGCCCACCCCACCCAGCGCTGCTTTGGCCGCCTGACGGACGCTTGGCGTCAGCAGTTCCCCGAGGCTAGTGAGATTCCCCGTTGGGGAGAGCTGTCTAGGGCTGGCGTAGCTATCTTTGATCTTGACTTTGATGCTATCCTTGCTGCCATGTATGCTGTGACTATTAGTGAGGAGGGTGACTGTTACCGGTGTTTCCCGCCCGACCCTGGCATTGGTACTGCTGCGCTAGGTACTTCTGCGGCTGCTGCTCTAGGTGCCAGTGCGTCTGCACTCTCAGGTACTGGTGAGGCTGCGCTCTCAGGTACTGCGTCGGCTTCGGCCTCCCTCACCTTCACGCTTGACTCAGGGGCTTCTCGCTCCTTCTTTCGAGACCGCACCACACTCACGCCGCTTCGCCGGCCGGTTGCAGTCTCCCTGGCTGACCCCTCTGGGGGTCCTGTCCTCTCTCACTTCTCCACTGTCCTCCCGTGTCCGGCTGCCCCCTCGGGCACCTTGTCTGGTCTGTACCTCCCCTCGTTCTCGACGAACTTGGTGAGTGGTGCTGACCTGCAGGATGCGGGGGTTCACCAGTTTACTCCTGCGAGTCAGCGGGTGACCCACTGCTCGGACGCCCGCACAGGCCGACACCTGGCCACGTTTTCGCGTCGGCCGGGGTCGAGTCTCTACACCCTGACCACTGAGTCTCCTCCTGTCCCTGCGTCTGGCCAGGTAGCTGCGTCGGGTCAGGTGTTTGCTGCTGCGTCCAGGTCTGGTCCTGAGTCTGCCCCCTGCTCGTGTCGCCTCCTGTCTCACGAGACTCTCCTGTGGCACCACCGTCTTGGCCACCCCTCCTTGCCTCGTCTTCGGGGCATGGCTTCCCATGTCCTTGTCTCTGGTCTTCCCCGGTCTCTCCCTCCCCTTCCTTCGGGACCCGGACCTTCCTGTGTCCCCTGTGTCGAGGGGCGGCTCCGGGCTGCCCCTCACTCCTCCCAGTTTCCCCCGACAGAGGCTCCTCTGCAGACGCTTCACATGGACGTGTGGGGCCCGGCCCGCGTCCGTGGGCAGGGTCACGAGCGCTACTTCCTGCTGGTGGTTGACGACTACTCGCGTTACACCACAGTCTTCCCCTTGCGCAGCAAGGGTGATGTCACTTTCCTGTTCTGCGTCTGCACTCTGACCGAGGTGGAGAGTTCTCCTCTGGCCTTCTGCGAGCCTACTGTCGTGCACGAGGCATCCGCCAGACCTTTACGCTTCCGGACTCTCCACAGCAAAATGGGATTGCTGAGCGCCGCATTGGCATGGTCATGGACGTCGCTCGTACGTCCATGATGCATGCGGCTGCCCCCCATTTTCTGTGGCCGTTTGCGGTTCGGTACGCGGCGCATCAGATCAACCTTCACCCCAGGGTCTCCCGGCCGGAGACCTCCCCAGCTCTGCTGTGGACGGGGAAGGTCGGCGATGCGTCTGCGTTCCGTGTCTGGGGATCTCGGGCGTTTGTCCGCGACTTGTCTGCGGACAAACTGTCCCCTCGTGCTGCTCCCTGTGTCTTCCTCGGCTTCCCCCCTGACGCCCCAGGGTGGCAGTTCTACCACCCCTCCTCTCGTCGTGTTCTGTCCTCTCAGGACGTCACGTTCGACGAGTCAGTCCCCTTCTACCGCCTCTTCCCCTACCGCACTCCTTCCCTCCCCCCGCCACCGCACTTCCTTGTGCCAGGTCCCCCCCCGGTAGACCCCCTTCCCCCTCAGGGTCCTGCCCCTTCAGGTGTGTCCCAGGTAGACGCAGTCGAGCCGGTCGAGGTTGCTGGTGACTCTGGTCCTGCTGCGGGTGCTGAGCCTGGGGGTGCTGACTCTGGGGGTGCTACGCGCGTGGGTGCTGAGCCTGGGGGTGCTGAGCCTGGGGGTGCTGAGTCTGGGGGTGCTGAGCCTGAGGGTTCTGCGACTGGGGGTGCTGAGCCTGGGGGTGCGGATTCTGGGGGTGCTGAGCCTGGGGGTGCTGCGACTGGGGGTGCTGAGCCAGGGGGTGCTGCGTCTGGAGCTGCTGAGCCTGGAGCTGCGGAGCCTGCGGCCACTGGACCTCCCCTTGTGGCGTCTGGCGGTGCGGGACCTGGCGGCTCTCCGGGTGCTTCGCCTCGGCGGGAGCCCCTCTCTCCACAGGAGCTGCGCGAGTGGTTTGCTCGCCGCTGGAGACGTACTGCTGGAGTTGGAGCTCCTTCGGCTGCTGAGGGTACTTGTGCCGCTGGTCCCGGAGCTGCTGGGCCCTCGGGTCCGCCTGGAGCTGGAGCTGCTGCGGGTGCTGGTGCTGAGACTGCTGCTGTCCTTCCTGGCGGTGGTCCTGCTGCGGGTGCTGCTGGTGCTGCTGGAGGTCCTGCCGCTGGAGGTGCTGTTGGCGCTGGTGTTGCTGCTGAGGGTGCTGTCCCTGCTGTGTCTGGAGTCGCCGCGCGGCCTCGGCCGTACTTCGTTCCACTCCTACAGCAGGTTCTTGGTCTTTCTCCTCCTGCAGCGTGTCCACCGCCTGTTCAGTCACAGTCCCAGTTAGAGCCTGCCTCCCCACTTCCTGCTCCCTCTCCTTACACTGGTCCCACTGGAGGTCTTGCTGAGCGTCGTGAGCCTGCGTCTCGTCCTGCGTCGCCTGTTCGTGCTGCTCGCGCTAGTGGTCGCGGTTCGCGTCAGCGTCCTCCTCCTGTCCCTGGCACGCACCGGATGTCTTTGCGTCCGTCCACTGCTCCTCTGCGTGCCCCTTTGCCTTCTCCTCCTGAGTCCTCCCTTCCTGCACTTACCGACCCAGAGTCCGACTCTCTTCGTGCTGCTAGTCCTACTGTCACACGTCTCCTTGCTACTGTCGTCACTGACCCCTCTTTTGAGTCCACTGCTGCGTCTGCTCTTGTTGCTGAGCTCGTCGACTTTGCTGCTCGTTGTCGTCTAGACTACGCTGCCGGTCTTGTTGCTGAGTCTGCGTCTGTCTGTCCTCCGTCCGTCGGGGGTGAGTGTGCTCTTGGCACGGACGTCCTTGAGGACAGGCAGGAGGAGTTCCAGTGTCTGGCTGCTGCTTCACCTCATCTCGCGTCCGTACTACTTGCCCCTGAGGGAGACCCGGATGCACTAGACATCCCGACTCCGCGCTCTTACGCGGAGGCCGTAGAGGGTCCCTACTCCTCTCAGTGGCAGGCAGCTATGGATGCAGAGATGGCGTCCTGGAAGTCCACAGGCACCTACGTTGACGCGGTTCCCCCTCCTGGGGCGAACATCGTCAGTGGCATGTGGATCTTCAGGGTGAAGCGGCCGCCGGGCTCTCCACCTGTCTTCAAGGCGCGGTACGTCGCTCGTGGCTTCAGTCAGCGGCAGGGAGTTGACTACTTTCAGACCTTCTCTTCCACCCCGAAGATGACCACTCTTCGGGTGCTGCTGCACATAGCCGCTCAGCGCGACTACGAGCTCCACTCTCTTGACTTCAGCACTGCTTTCTTGCAGGGTAGCCTGCACGAGGAGATCTGGCTGCGCCGTCCACCTGGCTTCACTGGGACTTTCCCTACTGGCACCCAGTGGAGCCTCCGACGGCCAGTCTACGGTCTCCGCCAGGCACCGCGTGAGTGGCACGACACACTGAGGACTACGCTTGCGGCTCTTGGGTTTGCTCCCTCTACTGCTGACCCGTCGTTGTTTCTGCGCACCGACACTTCTTTGCCG